>OW240914.1:15640163-15830146 GCA_933207985.1 Pelobates cultripes
TAAAGTTTACTCAATGATGACGAATAGGGGGCGGGTCGAACCGCGCATATGTTCGCCCGCCGTGGCGAACGCGAACATGCTATGTTCGCCGGGAACCGTTCGCCGGTGAACCGTTCGGTACATCACTATTTATTACATGTGAGTTTACAGAAGAAGTTTACTGTCAAGAGTAAAGACCAATAAGTCAATGGGACTTGATGGAATACACCCAAAGGTATTAAAAGAGCTTAGCGGTGTACTAGCAAAACCATTAACAGATTTATTTAACCAATCATTGTTAACAGGAGTAGTCCCAGAAGATTGGTTAGTGAATGTTGTGCCCATTCACAAGAAAGGTAGTAGGGAGGAGTCGGGCAACTATAGGCCATTAAGCCTTACTTCAGTAGTGGGGAAAGTAATGGAAACCATGTTAAAGGATAGGATTGTTGAACATCTAAAAACTCTTAGATTTCAAGATCAGCAACAACATGGGTTTACTTCAGGAAGATCATGCCAAACTAATCTTATTGATTTTTTTGATTGGGTAACTAAAATAATAGATCAGGGTGTTGCAGTAGACATTGCTTACCTAGATTTCAGTAAGGCTTTTGACACTGTTGCACATAGAAGGCTTATCAATAAATTGCAATCTTTAAGTTTGGATTCCAATATTGTTGAATGGGTAAGGCAGTGGCTGAGTGACATGCATCAGAGGGTTGTAGTCAATGGAGTATATTCGAAGCTTGGGCTTGTCACCAGTGGGGTACCTCAGGGATCTGTACTTGGACCCATTCTCTTTAATATTTTTATTAGTGATATTGCAGAAGGTCTTGATGGTAAGGTATGTCTTATTGCTGATGATACTAAGATATGTAACAGGGTTGATGTTTCAGGAGGGATAAGCCAAATGGAAAATGATTTAGGTAAACTAGAAAAATGGTCAGATTTGTGGCAACTGACATTTAATGTGGATTAGTGCAAGATAATGCATCTTGGATGTAAAAACACAAGGGCAGAGTACAGAATATTTGATAAAGTCCTAACCTCAGCATCTGAGGAAAGTGATTTAGGGGTGATTATTTCTGATGACTTAAAGGTAGGCAGACAATGTAATAGAGCAGCAGGAAATGCCAGCAGAATGATTGGTTGTATAGGGAGAGGTTTTAGCAGTAGAAAGAGGGAAGTGCTCATGCCATTGTACAGAACACTGGTGAGACCTCACTTGGAGTATTGTACGCAGTACTAGAGACCGTTTCTTCAGAAGGATATTGATACTTTAGGGATAGTTCAGAGAAGGGCTACTAAACTGGTTCATGGATTGCAGGATAAAACTTACCAGGAAAGGTTAAAGGATCGTAACATGTATAGCTTTGAGGAAAGACGAGACAGGGGGGATATGATAGAAACATTTAAATACATAAAGGGAAACAACACAGTAAAGGAGGAGACCATATTCAAAAGAAGAAAAACTACCACAACAACAGGACATAGTCTTAAATTAGAAGGGCAAATGTTTAAAAATAATATCAGGAAGTATTACTTTACTGAGAGGGTAGTTAATGAATGGAATAGCCTTCAAGCTGAAGTGGTAGAGGTCAACACAGTAAAGGAGTTTAAGCATGCGTGGGATAGGCATAAGGCTATCCTAACTATAAGATAAGGCTAGGGACTAATGAAAGTATTTAGAAAATTGGGCAGACTAGATGGGCCGAATGGTGCTTATCTGCCATCACATTCTATGTTTCTATGTTTCTATATATTTTACTGTGTATTTTAGATCAATAAAAGTTTTTTGGCTACTTTATTGTGCCAATCCTCTTTTTATTGCACTCTTTATGCACTTTAAACAACTTTTTTTTACCTATTCCTGGCATTTTAACCTTTCCTGGTTACTTTTACTTCCACTGGCAATTTTAAAGTTCCAGTACTCCAAGAAATCCTAGGTGGGGATCATACCACCAGCGCCTATCCATAGAGCAGTACCTCTGCTCTATCTTTGTGAGTATTATTTTATTTTCTCTACTACTCTCTTAACTTATCACAATTGAGAGCACTATTGCTGCTTTTTATTCTTCTATATTGGAGCCTTGGATCACCAGACGGTGCTGACGGACGTATCGCCGCTACATATCCTATAAGCGGGGATTATACCGCTGTACGCTATCCACACCAGAGCTGGCCATAGCTCCCTCAAATGTGAGTTTTTTACCTCTTCTTACCTGCACATTGAACCACATCAAAATTGAGAGCACTATTGTTGCTTTCTGTCTTTCTTTTCCGAGTTCTGGACTACCAGACGGTGTTGACGGAGACCCCCTCCCTACATATCCCATAAGCTGGGATTATACCGCTGTACGCAATCCACACCAGAGCTGGCCATAGCTCTCTTGAATGTGAGTTCTTTACTTTTTGTTAGCTATCACACCCAGAACTTTCATACTATACCATTAGTCGCCTCTACCTCTCTTGTATTTACATATACGGAACGGTCTACACTAGACGCATCCACAGAGGAACTCTATCAAGTATCCTAGACCATCTATTGGCACCCTAGCAATACTTTACTGGACTATCTACCCTTATTTGGCGCAGCCCTTTCATATCTTTTTGAATTACTTAACCAGTCTGTTCTAATTAATGTGTTTTCCTTTTTCTCTGTTGGGACAATAATGCATTTCTCAAAGCAATTAGGTTACTTCTAATGCTCCGTTCTGAATACTATAAAAATGGGAATTTTAAATGCAACAGTTTCCACATGGAAAGGTAAGTTGGAGTTGTCACTGGACTCACGTCAGTCCAGCTCTATATTGTGAGAACAAGTATTGGATTAGATTTCACATTGAAAACATGTATATAGAAAACATATTATTGTGTATATTATTTTTGTGTACACACATTTTATATATTTAGTGTAAGAGAAGAAATGTAACATTAAATTCCATATTTTATAATTATAATTTCCTGGGGAACAAATCTTTATAAATATTAAGCATTGGAGTAATTGAAACATTTTACCAAGTGTCGGAATATTAAACTGATGAGCAATATATAACTTCATTTCTCCTATGCATGTGATCATGTTTTGCAAATAAATAAAGTAGCCAATTGTGAGAAGACAGCGCTTTCACCATTGTAATATGTTATCTATATGTGATAAATCTCTGGTAGCCATCTGGTATAAATGTCATAAAATCTAAAACATTGCTCAACATCTATTAAGCTATTGTATAAATCTAACATATCACACTGTTCATTCAGTAAACATAGTAAAAAATATCCACTTACTATATGTGATATTTTCTCTATAAAAATATGACAGGCTGATTGTCTAATGAAGGAATAGGCAACCTTTGGAATTCCATACATTGTGGACCATGATGCTTTGTCAGCATTGTCTGTAATAGCATTTTGGGAGAAGCATTCCACAACATCTGGAGAGCAAAAGGTTGTGTACCCCTGGTTTAATGGGTTGTAGACAATTACTATATTGGCTTAACATCTTGGTTTGACATGGTCTGTCTTCAAAGTGACACCAACAATTGATTTTTTTTATTTTTTAGGAGAAGGGCCATTCAATTATCTACCAATGTTAAACGTTTACACAATGTGTGAGGATAACCAGACTCAAGTCCCAGAGTTTCTGCTCTTGGGGTTTCAAGGTTTCTACCATCTAAAAGGTCTTCTCTTCATGCTGTTCCTAATAATCTACACTGCAATACTGTGTGGAAATCTTCTCATCGTCGTACTGGTGACAACTATTGACCATCTCAATGTTCCAATGTTTTACTTCCTCAAACACTTAGCTTTAGCTGATTTGATACTCACCACAAGCGTTATGCCACTTACACTAAATATTATAATAATGGAAGAGAGGAGAGTGCCTCTTGCTGGCTGTTTAACTCAACTCTATGTTTTTGGCGTTTTTGGTTTTGTGCAGTGTTTACTCCTTGCAGTAATGTCCTATGATAGATACGTAGCAATTCGCAAACCATTCAGTTACACTTTAATAATGACTCCTAATGTTTGTCTCTCACTGGTTTCTGGCTCCTGGTTGCTAGTTTTTATTTTAGCATCTGGTGAATTTGTGATAATTTGCCAGTTAAAGTATTGTAGTCTCAATTATTTAGACCATTTCTTTTGCGACTTTGGTCCTGTAGTAGCACTATCTATATCTGACACATCACTTTTAATGACATTGGACTTCGTCATCTCAGTCAATATGATATTTGTCCCATTTGTTTTTATTGTCATCACGTACATTTTAATTTCATTTACATTTATTAGCATTTCTTCTAAAACTGAAAGGAGAAAGTTCATCTCCACTTGTAGTTCCCACATAAGCACTGTGTGCACTTATTACGTAACTCTTATAGTAGTTTACATAGCTCCATATGGGGAAAACTCTGTCAATATGAATAAGTTCAGATCTTTGTTGTACATTTTAGGGACACCATTAGCGAATCCTATAATATATAGTTTTAGAAACCAAGAAATTAGGGCAGCACTGGGAAAACTATTTAAATATATTATCATATCCCACTGAGCATAATATAAATAATTGTAGGAGAACAGTGAGGGACAATCTGTTTATTCAACTGTGAGACAAATAATTACCTTTTACTCTATGTATGTATATGTTCAATATGTCTGTATTTGAAAAATATAAACTAAATTCCAGTTAAAACTTTTTGTTAACATTTTTTGCCTGTGAAAATTTTATATATTCAGATAAATATTAAAAACTAATTTAAAATAGATACAAGTAAAATGGGGGACGGTTGTATCTAAGTATCACCAGGTAAAAGTAGTATAATAATGGGGTAAAATTAATATTGTTTTAGTTGTCATGGAAATAGTAAATTTTTTAAAATATTGCCGCAAACAATCATACACTGTGCGACTCTCAACTAGGTAGCACCCTGTTAGGCCACCTGAGTGACTGCAGCTAGAGGTGTTACTATGCATGAATGTAAACAATGTCTTATCACTGAAAAGGCAGTGTTTTTAGTGCTAATAATCCAGGTACAGTCTATAGACAGCAGAACCACTACATTAAGCTGTATTGTTCAGGTGACTACAGCGTCCCTTTAAATGTCATTGTGAATTCATTTTGAATTCCAGATAAAGCAATATGCTGTATCAATTGAATGATTTGCCCGTAACTTAACAGAGCAGATCTTATTTTCAAACCCTGTACATAGAGTGACATCATCTATGCATAATTTCCATTACCTAATGATCTAATTGATGTCATGCATAACGGGGGTCTAAAACCCAAAGCACCTCATGGACAAAAAATGCCACGATTTGTTTTTCTGATGTATTCATGCATTTCGTCGATCAGCATTTTTTTTTTCCTGAAGCTGCAATATCCATTTTTTAAAATGGAATGTTCTATCCACCTAAAATGTCAGATGTGAGCATAATTTGGCATCTATATTTTTCCTTTTTGGTGTTTTTCTGTTGTTGTAAGATTTTTTGGGTTCACACATCTGGAGCAGCGAATACATCAAAACAACGCAATGACACAATGTGCAGACTCAAAGCCATTGTACAATCTAAAGTTACAATAAAGCAGATGTTCAAGATGTATATTTACATTTAGGGAATGTAGCTGATTCTTCCCACCTATCATATACTTTTCCTAACATAGCACATTGATTAATCCAGAGACCTTTGCAGAAGTAGAGCAGGTCTACACATGGAGCCTCTGCTTTCAGCTAAACTTGTTGAAACTGGAAATAGGTTAATCCATGAGACAAGACCAGATTTACTGACATCACCACTGTGTCCATCACATCCTTCTAATACCTGATGTATTTTGTAAATTTTATGTTCAATTCCAGAGGCTTCAAGTGTCTTTGAGTTGAACCCCAACACATGGTTGTGCCCTTAATGGGGAAAAGTTGATCAAACTCCTCATAAATTTTAAAAGTTGAATTTACTTCACTTTCACATACTGCAACCGGAGCAGTGTCTTGGGTATCTGTACTATTATTAAGTGCTCTAGTAATTTTATGTCAATACCAACATTTGTTTTTCTAGGATCAGTTTACAGTTTTTATATTACCCTTCTTTGCATGCCCATTAAACTCACTCAATTTTAAATGTTTTTTTTTGTTTTGTTTTTTTTAATTCTTTATTTTTGGTGCAAAAGATTTTACATGCAGGCCCGTGTAGCCACGACAGCAGACACAGGCAGGTTCATGCAGACATGTTCGTGGTTTTTTACATTTGCACATTTTTTGTTAAAAATGAATATAACAGGCTAGTAAACATTGCTTATATGAAATAACATGTTAAAGTATTTAGGCATATTAATAGTTAAACGTAAGATTGATAATCCGCTTTGTCTATTTGGTATGATTCTAATAGGCTAATACAAGTCGAGTGTTCGTTCAAGGTTAAACAGGCTTATTGGTTAACTGTAAAATTACAAGCTTTGTAACATTAGTAGACGTATTAAACATTCTACGCTAGACATGCATGTGATAAAGTTAATTATAAATGAACAGCTTCAGTTAAATTACGATGAGTATGCTTGGATAACATCATTATGAGTAACAATAGTAATGTTGGGCTGCATACAAGCTAGGTATAGTTAACTATGGTGGCAAGTTTGTTTGGTTTTTGCAGGGAGGATTAGGTTATTGCCCTATAGCCCCGAGTTAAACTCCCCTTTCCCAGTATCAGGCCTCTACCTGTTGCTGCAAGTAGATTTGTGGGTCTGTGCCCCCAGTTAGTTTCAGTGGGCTGCTGATGTTGATGTGTTGTGTAAGAAGTATTATTCTACCCAAGTGTCTCAGAATACTCGGCACTCATTAACTACCTTCCTACATTTTATGCCATTGGTTTTTGCCCAAGAAAAAAATTACATATACCATTTCTACTATTGCATAATATTTAATATGTGTACATTTGTATAAATTCAATGTATTTATAAATTATGTGCTTAATATTTATGAATAGCTTATTTAAGAAATATATTGATATAGTGAAAATCTCATTGTATTTACATTTCCGTTTTTTAAAATAGGATGTTATAACCACCTAAAATGTCAGATGTGAGCATCATTTGGCATCTTTATTTTTCCTTTTTGATGTTTTTCTGTTATTGTAAGAATTTTTAGGTTCACGCGTCAGGAACAGCGGATACATCAAAACAACACAATGACACAATGTGCAGACTCAATGCCATTGTAAAATCTAAAGTTACAATAAAGCAGATGTTCAAGATGCATATTTACATTAAAGGGATTAGCTGATTATTCCCACTGATCATATACTTTTTAAAACTATCTTTAGCAGCATCTACCTTTTTCCATTCTCATTGCCCAATATGTAGCAGTGTTGTCCTTTTTATCATGGTCCCCTTTTTCTTTCAGTGTCACACTTCTCTCATCTTCTTTATACCCTTTCTTTACAAGGTTTATGTGTCTCTCCCTGTTCCCAATATCCCTTCTCTACCTATAAGCTGTCAAACATAATGGTTAGGAAGGCCTCATCCCTCTTGTCCGATGGCTTAAGTAAGTAATGAAGAGTAAAGCTTGCATTAGTTCTACACACAACAATGGGTTAATCTTAGTGACATCATGAATCACTACAGTGTGAGATACGGTTGCTAACCCTTGGTCTACATAATCATTTATAGAATATTTTTACATTTTCCTGTGCGCAAAATAGGAAAAGGAGGAAAGACTTTGTTGTTGGTCTTACAAATAGTTTTTTCTCTTGATCCACTAAGAATATCATGAGTAGATTCATATAAAAAATAAATTAAACGATTAAGGGGATAAACCCAAAGACATTACAAAAGTAGGGTACATTATATCCACCACCAGGCGTTTGAAAGATCATTATGGCTTTTAGTAGTACAAATAATATTTGTCATATTTATTAATCAAATATTATAGGATATTTGAATGAAAATAAAGAAATATATGAAAACTATTCATAGATGCATAACCTTTACGTATTAATAAAATAAACTGTAATGCTACAATGAGATGGAATAATACAATAAACTGTGGCTATAAAATTATACAACAAGCTTTCATAATTAGAGTTGAGCGGTTTTTTGGACCCCAAACATATCAGTGTATGTTCGGGTTGGAGTTCGGTGTTCGGCGATTTAATGGCCCATTTTGAAAGGCTGCAGGGCAGCCAATCAACAAGCGTTTGACTTGTGTGCCCTTAGAAGCCATCAAAGCCATGCCTACTAATGGCATGGCTGTGATTGGCCAGTGCAGCATGTGACCCAGCCTCTATATATAAGCTGGAGTCGCGTAGCGCAGCACGCATATGCGGTGTTATTAGTGTAGGGAGAGGATGCTTCAGGACAGCTTAGGAAAGAGTACTGCAAACTAGTACATTAGTGGGGTGGGGTGCACTTCATATCTGAGAGTCAAATAGAAGCTTCAAATACCGCGGTTACATCAGAGTTTTAAAAAGTAATTTTGTTTTGGTGCTAAATAGTACATTAGTGGGGTAGTACATTAGTGGGGTGCACTTCATATCTGAGAATCAAATAGAAGCGTAAAATACTGCTGTCACATTGCAGTTTTAAAACTTAAATTTTTGGGGGTCCTAAACTGCTAAATAGTATTTTAGTGGGGTGCACTTCATATCTGAGAGTCAAATCGAAGCGTCTAATAGTATGCTTACAGGGCAGTGGTAAACATTCTTATTTTCTGGGTGCTAATCTGCTAAATAGTACATTTTGGAGCCTGTTCTTCATATCTCAGAGTCAAATCGAAGTGTCTAATAGTGTGCTTTCTGCGCACTTGTAAACATTCTAATTGTTTTGCTGCTAATCTGCTAAATAGTACATTTGCGGACTGCACTTCATATCTGAGAGTCAAATAGAAGCGTCTAATAGTGCGCTTACTGCGCAGTGGTAAACATTCTAATTGTTTTGCTGCTAAACTGCTAAATAGTACATTTTGGGGCCTTCAGTGCACTTCATATCTGAGAGTCAAATAGAAGCGTCAAATAGTGCGCTTACTGCGCAGTGGTAAACATTCTTATTTTCTAGGTGTTAATCTGCTAAATAGTACATTTTGAGGCCTGTTCTTCCTATCTGAGAGTCAAATAGAAGCGTCTAATATTGCGGTTACTGCGCAATTGTAAACATCCTAATTGTTTTGGTGCTAAACTGCTAAATAGTACATTTTGGGGTCTGTTCTTCATATCTGAGAGTCAAATCGAAGCGTAACTTTGATTCAAATTTACTACATCGGTCACTTGTAATATTGTTTCACACCTACACTTGTTACACAGATCTAAGTGATTGAAAACAGATTGATATTTTCTACACTAGAAACTACCAGATAACAAGCTGCTATATTTAAACCAGGGATCAATAGCTAAGAGGTACTTCAACAATATTTATAGGGAAAACTGTTGCCTGGAGGAAATTCTAAAACAATTTCTATATGTCCTTTGCAGACATTACATGCTGGAAAAACACAGGTGCCAACTGCTGTGGCTTTCTGTAGTGTGAATACCGGCAAGGAGGGCAGGGTTGAGGAGTGGGTGGAAGATGATGTCAAATCGAAGCGTCTAATAGTGTGCTTTCTGCACACTTGTAAACATTCTAATTGTTTTGCTGCTAATCTGCTAAATAGTACATTTTGTGGCCTGTGGTGCACTTCATATCTGAGAGTCAAATAGAAGCGTCAAATAGTGCGCTTACTGCGCAGTGGTAAACATTCTAATTGTTTTGCTGCTAATCTGCTAAATAGTACATTTAGGGGCCTGCTCTTCATAACTGAGAGTCAAATAGAATCGTCAAATACTGCTGTCACATTGCAGTTTTAAAACTTTAATTTTTTGGGGGTCCTAAACTGCTAAAGAGTATTTTAGTGTGAAAACAGCATTTACAGCGCAGTGGTAAACATTCTTATTTTCTGGGTGCTAATCTGCTAAATAGTACATTTGCGGACTGCACTTCATATCTGAGAGTCAAATAGAAGCGTCTAATAGTGTGCTTATAGCGCACTTGTAAAAATTCTAATTTTCTGGGTGCTAATCTGCTAAATAGTAAATTTTGGGGCATGCACTTCATATCTGAGAGTCAAATTGAAGCGTCTAATAGTGTGCTTTCTGCACACTTGTAAACATTCTAATTGTTTTGCTGCTAATCTGCTAAATAGTACATTTTGGGGCCTGTGGTGCACTTCATTTCTGAGAGTCAAATAGTGTGCTTACTGTGCAGTGGTAAACATTCTTATTTTCTGGGTGCTAATCTGCTAAATAGTACATTTTTGGGCCTGTTCTTCATATCTGAGAGTTAAGTAGAAGCGTCTAATAGTGTGGTTACAGCGTAATTGTAAACATTCTAATTGTTTTGGTGCTAAACTGCTAAATAGTACATTTTGGGGCCTGCTCTTCATATCTACAAGTCATGCTACAACAAAATTAAACAAGTTTTAAAATATGTATGGGCCAACCAGTGGCTGTAAACAACAAAGTTTTACTGGTTACATTCATGATTACACACTCTAGTGAACAGGACTTTCATGTAGTGTGTTCTTCTTAAAAAAAATCATACAGCATCCTTTCATGTGCTTTTCAGATGTCATATTGTGAATTACCAATTTTTGTGTAGCTTGATTTGTGTTATTGTGATCGCTTCATATACAGAAACAGTAATATACATTTCTATATTTTGTAGAGACACAACTACAAAGTTAAAAACCAAACACCAAAACAACGTGCCAGACAATCTACCTGTACATGGCTAGAGTGATACAATAAGTCTACATCTTAAAAATGTAATAACCCACAGAAGATGGGCGAGAATTTTTTTGCAAATGGAACTTTGATTCAAATTTACTACATCGGTCACTTGTAATATTGTTTCACACCTACAACACTTGTTACACAGATCTAAGTGATAGAAAACAGATTGATATTTTCTACCCTAGAAACTACCAGATAACAAGCTGCAATATTTAAACCAGTGATCAATAGCTAAGAGGTACAAGTCAAACAGAGAGGTCAGTTTATAGGGAAAACTGTTGCCTGGAGGAAATTCTAAAACAATTTCCATATGTCCTTTGCAGACTTTACATGCTGGAAAAACACAGGTGCCAACTGCTGTGGCTTTCTGCAGTGTGCATACCGGCAAGGAGGGTAGGGTTGAGGAGTGGGTGGAAGATGATGTGGAGGATGATAAGGTCCTAGACCCCACATGGAATCAAGGTCATGTGAGTGACATGTGCAGTTTGGAGGAAGAGGCGCTGTGGCACAGAGGCACCAACACAGCATAAGCGGGAGCAGGGTGCAAAAGTGGAGCGGCCGTCCCCTAGGGCTTGTCGGCATGTATTAGCTCGAGAATTACCAGTCATCCAAGTAATACATGTAGTGATCAAAGGATCCATAATAGACTTGAGCGAACTCGAACTGCAAAGTTTGGGTTCGTATCAGATTTAACGATCCATTCGTAGTCTCACAGTGAGGTGGCCATTCCGGTGACCAGGACCCAGACACTGTCAGGATATGACATTCACTGTAGCGGCTGTGCGCGCTTTTGGCGGTGTTGCCCTGCTGCTGCTCGTCTGTCTGCGCGGCAGCGTAACTTCGGCCTTCCCGCTCACCGCCTTATGAGACTTTGCGAGCAGCAGCAGGCGAGAGTGGAGTTTCAGCTGCAGCAAGCACGGGTCAGTGGCTTTGCACCAGACTTCCCTCCAATTGATCAGAGTTAAAGGATTCCAAGTACCTCTAAAGAGTCCTGTATTGTTATTTGTCATCACTACCTTCCCGCGTCTGGAGTGGGTCATTTGCGCGCCTGCTGCCTTCCTTGCATGTGGTAGCCGTTTCTCAGGGTCCCTGTACAGAATAGAACCCTGATTCCCCGTAACCCGTGGTCACCATGGTAGGCACAGAAACTGGCATAGAAAGTTGATATGGATGACATCCGCATGCAAAGTCGCCGCCACGGGGATGTGCGATTTGCCCGAGGTTCTCTAGAGTCAACAAAGTTCCTGCGCAACTATAATGTCACAGCTACTCTGCAGAACAGAGTTGTCCTTTTTTATATGTCCCAATATTTTGGGGGTTGCCCCAATTAAAAAAAAATAAAAAAAAATATATATATATATATATATATATTTATATATATATATATATATATATATATAAACAGTGTTGGCTACCTCATCCTCCTCCTTCACGGCCACAGTCACCGCCTCCTCAACATATGGGTTACTTAGTATAAACTAGGTACACATTAGCAGAGGCTTGTGAAGGCCTTTTCTTCATTCATCAGGACTGCAAGAAATGCACCGCAGGCCACAAATATTTCTTTATTTGTATGTCCCAATATTTTGTGGGCTACCACAATAAAAAAAAAAAAAAAACTAAAATACAGTGTTGGCTACCTCATCCTCCTCCTCCACTGCCACGGTCACTGCCTCCTCAACCTATGGGTCACTTAGTATAAACTAGGAAAACAATAGCAGAGGCTTGTGAAGGCCTTTTCTCCATGCATCAGGAGTTGAGCATTTCTCCATGCATCAGGACTGCAAGAAATGCACCGCAGGCCGCAAATTTTTCTTTTTATATATATTATATATTTTGGGGCTACCCTAATTAAAATAAAAAATATATTTATAAAAAACATTGTTGGTTACCTCCTCCACCGCCGCTTCCACCGTCACCGCCTCCTCAACCTATGTGTCACTTAGTATAAACTATGTACACAATAGCAGAGGCTTGTGAAGGCCTTTTCTCCATGCATCAGGAGTTGAGCTCAGTTTAAACAATGACAGAGAATATCCTGCACTCCAACCCTCTCTCAAATGGATAATTCTGTTGATCCTCCTGACAGCCATTCTTTAGATTTTGATTTATGTTCTTCCAAAGCTAAATTCAAAGATTCCATCTAGTGTTATTTTATAGCTCAGCTGTATTTTTTAATAATTTTTATGTTATTTTAAGTGATTTCCCTATCCACATTTGTTTGCAGGGCACTTGTCCTACTCTTACCCCCATTTTACTTCCTTTTGCAGCTCTCTAGCCCTTTCCAGGAGTTTTTTAGAGGCATTTTTGTGCCCAAAAGTTCGGGTCCCCCTGGACTTCAATGGGGTTCGGGTTCGGGGTCAAGTTTGGGGTCAAGTTCGAGCCCGAACCCAGACTTTTTTTCAAAGTTCGGCCGAACCCGCCGGACCCGAACATTGAGGTGCCCGCTCAACTCTATCCATAATACAATGAGCTATAATGTTACAACAAACTGTAATACTACAATAAGCTGTAACATTACAATGAGCTCTAAGGGTATATAATAATCTGTGTTATTGCAGTAATGTTAGAATGGGCTATAATAACACAATGACACAAGGGAGGTATGAATTCTCCTTAAAGTTAGACAAGGTCATATTAATAGAATTTTATTTAAAGCTTTAGTACCAGTGCCAGCCAGCCATCACATTTGACCCTTGCACTATTAATGGTTTTGTGTTTTTTTTTTTTACTATTTACCTGCTGACTGCTATTGCTAAAGCAAGTGAACACTAATTAGAAAATGTGCTAATTTTGTTTAAAGTTAGTGCAAACTAATTAGTCTAAACTTTCCATATCCTATGCATTCTGTAGAATGTGATTACAAAGAGCACTAAAGTAAAAAATACATCAAATACATTGACATAAATGTTGCAGATATGGTCAGGACAATAGAATATTCAACTGGATTTGGCATTAGTAAATTTGGTCAGATAATTTTCCAAGGACTAAATTGCATTATATTGTGACCTTTGTTTATGCTAGGTCTTAACTTTTTCTTCTGGCCTTTCTTCTGGTTGAAGGAAAGTAGTTTGAAGTAAAAAGAATAATCTAATGGTATGTATAAGCCGCATGTAATAGATTCATTTTTTCCCCAGGTAGGGTGATAGGTAGGGTGTTTCTTTATTTAGGAGATGGTTTGGGAATTAGGGACACCTTGCCACCTGGGGGTGGATATATTATTTTTTTTTTAGGAAGGTGTTTGAAATTGGCATGTTCACCAACCTTCTAGATTTAATTGTAGCCCCCATCCAATGGCTATGGGAGGGAATTGAGTTCCCCAGGTGTATTGAATTTATTTCCCCCTAGCAGCCTACTAGGTCAGCAATGCTTTAGAGTAAGAAGAGCATGGGGCATCTCTTGTACTGACATGGAGCTTATATTTGGCTTTTTTTTTAATGATTAAGGTTAATGAAAAAAGATCAGTGTATGTGCTTCCAAAGAACATTTATCAGATGAGATTTCTCGAACATCATTTTTTTTTCCAATTTGTTCACTAGAATTTTTACATTACAGAAACAAGGTAGTATTACAAGTATAGAATAACATCCAATACATTGTCTCACAATGCAGGACTTTACTCAAATCCTAAGAGTATGCCAGACAGTAAAGCATGTTTAAGGTAGAGCGTTTGAGATTCTACTTCCAAAAACTTATTCCACAGCTTGCATGCTTTTTAAACAGTGACTTTGGACCAAATTGAGCCATAGTCATAGTCTTAAATATCCAGTTTAAGTTTACCTGGTTAAGTAAATTCTTGTAATCTGGATGGGATGTAGTTTTCTACAAGTAGGCTATCAAGATATTAGCAATTATCAAGATATGGTATAGCACTACTCGTGAATATTTAGGTAATTCTCTCAGCAACATAATTAAGAGATACACCTTTGGGGATGGTGGAAATGGTGTTCCAATGGAATTAGGTATTAACTTTGATACCCTAGCCCAGAATGATGTATTGGTTGTGCATGTCCACCAAACATGTAACATTGACCCTACTTCTATTTTACATCTCCATCAGATATTAGAGGATGTGCAATGAATCTTATCTGGAACCATATACCACCTATACATTATATTCTGCTGGAACCACAAGTGAGTTGAAGTTGGATGTTATGTCCCAATTCCCTGTACCAGGATTCTCTAAAACTTCCTATTTATTCCCCACATTCTCAATTAAGTAATCTTAACAGCTTCAACTGTCTAAGATTTGTGCTTAGAGTTTTCTTTTTTACTGTTACAGGTAAGATTCATCTGTAGGAAAAGGTTACTGATAGCACAAGGTTTGATTTCCTGTTGGTAATTATAAGGCATTTGATTTGATTAAGCTAGTTACTTGCTATTGATTGCTGGTTAATTAGCTATTGTTTGCAAATAAGCAGAGGCCTACCCAGGTGTTAAACATTCCTAGTGGGTGGTGATTTTAGGAGTTATATAGGGGTTGTTGTCATTAGCTTGGCTAAAATAGCTTGGTTGGTTCATCTAAGTGCTGCTTCTAAGTGTGTGGTTGGAGATATTCTGGAGAGTGCTGCTTCTAAGTGTGTGGTTGGAGATATTCTGGAGATACTCTGGAGGTAATCTGAGGTATTTAGGAGGATAAAGAAAAGTTAAGATTCGTTTGATTTAAATTATTCACTTCATTGGAATGGCAGACTTAGTTCAGTGTAATAGTTGCTATGCATTTGTTTCACGTTCCACTTTTTGGAGGTTTGGTTGTTGTCTAATCTGTAGACAGTTCTCTATCTTGCGGCAGGAGATTGTATTTTTGAAGTCTGAGATTTGTAAATTATCTGGTAAACAAACTCAGACTGGAACTGCTGCAAAGCCACTGCCGCAGAGACATACTAGGAATGGCAGATGGATTACTGTAGGATCTGGTAGACTTAGAGTTGTGGATAAAAGGCATATTGCACAGTCTGTTGCTCTACATAATTCATTTTCTGCACTTTCAGAGTGTAATGGTGTTATAGAGACAGGCACTGAGGGTAGTGGTGTTGTAGAGAGAGGCACTGAGGGTAGTGGTGTTGTGGAGACAGGCTCAGGCACTGAGGCTAGTGGTGTTGTGGAGACAGTTTCAGGCACTGAGACAAGTGGTGTTGTGGAGTCAGGAAGTTATCATCATGGGTGACTTTAATCTTCCTGATGTGAATTAGAAAACCAAAATAGCTGCTTGTGCCAGGAGCACACATATTCTAAACTCCCTACTGGGATTGTCTATAAAACAAGTCGTTGAGGAGCCAACTCGTAAAGAGGCCATACTAGATTTAGTGTTAACAAATGGAGATTTGGTATCAGATATTACTGTAGGTGAAAGTTTAGGATCCAGTGATCACCAGTCAGTGTGGTTTAATATAAGAACAGTGACTGAGTCACACCACACAAAAACAAAAGTTTTAGACTTTAGAGAAACAGACTTTTCTAAAATTAGAATATGTGTAAAAGAGTCATTATCAGACTGGAGCAATTTAAATGGAGTCCAAGAGAAATGGGATTATTTAAAAGTTGCACTACTGAAAGCAACAGAAGATTGCATTAGGCTTGTCAGTAAAAGAAAAAAATTAAAGAAATCACTGTGGTACTCCGCAGATGTGCCCAAAATAGTAAAAAAAAATTATATAAAAAACCCCAGAGTGAGGAAGACAGAATGATCTATAAGATTCGGCAGAAAGAGGCTAAGCAAGTTATAAGAGCTTCCAAATCACACACAGAAGAGAAAATAGCACAGTCACTAAAAAAGGGGGACAAAACTTTTTTAGATACATAAATGAGACAAGAAAAGTAAAACAAGGATTAGTTTGATTAAAAACAAAAGAAGGAAGGTATGAAGAAGAGGATAAAGGTCTAGCTGACTGCCTCAAAGAATATTTTTGTTCGGTATTTACAGATGAAAATGAAGGAAAGGGACCTCAGTTAAGAAAAAGGATAAACAAGTCATTTATTACACGTGAGTTTACAGAGGAAAAGGTTCTATTCCAACTGTCAAAAGTAAAGACAAATAAGTCAATGGGACCTGTTGGAATACACCCAAAGCTATTAAAAGCGCTTAGTGGTGTACTAGTAAAACCATTAACAGATTTATTTAACCAATCATTGTTAACAGGAGTAATCCCAGAAGATTGGAAGTTAGCGAATGTTGTGCCCATTCACAAGAAAGGTAATAGGGAGGAGTCGTGCAACTATAGTCCAGTAAGTCTTGCTTCAGTAGTGGGGAAAGTGATGGAAACCATTTTAAAGGATAGGATTGTTGAACATCTAAAAACACATGGATTTCAAGATCAGAGACAACATGGGTTTACTTCAGGGAGATCATGCCAAACTAATCTTATTGATGTTTTTGATTGGATAACTAAAATTATAGATCAGGGTGGTGCAGTAGACATTGCTTACCTAGATTTCAGTAAGGCTTTTGACACTGTTGCACATGGAAGGCTTATCGATAAACTGCAATCTTTAAGTTTAGATTCCAATATTGTTGAATGGGTAAGGCAGTGGCTGAGTGACAGGCAACAGAGGGTTGTAGTCAATGGAGTATATTCGAAGCTTGGGCTTGTCACCAGTGAGGTACCTCAGGGATCTGTACTTGGACCCATTCTCTTTAATATTTATATTAGTGATATTGCATAAGGTCTTGATGGTAAGGAATGGTATTTTTGCGATGATACTAAGATATGTATTTTTGCTGATGATACTAAGATATGTAACAGGGTTGTGTTGGGGATAAAATCAGCCCGGGCCCTTTGTGGATGATGTATATTTGCCAACTCATACAGAGCTCTGGAAATTGGAAATGAATAGCAGAGACGTGTTCAATAACCAATTCCAATTGTATTCATACGTCAGTTATATTTATACCCCATTTTCATAGCAGGATGGGAGGGGGAAAAATGAGCATATGGGCGTGACAATGACATTGTTTTTCACAAGTTATAAACAGCTGTTTTTAGTTATAATTCGATGTTACATAATATATGCATATTGGATAAAACCCAGATGATTACAAATACCGAAATCTTGGACAATTAACAAGGTCATTCCAGAATCCTTATCATGTCATGTCATGTCATGTAGATATCCAAAATCATGTTCCAATAACATTTCCCATAAATAGATAAGTTTTATTTCCGAGAATTGGAGATACAATTCCAAATTTATTCTTGGGTCAAATTAACCCTTATATGAACAGCTAGGATATAATAATGGATATTCGCATCTACAATTCTCCTCTTAGATCATATCATGATCTACCTTACGGAATATCCATGGGAGGCCTGCGGCAGAGAAACCAAAGGAGGTATATTCAGACCTGCTAATCACGTCTGCGGGACTTTAATTATTTCTTCACCTTGATTTCCCCCATTTGCTCTGTGCCGTAGGTGTTCCCTTTAAGAGGAGATCGAGCTGTTGATTTTCAGCTTCTGTAATCATCTGTTGTACACATCTTTTAAGTATACAAGTTAAAAATTTCAAACAGCTGACATCTTAACCAATTTTAAACAGACTGCACATCATGTTATCTGCAACTTGAGCCTTGGATCAAAACAGGCAAAGTATATTATTCCCAACAACGGGGATATTATTGTTATAATTCACAACGTAAACACATATAATCAAAAATGGGAATAAAATCTATTTCCCCTCTTTGGACCAGTCCACCCAGTGGGCCAGGTCAAAAAACCCAGTGGCAAAAACTCATAATTGAGGAAAAAAGCACATCTGGGTAAATTCTAAGTGAGGGCCATGACTGTGTAGACATGTCATCCCCTCACGTTGACAGCATTAGTGACTTATAAAACCTGCACTATGTAAGTAAATAGCTCGGGTATCGGGATTGGGAAACACTTCTTGATTAGTTTGAAAAGGCCCACTTACATATTAAATCATCAGATCATTTCTAATCAGTTTGCAATTCTAGCAATAATCCCAATCATGACCTTGCGTCCTATGCCTCCTAATCAAGTCCCTATTTTGATGGTCCAGTCATATCCACACTTAATACATGGGAATCCATCCTTGGTACACTCAACATACATCAATGACACACATAGTACATCCATGCCTGAGTAAGCTAACACTTCCTCTCTCTCTGGCTAACTCTACAAAAATAAAAATAACAAAATAGTTCAATAGTCCAGCATAGTCCAGAAAAATATTATAAGTCTTTCAAGGAGTATAAAGAATCTTAGACACCATAACATAGCTAAGTGTAGCAATATGGCTGACAACAAGACAATGTCAGCTTCCGCATAGTTCTTAATTCTTCTGTTTGCTGGATGTTCACCACAATACTCTGTGCAACACCCCAATTGTTGAAAGGGTAATACAGAAATAGCGGCATTAGACAGCACTGCATCTTCAGGACTTTCCAAGTTAGTTTATGTCCTCATAAGTAAGCATCTCAGTTTCTTCAGCCAGCATGGATTTTGACCAAACAGATTTAATTGCAAAAAAGGTAGGTAGGCAGGTAGGTCAGCCAGAGAGATTGGTGTGTAGTCCCAAATATCAGGCAGCACAAATACTCCAGTACGGTCTCTATAATCATACAAACACAAGGATCAGTACGACATCAATAAATTAATTATCTAGGCTAAACTCAAATTAGAAATTAACGTTAAACTCTTAACTAGTGTAACATGTACTTCTCTTAGTTTTGCTTATAATTCATTGAATTTGTCCTTTATAAAATTTTAATACATAATTTCCCTTTAGAATGCCTTTTTATGGATGAGAGAAGCACTCATTCTATATAAATGCTTGTTGAGTACTAAAACACTAACATATACATATTGGTATAATTCCCAATAAAATGCTGTTCCTAATCTTAAACCTTGATTTGATAATCTCAATTAATTACTTTAATAAAATTGGAATGCTGAAGTCTGTCAGTTTTGTGGACCCTGATAACATCTTTGGAAACCGAAACCTTTTATAGATCCCGATGTCCAAAAAGCCACCAGTTCTGTCGGTGTGTGATCATGTTTTAATACATGTTGGAACCTCCATACAGTTATCCCACTTAAACAATATATTTTTTTTTTCAGAACAACTAGGAATGAAATAGGAGAAACAAAATAAATTACTATTGTTCTAAAGTGCTTTGTTTAATACAGGTTTCGGAAGAGTTGTCTTGCTGTGTTGCAAGTGGCCTCTGATAAGGAAGGGACAGCAAACTGTAGACATATGTTATATTAAGTTGCCCTCACTTGTCAGGTCCTGGAAACACACTTATTTTATTGCAGATGCCTCTATTATACCACTTTACAAATTGACTAAGCATACTTATTATCCTATTTTATTTTAGTTATTTCACATTGCACAGCCTATGCAAACAATGTCTAGGTCCCAACTTCAGCTTGTACATCCTCTAAGAGCCAGCATTAACACTGTTTTATCTATCAAAACTATATATAAAGTATTAAAAACATGAACCATCTGTGTATTAGGCTGAGGTTGTTGGGTGTGGGTATAGCTTGAAAGTTGTGGTTGGTATTGAGGAACCTGCCAGGGTGGGAGTCCTTGAATGCCAGCTGGGCCAGGTTGACCAGGAGAACCGGGTTCACCACAAGCACCTTTGGGTGAATCCCTGCTATCCATAATTAAAACAGTGCTGAAGTTACCACCTCTACAAAAGTTAGATCCTTTGATCAAATTCTCTACCTCTGCCTCTAAATTTTTTCTGATTCAATCTCCTATCACCTCCAAAATTTCTTTGTCTCGCCTGCTTAAGATGACAATCCTTTTGTGACCGATACAACATACTTTTCCCTCTTTCTTTATATCAAAACAACCTGCTGTATCTTTCTCATGAATCTTCCCAAGAAATTCAGTTCAAAGAGGGCCAGTCACAGACCAACAGTTTAACCAAAAGTGAACAAGGAGGAAGCATATTCCATATGAAGGTCGAGATGACCTAACTCACACCCCCTCTTTGTGTACCCCTCTTTGTGTACCACACAGATATAATATTAATAAGCTTTTGAAGATTTATTGTGCATGTATAGCACGGTTGTCTAGGGGTGTATACATAAATAGTGAAAGCAGAGTCTTCATATAGGGTTTGCAATACTGACAGTCTGGGTCATAGGTGTAATGCAGACATGTGGTTAGGAACTTTTCCATTGTCAGAATACATTGAAAACACTAATATATTGCAAATATTAAAATCATATTGCAGCTGTTTCCTATACCTGCAAGGATATGGTTGTAATACTTCAATTGAGTTCAAATTGAGTATCAAAAATTCTAACCACAAAAACTAAATTTAATATGCTTATCAAAATGAGTTTAACCCCTTAGCAATTTAATAGGGTGACCTCTTCCCATAGTATGGTTCCTTTTATAATTATTATATTATTTATTCTCTTCTGGGTCTGCAAAATGCTTTTAATATACCAATACAAATACAATGCAGTAGTTAAGAATTGCCTCAAAAATACCATTTCATCATTTTCCTATAATCAATGAGGCATACTAGATGAATCTTAATCTTGGAAAAAAAACTATCCTATACATCCATAATTTTTTTCTTGTTATATAACCATATAACATAACAATTGTTTATGTTTAAGATAACAAATGTTTCTTTTCTTAAATAATGCAAGGCACTTTAAAAGTAGCGTTAACTCGAAATACTTCCCTAATAATACTGAAACGTGGATCCACGATTTTGAAAAGCAAATTATATATTTTTTCTTTTTCTTTCCCAGGGGCCCCTTTCTTGTTGGCTGATCAGCGTTTTTTAATCTGTTGTAAAAAGACACTAAAGGCTTGCGTTAATGACATGCAAATATTCTTTAAATATTCTTCATGCTCATTGTAATATCACACATCATCTTATAGCACAGAAAACATGTAGCAGATATCCAGCAGACATGCCAATACAAAAAGCATATTAATCCAAAATAAATTAATAAATGTCACACTCTGTGACAGAGATAATATAGGTTCCCATGTTTGTGCATTATGCATGTCTGCAAACTATGCAAGCAGTACTACTTTAAGATTAGATCAGAGCACCTGGCAACTGGACAGGAAAGTCAAATTTTGGCAGGAAGTCCATTATTGCAACAGAATTTTGGAAATCAGCTAAAATTTACAAAAACAGCCTCCCTCCTTTTTTTCTTTCTTAAGACTACAACTCATATTGCTCTTGGACTAGTATTCAATAATAAATCAGTTATTTAATAGATTATTATGCTGCCATTTCCATCTGTATCAATACTAAGACAAACTTATTCAAATATAATTTAAAATAACACAGCAAAATACCCATTAACATACATGACAATTAAACTGCACCCTTTAAAATGAGTAACCAAAACACACATTTATCACAATCACCATTCACACCGAATAAACTTCTAACAGCTGTATTCAGAACATATTATTGTAAGGTATACCAATTTTAGTTTGTATCAGATTTATTTAAGATTTCTGGTACCAAAGGGTTTATTTTTTCTTTTTAAAGAAGGGATCCCGTACGGCCATATAACGCGTTTGACTTATACATTTGTATAACACTTGCATTAACCAGTTGCGACATATGTACCCTGTCAATGGAATTTCTCTCTTATACGGAAGAGAACATTTGGACCAGATTACACAGACATGGCATCACCTGCATTTGTCAGAACTCTCAAAGACTCAAAATATTTATACTACTCCATGTTAAAGGCATGGCAAAATTTTGACCGGTCAATTTGAGTTTCCAAAAGTCATATCAACACAGGTAAAAACCTTTGTCCATGGTTTTCTGATCCTACATTCCATGACCAAAATTTCAAACCCACTTCTGCACAGTTTGGGTCACCATCAATAAAATCTCAGCAACCCCATACAACAATTTACAGAATACATACAATTTAAAGCACATACAACATGTGACGTACTGGAATACTACAAGTTAGCTTACAGCACAAAATTAAGCATGTGTTGGACCGCTGAAAATATACATTTTGCTCTCTTCTAAATTTACAACATAAATTCTCTGCAACAAACACACAGGGCAGAAAGAATGTGGTGTTTGACGTTTTGAATGAAGTGACTTTTTGTCCCAATATGAAAATAAAGGGCTCATCATATAAACAATCATACATCCCACTCTCATGAAAAAGTGTAGTGGGCTTATAGTACTTTTGTCCAAATATAAAAATAAGGGCTCATTATGCAAACAAACATACATGCAAAGAAATCATGTTAGTTCTAGAATTTGTAGCCCCCCTTAAATAACCTCTAATTTTTTCTTATTCATCATCACCTTTACATGTACTTTTGACATTCCCTCAATTAAGACTTTATGCTTAAATTCAGCGTTGCACATCTTAAAATAGCACATAAATTAGCAAGCCGAAGTAATGCCAAACATCCATCATACCTTTTAACCCCCCTTTTTTTTTTTTTTTAAACATTTTAGTCTGCAAAATTTACATCTAAGTTAAATAAATACCACAGTCCACCAAAGACTGGAAATCTGTTTTACAACCTACCAAAGGCAACCTCTACCAAAGAGGGATCTAGGGACATCACAGCCTACCAAAGGCTTAAAATTCTTTTTAACACCTTGCCAAAGGTGAACCTCTTACCAAAGAGGAAATGTGCACATAACTGCTACTGCCTACCAAAGGCGTTACTCCAACCCGTGGAGTAATAGAAGTCTACCTAAGACTTAAAATACCATGTCTACCAAAGACATTATCCTGTGTAAATCTCCTTTAAAAATTGAAATAGTGAAAAACCCCATTAAAACAAGAAATGCAATGTGTGGGAGGATGGCAGAAGCAGGCAAAGGGCCCCAACCCCTTAAGGACACACGACAGAAATACTCCGTCATGATACCCTTAAATTCCAGAAGTTGTGTCCCCAAGGGGCTAAAGATCCTCTTACCTGCTATTCCGTTCACAATTGCACCCAAACTTCTGACACCAGTTTGTTGGGGATAAAATCAGCCCGGGCCCTTTGTGGATGATGGATATTTGCCAACTCATACAGAGCTCTGGAAATTGGAAATGAATAGCAGAGACGTGTTCAATAACCAATTCCAATTGTATTCATACGTCAGTTATATTTATACCCCATTTTCATAGCAGCATGGGAGGGGGAAAAATGAGCATGTGGGCGTGACAATGACATTGTTTTTCACAAGTTATAAACAGCTGTTTTTAGTTATAATTCGATGTTACATAATGTATGCATATTGGATAAAACCCAGATGATTACAAATACCGAAATCTTGGACAATTAACAAGGTCATTCCAGAATCCTTATCATGTCATGTCATGTCATGTAGATATCCAAAATCATGTTCCAATAACATTTCCCATAAATAGATAAGTTTTATTTCCGAGAATTGGAGATACAATTCCAAATTTATTCTTGGGTCAAATTAACCCTTATATGAACAGCTAGGATATTGAGCATAATGGATATTCGCATCTACAGGTTGATGTTCCAGGAGGGATAAGCCAAATAACAAATGAATAAGGTAAACTAGAAAAATGGTCAGAGTTGTGGTAATTGACATTTAATGTGGATAAGTGCAAGATAATGCATCTTGGATGTAAAAACCCAAGGGCAGAGTACACAATATTTGATAGAGTCCTAACCTCAAGATCTGAGGAAAGGGATTTAGGGGTGATTATTTCTGAGGCCAGGGACTAATGAAGTTATTTAGAAAATTCTATGTTTCTATGTTTCTATAACATATGGAACGTATATTTTGTTTAAATTTTTAGGCATATTTGCTCAAAATGAGATAGAGACAACTGCCCTCAGAATATACCTGGTGTTCTTTGGTTTAATTGGGTTTTAATTCCAACAAATGTGTTATAGAATCCCTTTGATATTCTTGGCATAGATAATTAATCCCATGATGCAACCATGGTTTGTAATTAAATGCAGGTATGGAGATTGCTACAGACGTCATTGGCATTGCTAGTGGTATTGGAGAAAACTTGTCTCTCTTTTTTATTATATTCCCAAATATGAATGAACAGATGTGTCAGAGGTGTTTGGTTTTGAAAGGTCTGGGCGAATATGAAGAGATACCCATAAAAGTATATAAAGTTAATCTGATTCTTTCCAGTAATATAATTTTTTTTACCCATTTCAGAGTAGTAGGAGAGGGGTGGATGTGAGCCACACTACTTATAAAAGCCACTCTATATAAGTCATTAGATTTAGGAAACCCAAATCCTGATCTTTGACAGCCTGCTGGAGAAGTTTAGCTGCTGCCTATTTTATTGTGCCATGTACATTTTATAAACATATGTAATAGATTTTCTAAATCTATTTTGGTAGTGAAATTTGCTTTCTTATAAAGAAGTACCAAAGCTTTAGCAATAGGGACATCTTTTAAATTATCTAAAATGACATAAAATAGCTTGAAACCTTTGGCAAGCACCCCTTGACCATGAACCATCCTGGCCCTTTCAGCATGCCAATCAAGGCTCAAGGGGGAACCAGCGCTATTTTCATTCTGGACACATCAAATTGTGTGAATCGTAGCCGCGCCGAATCAAAACTTTAACTGGGTAGTGTTTCAGCTACAGAGCACCATTTTCACAGATTGGCAGATAAGAAATGAGCTATCTAGGGACAACATTTGGGTGGCATGTAGGGGGATTCTTAAGGCTTAAACATGTTTTTGAGCATATTTGTGGCAGGCGCCTGTGTGTATGGGAGATAATTAAATTAGGGGTATGACCTTACTCCAGTACCACTGCAAATAATGCGGCCCTTCATCGGAACACTGGATCCATGTGTTACAGATGCAACCAAGTGGCACAATTGTTTGCTCAGGATCACTGCATCAAATTGGTTTGCATGGCTGTCATCCCAGAAGCAAGTCTCTTCTAAAGATGATGCACAAGAAATCCTGCAAACATTACTGGAACCATGTCCTGTGGTCCAATGAGACCAAGATAAACGTATTTGGTTCAGATGGTGTCAAGTGTGTATGGTGGCAACCAGGTGAGGAGTACAAAGACAAGTGTGTCTTGCCTACAGGCAAGCATGGTGGTGGGAGTGTCATGGTCTGGGCCTGCCTGAGTGCTACCGGCACTGAGAAGCTACAGTTCATAGAGTGAACCATTGATGTCAACATGTACTGTGACATACTGAAGCAGAGCACGATCCCCTCCTTTTGAGAGACTGGGCCGCAGGGCAGTATTCCAACATGATAATGATGATCACTGCCTCACTAGAAGCTGAAGGTAAAGGACTGGACTGGCCAAGCATGTCTCCAGCCTTAAATCCTATTGAGCATCTGTGGGGAGGAGCAGAAGGTCTCTAACATCCACCAGCTCTGTGATGTCATCATGGAGTGGAAGAGGACTCCAGTGCCAACCTGTGAAGTTCTGGTGAACTCCATGCCCATGAGGGTTAAGGCAGTGCTGGAAAATAATGGTGGCCAAACAAAATAGTAACAATTTGGGCCCAATTTGGACATTTCCACTTAGAGGTGTAGTCACTTTTGTTGCCAACGGTTTAGATATGAATGGCTGTGTGTTGAGTTACTTTGAGGGGACAGCAAATTTACACTGTTATACAGGCTGTACACTTACTACTTTACATTGCAGTATAGTGTCATTTCTAGGGTTGTCAAATGAAAAGATATAATAAAATTTTACAAAAATGTGAGTGGTGTACTCACTTTTGTGATATACTGTATATATTGCAATAAGATGCCAGCACTCTGAAGATTCCAACAAATTTTCTTAATATCTTAATACAAATGTTTTGTCCTGATAAAAGTTTTCTCAAACCTTGACACTTGGCTGTTTTACTGAATAAAGATGGTATATTAGCTTCTTGGTGCAAGGAGATATCTGCCTGCCATTCTGGGGTCCAGAAGGAATGTTTTCCTAGTTTGTTGCATAATTGGATGTATTTCAAACTGTTTTTTTTTTGCCTTCTTTTGGATCAACAGCAAATGTAACTATGATTCAGAATATTCACAAAGCTCCCATTTCACTAAAATTCAGGAGCAAATTCATCTGGAAGGATACACATTTGCAAATTATCGTGCACTTGCATTTTTACAAGTGAATGATAATCTGATTTATTATTTTCCTAAGACACACCATGCACTACCGAAAGGGAGTTGCAAGATGTCAGAGGAACGCCGAACACAGGCACACATGTGCACTGAATTGGTGGTAGACTGTTTGTCCTCAAGGACATTTGCATGGGGGTGTCAATAAGACTCCCCTTTTAATTCATTGCACTTTTTTTTTTTAATTTAGCTACAAACAGACCTCTCCATAAACAAGGAATACACACTCCTTCTAGTGTACGGAGTCTTATCCTATAAACTACTGACCCACAGCGGATTATGGGACAAATAGTTTTAGAAAATATGCATAATGTGTGAGAAAATATTAAAATACATTTTAAAACTAGCTATTATGGGATTCCAGTTATTGAACAAGAATTGATTTTCTTAAAATTGTTTGTGGGAAATAAAATCTGAGCTTCTGAAAGGTATCTGATTACCCATGTGAATTATTTGTTTTAGTTAAAAAGACGTAATCAGTCTGCTCTAATTAATGTGTTTTACTTTTCTCTGCTGGGACAATCCTGCTTTTCTCAAAGCAATTACGATTGCTCTAATGCTCAGACCTGAAAACTATAAAAATGAGTACAGCATCTGGGAACTTCAAATGCAACAGTTTCCACGTGGAAAGAATGTTCGATTATCAGGTAAGTTTGAGTTTAATTGACACTGGACTTCAGACCAACTGAGAACAATATTGCAATTAGATTTTACATTTAACACATATAAATGCATACCATATAATTGTATATGTTATTTTTGTATACACACATTTCATGTTTATTTCTCCTACAGTGTAAGAGAAGAATTGTAACCCCTTAAGGACACAGCTTCAGAAGCTGGACATACCCTTAAGGACACAAGCAATTTTTGCATTTTTTGCTGTTTGTGTTCAACTGCAATTTGCATCTCTCTCATTTATTGTACCAACACATCTTATATACTGTTTTTTTAGACGTCAAAAAGTGCTTTAATTTGATGTGACATATACATATATAAATTCTCATTTATTACAAAAAAAAAAATGCGGGGGAAAACAAAAAAAATGTTTTTCCAAGTTTTGACAATAATAATGTGTGCATAATATGTCCAGCTTAAGAAAAGTAATTCAAATCAATTCATTCATGTGTCTTGATTTACAGAGTACATAATCTGTGTAGGATTTCAGTTTATTTTGAAAGTTACAGGTCAAAAACTACATAAAATTTAAATGTGAAACAATTTTAAAAGTTGGTATGTTTGTCTTGGAAGTTTAATACCCATCACAGAAAACAAAATTGCCACACAAAAGTATATATTTATATAAAGTAGACATCACAGGCTATTTACCTAAGGTTATTTTTACACTTTTTACGTAGCCATTTCACTGTCAATCTCTGCTAAATATTGGAGTAAATTTTTTTTTTCTCTATTTTGGCATTTACACATATAATAAGGTTTTTGTAATGTGTATTTCGTAAAGCTGGTGTGTGCTATTCCTGCACAGAACCCCATATTATGTTCAGCTACATCTGCTGAGTACAACAGCACCCCCATTGTATGCCTTTGCCACTATTCTGTGAAGCTACAATGCCATATAGGAGACCATGCTATTTCAGCTTCTATAGTTGGAATTTCCATTGGCATGATAGCCATTTGACTGTTCAAACAACCCCACAAAGACCTTCCATTTGAGAAAGCAGACACTCCAGGGTATCCTATTAGCCATATGTTATACCTTAACTTGCGACCATTTTTTCGCCAATTTATTTAAAAAATTGTGGTGAGAAAATAAGCATTTTTCTGCCTTTTTGACACACAGTGAGTTTGTACTGTATATTTTGCAAACCTTGTACGTGCTACAGGTCTTCAATACTTCAATACTTCCTATGTTGCTCAACTTTGTCATCTGAGCACAGCAATACCCCCATATGTACCTTTGCCAGGTATAGGTGGACGTTGAAGGGGCACATTTGAGACATGGCCATTTAAGTTTTTTCAAACTTTTAATATTTACGATGTGTCCATACCCCACTTCAAGACCGATAAAAGTCCGGTTGGACTGAAACGTCGACACTTTGTATTTGAACATTGATTGCTGAAATAAAAAGCACTTTTGAAATATTCTGGAGTCCTGTGAGTGCTCTCCATCATGACATTGTATACAAGGGCCGGAGATCGCACCAAGGCATAAACAAGACCGGGAGCAGTGCGTGCAGGGCACTTGGAAGTTTATATATATATATATATATATGTATATTAAAGAACTACAGAAATAGTTGGAACTAGTGGAAGACTCGGTGCTACTATCACCTTGTGCGTATCACTCAAACCCACAAAGTCAGTGTAACAAAATAAGAAGAAGCATAGTGGTGACCAGTATTGTCACAGACATATACCTAAAATGTGAAGCAAAAAAAGACCATAGGGTAATATAGTTAAAACATATATTAAAACCACAAAATTACTGGTCAGACTCACATGCTTCTGAGTCACTTAAAAAAGCTGACTCAGACTATAGATGTAAAATGGAGATAGATTCCAATGGTAATGGACTTCTACTTTTAAAGTAATTTAAACAATAATGACTGGAATATAAATTTAACTTATGAAATTAATTCTGAAATGTTCATTTTTTTAGATTTAAGTATATATATTGAGGACAGTCAGATTAAAAGTAAAAACTTTTTAAAAAAAATATACCAAAAGGGCAATTCTTAAGGATGAAAAGAAATTGCACAGAAGCTGAACAGTATAGAGACCAGACCAAGATTTTAATTGATCATTTTTTATAAAAGGGATATAATCAAGACTCCTTACAACTTATAAGAGAAGAGATAGAGAAAGAACCAAGAGAGAACACATTAAAATATAAGGTTAAAGAGTATAAAGAAGAAGATACAATTATACCTCTGATTTTTAACTATGGTTCAAATAGTGGCCAACTACGGAAAATAATTAGAAAAAATTTGGCATCTTTTAGAACAAGACCATGATATCCATCAATATTTAGGTGAAAGACCAAAAATTATTTTTAGGGGCGCAAAAAGTTTTAAGCAGATTTTAACTTCTAGTTTTTTTAGAAATAAATAGGAAAGTACAGATTCCAACTATGTTTAAAAGGAGAAATGGTTTCTTTTATTGTGGGACATGCAGAGGCTGCACTTTAAGGAAAAATAAATATAGGAATGTTACTGAATTCACCTCATTCACTAATAAAAACTTTTTAAAATTAAATCTTTTCTAACCTGTAATTCAAAGAATGTTGTTTATGTGATCATCTGCCCTTGTGGTTTCCAGTATATTGGGAAGACCTCAGAGCATTAAAAATTCGAATCAGGGAACATGTATATAATATTAATCGGAAATTTCATCTCCATAGTGTATCCAAGCATTTCCTAGAAGTAAATGGTGGAAATGCCAATGGTTTAGAGTTTATGGGTATAGAAGTGGTTAAAACCCATTGGAGAGGAGGTGATGTGGAGAGCCTCCTTAGTAAAAGTGAAATGAGGTGGATTTTCAATATGGATACTTTGCTTCCCAATGGTATGAATGCAGACTTTGAAATCAATTCATGTATATAAGCACTATCATTTATGTTCTTAAATTCATATTGCTTAGTAACAATATCTTTATTTAGTCTTTAATATTTAAATTTTTTATTATTTTTTATTTTATGATATTTCCATGTTTTTATTGGAATCTGCTTTTTATTCCCTTCTATCCCCCGGCTTTTTTTTTTCCTCTTCAAGATAGTATGGCTATATATCTACAAGTCTAATATTGTCTATATGTGAATTATTTAGGAGATTGGTAACTGTAATAGCAACAAATGCACAATATAGGTGTTGTTTATATATTGTAATTTTTTATTATGTGGAAATTATTTAAGAGACTGGCACTTGCACTATAGATCAGACTATTAAAAATGGCGTCCGGGATACTTCCAGTGGACGTTGCCACGATGACGTCACAACGTAGGTTGCGCAATCATGACGTCAGATGCGAGCAAATGATGAAGGTGGAAGTGGAAACCCGGAAGTCATCGAAAAGGGCTCTAATTTTTTGTGTTTATAAATTGGAATAATGGAGATAGATAGACAATACCACTTTTAAAAAGGCTCTTTCACCGAAACGCGTCAGTGGTTGATGCTAATGGACTATATCATTTGAATTTTGTTTTATTTTATGTCTCAATAAAGAAGTCTTTTACTGCGATCCTGCATCCTGGATTATTCGAGCTGACAGTCTGGGAGACGATAAGGATTTATTTTGACCTTTGTAGAAGTCCATTACTATTGGAATCTATCTCCATTTTACATCTATAGTCTAAGTCAGCTTTTTTAAGTGACTCAGAAACATGTAAGTCTGACCAGTAATTTTGTGGTTTTAATACATGTTTTAACTATATTACCCTATGGTCTTTTATGCTTCACATTTTAGGTATATGTCTGTGACAATACTGGTGAAAAAATGTATTCCTTTTTATTTAGTGCTCTCACTACTATCCTTGTTCATATATATAATATATTTATATTCATATATATTTTTTAAAATTATTTTTTATTTATATATAGGTATATATATATAGATATATACATATATATTTATGTATAGGTATGTTATTTTGTTCTAAGTGTATTTTGATATCAATATATACTGGCCAAATTTGGTGTTCATATTAGTTTTTTGCATTTTTCACACGCAAACAAATATTAACGCTATCCATGGCAAGTGTTTGTGTATAAGTGGTTACTAAAAGAGACTGGACATACCCCATTTGCAATACCTTGAGTTGTCTACTATTGCAAATGGTATGCCGTCATAGGGGTAATTCTCATTCCTGGGCTACCATACGGTCTCAAAGGCAACGTAACCAATCTGGCGAATTTCAATGTGCAAAAACTGAAAAAATTTAACATGCTATATTTGACCAAAACACCATATAACCTTTAAATAGGGGGTACTGTTTTACATGTGAGACATCGCTGAATACAAATATGTGTATTTTATTGCAGTAAAAGCAAGCAGAATTATGGCATTCACAGTTAAAATGTCATGCAGAACTAAAAAAATAACAAAATGTCTTAATTTCTCAATTTTTTAAAATATGTTATTCCTTTTAAATTATGTTTCATAGCTAAATATTTGATGTTTAATAAAAGCCCTATTTCTCCTGAATAAAATGGTATATAATAAGTGTGGGTGCACTTAATATGAAAGAGGTAAATTATGGTTGAACAGACATATAGTAAAATTCCAAGTTATGTTTGGATTTTATTTTGATCAAAACGTGTACATTTGACTCAGTCCTTAAGGGGTTAATATTAGGTTTCATAAATGTCAGATTGGCTTATAAGGGTCTATGACAGAACAAAAGTAAATATTAGAGAGTAATCAACAAAGACATTCAAATTATTATTTGTATAATGTTTATTATACTAAAACAATGTTTTTTTCACCCAAACATCATGCTATCGAAATAGCTAACACATATTTTGATTAGTTTTCATTTTACTTCATTGCAATAACTTAAAAATCTCAAGTAACTTAGAAAAACAAATTGTATTTTTGCATTAAAAAAATCATTTTAGATAAAGCAGTTTCTCATAATCTTACTGTGTGGTAACAACATTCAGCTCAACGTTTTGAAAAAAACAAAAAAACTAACATTTTTGAGCTGTGAAATGTCTTTAAAATTCCAGAGAAATTAGATTATTTTTAAATGTATCTATTTTTTATTAGACTTTCCATTTTTTTTAAAGTTGTCAAAAATTCTCAAATTTGTAAGAAAAACTACACATTTCTAAAAGGATACGCATTGCAGTATAATGGAAATATAATAAATTAGCAGTAATCATATCTATGCAATGTATACAACTTTGGCCATTAGAGTAATCTAAGAAGAATCACCTAAAATGAAACCAGCTGCAGCACAGTTTCCAATATGGATCCATTATTTATAATTTAAACTTCCTGGGGAACAAATATTTATAAACATTAAACTCTATAGTCGTTGAAATATTTTGCTAATGTCTGTAAAATAAACAAATGATCAATATATCTAATTTTATTTTCCCTATAATTGTGATCATGTTTTGTAAATAATATAAAGTAGCCCATTATGAGAAGACACAGCTTTCTCCATCGAGATTTTTTATGTACATGTGGTTAATCTCTAAGGGCCACGTGGCATAAAGGGCATAAAAACAAGCATAAAAACAAGAATCTTCTTCAACAGCTAATGTGCAATTGTAAACAATATATAAATGTAACATATCACACTATTCATTCAGTAGACATGGTAAAAAAAATATCAACTGACTATATCCTGCATTTTCTCTTTATAGATATAACAGGCTGATTGTATAATGCACGAATAGGCAACATTTGGCATTCCAGACGTTGTGGACCCTGATGATTTGCCAGCATTATGTTTGTGTCATGGGAGATGTAGTCCACATCTGTAGTGCCAAAGGTTTTTAATAGCTGTTCTAATGGGTTCTAGATGATTATTATGTTATCTCAACATCTTGGTTTTACATGGTCTGTCTTCAAAGTAACACCAACATATAAATATATATATATATATTTTTTTTTTCTAGGAGAAGAATCATCAAATTAACTGTCCATGTAATATGTTTACACAATGTGTGAGGATAACCAGACTCAAGTTCCAGAGTTTCTGCTCTTGGGGTTCCAGGGATTATACCATCTAAAAGGCCTTCTCTTCATGCTGTTCCTAATAATCTACACTGCAATACTATGTGGAAATCTTCTCATCATTGTACTGGTGACAACTATTGACCATCTCAATGTTCCAATGTTTTACTTCCTCAAACACTTAGCTTTAGCTGATGTGTTCCTCACCACAAACGTTATGCCATTTGCACTAAATATTATAATAATGGAAGAAAGGACAGTGCCTTTGGCTGGCTGTTTAACTCAACTCTATATTTTTGGTATTTCTGGTTTTGTGCAGTGTTTTCTCCTTGCAGTGATGTCCTATGATAGATACCTAGCAATTCATCAACCATTCAGCTACACTTTAATAATGACTCCTAATGTTTGTCTCTCACTGGTTTCTGGGTCCTGGGTCCTAGTTTTTATTTTAATATCCAGTGAATTTGTGATAATTTGCCAGTTAAAATTCTGTGGTCTCAATTATTTAGACCATTTCTTTTGTGACTTTGGTCCCGTAGTGGCACTATCTACATCTGACACATCACTTTTAATGACATTGGACTTCGTCATCTCAGTCAATATGATATTTGTCCCATTTGTTTTTATTGTCATCACCTACATTTTAATTTCATTCATGTTTATTGGCATTTCTTCTAAAACTGGAAGGAGAAAGTTCCTCTCCACTTGTAGTTCCCACCTCATCTCTGTGTGCACTTATTATGTGTCTCTTATAACAGTTTATATGATTCCTTCTGGGGAAAACTCTGTCAATGTCAATAAGTTCAGATCTTTGCTGTACATTGTAGGGACACCATTAGCAAATCCTATAATATATAGTTTTAGAAACCAAGAAATTAAGGCAGCACTGAGAAAAGTACTTAAATATATTATTATAACCCACAGACCATAATAATATAATTAACTGAAGGAGAACAGTGTGGGGCAATCTGTTTATTCAACTGTGAGACTAATAATTAACTTTCCTGGCTAATCATGGCAGCATCACTGATGGGTAGCTCTGCCGCTAACCAGATCAGGACAGGATTAACTAATAAAAAAAGAGACTGGAGGCATAAAAGGACCCTCCTCCTTCCATACCTCAGTCTTTTTTCCTGTCCTTAACCGGACAGACAGGTTAAAATTTTATTTAGCAATTGTTCTTTTTTTGGACACCTTCTTATGTGTACCATGGGTCTCCCACACACAATTCAGCCTCTCTGTGCCTAAAGGACCCAGTAAACAGCATGCATGAGCATGACTAACTGGGTCAGATTCAAAATTAGTAATTTGAATCTGCTTATAATCCAAAATTAATGCTGTGGTTTATGGCCCCATTGATAAAATCAGAAGCCTTGTATATTCCCCCTACAGAACCTAGAGACAATGGGAGATAGACCTTTCCCGTCTTCATTCGGGAATATTTTCTTCCCCTCAATTCATGTATTCCTGTGTTCGTTAGAATCCTTTGTTCGGTAGTTTGTTCATGTTCCTGTGGTAAGCCTAGCATATGTTAAGTGATTCCCTGTTCATTCGTTTTGTTTCATTCATTTTTTTTTAAATTTTTTTTTTTCCTCCCTTTCATGGGTTTTTGCTTGGGTATTACACATAAGTGATGCTGCCATGATTAGCCAGGGATACAGAAAATTAAATTACATACTTGCCTAGTAATTTTCTTTTCCTCACTATTTATCATGGCAGCATCAGTCACCCTTCCTTCTTGCTTTTGGACTTGACTGAATTATGGAAGGAGGAGGGACCTTTTATGCCTTCAGTCTCTTTCTCTCTCTTTATCAGTTAATCCTGTCCTGATTTGGTTAGGGGCAGAGCTACCCATAAGTGATGCTGCCATGATAAATAGCCAGGAAAAGAAAATTACTAGGTAAGTATGTAATTACATTTTCCGTATTTACACTATATATTCAATAGAGCTAAAAATATATAAAACCAGAGCTAAAACACACACCATAAAATAGGGGTACCCTCTAAATTGCAGATGCAATAAACAGAAAATGCCAGTAGGTGTTGTTAAGTAAGGAGCTAACCAGAAAATGCTGAAAATGTTAATAATAATAATAATAATAATAATAATAATAATAATATTAATAAAAATAACTTTTTACCCGGTGAAACTTGGATACACCCTGCCCCCATTTTACTTGTATCTAGTTTTAATTAATTTTTAATATCTATATCAATATATTAAATTTTCACAGGCAAATAAAGTTAACAAAAAGTTTTAACTGTAATTCAGTTTACATTTTTCAAATACAGACATATTGAATATATATAATAATAATAATAATAATAATAATAATAATACTGTAGCCAGAACTAGGGAAAAATAAAACTTAACTTTTATTGACAAAGTCAAATAAAATAGAATAAAAACTAAAGTAGAGAAGTGTGTAGATACAAGTCTGAAAGAATAAACAAGTGGGCTGCACTGAATCAATTTACCTACACAAAAGGAATGTAGATGTTTCTTCCCATCATATACTTTTACTAATATGGCAGATCAACTAATGCAGAAAAAATTGGAGAAGTAGACCAGGTTCACATATGGAGTCTCTGCTTCCAGCAAAGGTAGTTGAAACTGGATATAAATTAATCCCTGAGACAAGACAAGATTTACAGCCTTCACCACTATGTTCATCACATCCTTCACATTCTTCTAATTCCTGCTGTGCAATAGATGTTGGGTGTTTTTTGTAGACTTTATGTTTAATTCCAGAGGGTTTTTGTGTTTTTGATTTGAACGCCAACATTTTTCTTCTCTCCAACCACTTCAGTTTTTATGCTCTGTTAGTTTTTTATGTAAACCAGATTGTCTAAAGTAAACTTGTCCAATTCTTCAAAAATATCTGCCCCTGTGGATCTGCCTTTAATTTGGCATCAGTTGATTAAACTCCTCAAAAATGGTAAAAGTTTAGTTTACTCCAATTACACATACTGCAAATTGAGCAGTGTCTTGGGTATCTGTAGTATTACCGAGTGCCTTAGTACTTTATATCAATGAAAAATTTTGTTTTTCTCGGATCAGTTTACGATTGTATGCACATAAAATTTACTGAATTTTAAATGTTTTGTCTCATAGTGCTTGCCTGATGTTGAACTTCTTATTAACAACAATAGTGCATAACAAATTAGGCACATGGGTATGTTGATGTGTTGTGTAAAAATAATTATTGTACGCAAGGGTCTCAGAATATTCAGCAACTATCTTCCTACATTTCATGCCATTGTTTTTTTTCAGAAGAGAAAAAACAATATATACTATTTCTAACTACTGAAAAATATTTCATATATGTGTACTTTTGCATTAATTCAATGTGTTGATAAATTATGTGCTTAATATCTCTGATTGTTTAATAAATATTTTGATATAGTGAATATCTCATTGTATTTACTTTTGTCCTTATTTTCAAAACTATCTTTATTGTCCTCCTTCTTCAACATCATCTATCTTCTTCCCTTCTTATTGCCCAATATGTGCCACTGTTGTCCTTTTTATCATTGTCCTCTTTTTCTTTCAGTGTCACACTTCTCTCATCTTCTTTACACCCTTTCTTTACAAGGTTTATGTGTCTTTCCCTGTTCCCAATATCCCTTCTCTACCTACAGCCTGTTCCAAATTATTATGCAAATTCCATTTAAGTGTCACAAAGATAAAATATTTTGTTTTTCAGTTTAACTCATGGATGGCATTGTGTCTCAGGGCTCTTTTGATCACTGAAAACAATCTCGGACAACTGTGATAATTATATTGCCAGGTGAGCCCAATTTAAGGAAAACTAAAGGAGGGTGTTCCACATTATTAAGGAGAGCACCATTTTCATGCAATATGGGGAAGAAAAATGTTCTCTCTGCTGACGAAAAGAGTGAAATAGTTCAATGCCTTGGACGAGGTATGAAAACATTAGATATTTCATGAAAATTTAAGCGTGATCATTGCACTATTAAGAGATTTTTAGCTGATTCAGAGCACAGACGGGTTCGTGCAGATAAAGGCACATTGAGGAAGATTTCTGCCAGATCCATACATCGGATCAAGAGAGCAGCTGCTAAAATACCATTACATAGCAGCAAACAGATATTTGAAGCTGCTAGTGCCTCTGGAGTCCCACAGACATCAAGGTGTAGAGTCCTCCAGAGTCTTGCAACTGTGCATAAACCTTCTATTCGCCCACCACTAACCAATACTCACAAACAGAAATGGCTGTATTGGGCAGAAAAATACATGAAGACTAATTTTCAAACAGTCCTGTTCACTAATGAGTGTCGTGCAACCCTGGATAGTCCAGATGGAAGGAGTAGTGGATGGTTGGTGGACAGCCACCCTGTTCCAACAAGGCTGCAACGTCAGCAAGGCGGTGGTGGAGTCATGTTTTGAGCTGGAATCATGGGAAGAGAGCTGGTTAGCCCCTTTAGGGTCCCCGAAGGTGTAAAGATGACCTCTGCAAAGTATGTAGAGTTTCTGACTGACCACTTTCTTCCCTGGTGCAAAAGGAAGAACTATGCTTTCTGTAATAAAATCATCTTCATGCATGACAATTCACCATCTCATGCTATACAGAATACCTCTGTATCAATGTCTTCTATGGGGATAAAAAGAGAGAAAGTCATGTTGTGGCCTCCATCCTCCCCTGACCTCATTTGCAATACTTTGGGTTGTCTACTATTGGAAATGGTATGCCATCATGGGGATAATTTTCATTCCTGGGCTACCATACGGTCTCAAAGGCAACGTAACCAATCTGGTGAATTTCAATCTAAAAAACTGAAAAAACTTAACATGCTCTATTTGACCCTGTAACTTCCCAAAACATCATAAAACCTGTACATAGGGGGTACTGTTTTACACGTGAGACATCGCTGAATACAAATATGTGTATTTTATTGCACTAAAAGCAAACAGTATTATGACATTCACAGTTAAAATGTCATGTAGAACTAAAAAAAAATAAAAAAATCTTATTTTCTCTCATTTTTTAAATATTTTATTCATATTAAATTATGTTTCATAGCTATATATTTGATGTTAAATGAAAATAAAAATGTTATTTAATAAGTGTGCATGCACATAATATGAAAGAGGTGAATTACGCCTGAACAGACATATAGCGCAAATTCAATCACAACGTGTACATTTAGCTCAGTCTTTAAGGGGTTAACATTAAGTCTATACATATTACTTTCTCTCTTAATCCACTAAGATATAATAATCACAATTCGACTGAATTTGGCATTGGTAAATCCGGTCAGAATTTGGTAATTTTGCAAGGACTTTTCACACTATGCAAACTTAATCTGCACAGAGCCTAAGATGGATGAAGTTTGATTAGTTAGTTTTTACTGTCAGGTCTTAACTTTTTTTTCCTAGACTTTGCATTGCTGAAGGAAAGACATTTGAAGAATAAAGAAGAAATATAATGGTATGTATAAGCCACAGGTATTAAATTGATTGGGCACCCCCACTATTATTAGGGTGAAGGTGGTAGGCACAGTGTTTTTTTATTGGTAATATAGTTAGGGGACGATGGACCACTTGCCACCTTGGGGGGTGGACATTTTTATATGAAGTGGTTGGTGGAAATTGGCATGTCCACTGCCCCTTCTATATTTATTGTAGTCCCCATTCAACTCCAGGTTAATTAAATTACAATACATAGCAAGGTAGTATTACAAGTATAGAATAACATCCAATACTTTGTGTTATATTTAAACATTACATAAGACTTTAAAGGCAGAATTTTGCATTATTATGTTATTATTATTCTTATTATGTTATTATTTATATAGCGCCAACAAATTCCGCAGCTCTTTACAGTGGGTGGACGAACAGACATGTAGTTGTAACCAGACAAGTTGGACACACAGGAACAGAGGGGTTGAGAGCCCTGCTTAATGAGCTTACATGCTAGAGGGAGTGGGGTAATGAGACACATTAGAGGTATTTTGCCAGAAGCTCAAGGAATCAAGGTGAAAGGATAGTGCAGGACCCACCAGAGAGGTTTGCCTTGACGTGGCAGGTGGGCTAAAGTTGCTCATGACCATTGGAGAAATTAAATAACCTCCATTTGTTTAAATATGCACAGGGATTTGGGAAGAGCGCAGGTAACTTTTTTCTTTGGTTTTTACTGTATGTATTGGGGCTGATGTGTACTATGATCGTTGCTGCCGCACAAGAGTGATAGGAGTTTAAGCGCAGGACTTTTTTTTATTTTATTTTACAGATACCTTATACAGTAATAAAAGTACATACTGTGAACCAACATATATGAAGAATTAATCTAAAAGGTAAACAAAAAAAATTAATCAAATGAAAAAATGAAACAAATGACAAGTGGATGTTGGAGGTCAATACATCTTGAACTTCCTATCGCACCTCTTTAATCTGGGCCAGTCGTACCGATCAATCAACGTAGCCCGGCCAGACATCTCTGCAGCCTATGTCCCGCTACACAGAGCTCCTGTTGGTCAGGACCCGCTGGTCTGCAGAATCTTGTGGGGCATTTAACTGGCTTGCCCTCCAGCACCGAAGTACTCCCACCTCTGGGACGTTAATGTCATGATCTGATTCTTACAAGCTTGGCTGAATAATGAGGACCTCTCTCTCTGCCAACTGTCGGCGAAGTTCGCCCTACTTTTTTATTTGGTGTCCTTTCTCCAAGTGTCTGACGTTCGGGCATTTGACAGAGAAGTTAAATTTTCCCTATCTAGACGCACTAAATCAGACACCTCCACAGTGTTCTATCCTCATTTCCCTAACCATCCTAAACTATGTGTCATTTTGGCACTTTCTTCTTATTTGTCCATCACCTTGACCCTCCGTTCATCTTCCTCGGGTCACCTTTTAGTCTCATTCGTTCGCCCACATAATCCAGTTTCAACCACAACTCTAGCACGGTGGATTAGGTGGTTACTTTCTCTAGCAGGGATCGAAGCCTCCTTTGGAGCCCACTCCATCAGAAGGACGGTGGCATCAGGAGCATACATGGCCGGAGCTTCCCTACAGGACATCCTCTAATCCTCCTTCGCAGCCCACTCCATCAGAAGGGTGGCAGCATCAGGAGCATTCATGGCCAGAGCTTCCATACTGGACATCCTCCAATCGGCATATTGGTCCCAGGAAGAGACGTGTCACATTTTCTATTTTCGTCCGGCCGCGCATGCTTCCCTAGCATTACTTGTTGAGCGTTGAAACAGCAAAATATGAAGCCTCCTGTCATGTTATAAAATTGTGGATTATGCTAGCTTTAGTGTACCTATAATCCAAATTTTATGACAGGAGGCGAGCGTTTTCCAACCCTTTTGTTCCCCCCCCCCTTCTCCTCCTTAGGTCAGTCTACTGGGCAAAGGGGTGAGTACGTCCTGACTAATTTAGAGCATCTTACACTAGGGTTTGATTAAATGTGGTGGGATGTATAGATAGTGATAAATACATCTTTCAGAATATATATTACATACAGTTTGGTGGCATGCCTTTAGAAGTCCAATTCTTGGATTAATCCTCTGTTTCGACTCTGTTCTTTCGTTTCAGTTTAAAGCTCCCTCGAGGTGTCAAGCCTAGTTCCTTTTCCTCTCAGATTTTAACTCTTCTCGTCTTGTATGCTGAGATCTTCTTCTAGTTATTCTGCTGTTTCTTGTTTCTTGTTCGTTTCACAGACAGAAAGAAAGAGAAAGTGACATCAGTAGGAGGGAGCTTTGTAACCTGTCACTTTTTTCTGATTTTTTATCCTGTTACTATGTTAAATGTGCTGCTTTGGAGCTTAAGTAAAGAAAAACTTAAGCAAAATACTCCCCTCCTGTCATCAATAAAATTAGGATTATAGGTACACTAAAACTTGCATAATCTACAATTAGAAGGCACATTACAGACTACACTGGTCAAAATGTACTTTACTTCCCCATCTGAAATGGTTGCAAATCAAATTAACTAAAATAAATGATGATCTATATGTAAGGACTAAGACTGATATGAAACAAAACTTGTCAGAAGTAATTAAAGAGATCTCATCTTTGAACTTAAAGGTTACAGAACAAGGAAGGGAACTAGAGAAAGTTAGAGCAGAAGCTGTATTATTGCAAACTCAAAATACTTCATTGAAAAACCAGATGAAAGAAATTGATAATAAAATCATAGATATGGAAGACAAGTCCCGTAGAACTAATATAAGGATAAACGGTATTCCTGAAAGTATTACGCAAGAAAAACTAGATGAATATATTATTGAATTTAAATCTCTTCCCAAAACGTATCTCCATCCCTTATAGAGAGATGTCATAGGCTCTTTAGAGAGGCTAAGGCACAAAATACATCCCCAAGAGATGTCATTGTAAAATTCTTAAATGGAGCTATAGAAGACTCACTCTTGAGACAAATGAGAGACTACTAAAAATGGGAAATTTACAAATATTTTGGTATTCCCCGACCTTTCACTGGCAACAAGACAGGGCAGAGCCCGATATAGAGAAATTACCATACAATTTAAAAGGAAAAAACATTGTATATAGATGGGGATTTCCAAACAAACTTTTAATTTAATTTGATGGTAAAATAATCCCAATGAATGATCCATGTGAAGATATTCCTAAATTTAAGGAGATGGGGATTTTGGATTAAAAAATAATGAGCATTGTGAAGCTACCCACAGGATTTTATTATTAATTTGTGTGAACAGATTAATGTCAGGTAAGCAGTAAAATTAGTTACAATTTTAGTTTGAATTTATTTGAAACCTAAATTTTAATTTCTGAGGTCAATTTAAATTTTTCTTTTACACTAAATGATTTAAGGGAGAAGAAAGAAAAAATAAAATAAAAATAAATAAATACACTTTCTAAGCACCAAAGCATATTAACTAATTTCACCCAATAATATCACAGGATATTAATATTTACCAATAAATTACAAGAAGGAATAGATAAATGTAGGGAAAATTAAGGGATATAAATAAAGGCAATGACTGGTTTATTTAGTCACTTTGAGGGATTAAGTATCTCTGAAATAAATACAATAATTAAGGGTAATTGGATGGGTAAATTAAATAATATAATTTGCTTATTTTTTATTTTAAATATGAATTTGGCACCTTAAAAGCATTAATCAATACTAATTTTGTAAGTATTTTTTATATTATATTGTTACAAATCTGATTGGGGTAGCCATCATATGGATTTTCAGGATCCAGGATATGTGAATGGGGGTGACAAATTGGAAAGTAAGTCGAGTCAGCTAAAAATCATTCCTAAAAAAAAAGAAAGGAAAGAAAGAAAGGGAAAAGGAAGGTGAAAAAAGAAAGGGAAAAAAGGAAAAAAAAAAAAAAATTTCTCTCACTGCTATCGCCATCAGCGAATGTATATCCCTGGAAAAGTGAGAAGTATCGGTGTAGCGCTCTATGCTAGTGGATGTGAAAAAACAAATAAACGAAAACCTTGCTATACCTTGATGGGTTACATACACTTATGGGTAGTCCCAATGTAGTCAGGTTTACCTTAAATACAAAACACAAACATACAGAACATAGTGTAACCTGTATACCAAAAATAAATCGAAATAAAGTGCATAGGTAATTCACTCACACTTTTCTGAGCTAATGTACTAGCTCAGGTATATGCGCCTTAGGGTCCGTAGAGGCGACCCTTCCCCTCCTTTTCGTCCAAATTGTCTCCGGGTATATTGTCCTAGGTAATAGGTATAGGAGGAAGAAATAGCGTAGTACAGTCTGATGTATATAAGGTATATATAATAAATAATACCAATATACTCACAAACCCTGAGTCAATGTACCGGCTCACTTCATAAGATGTATGTGGTTAAGGACCACAATCCTTCTTTATAGTAGCAGGTAGGAATAAAAGCCGTACGTGTGATAAAAATATATATATAATTTATTGTATAAAAAGTATTACATAAATATAAAAAATACACTATATCAATAAAATCAACACTTGTGGCTATAGTCCAAAAGACAGTATAGTCTGCTCACTGTTCATCCAGGACGCGTTTCACCAAATTGGCTTCCTCAGCTGGAAAAATGTTCATGAGACTCCAAGGACTCCTTCCTGCTTTTATATCCCCTTAGTTAGGCTTGTAGCTTGTCTTTTTCGCGGGCAATCTCCATGGTAATGGAGATGCCCTGTATTCCAAGCCTCTTTTCCGTCCGGTTATTTCTGGGTATGATCACTTCCGGTTTCGGCCGATCTTGCGTCATGCGTTCCACGGTGCGTTCCACCGTGCGTTCCACCGTGCGGCTGCAGTTCTAGTATCCAATGCCAAAAAATATTTTCCTCGAAGAAACAGCAGATCAAAAGGGCGCAATGACTTGTTAATATGCAAATAATGACTGCATATACACAGGCATAAATGTGTATATTCCCCATATATAAGACAAAGCATATGTAAATCTGCCATAAACAGTTACATAGGGCAAATAAAAGTGTATACCACAGCTTATTCTAGTGGCATGTAGATAAGATGACAGACATATTGAAAAACATATAAAAAGCCTTAATTAATTAATACATAAAGGAAGTTTTTAAATAATATTGGTATATATTTTGTCAATGGATAAAACCATATAGGATAATGAGGAGAAGGCAATTTTGTACACAAATAGTAAATCCAAAAAACTCTTATTCCAATAGATGTACCCCATATAATTTGAACAGATATATCTAAGAAAAAATAGAATATTATAAAATATAATGAAAAGGAAGAATGTCAAAACTTGCTACTAGAAGAAACTGGGAGGAGAGTGATATTTTTGATATTTGATGATATTTTTTTCATATGGGAGGGACAAGAAGAAGACCTATCTACCTTTTTAAACACTCTTAACTCCAACACATGGGGGATCAAACCTACGAGTAATTGGAGCAAAAAGGAAGTCATCTTCTTGGATCTACATATTTATATAGAAAATAATTGCATCAAGACTAAAAATCACTTTAAAACGGTGGAAGCTAATAGCTTTATAGGAAGGGATAGCTGTCACTTCTTACCGTGGTTGGAAAATGCCCCTAAGGGACAATTCCTTAGAATAAGAAGGAACTGTACAGATGTAGAGATGTTCGAAATTCAGTCTAACAAAATTAAATCAGATTTTATAGAAAAGGGATATGAAGAACAAAAATTAGAGGTATCCAGACAGGAAATTAAAGAAATAGAGAGAACGGATATTTTACAATATAAAGAAAAAAAGAACAATGCAAATAATGAAATTCCTTTTATATGTACATATAGCTCAAAAAATCATAAAGTGAGAAAGATTGTATCCAAATATTGGCACATCCTTCTCCAAGACCCAGGTTTAAAGAGTTGCCTTCCAGAAAAACCTCGCTTTATCCATAGAGGAGTAAACAATTTAAGAAAGTCTTTAACCTCCAGTTTTATAAAGGAAAAAACTAATACGAATATGACTTTTCTAAATACAGAAAAAGGTTTTTTTGGATGTGGGATGTGCCTAGCTTGCAAAAGAACTGAAAATAAAAAAAGACATATAAAAAAATTTAAATGTAATGAAGGACAGGAATACGCGATAAAGGAATTTATAACATGCCATTCAAAAAACCTTGTATACCTTATAAAATGCCCATGTGGGCTAAATTATATAGGGAAGACAACAAGAGCTCTACACCTAAGAATAGAAGAGCATGGTAGAAACATTAGTAAAGGTTTCGAAAAACATAGCGTGTCCTTACATTATAAAATCCACCATAATTGTGAGATAAAAGGTACAATTTTTATGGGAATTAATAAAATTTCTAAAGATTGGAGAGGAGGCAATTTTGACTCAAAATTGAGCAAAGTAGAAATGGAATGGATTTTTAAACTTAAAAGCCTCATTCCCAACGGTTTGAATTCCGATTTTGAAATGTGCCACTTTTTAACGGATTAATTTTTTAAAAAAATTATTTTTTAATTAAAGATTTTTTAATTCGTTAATTTTTCAATTTTTAACTTTTAATTTTTCTTTCTTTTTTCTTACCATAGAGTATCACTCTCCACCCAGTTTCTTCTAGTAGCAAGTTTTGACATTCTTCCTTTTCATTATATTTTATAATATTCTATTCTGTTCAAATTATATGGGGTACATCTATTGGAATAAGAGTTTTTTGGATTTACTATTTGTGTACAAAATTGCCTTCTCCTCATTATCCTATATGGTTTTATCCATTGACAAAATATATACCAATATTATTTAAAAACTTCCTTTATGTATTAATTAATTAAGGCTTTTTATATGTTTTTCAATATGTCTGTCATCTTATCTACATGCCACTAGAATAAGCTGTGGTATACACTTTTATTTGCCCTATGTAACTGTTTATGGCAGATTTACATATGCTTTGTCTTATACATGGGGAATATACACATTTATGCCTGTGTATATGCAGTCATTATTTGCATATTAACAAGTCATTGCGCCCTTTTGATCTGCTGTTTCTTCGAGGAAAATATTTTTTGGCATTGGATACTAGAACTGCAGCCGCACGGTGGAACGCACGGTGGAACGCACCGTGGAAAGCACCGTGGAACGCATGACGCAAGAACGGCCGAAACCGGAAGTGATCATACCCGGAAGTAACCGGACGGAAAAGAGGCTTAGAATACAGGGCATCTCCATTACCATGGAGATTGCCCGCGAAAAAGACAAGCTACAAGCCTAACTAAGGGGATATAAAAGCAGGAAGGAGTCCTTGGAGTCTCATGAACATTTTTCCAGCTGAGGAAGCCAATTTGGTGAAACGCGTCCTGGATGAACAGTGAGCAGACTATACTGTCTTTTGGACTATAGCCACAAGTGTTGATTTTATTGATATAGTGTATTTTTTATATTTATGTAATACTTTTTATACAATAAATTATATATATATTTTTATCACACGTACGGCTTTTATTCCTACCTGCTACTATAAAGAAGGATTGTGGTCCTTAACCACATACATCTTATGAAGTGAGCCGGTACATTGACTCAGGGTTTGTGAGTATATTGGTATTATTTATTATATATACCTTATATACATCAGACTGTACTACGCTATTTCTTCCTCCTATACCTATTACCTAGGACAATATACCCGGAGACAATTTGGACGAAAAGGAGGGGAAGGGTCGCCTCTACGGACCCTAAGGCGCATATACCTGAGCTAGTACATTAGCTCAGAAAAGTGTGAGTGAATTACCTATGCACTTTATTTCGATTTATTTTTGGTATACAGGTTACACTATGTTCTGTATGTTTGTGTTTTGTATTTAAGGTAAACCTGACTACATTGGGACTACCCATAAGTGTATGTAACCCATCAAGGTATAGCAAGGTTTTCGTTTATTTGTTTTTTCACATCCACTTGCATAGAGCGCTACACCGATACTTCTCACTTTTCCACCATTTTCCTATAGAAAGATAAGCACGGTGGTATAGCAGCTCATTCCAAATCTGTTTGGTATAATCCTAATCTTTAATTTTATATAGAAGCGCTTGTACTCCCTATTTGAATGTATATCCCATATAATGAATTTTACAATTGGTTTTGCATATAAAATTCAGTTCTATCAGCATAGAATATTTCCAGATCTGGTGATATTATGAGAGATTCATGGTTATTTATGTTTAAAGGGAATATGTAGTATGATGTTATGGATTTAAGGGGAGCACTGAATTTCACACTGCATGAGACCATTAAGCATAAAATGGTGATTAAACATAAAGATGGCTCTTAAAATAACATCTATATATGCTCAAGGTTTAAACAGTGAAAAGGGGCTAACTATATAAAATTTTAATTAAAGATAAAATCGACTTATGTTATATAAAGGAAACCCATTGCAAAAGTGAGGGGCCGGGTCTTTGGACATTTTCGAAATATCCCATAGTCCTGAGTTCTAATTTAAAAAATAAAAAAAGAGTAGCCATTTTATGTTCAGCAAAAATTGAATTTGAACTGCTATACATAGAGAAAGATATAGCAGGCAGATTCATTTTGGTAATATGTAAGTTAAACAACCAGGTCTACACTTTATGTAACCTATATGCCCAAAACTAATTTTCTTAAAATTTTTATAAAAATTGTTTGCTATGATAAACAGAGTCAAAAAGGGAGTACTATTAATAGGGGGAGACTGGAATACTGTGGTAAATAATAATTTAGATAGAGAAACTGGTGGAACTAAGAAATTGCGAAAGATATATATAAAAAAATCAGGATATATGCAAGAGCTTTTTAACACATATAATCTTTATGATATTTAGAGGGTACACTACCTTAGGAAAAAAAGGATTTCACCTACTGTTCTAAACTTCATAACACCTACTCTAGAATAGACTTTTTTTCTGACCGATTTGATTAATTTAAAACAGATCATAAATTCCCATATAGGTCCTATCATATGGACTGATCATGCCCCTATAGGAGTTAAAATGAAATGTAATCCGGATTATAATACTAATGAATGAAAGAATTCCCATGGAACTGGAAAAATTAGAGCATTTAATTGGTTTAGCTAAGGAGCTTCTCAGATTTAACGATAATCTTTGATGTATATTTAAATGCGTGATGAGTGGTAATTTAATCCAACTAGAAGCTAATTGTAAAAAACAAAAAGGAGCAGACCTGGCAGACGTATATATTAAATTGGAATATCTGGAAAAGGACAATCGAAAGGATCCTAAACCATGTTTTATTAATCAGATTAAATTGGTCCAATTTCAAATTAATCGGACATTGGAAGATAAAGTAGAAACGATGATTAGGAAATGTAATCAAAATTGGTAAAGTAATAATAAATAAGGGAAATTTCTCTCCAATAGGCTTCAACTAGATAAAAAAAAATTAGAATATAAAGAAAACCATAGTAGGAGATAATATATATATTTATCTTCATCAAATAGGGAAAGCTTTTACAGACTACTATGCCAATTTCTATAATTTGCCATGGGACAGACCACTAGCTTCTGATTTTAAAACTTTTTTAAAGAAAATCAAACTACCTTCAATAAATTTAGAGAAAACCAAAGGAACTAAACAAGACCATATCTCAAGAGGAAATTAAAAAAAGTAATTCTAAATCAAAAAAATGTGAAAGCTCCAGGTCAAGATGGATACACGGCTCTCTTTTATAAAACCTTTGAACCAATAATAACTCCATAGCTTTGTAGGTTCATTTCTAAAATAGGTTCCTCTAAAAAGATATCAGCAGATCTTCTAAACGCAACGATCTCTCCTATTCCCAAACCAGGGAAAGATCCAAACTTCTTAAGTAATTATCACCCCCATCTCACTTATAAATCTTGACATTCAAATCTTCTCCAAAATTTTAGCTGACCGTCTCAAATTTGCTATTCCAGACTTTATTCACAATCATCAAGCAGGTTTTGTAAGGATGAGAACAGGTGCAGATAATGTTCGTAAATTGATTAATACAATTTCAGAGATTAATAAATAAATAAATATTCCCTTTGTTTTAATTGCAGTTGATGCCGAGAAGGCTTTTGACAAAGTTAATTGGAATTTTATAACATGACAGGAGGCTTCATATTTGCTTAAGTCCCTCTTTACTAGAACTCCACAGCAGCACATTAACACAGAGAAAAAACAACCAATCAGAAAAAGTTAGATACAATAAAGCTCCCCTCCCCACATATAACTTCCTCTTTCTTTTCTGCTCCACATCAAGCACAGGTCAGAGTATCACTGCCTCCTGCTTTTAGTGGGTTGCTGTGGGATTCTTTATTTAATTTCTTATATAGATATCTCTTCTATTTTGCTGTAAGAATCAGTTGAAATGAAAAGAAATATCCATTTGTTTCTTCAGCATTATTATTGTCCTGTACTATTGCTGAGTTTGGATTTGTATATTTTTTCTACTGAGCCTGTCAGATCTCTCCTGAGGGATTTCCTTCCCTGTCTCTACACTCTCCACGTTCTTTCCCCTGTTTGCCTTGTTTTTCTTCTATCTGGGAACCAGGTCAGAGCAGTTTTCTCTTCATCTCCTCATCCCCCTTGATCAATACCTGAGTCTGCTCAGGTTAGGCCATCCGAAGTTCTCAAACCTCGGCACAACTCCTGCCTTGGATGGATGACATTCTGTTACAAAACTGCACCCTGGATACGTCTGTCATTAGGGAATGGGGCTTAAGTTCTATATGCATAATAGGCATCGCTAAAATGTCACAGTGCACTGAATGAAGTTAGCTGTTTTTTTAGTTTTTTCTTCTTCATACTGATGCCAGGATTTCAGACCTTGTGTTCATAGAACTAGGTCCCTGGACCAAGAGCCTATTCCCGTGGGTAACCAGCTTCAGAATTTCACAATTGCATGGACCTAGATGATCCATTCAACTATACCCTATCTTCAGGCAGACAAGCGTCCCATTGGGCCCTACTTGGATTTCCTTCACAGGGCTGAACTTCAGCTGGGTAGTAAAATCCAGCCATTTGGTCTACTCCACTCTCACCCTATATGAACAGCAGTCCCAGGAGTAGATTCTGTTGCTCATTTTCTTCTACACCATCCTTCTAGTTCAAATGTTGTTGGACGAATGTACACACTGCCATAAACCCCGGATTCTGTATACTACTGTTTAATTTGCCAACATTGCTGCACCCCCTGTGGAATGACCGGCCACTTCTGGTCCACCTGTATACCCTTCGATTCAAATTTGACCCTTCGTGTTCCACCAAGAGGTTAGAACCAGTGACAGCTCATCTTCAGGTCTAAATACCCCCATTACTTCATGAATCCAGATTGCTTTTATTCTTCTACAATGACGCCTTTGGCCGCAAATCTCAACTTCTATTTATGCCCCCCTAGTTCGTATCTCAAGGCTTTATAGTTTACCTAGTAACTCGATCCTCACCTCACCCCTTGAGTTGGGTTCTTGGGATTTTTTGATTGAGGCGCCCTTAAGAGTTCTTTGTCTACCACAGTCCTGTGTTCCTCAATCCGCTTCGAATACTGGAGACATCTAGAGTGCGGCCGGGTGCCCCTCCGCACCCTAGCCCACATGGTAGATTTTTTTCTCGGATGAAGACCATTCACCGCTTAGATCAAAGGGGAATGGATGGACTCCATTTGGTCCTGTCCCGAGTTTTATCATGGGCTTAGATGCAGATATTGAGGTTGGAGAACTGCGGGCACGACCCTTGGGCGATTGGAGAAGCCGCCTATTACATCAAGATTCGAATATGGATGGCTGTTTCTTATGCAAGCCCAAGCCACCAGTGCCCTTCAAATTATTGGTTGTTTTTTCTCTGTGTTAATGTGCTGCTGTGGAGTTCTAGTAAAGAGAGACTTAAGCAAATACAAAACCTCCTGTCATGAATAAAATTAGGATTATAGGTACACTAAAGCTAGTATAATCTATATTTTTTTAGCATATATTTTTTCAACCTTTGGAATAGAAGGGATCTTTAAAGATCTGGCACTATCACTCTATTCTGCACCCAGGGCTAAAATTTATGGAAGAGGATTAAATGCAAGCTGGTTTACCATTAACAACAGTACATGATAAGGTTGTCCGTTAGCTCCATTACTCTATGTAATGTCTATTGAACCATTGGCGGTGTATATTAGACAAACGGAAGACATCATGGGAATTACTCTTGAAAGGCAGATAAAGGCAGATAAGTTGTAATATTTTTTTTTAACAAAATATTGAGAATGTTTTATAGACTTTTTTCATCTTTTGTTTGGGGGAGAGGGGAGGAAATATAGAATATCCTATGATATTATGACAGCAAGGATGACAGAAGGTGTTTTATCCTTCCCAAATGTATATTCGCTCTACGACACAGTAATGTTATCTCACTATTTAGATTTGGGAAATATCAACTCAAAAAAGAAATCTTGTTCCATATTATTACAGAAAAAAAAGTCTGTGGACCTATAGACCCTTTTCATCTACTTTAGGCTGACATCAGAATTTTCAAAGAATTGAAAATAGAAAATTCTCGAATTTATCAAGTTTTTAAATCTATTGATCCAATGAAAACATTTTTTTTTTTTTACACAAAATCAGATTTCTATTCAGGCCCCACTTGAAAGTTTGAATATATTTATACAATATTTAAATTTCACTGGTTTGGTCACAGCAGGTATAATTAGAATAGCAAATATGTTAGATAGTTTTCAAAGGCTACAAGAAATGTACAGGTCTTCAAGGTAAAGAAATGTTTTCTTATTTAAGAATGGCAAACTTTTTACACAAGGTACAACTCATTTATGATTCTCCTATAGACACATTTTTATATGGATTAGGCCAAAAAAATATCAACGCTTAGGAATATAATATTTAGGAAAAACCAGGTAAGAAAATTAAAACAATACTTAGATGGGGGAAAGATCTGGGTAGCTTCTTTCCTATTCAAGAATGTTAAAAATCCTTGGAGATAGTGCGAAAATTTGTTCATTGTATAACTATCCAAGAATGTTTTTTTTTAATTCTTAATAGATGGTATCTAGTTCCAACAAAATTATCAAAATACTGTATTTTAGTTTCAAATGTTTGTTGGAGATGTGAGATGGAAATAAAAACTCTAAAACATATTTGGTGGGATTGACCACTTTTGTCAAACATTAAACATAACATTATGGGAATATTAGAGGATTTAAATATAAATGTTCCTAGTCTAACCCCCAAAAATTTCTTATTCCATCTCACTCTCCCAGGTTTACCTAAGCCGGCACTTAGTATACTAGAGCATATTATGTTGGCCACAAAACTATCTATTTCTAGATATTGGATAAGGATAGAAGCACCAAATTTAATTGAGATTAAAACTCAAATTATCAAGGAACGATGGAAAAATGTATTTATTTGAATAATGGAAATCTAGAGAAATACTATAAAATCAGGTCAAATTGGCTTGAATATTATGGCCCAAATTTATGAGCGAACTGGGGGAACCCTGAACATACTTAACAATCCATTCTATATATTATTGATGGTCGGTCAAGAAATGAAGTACTTAGATAAGATCGATATGATCCCTTGTCTCTCTCCCCTATGGGTGTCTTCAGCACAATTGTTTTTTTGTTATGTAAATTTTATTTGTTATGTATGTTTTCATATATTGTCTATGTAAAATACCTGTAGTAATGAAGCTCTGAAATCATGCACTATTTAAACGTTACAATCTCTCAGAGAATATTAGAAGTCTTTACACTATCAATACAGTTAACCGAAGGAGAAATATGAAATCTGGAAATAAGGTATAAGAATAACTGTATAATTAATCTAGCAAAAATTGGAATAGCATGTATCAACTCACTGCATGAATCATTAAGTGTTTTTTATATTTTTATTTACTGTAAGAAATAATAAAAAAATCTAAAGATAAAATAGTTTTGCTAAACTTGTTAATAATAAATATACAACAAATAGATTTTAGAAAATAGGATAGCAAGATGTGTTAAATACATTTAAGGCTATCTAATATGGGTTTCCAGTTACTGAACAAGAATTGATTTTAAGCAAAGAATCTTAAACTGTTTTGTGGGAAAATAAAAAATATGAGCTTCTGAGAAATATCTGATTACCCAAGTGAATTATTTGTTTTAGTTAAAAAATAAAAAATAAAGTAATCAGCCTGTTCTAATTAATATGTTTTTCTTTTACTCTGTTGAGAAAATTCTGCATTTCTCAGAGCAATTAGTATTGCTTTAATGCTCAGTCCTGAAAAGTATAAAAATGGGTACTGCTTCTGGGAATTTTTAGATGCAACAGTTTCCACATGGAAAGGTGTTCGATTATCTGGTAAGCTTGAGATTAATTGTAACTGTAAAGATTTCACACCAACTCTATATTTTGAGAACATATATTGTAATGTAAATATATAACATGTTGAAAACATGTGAATATATAGGATATGATTGTGTATGCTATTTTTGTGTACACACATGTTATGTTTCTTTCTCCTATAGTGTAAGAGAAGAAATGTAATATTAAGTTACATAAATGTTGGACTGGCTGGTAACTGGGTTTAGCTCACAAGTACATATTAAAAATTAATCTGCAAAGGCTTTCAACATTTTATCTGTATTGTGTTTATTATTCTATAAAATATTTTTTTTTACACCCAAATATCATGTTTCCGAATTAGCTAACAAATATTTTGCTGAGTTTTCATTTTACTTAATTGCAATAACTTTTACAAATTGCATGTTTGCATTAGTTAATTAATTTTAGACATGATCATCAACAGTTTCTTCTAATCCACCGTAATCGTGGTCTACGAGATACTGCTCTGTCCTCATGCTCTTCCTTCTCTCCCAGCACTCATTCAGTGTTTCTTTCTCTGGCTCTGCCTCTTCTCCCCAATCCCTCTCTGTTAGTGTTCCCCAAGTGTCTGTCCTTGGTCCCCTATTGTTCTCAATCTACACTGTCTCCCTTGGTAAACTCATCAGCTCCTTTGGCTTCCAGTATCATTTCTATGCGTATGACACACAAATGTATCTGTTCTCCCTCTGATTTCTCACCACCCCTCTTGACTCAAGTCTCTAAATGTCTCTCTGCTTTTTCCAACTGGATGGCTGCTCATTTCCTTAAACTGAACCTGTCCAAAACAGAACTTCCCTCCCTCAAGTGTTGCTACTCCCTTGTCCCATCCGCTCTACCTCTAAGGCTCGCTGCCTAGGTGTTCTCTGTGAATCCGACCTCTCCGTTCACTGCTCATGTTCACTCAATCGCCAAAAAGAAAACAGAACAGAAAAGCCAAAAATAGAGGATGCTCAATATTGGGTTTAGGCTCCTCTGTGTCAGGAAGAAATCATATTATTGATTAATTCAGAGAGTTAGGAAGATTTCTTTGGGTGCCTGTGATCCTTTCCATTTTTTTTATGCTTTTTAATCCACCACATAGTAACAAAGACCTTGATGTCTTAACAAATGTTTCACTGGTCTGCGGCAGTTTTACTATGAGAGCATATACAATAAAATGTATTTTTAATTATCAGTTTAATGGTTTTCATAATTCTTAAGACAAGTTTATCAAAGTACTATTAACCCAACATTCACCATTTTATCACTAACCTGGAATCTGCACTGGTAAATTGTCATGGAAGCTACAAAGTTTAACTCAAAATAGAATTAGATTGGGTGGAGATTTTGTTTTTTTAATGTATCTATTTTTGACTAAACTTAGCATTTTTGTTTCTACAATTTTCAACTTAGTAAAATAAAAAATGTAAATAAAAAAAACCACTTTTCTAACAGGATCATTATTGCAGCATAATGCAAATATAACGAATTAGCAGTAATAATTTCTATGTTTTTTTCTTTTCCTATGGATGACGTTAGAGTATTTAGCCATTTTTTGCAAACACAAAAAGACTTTGAATTCTTTGAATTCTCTGAACAATACAAAACTTATTAAGTCTTATCAAAATAGCTACTATCTACTTTTTTAATCAGACAATTGAAAAACTATCATGGTAAACTGTTGTAAAACCAATTGTCTTTAAATTGACATTACATTTTCTTTTTATTTTAGGAAAAGGACCATCAAATTAACTGCCCAAGTTTTTTCATTAAAGTTCTTTCATTAAACAATGTGTGAGGATAACCAGACTCAAGTTCCAGCGTTTCTGCTCTTGGGATTTCAGGGTTTATACCATTTAAAATGCCTTCTCTTCATGCTGTTCTTACTAATCTACACTGCAATACTGTGTGGAAATCTTCTCATCATTGTACTGGTGACAACTATTGACCATCTCAATGTTCCAATGTTTTACTTCCTCAAACACTTAGCTTTAGCTGATGTGTTTCTCACCACAAGCGTTATGCCATTTACACTAAATATTATAATAATGGAAGAGAGGATATTGCCTATTGCTGGCTGTTTAACACAACTCTATCTTTTTGCTATATTTGGGTTTGTGCAGTGCTTTCTCCTTGCAGTGATGTCCTACGATAGATACCTAGCAATTCGTCAACCATTCAGTTACACCTTAATAATGACTCCTAATGTTTGTCTCTCGCTGGTTTCTGGGTCCTGGATGCTAGTTTTTATTTTACTCTCCAGTGAATTTGTGATAATGTGTCAGTTAAAATTTTGTGGTCTCAATTATGTAGACCATTTCTTCTGCGACTTTGGTCCCATAGTGGCACGATCTATATCTGACACATCACTTTTAACCACATTGGACTTCTACATCTCAATCAATGTGATATTTGTCCCGTTTGTTTTTATTGTCATCACCTACATTTTAATTTCATTTACATTCATTAGCATTTCTTCTAAAGCTGGAAGGAGAAAGTTTATTTCCACCTGTAGTTCCCACCTCATCTCTGTGTGCACTTATTACGTGTCTCTAATAATAGTTTATATGTTTCCATCTGGGGAAGACTCTATCAATGTCAATAAATTCAGATCTTTGTTGTACATTGTAGGGACACCCTTAGCGAATCCTATAATATATAGTTTTAGGAACCAAGAAATTAGGGCAGCACTGAGAAAAGTACTTAAATATATTATCATAGCCCACTGATCATAATGACATAAATAGTTGTAGAACAGTGAGGGACAATCTGTTTATTCATCTGTGAGACTAATATTAATCTTTTACACTATGTATGTATATATTCAGAATGTCTATATTTTAAAAATATAAACTACATTACAATTAAAAATGTTGTTAACTTTCTTTGTTTGTGAAAATTTCATATTTAGAAAGATATTAAAAACTCATTCAAAATAGATACAAGTAAAATGGGGTAAGTGTGTATCGTAGTATCATCAGGTAAAAATTGTTATAATCTTAGGGCAAAATTTAATTATTTGGGGAATTGATACATTTTTTAAATATTGCCACACAAAATGTCACATATTGGGCAGTGATATAAAATATTAGTTGCTTTGCTATAAGTTAAAAGAACACCCCAAGTACTCCAAACACTGTAGTAATTATGGTTCTAGGAGCTCTCCAGTGCCTTTCCACAATAAGCAGTCAAACTGTTTAAGAACAGTTTGACAACTTACCTAGGATCTGCCAGGCTTCCACATCTGCCTCTTCTGCAGCCAAGTGGTCTGCCTTTGAGTTAGGAAAGCACTCATTGACTGAATGATCTCACCTGATGTTCTTACCCAATAAGCTGGCCCTGCATAGCTAGGCTAAACAGTTTGATTAATTACTGTGGACTCAAGTGGAATAAATAGCTATGATCTTAATAAAGATAACCAATTATCTTACGGTCCTTCTCTGAAAGATTACATTTCTATATTGCAGAAACATGTCAATGATTTTAACCTTGAGGAACGATGATGGTTCAGAACCGTCATCGGTAACATCCTCTTGAGGACCGATAATGGTCCTGAACCATCATAATGGTAGCATTTACTTACCTGATCGTCGACGTTCCCCCTTCAATCCATAGCTACTACAGCGGACTGTAGTAGTGATGGTGCTTTTAGTGTTCCTTTAACTTAATTTACTCCAATTTATTTAGTTGACAGGTAGTATAAACAGTAAAAGAGATGTACTGCATCTATTCACATTTTTGTTTTTGAAAAAAAATACTTAACATATTTTTGTTCACTATACATGAATACAAATAATTCTTGATACAACAGTTTCTCTGGTTTAGTTATTTAGGCCTAAATTTCACAATTCCACTAATGGAACAATAGAATGAAACCATATACCACATATACGTTATCTTCCACTGCAACTATAAGTGAGTTGGATGTTTTGTCCCAATTCCTTGTGCAAAGATTCTCTAAAATTCCCTATTTATTTCCCAGATTCTCTTTTAAGTAGTCCATAACATTTGGAAAGTACATTTTAATGTGGTTTAATTTGTAAGCATATTTATTCAAAATGAGATACAGGCAACTTGACTTCAGAATATACCTGGTGTATTTCAGTTTTCATTAGATAAGACTTTAATTGGGTTTGTAATTTCAAGAAAGGTTTTATAGAATCTCATTGATATTGTTGGCATTAATAATTAATATTGTGATGCAACCATGGTTTGTAGTGAAATGTAAGTACGGAGAGTGCTACATATTTTACGCGATAAAATCAATAAAAAGAGAGGTAAAAATAGAGAATGTGTATAAAAAGATAGTTGGCACAAATAGTAACCAAAAAACCTTTTAATTATATAAAATACACAAATAATAAAAACATTTACGCGTTTCGCCACTATGGCTTTTTCAAAATGGGATAAGATTAACAACCTGGCTGATAGGACTATATATAGGTACACAATAAATTAAAATTGTCAATAGCCAATAGAAAAAGTCATACATTTACATTTAGTATAAATTAAAATAAAAAGGTTTACATTAATAGTAATGTTATACAGGGCACTCAGCATCTAAAGAAAACAGAAGGCATACTAAATTGAGTCTCTTTATATATATATATATATATATATATATATATATATTAATTTGAACACTTTGCATGTGTTATTAGACTCCTCTTTCCCTTTGACAAATCCTACCTGATCTTTACGAATTAATGATGGGAGAATTTTTCTCAGCCTTTTTGCTTGAATTTTCACATATAACTTTGCATCTGCATTTAACTAAGAAAGTGAGTGAAAATGTTGGCACAATGTAGGAGCTTTGCCTGGCTAATAGCATTTCTTCTGGTAATGTTTCTGACTGAGTAGCAAAATTAAATAATGAGGTCAAGTGTTTCAAAAATGTGTGACAAAATTTTTTATAATAAAGGTTGGTATATCCATCTAGGCCTGTTGCTTTGTTAGCTGGTAGGGACTGTATACATTTTGTTCAGGAATTCAGTGACTTGTTGTTCATAAATTGGGACTTGCAATACTGATATTTGAGCCTGGGATAGGAAGGTCAATTTTAAGCAAAAATTATTGTATAAGGTTTTATAATATTTGGCAAATGTGTTACTGATGTCTTTATTGGAAATACGTTTATTTCCTGTGCCTGGGTTTAGAAAATAAATTTTAAAACTAACTTGTTTTCTGTTCAATCTTTGTGCCATCAACTTACTGGCTCTGTTACCTTGCATATAATGATTTTCTCTGGATTTTCTCAAGCCAAAACCTACCTTTTGTTGATTGACTCCTTCAGGACCAGTCAGTTTGGGCCATGTTGTACATTAAGGACCAGAGTTGTTTTAACACTTGTGGTGTTTGTATTTAGCTGTAATTTTCTTGTCTCTCATTTACTGTTCCCATACAAATTATATATTGTTTTGTTCAGGACAAGAAGGGCTTACTTTATATACCATTATTTGTATCATGTCATATAATTTATATTTAAAAAAAAAAATATGGTGAAAAATTTTAAAAAACTATTTTTGACTTTTACTTGAAAAATCTTTTACTTATCTACAGAAGTTAGTGAAACAAACTGCTAAATAGATTAAAAATGTTGTCCTGGGTTTAAAAATACCCAGTGTTTACATGATTTTTTGCTTTTTTAGCAAAATATATAAAGCAATAAATACAAATAGGACATTGCTGTTTCAAAATATATATTTTTATATACAGTGTGGGGGGCTTTCAGGCAGTCCCCCCACACCATAAGCAACACCGATCACCGCCGGGGGAACAGCAGCAATCAGGTAAGTAAATATTACCATTATAATGTTTCAGGACCATTATTGGTCCTCAAGAGGATGTTTCCAATGACGGTTCTGAACCATCATCGTTCCTCAAGGTTAAAATCATTGACATGTTTCTGCACTATAGAAATTTAATCTTTCAGAGAAGGACCATAAGATAATTGGTTATCTTTATTAAGGTCATAGCTATTTATTCAACTGGGCAAGCAAAGTCTGTTTTAATTTAAATCAGAAGTGTTGACAGCTTATTATTTTTTATAAATAAATCTGCAGCCCTGTGCAGTAGGTGGACTAACAGACATGTATTTATAAGCAGACAAGTTGAACACACAGGAACAGAGGGGATTGAGGACTTACATGCTAGAGGGAATGGTGTATAGTGACACAAAAGGTAAGAGAAGAAAATTAGGTTGCTATTCACTAAAGGGCTTAGTGTTTTAATTTTTAGTTTTTTATAACAGTTGTAGGAGAGGAATCCGGGTGCAGGGAGGGAAAGCTCAACATTCAATAATTTTTTTGAAGGAATGACTACTTGATGAAATACTAACAGAGAATGGAAGGAAGTTCCACAAGAACAATGTAGCCCTAGAGAGGTGAGCATTAGAAGTTGGAGTACAAACAAACGATAGAAGTAGGTCTTCGACAGAGGTTAGGGGCCTGGACGGGACATACTTGTGTATGAGAGAGGATAGGTAGGTTGGAGCAGCATTGTGTGGTGATTTGTAAACAAGTACCACAATTTATTATTTTATTTTTAAGTAGTGAAGGCCTGAGAAAGAATCGCAACCTGGACCAGCACCTTAGCCACGTCTGGCGGTAAAGAGAGGTGGTCGCACGCTATGTTTTTGAGATGGAAGCGGCAGGATTGGTAAATTAACTGGACATTTGTGGTGAAGGAGAGATTGGAGTAAAAAAAAAAATACCTAGACTTATGTACTATCTATAAAATTATAAGGTGAGGTGTATTATTGTTCAATTCAACATATTCATACAGTTTCTAAAGTATCAGTAAAGGTAGAGTAATGCAAGAGGGTTTCATTAAGCGGTTATGGGCCTCTATACTTATATTCATAAAAATACACTAAAGTTGAAGTAAGGGAAGCATGATCCAAACAAGAAATCACATCTATAGAACATGCTAGAATTTAGTCCAAATTTTGATCTTAAGGAATCCATCTAAATGTAAATAGGTAATATGGACTTGGGAAAATAGGTAAAATCTTTTTTTTTTTACTCCAAACATCATACAGATTATTATCATTTAGCAATTCAGCAAATGTTTTACAAGATTGTGAGAGTTGAGCATATCAAGGTATGTACAGTATCTCACAAAAGTGAATACAACCCTCACATTTTTGTAAATATTTTATTATATCTTTTCATGTGACAACACTGAAGAAATGACACTCTGCTACAATGTAAAGTAGTAAATGTACAGCCTGTATAGGAATGGCCCTTTCATCCAATTTAAATTTCATCCTTTCCTGGTATTTAAATATAGACATATATGAGCTCATGATACAAGACTATATAAACAAAAAATAAGTAAAACAGGTGCTACTTATTGTTACAACTGGAAAAGGAACCACAGTATTGCGTAAGCTTCACCTTACAATGTGTTCAAGTCCAATAACACCAATATAACAAAAAGTAAAAATAGTGTGCTGTGGCTTTTTATTATTAATATTAGGAGTAGTATTAACTAGATACAATCTGCATCATTGCCCTATATTTTGTACTCACCTTCTCCTTATAGTAACTATATTTAATAGCTGTCTACTAGTTGCCTGAGGTTTTTTTATTCCTATTTTGTTTTTATCTTTATATATACATTATTATTGGGACCACAGTCCCTAAGATAAAATATGTGAATCGTTTAATATCCGATTTAGCATTCCGGGAGTCACGTGACTCGCCTCCCTTGCCTGATATGCACATTTCCCATCTCAGACTACAGATCCCAACATGCATTATGCAATTCCCGGTGCGCAACGTCATTGATGACGTCAGATACTCGCGAGTCACATGACCCGCTATATATGATTAATACTAGGCACAAAACCTTTGTTTTTCATCCTCTATGCTAATTTAAGAAACAGTTACACTTATAATCTTTATATTATGTTTCTCTTCAACTTTTATGCATGTGTTTTTATTATTTGATTTCATTGGCTGCTGATCTATAATGTCTTTTTGTCAGTTTTAATTATTTAGATATCTATATAAACTCTGAACAGCCAGGTTTTAAATCCTATCCTATCTGAAAAAGCCCAAGCGGCGAAATGCGTTATGGTGATTTTGATTGTCTAGTTTTTTTCAATAAAAGACTTTTTGGTTACAATTTTGTGCCAATCATCTTTTTAATACAAATTTTTATATTTGGAATTTTTTACCTGGCTTCCTTTTACCCTTGTGTGACTCCAAGTATATCCGAGGTGGGGATCATACCACCAACACTGACATCACAGTGCAGTTTACCTGCACTTCACTTGTGAGTACATTTTTATTTATGTTTATTTAATATTTTATTCTACTGAGGGCACTATTAGCTGTTGCTTTATATATTATATATTCCTCTCCTGAGTGTTGGAATCTATCCCTCTGGAGGACTCTCATCACAACAATAATCTTACTTCATATCATAATCAATGCTGCCCCAAACAAAAATATATATACACACACACACTGTATATATGTAAAATAGTAGTGATTTCTGGCACTCTTCTCTCTTCAGCTGAAAACCTATTAGGATACCAGGGTGCTTATAATATATCAGCGCATATAATATATATCCAAAAATTAACAAGAGCACTCAGTGGTTTTGAAAAATGAAAAAGGTGTATTCACAATCGCCTAAACAGATCAAAGTTTCAGCCAACAAACCGGCCTCTATCAAGGTTGAAACGTTGATCTGTTTATGCAATTGTGAACACACCTTTTTCATTTTTCAAAACCATTGAAAGCTCTGGTTAATTTTTGGATATATAGAGAGATATAGAGAGATATAGACACACACATACATACATACATACACACACACAGACACACACATATAGATGTTAAAAAAAACAGATTCAATTCGTATCTTAAAATACCTTGTTTATTAGACTAAGATTTATTTACTGACAAACTTTCAGGAGAACCTCCCTTTCTCAAGTCTAAAGCATTTCTTAGCAAGACGATACATAGAATTCAAAGTCGAGTTGTGATACAGGGGTTACAGCGACATATGCAGATTAGACACAGGTTTCAGAGAAAATAGACACCATTCTCACTGAGGTTTGTAAATATCTTGAGTGAGGGGGAGAGAGAGAGAGAGAGAGAGAGAGAGAAAAGCAAACAGTGCATAAGATGGTGCTAGAAGGGGAGAATGAAAAAAATATAATTACTTATATTAAGAATGCATGAAATCCCATCCAAGAGTTAGAGGATATGCAGGCCTATATCCAGCATACACAGACACACACGCTCACAATCACACATGTACATATAAGTATACACAAGCATTACATATAGAAGTACATATACTTGTGCTATTGGTTGTATTTATATGTATATTTTTGTATGTAATTATGTATATGCTTATGTATACTTGAACATATACACTACTTGTTTATACGTTTGTGTACATGTGTGAATGTGTGTGTGTTTCTGTGTCTGCTGGCTACAATCTCTCTCTATTTATCTATTTATCACAATGTTAAACAAAAATCTGCACACCAGTCAAGACATAAGTCTAGCTTTTCCCACAGAAAGCACAAATTTGCAGTGATTTTACTACCGCAAGGGATTCTGGGTGGGCATATGTAAATTAGTTTAGTAAAGAATCACATTTTTGCCTCATTCCATTTTAAACATGGATTCCTTTGATTCTGTGTTTGCTGTATACAACAGTTTGGAAACACAACTTAGGAAAAGATGCAAAGCCAGTGAACCACTCATGGACAGCTGTTTCATTGTTAATGCAAATCATCAGCACGAGGTTGGCTACTGGTTTGCAATTGAGGATGGTGGTGCTTGGGAAGAAAAATCCCAAAAAGTTTATGGTGAAAAAAAATAAATATATATATATATATATATATATATATATATATTTATTTATTTATTTGTGTTAGGGGCACATAGCCATATAAGGAGTAAGTATAAGCATAGGATAGAATAAAAGAGCAAGTCGGTTGTGGTGTGCTGGGACGGACGATATGGTAGGCCTGTAAATAAAGAGGGCATAAGTGAATAATCAAAGATTTAATTCAGTCAACAAATATATACAAATTAACCAGACATTTTCTTAAATGCATTTCGTATTTCTTGTACTGGTTTAGGTATGTACCATGTATAAGCTGAAGATTTCCATCGCCCCTGTGATTTTGTAATGTGCACTGGTATGTTGGTGCTGGAGGCTGTGGAGGCCGCCCCTATACAGAAGTGACCCGAGTAGGTAGAAGGGTTGCGACCTAGCTGGGTTAACAGAGATCTGACATATCTCATGAATGTAGTGGTAGTAAGCACTGAGCCTTGTAATGTAAATAATGGTTGTGAGGTAGGGTTTTGAAGGTATGAATCTAGGATTGCAACTGGGCACCATTTATTGTGAGTAGGATAATATGTTATTTCTACTGGTGGTGCGTGTTGGCTCGTTTTGGACTGTGGTAGAGCCAATATGTAGTTATCCATGTATTTGCGTAGGTGGGATCGTTGAACATCTATCTGTCTGAGTGGTGGTGATGGTTGTAAACTCATTTGGCCTGAGAAAACCGTAGAAAGCTATGTACATGGCTGCTTTAATTACGGAGTTGGTGGTAGAATTAAATGGTTGTAAAACTAATAGGTCAGATAGGGATTGGCAAAGTTGGTTGTCTATAGGTAATCTCTAAGACGTACGTGGGGGAACTGATTTCTGAATGCCTCTGAGTATGTTCTTTAACTGATATGATGACATGAAGCTATGGTTGTTTGGCCATAGGGTTAGCATATGGTGTTGAATGCCTGTCAAATATAAATTTAATGGTGTTGTAAGATAGTAGTAGTTGAAGATGGCAAAAGAAGCAAAACCCAGCATAGATGCCATAACAAAAGGTTGGGACATGTTGTGTTACAACAGGAATCTTTTAAACAAGGTGAAGGCTCTGTTGTACGTCCTACGAGTATTTGATGAAAGTGCTAACTGGGACAGTTCCCTGCTATGTTGCATGAGTATGTCTAATCCATGATTAGGTGCTGGAACGAAGGAGTGGCTGTGGCTGCAGGAAGTGCTTGATGAAATGCCTGAAATTTAAAGTGAGACAAATTGTCAGCAGCTATGTTAGAAATGCCTGGTACATGAATGCAAACCAAAAAGAAATTGTGACATGCAGCCAACCAAGTGAGTTTCCTGAGAATCTCATGATCGTTAGAGATTGTAACAGTCACCTGGGGACTTATGTTTACCAGGAGCTGGAGCCCAGTTGCATGAGATGGCACAGGAAGGAGGCAAAATCCAGAAGCGCAGTACAGATTAAGGGGAAATCCAAAGGCAGGGTCAGACAAGAAGCAGAAGTCAGGGCTGGCAGCGGAGTAACGAAGTCGGTAAAGCAGGCAAAGGTCAGAGTCCAGGAAATCAGTAAGTAACGTAGCAAAGATCTGTCAGGAAACACCAAACAGGCAAAATGACCAGATCCTAGCTTTCAGGCAGGGCTGGCTTTTACAGCCTGCTAATTAGATACAGCTGACCCTAATTGGAAAAGGGTTGCAGGTGGATTAGTACAGCTTAATCCAGGAAAAGGGTCAGGAAGCAGAAAAAAATATAAACAAAAACTAAAGCCCCCTGGTGGATGTCATGGCAGAGAACCTGATTGGGATGTTGGAGCTGTGAGTTCAAACCCAGCCCCAAGTCTCTTAAAGGGGCAGCCACACCTTGCTGTCTGCAGGGCTCAGAGGTGACAGAGCCCGCCCACAAGGAGCAACCTCCGGGGGAGAATAGACATGGCATTAAGTAGTCCAGTTCAGATTCATACATGAAATCCAGGTCTGTATCAGGATCTGAGAGGGTTGGAACATTTTGCAGATTGTTATTGTTTGAGAAGACAGTGGAGGCAAGGAGGCAGCTCTGACCTTAAGAGCCTGCTCAAAGACCTTTATATCTTGCCTGCGGACCACGGTTCCATTGGAGGCAATAACACCGTCTGGGGACAGATCCTCTGTGTTAGAGCAGGAAACTTTAGGGAAGACAAAAGCTGAGGATTGGAAGGTAGCCACAGAAGCCTCCTTATGAGGCTCTGGAACAAGAGCAGGGTTAGCCAGGGCTGTTATGGTGCCATTGGTCTGGATAGGTGGTCTTTGAGGTCCAGTAGCATGCAGAGTTGAACAAAAAATGGGCCATGATGGACTTGTAGGATGGTGACACAGAGTTCCCACATGGCTATGTTTAGGGTGAGGAGGTCGTATTGGGCAATAGCTGATGTAGTTGCCTCCCTTGCCACAATAGAAGCAAAGACCTGTCTTGCTGTCTGCAGGGCTCGGGCTGTGCCGTGACAGAGATTATGAGCGGCCCTTGTTGATGATATGTCATACGGCTTGGTTGTCTGAGTAGCAACGGACTGATGACACTGACCATAAATGACCCCATGCCATGGCAGCTGCCACAATAGGGAAGATCTCAAAAAGAGCTGAGGTAGTGGAGAAACCTTCCAAATCCTGGACTTCTACAGGCCAACTACCCCAAAGCCATTCGTTCCCAAAGATTGCTGCAAAAACCGTGGTAGACGCCGCGTCTGACCATATGGTTGGTGAAGTGTCAGAAAATCCTGGGAGGAACAAGCTTTTACCATTCCATGTGGTTAAGAAATTCTTTCACATTTGCAGGTCTGCCGCGGCTTGGATATCTAGGGACAGCCTATGATCGTCATGTCGGAAGTGTGGAAAAAGGCAAAGAAGTCTGGATATGAAAGCCTGACCTTGTGGCATGATGCACATGGCAAAATTTAAGGAACCTAGAAGAGATTGTAGTACCAAGCATGAGGTAGTGATTGATGTTGTTGGGAATGTTCCTTATTTTGTCTTGTGGAAAAACTTGCTTGCCTGGATGCCGAGTTAAGTTGTATGCCTAGGCATGTGATGATGCAAGTACCAAGCATGAGGTATTGATTGATGTTGTTGGGAATTGATGTTGTTTTGTCTTGTGGAAAAACTTGCTTGCATGGATGACAAGTTAAGTTGTATGCCCAGGCATGTGATGATAGTGTCTGGGCCTTCAGTTTTCTTAGGGGATACTGGGACGCCCAAGTGGTCGAACAGACTAATTTCTTCCTTGAGGCTTCTGGGGGAAAGGTGTTCTCTTCGACTAACAAGAAGTCATCTAGATAATGTATGACTGTGGGGCATCTGGATATGTTTAGTAACAGCCAGCAAAGAGTTTCAGCGAATATGTCAAACATTTTGGGGCTACTCTTTGACCCAAAAGTTAAGCTGGAGAAGAAATAGTAATTGTCTGCCCATTTAATGCCATGTTAGTGCCAGAGTGTAGGGTGGATTGATGATATCCGTCTTACTTAACCAAGCTCCCACTCCTGCTTTAGTGATAGCTGTAATGGCATGATCAATGGTGGCATATTGTAGGGAAAACTCCTCGGAGGGAATGAGGCATGGGGGTAGCAGAGGTGTGTGGTACCGATAAGTCTATAATTAGTCTTTGTTTGAGGGAAGATTTCCCTGTGACAATACCAATGGGGTTTGTGCACCATGCTGTAAATGGTGGTGATTTGAGAGGCCCAAATAGAAACCCCTCTGCCAGTTCTTGGGCTATGAGTGTGTCCACAGCCGTAGGGTTCTGCTGTACTGACTGCAAGTTAGGGCACTCTAGATTCCTTGAAGGCATATGTACGATACCTGTATGGAAACCCTCTGAAAGATGATTTGGAAATTAGGATTAGTAAATTAGGAAATCTACTACATGTCTGGAAGGGTGATGAGTCAGTAGTGCTGAAAAAGCATTAATGTTTCCAGACGTTAAGTACAGTTTTGGGTACATTTACTTGGGACACATAGTTTTAGCATCTGCCCTGAAACATTTAGAACATATATTCAACAGTCTGCATACACTGTAACTACACGTGCCCACATTAAAGTTGTTGCAAATCTGTGATATGCTGAAAGATATTATGGGACAACACAAATTGTCTCTGGTAGTTCTCTCCGTTCTACCAGAGGTGCTAGTGCTGGGAGCATGAGCGTGATCGTCTGCCGTGTTTGAACAAAAATTTGTTGTGTGGGTAGTGGAAGAGCAGGATGCACAATGCACAAGGTGTCTTAAGACCTGCAAAGTGTCTGCAGAAAATATCTGTATCCAGTTTCTGTTACCGAATTGGCAGAGAGCGCCAGACACTTTGGCAGAAAAAGACCTATGGCAGTCATAAAATGCTGTACCACCATATTTGTTTCCTACCAGCTTGTGCATATACAGGTCAATTATTTTCCCTTCTGTTAGGGTACACTGCACTAATCACATCTCTATATATACCAAATGCCAAAACAAACTCAGGGATGGTTAGTTTCCTGTTCAACCTACAGTCCATGGATCTGACCACCAAAGATACATCATCGTAAGCATACGTTTTGTTTTCGACAATATCCTGGGAGGCAATTAGCAGAGATGCTAAGTTGACATCTTTACCTTCCATGATATCTTTCTTAATGTGCACTGTAATTATATTTGCAGGGTTAACGTCTTGAGTGTCGGAAGAATTGATTGAACCAGCTAACTGAGTTTCGGTTGATGCTGGTTGTACCATAGTGGAAGGCACAGCCTTTATGAGGGCTGTAGTGACTGAATCGAGATTTTCCAGTCTGTCATTTACTTTGCTCATGGAATTCATGAGTGATGCTACGATAGCATGTATGTCACCCGAATTGGTGTTGCTGGTGCCTTCACCCACCTCTATGTTATCCGTTGATGTATGGAGCAGCTTAAATAGTTCTGCTTTCCTTGCTGTGGTTGGGTAGGGGATTTGTCGCCTACTTAGCTCGGTGGTAATGCGTGGGATTGTCCAGGATCTGATTGATGCTGGACTAGCAACATCTCCTCTACGTGAAGACGTGTCAAATCTAGCCGGAGTGCTAGGAAGAGATAATTCCTCGCCACCTTCTTGAATAACAATGAATATAGCCATGATTATTTGAACAACAGGGGTCTTGTACTGGATTGCTAACTAAGCTGTAAGCAAAACAATTAAAGCTTGGTTTTGGTGACTGGCGAGGCCTTGCTAGTTGCCAAGTGGCTTGAGAGACTCTATCTATGCGTTGGCGTGAGGCGTTTTTGTGGCCACCAAATGTAGTGGCAGGATGTCGGCCTCTCGGTGACTGTAACCAATAGGAAAGGGAGTGACAAGTGAGGCCCTCTCTGTGTTACTATGCAAGTTGGCTTGCTCATGAGTGGCCCGATGGGTGTATGACTCCGAATGTGAGGCAGGGTGTTGGCCTCGAGGGACCACTAACCGAAAAGCTTAATGCATAGAAAGGGACAATACCTATTGGACCCTAAAATCCCTAATTGCCAGTATGCTATTAACTATTCCAGGGAAAGATAGGACACGAATATACCACGTGAGCAGGTGTACATACCTTGTAGTATGGTTTTAAAACTGAAAATTTGTGTAGGTTTTAGTAGTACCTGTAACCTGTATGGATAAAACTATAATGGATATGGCATATACCAAGCTTATGCTAATATGTGCAGTATGTACAAGATAAAGAGCAAAGTACCGTAACCTGTAAAACTACTTTAACACCATATGAAATAATGATTATGAAAAGGTACCAAGCTTAACCTATTATGTGCAGCATGTACAAGTGGAAGAGCAAAGTGCTCTGTCAAAATTCTTCCATGCTGTATGTCCCCCTTCTATCGAGACTGTATTATTATTATAAGCCGAATGCTCTCTGTATATGTGTTCATAGAATTAAAAAGTACAGGTTATATATAGTAATGAAAATGTGACTGTCTACTGTTAAAACAATAAATGTGTAATTCTACACAAGCTGGTAGAAAATTCCTTATGTTGATATGTGAAACAGCTGTTTGGCTATTGACCGGTAGTGGTCAGTAACCATGAGTGAAAACCAAAGAAAAGAAAAGAAAACGTTACCTGTGCTCTCTCCTTAATCCCTATGTATATTTAGACAAATTACTTTGGATCACACAGCCTGGTTACAATGCTGCCGCCCATCCCATGTGTTCCCTATTAAGGGTTAATAAGTATATAGGGGTGTATCTAAAAAATACCCCTCTCTGTGTCATTAGAGATATCTCTGCCAGAAGCTCAATGAAGCAGGCTGAAGGGTCAGTGTTAGGACCCGCTTAGTGGGGTCTGCCTTGACGTTGGCAGGCGGACATTCCTTCCAATGGCCATTGGAGCAACTAAATGACCTCCATTTGTCTAAATATACATAGAGATTAAGGAGAGAGCGCAGGTAACTTTTTCTTTTCATTGGTTTTTACTATATATTTGGGCTGATGTGTACTGTAGTCCTTGCTGCCGGCCCAGTAGTGATGGGAGTGAACACATTACATGAATCAAAATGTAAGTTATCCTGAGATATTAGGAGTGACCTGTAGGGGTCAGTGTAGGCATGTTGTGAACTGCTTTTCATGAGATATATGCACAAAACGTAATAGTCTTGTTTAATGACCAGCAAAAACTAAAGCAGTGCCCTTTTGGGCGATTAAATGCATGAACATAATAGCCTGGTATAACATGCAATGTAACCTGAAACAGGTTACATTGCCCCATCAGGTTACAATGCCTGAACATAAGCCTGGTCCGACATGTAATTTAAATGAACGGGTAAGTATAAGAAGCTGAAATAAGCGAACAAAACCGTAAAGTGAGGATTCGACCTGAGAATGCTGCAGTGGGACTGATGCCTGGCGCGACAGGTAGGTCGACTTATGGTTTTGTGAGTCACTGAATGCTATCTGCAATGATTAACTGAAGAAAGAAGCTGGTCGAACGGAAAAACCTGCAGCTGGATTCCTGGACACAGCTCAGATTAGGAGACCTTGTGGAGCAAAAGATATATCCCAAAATGGCGTATGAATGAACTGGAAGTGGATCTCATTTAAACGCTGATCTCAAGCGGTATAGAGCCAGGTAATGTGCGTTCCTTAAATAGGTAAGTGTCTAATCATAAGGCCCTCCCACAATTACAGGCCAAACGGCCTTAATACATATGTACAAAGTATTCCTGCACTCACGCTTAAGGTCCCTTAGAAACCGGATGCTAGCATTTTGATCCTGATGAAAGTCCTCTATGCAGGACTGAAACGTTGATGGTCTTTTAAAACTAATACATTTTTGACTTTTAATCCGCGAGTGCTGCAACCTAGTTTGGATATAAATAACTATAAAAAAGGCTTAGAAATAAAAATAAAATTAAAATCAGGTACTGTAAAAAATTTAGTGATTATAATTCTTTGTACAAAAAACCCCAGATTTATTAAAAAAGTAAAAAAAAAAGAGAAAAAGGATTAGAAAAAAATCATTAGAAAATTCCATGTATACAATAATCATAAACAATTAAATAAGTCAAATTCAATATTTAAACCATGAGTCTCCACTTTTTCAATTTGTGGACCAATCTCATTATTTTCTTTCCCTATATTCAACACATAATTTCCAACCCTATAGGATTTTTTAACCATTATGCCTAAAAAAATGAGACCCCCCTGTCCATATTATGGCACTCTTTGAAGTGAGCTAAAACACTTCGTTGTGTAAAACCTTTATGAATATTATAAACATGTTCACTTTGTTCATAATCTTTTTGTGTAGTGATCTTGTGGTTTGACCCACATATTGTAAACCACATGGGCAGATTAAACTATAAATAACATTCCTAGTAAAACGATATAAAATCTTTACTAAAAAAACTCTTTATCACTATATTTTGTTCTACATTTATTTACACATTTTTGAGTTTTATTTTTACTGTACCTGAAACCTATTTATTTATTGCATGAATAAAAGACGTTTCAATCATTTAAAAAAGTAATTTGTGATTCATTCCTAAAATGATTGTTGAGTTAAAATGAAATTAAAATTAGGGCTCCTGTAAAAGTAATAAATGGCTTTTCTGGTAATATATTAGTCGATTCATTATAATTTTTTGAAAAAGATGCCAGTGCTTATTGATAATGGTTTAATTTATCCGTGTGCTTCAAACACTATCAGAATTTATTTGTGCTTATCTGTATTATTTCCCTTTATCTCTTTAATTATTATTATTTTAAGTGATCATGGCACAATATATATGACATTAAATCCTAATAGTGGTCTTTGTATAAAACAGTCCTCCCACTATTCTCTCGTTTTCTATTTTTTTTTTCTTGTATCTATGTATTTTATGTATAGATCTTAGAAGTTTACATAATAATCCCTTTATGGGATCAAATCGATGAACTTGGACTAGTACTTCCTGATGCAAATGAGGTATTATGGGTGAACCAATAATGAACAATGTTTATGGCAAAACACGCCCATCAAGAGGACTTAAACTGAATCCACAGTGAGAATAGAGCAGATCTGAGGAAGTCGTTATCGGTCGATGAAATGCGCCATCACGCCCTTACATTACGTTGCATGATAAGCTGAAGCCCTGCTTCCCTCAATCATTCAAAGCAGTATTGAGTCCTGTGGATCTCCATAGACACGGTTGATCGGAAGACCAAACTGAAGCTTCACCCAAAGGGGATAGGATATAAAAGGGTTTCTTTGGCTTGCTACATTTTTATCTGTTTAAATAAAGTGCACTTTTCAACTCACCTCATCTGGCTTTCATTTGGAGTGAGCAAAGTTAGATCAGGCTTCACTGCTCTTTACTTGTGAATGGTTTACTATTATTTTATTAACTGATTGACACAGCAATACTACTCTATGTATGTTACCTTTTTTTATCTCTTGCGAGATGTGAGAATCTGTGAGAATCCATTGCAGTTTTTATACTCTTTTTATCCTACTGGTGTATTGTTCAGGATAACTACATGAAGTAAAGTGTGTTGCAATTTACACTCATATTGCACAGCATTGTTCATTTATGCACTATATTTGCACTATTCAATTTATGCACGTTATATACAATTTGTTGTTTACTGTAGGAAAGCACACGTTTGATTATTGCACATGCACTTTGCATTTTGGGCTTGCATAGTGCACTTTGACATGTTGAATTGTGCATTGCACTTTACGTCTAATAGTGAACTTAAAGGCGCAGTAAAACTTTTTGGTTTTTTGTTTTTTGTTTAATGTTCTACATGTGTTTGTATTTTATGTAAAAAAAAAAAAAACTGGAATAACCCAGGTATTTCAAGTGTGATGAATATAATCATAAGGAGATGCAGAATTAGCAGATGCTGCCAGCAATAGTCAAATGGCTTATGTTGGCAGAAGTGGACCTCAAGTTTATGAATGAAACACCCAGACAGCAAGAAATGTTAAAACAAACCAAAATAGAGAAATAAAGGAAACAGTAAATAACATAAACTCTTGATAATAGGGTGTGTTCCTAAATGTAGAAATAATGTGGAAGCATGGTGTAATGATTTAAAATAATGACTTATTCCACAAATAAAGCATAATAAGATTTAGGGGCAGGGTTAATTCCCATTATATGTGCATCCCCATTATAAATTGACATTTCATATTATGTTTTGTGTATTTTCTATCCACATAGCATAGCAAGAAAATATTACTGTTACTTATTCCTAATTATAATATATTAATTAAAATATGAATATTCACATATAAGCCACGACCACAACATATGGTAACAACATACATGGAATTGATTCCGAAATATCAAGAGAACAAAACAAATCAACTTGTCCAATAATATTAGCAGTGGGAGCTGCTAGAGTTACATTCCAGCAAAATCTAAAACATTAAGCCATTATTGTCATATTTTGATAAACATTTTATTTTGTGTACAAGTATACAACAATTAAAGCCAGAGGGCATTCAATAACTCTGACCCCCCCAAAACCAGTACAGAATAGGGTAATGCTAAGTCTCCTAATCCAAAATCTAACCCCATAAGTCATTGGAGACATCTATGCCACTAGTCACCAATTGTCACTAGAGCAATAAGCCACCCTCCATACACCCCCTCACTCCTGCACTGTTGTGCCAAATTGCATCAATATTTCTCCTTGTTTTTAATTGCAGTAGAATGGTGTGTTAAACTGTAGCATAAATCCTCCTTGACAGCCCTCCAAGGCAGCAATTGCCTCATACCCCATTCGCCAGGTTGTAAAGGGCGTCTAAACCTATAACAAACAATACCCCCTAAAACTGGGTATCTGTTTTTTTAGGGTGGCTGGGGGTTATAAAACTGGATATCCTTCAACATCTGGTGGGGATATTAACATTTAAGACCTCAAAGGGACCTTAAAGGAAGCAGAATGTGCAGCCCACTTGCCTTCCTAGGAGATGAAGCCCACAGTGAAATGTCTCCTGATAGGACAAGGGCAAGTGAATTGTGGTCTGCTGTGTATTCTCACAGACTTATACACTTAACAACCGATTTGCCTGGATTGACACTATCCAATTAAAATAACAAAATTCAGACTGCAATTCTCATATTTACTAAAACTAAATATGATAGGAAATTGGTTGGGCTGAGCGAATACTATACTATACTACAGTGCTCTGCAAAAGAATTCACCCCTTTGACTTTTTACCTATTTTGTTATATGACAGCCTTACGTTCAATGTATTTTTTGATCTGAATTTTATATGATGGATCAGAACACAATAGTCTAAGTTGGTAAAGTGAAATGAGAAAAATATATACAGAAAACTGTTTTTTAAAATAGAAAACAGAAAATTGGCATGTGTGCTAGTATTCACCCCCTTTGTTATGAAGCCCATAAAAGCTCTGGTGCAACCAATTACCTTCAGAAGTCACGTAATTAGTGAAATGATGTCCACCTGTGTGCAATCAATGTGGCACATGATCTATAATTACATGTACACACACCTTTTTTGAAAGGCCCCAGAGGCTGCAATAACTAAGCAAGAGGCACCACTAACCAAACACTGCCATGAAGACCAAGGAACTATCCAAACAAGTAAGGGACAATGTTGTTGAGAAGTACAAGTCAGGGTTCGGTTATAATCAAAATCTATGATAACCAAATGGAAAGAACATGGCACAACATGTGCCAGTGTATGTATCTGTGTTTTTGTGTGTGTATGTGCAGATATGCATGTGTGTATCTGTGTGCCAGTGTGTGTATGTGTAGGTATGTGTATATTTTTGTCAGTGTATATCTGTGTGTGTGCCAATGTGTGTAATTTAGGTATGTGTGTGTGCCTGTGTAGGCATATGTTTGTATCTATGTGTGTCAGTGTATGTGTCTGTGAATGTATATATTTGAATCTGTCTGAATGTATCAGTGTGGGTACATGTGTGTTATTTTGTTTCCATGTCCCTGTGTGTGGCCTCATACATGTACAGCCTCCTATCCCCTACGCTAGAGCCCCCTATCTCTCCACTACAGCCCACCACCAGTGCCTCTCCCACTATTTGGTTCCTGATCCGCCCCTGCTACAGGCAGACATCTCCATAAACCAGGAGCAGTTCCTTTCATCAATTGGGAATGCTTATAGTGACCCTATAAAGTAGATTAAACAGTGAGTTTAAATTAGTATTGATGTTACATTTAATACTATACCAGATTATTTTCCTACAAAAGAACATAGTTACATAGCTAAAAAATAGACTTGTGTCCATCAAATTCAGCCTTTCTCACATACGTTTTTGCTGTTGATCCAAAAAAAGGCAAAAAAAAACCCAGTCTAAACTGCTTCCAATTTTGCAACAACTAGGAAAAAATGGCAGTCAGATATCTCCATGGATCAAAAGCTATTACCCCGTATGATCTCATTTTTCATTATGAGGGTTTTTAGAGCTCATGATATTAGGATATCAACAGGTGAGAAAGGGATCAAATTATACATTTATGATAACGTTTAATATTCTTATATTGTTAAAATAGTTTTGCTAAATTTGTAAATAATATATATACATGCAAAGATAGGTTTTAGAAATTAGGCAAGACGTGAAAAATATTAAAATAGATTTTAAGACTATCTATTACGAGTTTCCTGTTTCTGAACAAGAATTGAATTTAAGCAAAAATCTTTTGATTATACAGGTGAATTATTTGTTTCAGTAAAAAAGACTTAATCAATATGCTCTAATTAATGTGTTTTACATTTTCTCTTCTGGGACAATCCTGCATTTCTCAAAGCCATTAGGATTGCTTTAATGCTCAGTCCTGAAAACTATAAAAATGGGAACAGCATCTGGGAATTTTAAATGTAACAGTTTAAACATGGAAAGAATGTTCGATTATCTGGTAAGTTTGAGTTTAAATGTCACTGGACTCATTTCAGATCAGCTCTGTTTTTTGAGAACATATATTGTCAGTAGACTTTACATTGAAAACATGTAAATGATTTTGTATGTTATTTTTGTGTACACACATTTTATGTTTGTTTCTCCTATAGTGTAAGAACAGAAATGTAATATTAAGTTCCATAAATGTTGGATTGGCTAGTAACTGGGCTTAATGGCCCATCCTAGCACACATGTAAATATTAGAAATGAATCTGCAAAGACTTTCAACATTTTATTATCTGTATTGTGTTTATTATACTATAACATCATTTTTTTCACCCAAGTATCATGCTGTTGAGATAGCTTACAAATATTTTGCTGAGTTTTTATTTTACTTCATTACAATAACTTTTACAAATAGCATGTTTGCATTAGTTATTTAGGTTTACGCATATTCATTTAATATGTTTTATTTTAGACGTATCAGTATCTTATTGTTGTAACCAAAAAAAAAAAAAGATTTCCAAATTCCATTGCTTCCTGTTTATATGGAGATATTCTATACATAGGTTTGGGGGCAACCAGATGGCAACTTGAAAGATTAGTTACAGACCAGGATGTCTGAAATGTTTTTGAATTCAGCTGTGTTCTTCAAACCCTTTTAGAGCACAAGATACATTTGAACCAAGGTCAAATCAAAAATAGAGGATGCTCGATATTGGGTTTAGGCTCCTCTGTGTCAAGAAATCATATTATTGATTAATTCAGAGAGTTAGGAAGATTTGTTTGGGTGCCTGTGATCCTATTTTCCAGTTTAGTGATTCTTAACAGATGTCTTAACAGATGTTTCACTGGTCTGCAGAGGTTTTGCTATGAGAGCATATGTTATAAAATTGGATAAAAACAGGGGGGTAGGTACAGCGCTTAAATAATCCTTGACAAGGTATATGTGAAGAGAACCAGAGAAGGAATAATAGTGTAGTATTTAAAACTATAGTGGTGATAATTAAAATAAAAGATGTGCACTCACACTTTCTTGGAGCTTCAATACAGCTCAGGTGTATGCGCCTGGGTGGAATAATCCCCGCCTATGGATCAAGTGCAGGGACAATTCTTCAAGTTATAGGTGTGGTAGGGGGTATCATAAAAAAACAAACAAATAAAAATCGAATGTGGTGAAGTATGTAGAGCTATGAAGCAAGGGTAGGTAAAAACTATAAAATGTGCACTCACGTGTAATGGTGCTGTAAAACCTGGCTCCTCTGATAGCGCTTAAAGTGGTATGATCCCCACTCAAGGATACAGGTGTAAATGCAAATTCTTCCCTCGGTGTATATGTGGAGATAAATAAACAGAGCATTTGCATTTACACCTGTATCCTTGAGTGGGGATTATACCACTTCAAGCGCTATCAGAGGAGCCAGGTTTAACGGTTCCATTACACGTGAGTACACATTTTTAAGTTTTTACCTACCCTTGCTTCATAGCTCTACATACTTCACCATGTAAATTTTTATTTGTTTGTTTTTTTATGAGGATTCCCCATACCACACATATAACTTGAATAATTGTATCTGCACTTGATCCATAGGTGGGGATTATTCCACCCAGGTGCATACACTGGAGCTGTATTGAAGCTCCAAGAAAGTTTTAGTGCACATCTTTTATTTTACATATCACCACTACAGTTTTAAATACTACACTATTATTCCTTCTCTGGTTCTCTTCACATATACCTTGTCAAGGATTACTGAAGCTCTGCACCTACCCCTCTGTTTTTATCCAATTTTCTGATCAGAAAAGAGAGACTCTGTATTGGTGTTCCAGCTGCTTTTGGACTATTATCACTTTGTTTCCACACTGAATTTATTTTTGTGTGATTATATATTATAAAATGTATTTTTAATTATCATTTCAATGGTTTTCATAATTCTTAAGACAGGTTTATGAAAGTACTATAAACCCAACATTCATCCAACATGCATCATTGTATGGTAAATTGTAATGGGAGCAAACGCATTTTAGTTCAAATTAAAATTAGAGTTAAAAAATTAGATTGGTTTGAGATTTTTTTTTTTTTTATTTGTCTCTTTTTGACTAAACTTGGCATTTTTTGTAATGTGTCAACAATTTTTAACTTAATAAAATAAAAAAAATATAATTTAGAAAAACTTTTCTAAAAGAATCAATATTGCAGTATAGTGCAAATATAATGAATTAGCAGTAATCATATCTATGCATATTTTCTTTTCCTATGGATTTTGCGAAAGACTCTGAATTCTCTAAACAATAAATAATGTATTAAGTCTAATCTAAATAGCTATTGTTTACTATTTTTTTTAGGCACCAATTGCCTGACTATCTAACACGATAAACTGAAATAAAAGCAACTGATCTGTCTTCAATCTGACACCAACAATTATTTTTATTTTTTTCTAGGAAACGACCATCAAATTCTCTGTCCACTTTCTGTGTTTACACAATGTGTGAGGATAACCAGACTCAAGTTCCAGAGTTTCTGCTCTTAGGGTTTCATGGTTTATACCATCTAAAAGGCCTTCTCTTCACGCTGTTCCTACTAATCTACACTGCAATACTGTGTGGAAATCTTCTCATCATCATACTGGTGATAACTATCGACCATCTCAATGTTCCAATGTTTTACTTCCTCAAACACTTAGCTTTAGCTGATGTGTTTCTCACCACAATTGTTATGCCACTTACACTAAATATTATAATAGTGGAAGAGAGGATAATGCCTATTGCTGGCTGTTTAACTCAACTCTATCTTTTTACTATTTCTGGTTTTGTGCAGTGCTTACTCCTTGCAGTAATGTCCTACGATAGATACCTAGCAATTCGCCAACCATTCAGTTACACTTTAATAATGACTCCTAATGTTTGTCTCAAACTGGTTTCTGGGTCCTGGTTGCTAGTTTTTATTTTAGCATCCAGTGAATTTGTGATAATTTGGCAGTTAAAATATTGTGGTCTCAATTATGTAGATCATTTCTTCTGCGACTTTGGTCCCGTAGTGGCACTATCTATTTCTTACACCTCACTTTTAACCACAATGGATTTCTATCTTGCAATCAATGTGATAGTCGTCCCATTTGTTTTTATTGTCATCACCTACATTTTAATTTCATTTACATTTATTAGAATTTCTTCTAAAACTGGAAGGAGAAAGTTCATTTCCACCTGTAGTTCCCACCTCATCTCTGTGTGCATTTATTATGTGACTCTTATAATAGTTTATATGTTTCCATCTGGGGAAGACTCTGTCAATGTCAATAAGTTCAGATCTTTGTTGTACATTTTAGGGACACCATTAGCGAATCCTATAATATATAGTTTTAGTAACCATGAAATTAGGGTAGCACTGAGAAAAGTGCTTAAATATATTATCATATCCCACTGAACATAATAATATAAATAGTTGTAGGAGAACAGTATGGGACAATCTGGTTATTCAACTGTGAGTCTAATATTAATAATTTACACTATGTATGTATATATTCAATATGTCTATATCTGAAAAATATAAACTAAATTGCAATTGAAAATGGGTTTACTTTCTTTGCCTGTGAACATTTTATATATTTGGATAGATATTAAAAAAACATACATACAAGTAAAATGAAAAAGTTCATATAAGTTTCCCCAAGTAAAAAGTGGTATAATCAAAATCAATATTATTGTTTTAGTTGTTAGGGGCATTGATACATTTTTAGAATATTATCAAATAAACAATTACATATTAGGCAGTGAAATATAGTGTCAGGAACACGTTTGCATCTCTGACACTGATGTTGATTTCTACAATATCTAGGATGTAATACTGGACAAATGAGTTCAAAGAGGTACAAATGCCAACTTTACAAAATATCAGCAGAGACCATTGCTATGGAAGCCCACAATGCTGCAACTGCACTTGTGGAGAGTGTCCCAAAACCCTTTGCTATAAGAGAATGGCATTGAAAAGCTTCCACTTTAGGCAGGATCTCTGGTGCTAAATGCAAGACAACCATATCCTGCTGAAATTCAGTGAATTTTAGTGATCAAGCATGGAGTTCACACATTCACCCTGCTGAGGTACCTGCCACCAGTAACAGCACCGTCTGTGCTAACATCATGGAAGCTCCTGCTAAAGGTTTGAATGATGGTTTAGTCAGAGCCTGTAAGACCAGTGGTTGGTCACATATGGACTTCACAACATCCTCAGTGACGGCATGAGTTTAATTGCTGCTTACATGAAGCAAAGCACCAGGGGCTCTAATACTCAATGGGTACCCCTCAGTACAGGTAGAAAATGACATTGATATGCATTCACCTTAGGCAGGATCTCTGGGGCTAAATGGAAGACAACCATATCCTGTTGCAAATTAGTGAATGGAGGTACACAGGATCAAGCCTGGAATTCACACATTCACCTTGCTGAGGTATCAGCCACCATCAACAGCACTTTCTGTGCTGACACCATGGAAGCTCCTGCTAGAGGTTCGAATGGTGGTTTAGTCAGAGCTTGTAAGACCGGAGATAGGTCACATATGGACTTTCACACCCTCAGTGGAGGCTTGAATTTAATTGCTGCTTGCATGAAACAAAGCTCAATGGGTACCCATCCATGTGGAAAGTGCCAATCTGTGCTCCTCTAGAGTGTTATAATTCAGACCATATAAAGGCCTGATTGAGGAGTAATTCCAGCCTCTATTCTTGAGATCAACAGACAAATGCATGCCAAGTTTGTAATCTGTAAAGTATGTATAGGACTGTAAGAGGATCTTAATGACCATCTCAGGGATGCCTATATTTCTAGAGACACCAGCCTCAACAGCAGATCTTAAGGATCTTGGTGTGTCAAGGGACCTTGTAATAATAGGTCTGGACATACTGGAATTTCCCTTGGAGGTTCCAGATTCATCTTACTCATCAAGGGAATTTAGAGTCTTCGTGGCCTTCCACTGTCTCCTTTGAATTTCCTTTAGGAACGTTGACGACATCAGACTGAGAATCCAAATTTGAATCAGAGTTTCCTGACCTTGAGCATTCTGGTCCTAAAAACTAGAAAAAAGCTTCTGAATAGAAAAATAGAATGTGACGGCAGATAAGAACCATTAGGCCCATCTAGTCTGCCGAATTTTCTAAATACTTTCATTAGTCCCTGGCCTTATGATCTAGTTAGGATAGCCTTATGCCTATCCCATGCATGCGTAAACTCCTTTACTGTGTTAAGATCTACCACCTCAGCTGGAAGGCTATACGGCTATTTCATGCATCCACTACCCTCTCAGTAAAGCAATATTTCCTGATATTATTTTTAAACCTTGCCCCTCTAATTTAAGACTATGTCTTCTTGTTGTGGTAGTTTTTCTTCTTTTAAATATGGTCTCCTCCTTTACTGTGTTGATTCCTTTTATGTATTTAAATGTTTCTATCATATCCCCCCATCTCGTCTTTCCTCCAAGCTATACATGTTAAGATCCTTTAACCTTTCCTGGTAAGTTTTATCCTGCAATCCATGAACCAGTTTAGTAGCCCTTCTCTGAACTCTCTCTAAAGTATCAATATCCTTCTGAAGATACGGTCTCCAGTACTGCGTACAATACTCCAAGTGAGGTCTCACCAGTGCTCTGTACAATGGCATGAGCACTTCCCTCTTTCTACTGCTAATACCTCTCCCTATACAACCAAGCATTCTGCTAGCATTTCCTGCTGCTCTATTATATTGTCTGCCTACCTTTAAGTCATCAGAAATAATCACCCCTAAATCCCTTTCCTCAGATGTTGAGGTTAGGACTCTATCAAATATTCTGTACTCTGCCCTTGGGTTTTTATGTCCAAGATGCATTATCTTTCACTTATCCACATTAAATGTCAGTTGCCACAACTCTGACCATTTTTCTAGTTTACCTAAATCATTTGCCATTTGGCTTATCTCTCCTGGAACATCCACCCTGTTACATATCTTAGTATCATCATCAAAAATACATACCTTACCATCAAAATCTTCTGCAATATCACTAATACAAATATTAAAGAGAATGGGTCCAAGTACAGATCCCTGAGGTACCCCACTGGTGACAAGCCCAAGCTTTGAATATACTCCATTGACTACAACCTTCTGTTGCCTGTCACTCAGCCACTGCCTTACCCATTCAACAATATTGGAATCCAAACTTAAAGATTGCAATTTATTGATAAGCCTTCTATGTGCAAAAGTGTAAAAAAAAAAAGCCTTACTGAAATCTAGGTAAGCAATGTCTACTGCACCACCATGATCTATTATTTTAGTTACCCAACCAAAAAAGAGTGGTTTGGGATGACCTCCCAGAAGTAAACCCATGTTGTCTCTGATCTTGAAATCCATGTGTTTTTAGATGTTCAACAATCCTATCCTTTAACATGGTTTCCATTACTTTCCCCACACTGAAGTAAGGCTTACTGGATCTGGTAGTTCCGAGAAGTGACCATCAGATCTACATAGGGTATTAGCCAAATCTGAGTCAACCCTAAGGATACATCAGGACAAAGTTGCCATTCCACCTTGACCACTGTTACTTGGCTCAGGTAATCAGCCATTGTATTCTGAGCCCTTGGTTGTACTCCTGTGCCCTGCTTATCATGGGCTGTAATTGCTTCATCAATGAGTGTCTGTGAGACCCACTTGATGATGGATATAGGATACATTTGCATTGATATTTGAGCAAATTCGGACCCACCTGTTCATCAGCAACCTTCCGAAGTGAAAAAAAAAACCCTGAAATGACTCATAATTCCATAACATTGGATGGAAATATTGTTCTTTCCCTTCTTCACAGACCTTGCGTAACATGGTCCAGACAATGTGTATCCAATCCTTGAAAACTGGAATCGGAGCTTATAATCACCCAATGAAGTTCTGTTCATAGAAAACCCAGAGACATATTCTCTCTGTCAGCTACCAGGTAAGGTGTAACTCCACTGATGGTGACATCATCAGTGGCTGTCCCCAATTCATCTTTCTCTTGTTGAACTGAGATATGAAGGACCTTTGAGGAATCCTGAGAGGCCATTGAGCCCATCTGACATGTCTAATGGTGGAAGCCAGGATTCCTAATAGTTGCATCTACGACGGAGCCCTGTTCATTTCAAGCCGGCATTCGGTTTGTTTCCTTTTACTCATTATGCCATTCGCCTAAAAATTCCCTCATCTAATCACACGTTTCACTTGTTCTAAACTAACGAACGCTATCATTCGGTTATATACATATAACATCAATCTGTTCGGTTTTCGAATGTCACTTATGATGTATCTATTCGTATGTTTCTACACTCTACCTAGTTCTTACGGCAATTACACTAACTCACGAATAAGCACAAATTCAGCCGGTACTCCATGGGGATTTTGCCCCTTCTGGTCACAAACGTTATTGCAGTCACTTTTATAAATTCTATAAAGTAAATAGGAAATGTTTAAACATGGATGATGTGTCCTGATTTCCTGACTTTTTCCCACAGATTCATACCAGGGGTTCGTACTGGGAATTGTGAATTCTGACACTTGTATCAATTATTTACTTATAGGTTGATTGGAATTTAATTATGCTTTTAATTTGAAAGGCCAATGATACATATTAAAACTAGATAAACGTGTACTTTACTCTTTTAGGTTATTTTCCGTTGAACGGTAGCTTTTACAAGCACGAAAGCTGTCATCTTTTTCATTTAAATCTACCCTCTGCAGTGTGTCGGGTAGGTTCTTGTTTTAAGGGCCCACGATCTGGCCATACCACTGCATTTCAGTCATGTTCATTTATCAAATATCATGTCCACAGGTAAACATCTCGAGACTCTTACAGTCACTGGTTACTTCTACCTCGACAGCTCAGCCTGACTCACATATCAGGTACTACTTTCCATGTTCTGAGGGGTACTGCTCCTAGGTTACGTGACCCAATTAGGAATAACATTTTCTGGTCTTAATCCATGGGCTAGTGGTCCCGTGAGACCAACACCCCCATCCTCATACTCGGAGGAATACACCCCTCGGGCCAAATCATAGCTAGCCGTCTCGCATGATTGCATAGAGAGGCCCTCACCTATTACTCCCATTCTATCTTATGCTTTAAACTGCCACCGAGAGGCCAACACCCCACCACAATGTTCGGTGGCCTAATACGTTCCCCTCGGGCCCACGCATAGATAGCGCCTCTCAAGCCGCTTGGCAGGGACTCATCTGTCACTACCATGAAGTGTAATTGTTTCGCCGCTTGGTATTTAGCTAGCCTTACCAGTACCCACCCAATCAAACATTACAGAGTGATTGATTAAAGCTACCTTATATTTTCCAGTCATGTCAAATACTCCTGATATCCCTGAGGAACTCTCGCTACCCTGCATGCCCGCTAGGCCTGGTACACCTGTTCCTGAAACAGACGTTGCTAGTCCTTCATCTCTCAGATCATGGACCACCCCACGTCTCACTGCAGAACTTAGAAGACACTGCATCCCTTTCCCAGCTACTGCTTGGAAGGCCGAGTTGTTTAGACTTTTAAACACGGCCACTGACAACTCTGATGCAGGGGAAGGCCCTAGTGGCACATAATTGCCAACATTTCTTGCCATGATGACTTCTCTTATGTCATCCATCAGCACAATTAACAATAGGATGGATAAATTGGAAGCAAGTGGTACTAAACAGACTGCTACAAACCCAGTTGTTTCCAGTCACCCTCTTGCTGACATAACTGTTAATTCATTGGAATCAGTATCGATTAGTGAAGCTATTAATCCTTCACACATGGTCCCATCTCACCTTAAAAAGGACATTCTGGAAGGCAAGCATGTCAACCTGGTGTCATTGCTTATAGCCTCCCAGGATGAGAATAGGACATTTGCATATGGGGATATATCAGTTGTACTAAGGGCAAGAGACCCGAGGCTGAACAAAAAATTGTCAATCCCTGAATTTGTACTGGGTTTTGGGATTTATAGGGATGTTTACTGCTCAGTATACCCAGGGGAAAGAGCAGAGCTGGATGCTTACATGCACAAGATGGTGGACCTGGGGCACAAATATGGTGGAACCGCTTTTTACGATTACCACCTTTCCTTTTCTGCAAAGGTGGCTACAGCTCTGGCTTAGTTCAAAGTAAGCATTAATTGGAGCAAATTGGACACTGAGTTATTCTGCAGGCATTTTGCAGGCCTCAGGCCTCCTGCTTGTGCAGTTTGCGCATCTACAGCACATCACACACATTTCTGCCCAAACACAGCAGAAATCGAACAAAACAAATCTAACCCTAACTTTCCTAAATCTGCCAGGGGATTGAAAGACAAACTGGGGAGGGTCATTGTATTCCCGGTTAAATCCCAGGTTTGCAATAACTTTAATGCGGGCAATTGTGGTTTCAGCTATTGTAGGCTGATGCATGTATGTTCCCACTGTTTCAGGGCCCATGCCAAAACTATGTGCCCAAATAAAGCATTCCCCAAACCATATCACACGTGTGTGAACATCACATTATTGACCTCACTTTTACAGCTACATCCTTCACGTCATTTCACTGACTATATTATTTTGGACATGACTGAAGGGTTTCACACCGGGTTGGTCCATTTACCCTCCGGTACACTGGAATGCCGATCCACAGTTGGTAAACACTCTTATCTCGCCTGAGGTTGTCACGATTCGGGGAACCCAACACGCTGGCACACACACACACACACACACAGAAAAGGTGCCGTACCGGACCTTAGAGTGGCCGGGCTAAGCATGCTAAGAATAGTCAGGAGACAAGCCAAGTAAAGGGAGCCAGAAAATGGGAGAACGAGAAACAAGCCTAGGTCAAAGGAGTGGAGAAGACAGGATAATCGGAATAACGAGCCAAATAATTAGTAACCAGAGAGCAAGACGAGAACACTACGCTACAGGAGTCACAAGACCACAACAGGGCACTGAGGAACAGGAAAGGTAAGTATAAATACCCTTGGTTTAATTCTGATTGGATAACTTCCAATCAGAATTAAGAATCACACGTGGGGGATATCTATACCTCCCACTGTGATTGTGGTACTGTTTCTTTAACGCCGGGTCACTCACGTGACCCCGGCGTTTACTTAATTCATTGAGCTCCCAGCATGCAGCGTTATACATGCTGCCGCTGGGGGGCGTGGAGGACGCGGGTGGCGAGCGGCACAGAGGAGACGCCGCTCGCCGACAGGTAAGCAGAGGGGAGACCGCGGGCGGCGATGGACTGAGGGTGAGTGCTGCAAGTGGCGTGCAGCCTCCCCTCCTAGCCGCCCGCGGATCCCTGACATAACCCCCCCTCGAGGCCCGCCCAACGGGCGGGAAGCCGAAGGCTTCGAAGGGAACCGCGCATGAAAGGAGCGGATCAAAGAGGGTGCATTCAAGTCAGAGGCAGAAACCCAGGACCGCTCCTCAGGGCCGTAACCCTTCCAATCAACCAGATACTGCAACTGACCCCGAGAAAAACGAGAATCAAGCAGAGCAGCTACTTCGTACACGTCATTAGAGACAGCGCGGAGGGAATCTGGACGCCTGAGAGGACCAGAGAATCGATTACAGAGCAGGGGCTTCAAAAGGGAGGTGTGGAAAGTGTTAGGTATACGCAAGGAAGGAGGCAAGGCCAGGGAGTAGGACACAGGATTGACCCTACGCAATACCTTATAGGGGCCAAGGAACCTGGGCGCGAATTTCATTGAGGGGACCCTGAGGCAGAGATTCTTAGAGGACAACCAAACCCTATCACCCGGGACATAAGAGGGAGCAGCACCCCTACGACGATCAGCAAATCTCTTCTGAGTAGCAGTCGCACGAGAAAGAGTAGCATGGACCTGATCCCACATCTTCCGTAAGGAGGTGAGGTGCTCGTCCAAAGCGGGTATTCCCTTGTCGGAGAACACGCCGGGAAGGACAGAGGGTTGGAACCTATAAGTAACCATAAAAGGACATAAGCCAGTGGACGAATGAGTCACAGTGTTCCTGGCGAATTCAGCCCAAGGAAGGAGGTGAGACCAGTTGTCCTGGTGTGCATTCGTGAAGCAATGTAAATATAACTCCACAGATTGATTCGCCCGTTCGGCCGCTCCATTAGATTGTGGATGATAGGAGGAAGTAAACGACAAGGAAATCCCCATCTCAGCACAAAAGCCCCTCCAAAACCGAGAGACAAATTGAGGACCCCTGTCAGATACGATATCCTGTGGTATACCATGCAAGCGGAAAACCTCTTTGGCAAATACCTGAGCCAACTGAACCGCAGAAGGTAGCTTCTTAAGTGGAATAAAGTGTGCCATTTTAGAGAATCTATCAGTCACAGTCAAAATTACAGTCATTCCATTGGATGAAGGAAGATCCACAATAAAGTCCATGGATAAGTGGGTCCATGGTTTCTTGGGTACGGATAAAGGCATTAGGAGTCCCGGGGGTTTGACATTAGGGGACTTACACTGTGCACAAACACGACAAGCCTGCACATAATCCACCACGTCTTGCTTAAGTGAAGGCCACCAAAACTGTTGAAGGAGACCCTTGTATGTTTTGGTAACCCCTGGGTGGCCAGCCGTTTTGGCGGTGTGAAATAAAGCTAACAATTTCTTTCTATCTTTCTCTTTCACGTATAATCTACCAACAGGTGTCTCAGAGGGTGCTTGGGTTTGGTATGCCTTGATACCATCAAGGAAAAGAGACGAAATAACTAAACGGGTAGCAGCTATTATCTTAGACGTGGGTACAATGGGTTCAGGAGTGGGGGCGATAGACTCCAAAGGTTTGTATTGTCGGGAGATAGCATCAGCCTTGACATTACTGTACCCAGGCCTATATGTTATAATGAACTGAAAGCGTGAAAGAAATAAGGACCATCTGGCTTGACGAGAGGACAACCTTTTAGCATCAGCTATATAGGAGAGATTCTTATGATAAGTTATAACCAGGATTTTGTGTCTAGCTCCTTCTAATAAGTACCTCCACTCTTTAAATGCCATCACAATAGCTAATAGTTCCCTATTCCCGACATCGTAATTCTTTTCCGAATCAGACAGTTTTTTAGAAAAGTAACAACAGGGATGGAGGGGTTCGTTATAGGATAATCTTTGTGATATTACAGCTCCTATACCTGATTCTGAAGTGTCTACTTCCATTATAAAGGGAAGGGAAGGATCAGGATGGTGTAGCACAGGGGCAGTGGCAAATGCCTTTTTGAGGGTTTCGAAGGCTTTGATGGCTTCAGGAGTCCAAACCCTGGGGTGCAAACCCTTTTTAGTTAGTTTCGTGATAGGAGAAATGACCGATGAAAAGTTTTTAATAAACCTTCGATAATAATTGGCAAAGCCTATAAATCACTGTATTGCCTTAAGACCTTGAGGGAGAGGCCAAGACAATATGGCTTCTAATTTAGAAGGATCCATACTGAACCCCTGTTCAGAAATGACGTACCCTAGGAATTGTACTGATTTCTGGTCAAATAAACATTTCTCCAATTTACAATAAAGACCGTTCTGTAGCAATCTCTTAAGTACCTTCCTCACATGGGCATGATGTGACTCCAAATCAGGAGAGAATATGACTATATCATCGAGATAAACCACAGCACAGACATGCAGTAGATCTCTAAGGACATCGTTTATGAAGTCCTGAAAGATAGCAGGAGCATTACACAGTCCAAAAGGCATGACTAGATACTCGTAATGCCCACTGCGTGTATTGAACGTTGTCTTCCATTCATCATTTTCTTTTATCCGAACCAAGTTGTAAGCCCCCCTGAGGTCTAGTTTAGTAAAATATCTAGAACCTTTAACACGGTCAAACAACTCAGTAATGAGAGGGATAGGATAAGCATTTTTAATTGTTATATTATTCAGGCCCCTATAGTCTATACATGGTCTCAAATCGCCCTCCTTCTTGGCAACAAAAAAGAAACCAGCACCAGCCGGAGAGGAGGACCTTCTGATAAAACCTTTACGTAAGGATTCCTGTATGTACTCCTCCATGACCTGGTTTTCTTTCTCAGAAAGCGGGTAGACCTTACCCCTAGGAGGCATCGTTCCAGGTAACAAATTTATGGCACAATCATAATCCCGGTGTGGGGGTAGTTTATCAGCTTCCCTCTTTTCAAAGACCAATGCGAGGTCTGCATACACAGGAGGGACAGAAACAGAAAGTGGTTTAGCTGTAGGCACATTAAGTAAACAAACGGGATGTAAACGGGCCATACAGTCTTGTTGACAAGATACCCCCCAGGAGAGTATATCTAGAGAATCCCAATCGAGTACCGGGTTATGCTTAACTAACCAGGGAAAACCCAGAATGATGGAAGCTGTAGGGGAGTCAATTATTTGGAAGGCTATCCTTTCTTTGTGTAAGGCACCCACGACCATAACCATTTCTTGGGTTTCATGGGTCACCAGAGGTTTATCAAGTGGTCTACCATCTATGGCCTCAATGGCCAAGGGTGTGGCCTTTTGGATCAGATTCAAGGCTGCGGTTTTAGCAAAGTTCTCATCCATAAAGCTGTCTGCAGCACCTGAATCGATCAAGGCTTTAGTTGTTATCGTGGTTTTATTGACCAAAAGAGAAACCGTTATAAATGGTCTAGAGATGGACACATGAGGGGAAAAAACCATAACACCCGAGGCCGACCCCTCTCTAGGCCTTAGGTGCTGGAGTTTCCCTGCAAACTAGGACAGTTTCTTCGGAGATGCCCCCTCTTACCACAATGAAGGCACAAACCCTCCCTTCTGCGGTACGTTCTTTCAGCTTCAGATAAGCCTACAGCACCTAATTGCATGGGTTCTGGAGGTGGTTGATTAGGGGGAGGTAATGCTAGCAATGCAGTACTGGGTAAAGCAGGTAACCCCTGTGTATTCATCCTTCTTTGACTACGCCTCTCTCTAATACGGTTGTCAATTAGAATGACATAATCTATTAGATCATCCAGAAGAACAGGCATTTCCCTGGATGCTATTTCATCTAATATGTAAGCGGCCAAACCCTCCTGAAAAGCTGTTACGAGAGCGTCGTTATTCCAGACCACTTCAGCTGCCAGAGTGCGGAATTCAATGGTATAATCCGCTACAGATTTATTACCCTGTCGAACCCTAAGCAGAGCTTTGCCAGCAGAAGCAACCCGGCCGGGTTGGTCAAATGTACGTTTAAAAGCTGTTAAGAAGTCTGAAAAGGACATTGGGGACGTATTCTCCCACATGGGATTAGCCCATGCTAGAGCTTTCCCGGACAAATGGTTAATCAAAAAAGCAATTTTGGTTCTGTCAGTGGGGTAGGAACGAGGATTCACCACCAAATGAATATCAATTTGGTTGAGGAAACCACGGCACAATGCTGGATCACCGCTATAGCGCTGAGGTGGCGTCATGTGAACCACGTGAGAAGGAGCGGGTACTGGATCAGGAATGGGTTCTGGCACAGCAGCAACAGCTTCTTGGACGGCAGGTTGCAAGTGGGCTGTACGAGCCAGTATGGTTTGTAAAGCCTGGGCAAACTGATCCATGGCCTAAACCATCCATTCTAGCCTCCTGATTCACTAACAGCTGTGGAATGTCAGCAGGTTCCATGGTGGCCCTGTTGTAATGTCACGATTCGGGGAACCCAACACGCTGGCACACACACACACAGAAAAGGTGCCGTACCGGACCTTAGAGTGGCCGGGCTAAGCACGCTAAGAATAGTCAGGAGACAAGCCAAGTAAAGGGAGCCAGAAAAAGGGAGAACGAGAAACAAGCCAAGGTCAAAGGAGTGGAGAAGACAGGATAATCGGAATAACGAGCCAAATAATCAGTAACCAGAGAGCAAGACGAGAACACTACGCTACAGGAATCACAAGACCACAACAGGGCACTGAGGGACAGGAAAGGTAAGTATAAATACCCTTGGTTTAATTCTGATTGGATAACTTCCAATCAGAATTAAGAATCACACGTGGGGGATATCTATACCTCCCACTGTGATTGTGGTACTGTTTCTTTAACGCCGGGTCACGTGACCCCGGCGTTTACTTAATTCATTGACCTCCCAGCGTGCAGCGTTATACAAGCTGCCGCTCGGGGGCGTGGAGGACGCGGGCGGCGAGCGGCACAGAGGAGACGCCGCTCGTCGACAGGTAAGCAGAGGGGAGACCGCGGGCGGCGATGGACTGAGGGTGAGTGCTGCAAGTGGCGTGCAGCCTCCCCTCCTAGCCACCCGCGGATCCCTGACAGAGGTGAAACAAGGGTTTCTGTTGGGGCCATTTTTTCCCCACCCTTCACATTTTGGAGAACCAATCCTTTAGGGGTGGTCACAGGGAAGACCTCACTCTTTATCTGCACCACACTCCTCCACTGTCCCCAGCCTTAACTCTCTAATACCTTCCGAAGAATTTTCACTACACTACGCCACTATCGACCATTCCATAGGGGCCATTCTTCAAGCTGGCACAGGAGCATGGCTGAGTAAAACTGACATGGTAAACGCCTTTAAATTACTACCCATGCATCCTTCCCTATGGCATCTACACGTCATTAAGTGGCAGGGGAGGTATTATTTCTTCACCTGACTAACTTTTGGCTCCAGAAGCAGCCCACGTATTTTTGCCACGTTTGAAGAGGCTTTATGTTGGTTGTTACTAAATGTGTGCAAGTGCCCTTCGGTCATCCACTATCTGGACGATTTCCTCATGATTTAGAATAACACACTTCCACCCAGTAGTTTGAATCACTTGTTGGCTTTGTTTGAATCTCTCAATATTCCTGTCTCTCCTCACAAAACTTTAGGTCCAGATACCAACATGCAATTTTTGGGGATCCAACTATACACAATACACATGCAGGCTAGTCTACCTCAGGACAAGATTGAGAGTACCCTGGCAAGTATTGAACATTACCTGCTACAAGGTCATTGCAATCGCAAAGAACTTCAATCACTGCTTGGATCACTCAATTTTGCCATGAGGATCATACCCCAAGGTAGATCTCTTATATCCCACCTGCTATCCTTGTTTCTACTTTTCTCCTCAGACATTTCACGTATCACATTAGATGTACACGCAACCTCAGATTTACGCATGTGTTTTTTTTTTTTCACCTCTTGGAACGGGTGAACCATGTTTATACCACCCCCCTACAACTCTTCACCTACACTGTGGACAGATGCCGTAGCTAACACAGGCTTTGCCGCTATCTGGGGTGGTCAATGGCTTTGGGGTCCTTGGCCGACCAAAGTCAAATCACTACCCAAATTCTCTGATACCTCGGCTTTATTAGAGTTGTACCCAATCGTGGCGGCAGCCATTGCTTGGGGACCATATTGGTCTGGTCACAGGGTCAGGTGCTACTCAGATAACATGGCTACATGCCATATTGTCAATAAAGGCCGATCGGCATCACTGGTCATTATGAGACTACTAAGGGTAGCGGCCACTTGTTTCTTTATAACATGCATACACATTCCAGGGTACACAAACACCTCTGCTGATCACTTGTCTCGGTTTAGTTTCCAGGCTTTCCTCTCGACACTACCCAACGCTTCCAGACGAGCGACACCTGCACCTCTATTCCAAGATATGATAATGGATTAAAGACCTTGTTAGATCACGCACGTCACATTTCTCATATGGCACTCTCAGTAAACACTAGGAACACTTATGATGGGGCTTTTCACGTATTCAAAAAATGTATCACCGAGTTTCACATTCACGACATGTTTGCATTAGAAAAGATTTTGGGTTTTACTTCTTTTTGCCACATTAACCTTAAACTATCCTTTAATACCATTAAACTGTACCTTACCGGCATCCAGCACCATATGCTTATCCAACAACCTAACACTATGGGTTTTTTGACATCATACCAAATAAAAACATTACTTAAAGGCATTAAAAAATTAGATACACATGTTCCCTCACAAAGACTACCCATAGACAACAACATATTCCACTCTCTATCCAACCTATTAGATTCATCTCCTTTTGAACTCATTACCAATAACACAATCAAAACAGCCCTATATCTCGCTTTTTACGGGTTCATACAGCCCAGCGAATTTACAACCACGACCATCACCGCACATGACAACCTTAGAACCAATGATTTACAAAAACATACCGACCATTACATTCTCTCTCTAAGACAATCAAAAACCAGCACCGAAGGACACACTATTCAAATTCCTCTGTACCCTACTCACAATATATGGTGCCCAGTAAAAGTTTTGGACACTTATTTACTTTCAGTCCAAAAACAACCCCAACAGCCTTTGTTTGAACTGCATGGACACACTCTGACCACAGCTAAATTCATGCTATACATACGACTACTGTTGACCAGGATCGGCCTAAACCCCAATCAATTTTCAGGTCACTCTTTCCGTATAGCATCCGCTAACCACATACCCGCTCATATTATTAAGGCTATGGGATGCTGGAAAGTCTCCGCCGACACACTCTATATACCCAATCCTGTTAAAGAATTAAGACAAGCTTTTTGTGACTTATCTCAATAAATGAAGTTGGTTCACGAATGATGTTTTCTGGTAATTTTCTTTTGCTCACTTTTATTACAGGCCTACTGCTTTGTCGGTTCCGGCACACCACAACCGACTGGTGCTAACTTATGGATGTTATGATTATATTATGCTAAGATTTCTCTGTTCGGCCATACTGCCCCGACTACAAATTTGAAGGCTTGGCTTGTAGTTGTGGGAGAGGCTTGGTTCACCTTTAAAAGGGCTGCCAATCCACTCCCACCTTACCGTGGCTGGTCTGGCGAGACAACCCTCCCACCACTCCCTCTAAGTTGTGATTGTATTATGCTAAGATTTCTCTGTTCGGCCATATTGCCCCGACTACAAATAATAAATAAAAAGGTTTGTGTGTGTTTGTGTTTATATGTTTAGGTGATACTCAAAAAATTAGATAATTGTGCAAAAGTTCATTTATCTCAGTAATGCAACGGAAAAGGGGAAACTAATATATGAGAGAGAAGCATTACATGCAAAGCAAGATAGTTCAAGCCGTGATTTGTCATAAGTGCGATGATTATGGCTTACAGCTCATGAAAACCCACAATCTCAGTAAATTAGAATATTGTGAAAAGGTGCAATATTCTAGGCTCACAATGTCCCACTCTAATCAGTTAAGTAAGTCATAACACCTGCAAAGGGTTTCTGAGCCTTTAAATGGTCTCTCAGTCTAGTTCAGTAGGAATCACAAACATGGGAAAGACTGCTGACCTGACAGTTGTGCAGAAAACCATCACTGACACCCTCCATAAGGAGGGAAAGCCTCAAAAGGTAATTGCGAAAGAAGTTGGATGTCACCAAAGTGCTGCATCAAAGCACATTAATAGAAAGTTATGGGGAAGGGAAAAGTGTGGAAGAAAAAGATGCACCAGCAGCAGGGATAACCACAGCCTGGAGAGGATTGAAAGGAAAAGGCCATTCAAAAGTGTTGGGGACTTTCACAAGGAGTGGACTGAGGCTGGAGTCAGTGCATCAAGAGCCACCACACACAGACGGATCCTGGACATGGGCTTCGGATGTCGTATTCCTCTTTTTAAGCCGCTTCTGAACAACAGGAAACCAAGGACCCAGCGTCTGGAGGAAGAATGGAGAGGCACACACTGTAAGATGCTTGAAGTCCAGTGTGAAGTTTCCACAGTCTGTGTTGATTTGGGAAGCCATGTCATCTGCTGGTGTTGGTCCACTGTACTTCATTAAGTCCAAGGTCAACACAGCCGTCTACCAGGAGATTTTGGAGTACTTCATGCTTCCTTCCGCAGACGAGCTTTATGGGGATGCTGACTTCATTTTCCAGCAGGACTTGGCACCTGCCCACACTGCCAAAAGCACCAAAGCCTGATTCAATGACTGTTGGACTACTGTGCTTGATTGTCCAGCAAACACGCCTGACCTGAACCCTATAGAGAATCTATGGGGCATTGCCAAGAGAAAGATGAGAGACATGAGACTGAACAATGCAGAAGAGCTGAAGGCCGCTATTGAAGCATTCTGGTCTTCCATAACACCCCAGCAGTGCCACAGGCTGATAGCCTCCATGCCATGCCGCATTGAGGCAGTAATTGCAGCAAAAGAGGCCCAAACCAAGTACTGAGTCCATATGCATGCTTATACTTTTCAGAGGTCCGATATTGTTATGTACACTCCTTGTTTTATTGATTGCATGTAATATTCTAATTTACTGAGATTGTGGATTTGGCGTTTTCATGAGCTGTAAGCCATAATCATCGCACTTATGACAAATCACGGCCTGAACTATCTTGCTTTGCATGTAATGCGTCTATCTCAAATATTTTTTTCCCCTTTTACGTTGCATTACTGAAATAAATAAACTTTTGCACAATATTCAACTTTTTCGATATATATATATTTAAACATACACATGTATTATATATATATATATATATATATATATTTGTGTTAGGTGCTCATGATAGTACAGAGTAAAAATACCCTAATGAAATGTAGGATAGTAAAAAGAGCCTTCTCTGGTTTAACAGAAGGCTTCCACACGGGTATTCTACACATACCATCTGGGATTCTGAAATTGCCCTAATCTACAATTCGCACAACACAACCCCAAAGCTGTTGACACTCTCATAACCCAAGAAATTGCTGAGGGTTTCTTATTGGGGCCTTTCAAGTCTCTTCCGTTTAAAGAATGGCGCACTAACCCCATTGGTATTGTCACAGGGAAATCTTGCCTTAAACAGAGACTCATCACACTCATCGGCTAACCCCAGTCTCAATTCCCTCATACCCTCCAAGTCGGTTGTGGTGTGCCGGAACCGATGATGAGGTAGGCCTGAGAAAGAAGAGGGCTTACCAAGGAAAATAAATGAAAAAGGAAAATAACTGTTATAATGTGGTGTGGTGGGAGGGTCATTCAACGCTGACCTCGAACGGTAAGGAGCAAGGTAAGGGGTGTTCCTTAAGTAGGCCAGGAGTGAATAACAAGCACCTCCCACAATTACAGGCCAAATTGCCTTAATACTTGTGTTAGGTGCTCATGATAGTACAGAGTAAAAATACCCTAACGAAATGTAGGATAGTAAAAAGAGCAAGTCGGTTGTACTTTGCCAGAACCGACGATGAGGTAGGCCTGAGAAAGAAGAGGTCAAAAATCAAGTAATCAAATTTATTACAGACAACCAATACAGATACACATATCAACCAGACATGTTTTTGAAAGCATTCTTTAATTCTTGTACTGGGTTCGGTTGTGTTATTTCGTTAGCATATGGTGTTGAATGCCTGTGAGGTAAAGTTTGATGGTGTTGTATGACATTTTAAGTTTAATGTGGCAAAAAGAAGCTAATCCCAAAAAAGATGTCATGACAAATGGTTGCATGATGTTATGTTCCGAAAGGAATCTTTTGAATAATGTAAAGGCCCTGTCTTATGTTTTGTGCGTATGTTTTGACAGTGCCAATTGGGACAGTGCCCTGCTATGTTGCATAATAGTGTCTAGTCCAGTATTAGTTGTTGAAACGTTGGAGTAGTTGTGGCTGTGAGCACAGCTGACGGGAGTGCTTGATGAAATGCCTGAAATTTAAAATCATGTGTCCAAAATTATGTGTCCAAATAAAATGTACTCTAAGCCTTACCTAACGTCCATTAAAATTTCGGTATTTACAGCATTTCTGTCACATTACCCGTCTAAACACTTGATAGATTTCCTTATCTCTGGTTTAACAGAAGGCTTCCACACGGGTATTCTACACATACCTGGGATTCTGGAATGCCCTAATCTACAATTCGCACAACACAACCCCAAAGCTGTTGACACTCTCATAACCCAAGAAATTGCTGAGGGTTTCTTATTGGGGCCTTTCAAGTCTCTTCCGTTTAAAGAATGGCGCACTAACCCCATTGGTATTGTCACAGGGAAATCTTGCCTTAAACAGAGACTCATCACACTCACCGGCTAACCCCAGTCTCAATTCCCTCATACCCTCCAAGGAATTCTCCCTGCAATACACTACCATAGATCACGCCATTACAGCCATCATACAAGCAGGGGTCGGAGCATGGCTTAGTAAGACCGATATTACTCACGCCTTTAAATTGCTGCCAATCCACCCTACACTGTGGAACATGCATGGCATCAAGTGGTCCAGGAACTACTATTTTTTTCTCCCATTGGGTCCAAAAGTAGCCCGGCTATATTCAACACATTTTCCGAAGCATTGTGCTGGTTACTATTGAACATAGCCAGATGCCTTACGGTATTACACTTCCCCTCCCAGTAGCCTCAAAGCTACCATCAATCTATTTGAACAGCTAGGGGTCCCAATCTCCCCAAAGGAAACCGAGGGTCCAGACACGATTATCACATTACTGGGTATTCAATTAGACTCAACCACGAAGCAAGCAAGCCTGCCACAGGACAAGATAGGAAACATTCTGACCTATATCAACCACTACCTTCAGCTCGGTACTTGCAACCGCAAAGAGCTACAGTCCCTGCTGGGTTCTCTATATTTTTCCATGCGTATCATACCTCAAGGCCGCTCCTTCATATCACGACTCTTGTATCTATTTCCACTCTTCCTACACGACACACACAGGTTGTTCTTAGATACTCAAGCTACAGCAGACTTACGCATGTGGTAGAAACTTTTAACCACTTGGAATGGTAAAATTATGTTCCTCCCTCAATTGACTAACTCATCACCTACCATTTGGTCAGATGTGGCATCTACCACAGGTTTTGAAACAATTTTTGGGAACGAATGGCTTTGGGGCAGCTGGCCTACAGCAGTTCAGGATTTGGAGGGTTTTTCCACTACCTCAGCTCTCTTTGAGATCTATCCCACTGTGGCGGCTGCCGTAGCATGGGGTCATTTATGGGCAAACATGCCAGTACGTTGCTACTCAGATAACCAGGCAACCTGTCACATCATCAACAAAGGTCGTTCCAAATCCCTTACGATCATGAGATTTCTGAGGAAACTCACTTGGTTGGTGGCTTGTCATAATTTCTTCCTGTATTGTTTTCATGTTCCAGGTATATGTAACACAGCTGCTGACAGTTTGTCTCGTTTTAAATTTCAGGCATTTCATCAAGCACCGTCAGATGTACGTAGTTATTTGAAAAGCTCTGCTTTCCTTGCTGTTGCGGGGTAGTGGATTTGCCTCAATTCAGTGGTTATACGAGGGATCGTTCAGGATCTTATCGATGCTGGATTAGTTACCTCTCCTCTTTGTGTAGGAGTAATTGCTCTACCCCTTCCTGAGACATACTAAAAACAAAACAATTAATTAGTGTATGAAAACCGACAAGATCGTACTGGCAGGCTAGCTAAGCCGGATGGTGAAACATTACACTTGTTTGGTGACAGGTGAGGCCCGACTAGTTGCCAAGTTGCTTGAGAGGCTCTATCTATGCATTGGCGCAAGGGGATTTCGAGGTCACCCATCGTAGTGGCAGGATGTAGACCTCTTGGTGACTGTAACACAGAAAAACAGGGAAAGGGAGTGACAGGTGAGGCCCTCTCTATGCGACATGCGAGGCGACTAGCTCATGTGTGGCCCAATGGGTGTTTGCCTCCGAACGTTGAGGTTGTCTGTTGGCCTCACGGGACCACTAACCGATGGCAAATTAAGGGGTAAATAGCTATAGGGGAGACTGTGACCCTATTGCCAGTACTCTAACCTGGGGGGGTGAAACGTATGTCAGAATACCATACTAGCAGGCGTAAGTACCTGGTAATATGAAATATCTCACAGCGAATTTGTATGGTGAAATATATAAACCTGGACAGCCTTAAACGGGTAAAAAGGTAATATAGTGAGTGTAGTCTGTGTGGGAATGGTGTAGACTGTGTAGCCCGTATCAGAGGTGTTTTTTAAGGGTTTGGTTGTGGAGTTTTAATTGGTAAATGCCAGGAAAGTGTAGTAAATGCATTAATGTGCTACAAAGGCTGTGGCGAAAACAACCTCGCCACGAAGCATTGGAGAAGCCTGGTTGCTCGCCTGTTGCCCTTGGACTATGGTCCCATGTTAAAAAGCCTTCTTGCTTTTGCATTCGGTCATTTAACCGGATGCCTGTTCATTCAGTAGTTTAACCGTATGAACAGCATTACCCCAGATAGCCATGCCATGGAGCCTATTCATGTAATGAAAGACTATGGGAAAGACTTTGGCTCCATGGCGATTGAACTGTATGTATGTGATCTGAGCGCCATCCGGTAATAATGTGCGCTCAGATCTAAGCTATCTGAGGATAGGTAGAATGTATATGTTTTGTGCAACAGTTGTAACTTTATAAATTTTTATGTCTTTTACTGTATTTTACTGCCATGTGGTTAATGCAGTTTTGCATCTGTCCTTGGAGATAATTGGATTACTTCCCAATTATCTCCAGGATAGAAGACTCTGTGGAACTGGTTTTGGGCAGAAAAGCCATGCTTCCTTTGGTCACAAAGGACTTTGATCTATCTTTTGAACCAATGGATCAATTTGGATGAAAATGTAAGTTTTAAGAATGTGATGCATACTTTTAAAGTTATGAATAGTGATGTACCGAACGGTTCGCTGGCGAATAGTTCCTGGCGAACATCACTTGTTTGCGTTCGCCACGGATGGCGAACATATGCGCTGGTCGGTCCGCCCCCCATTCGTCATCATTGAGTAAACTTTGACCCTGTACCTCACAGTCAGCAGACACATTCCAGCCAATCAGCAGCATACCCTCCCTCCCAGACTCTCCCACCTCCTGAACAGCATCCATTTTACATTCATTGTGAAGCTGCATTCTTAGTGAGAGGAGGGACAGTGTAGCTGCTGCTGATATGATAGGGAAATTGATAGCTAGGCTAGTGTATTCAGTGTCCACTACAGTCCTGGAGGACTCATCTCATCTCTGCTGTAAGGACAGCACCCCAAAAAGCCCTTTTTAGGGCTAGAACATAAGTCTGCTTTTTTTTTCTGTGAAATGTAATTGCAGTTGCCTGCCTGCCAGCCTGTGTGCCAGGCTCACAGCATATACTGTGCCCACTTGCCCAGTGCCACCACTCACTCACTGGTGTCCCAATAGCTTGCATTTAAAAGAAAATAAAACTTTTTGGACTGTAATATAATAGCAGTCAGTTTCCTTCACGAGTGTGCGCTTCAGGGCCTTCCCAGTGCCACCACTCACTCACTGGTGTCCCAATAGCTTGCATTTATAAAAAACCAAAACATTTTGGACTGTAATATAATAGCAGTCAGTTTCCTTCTCGAGTGTGCGTTTCAGGGCCTGCCCAGTGCCACCACTCACTCACTGGTGTCCCAATAGCTTGCATTTAAAAAAAAATAAACTTTTTGGACTGTAATATAATAGCAGTCAGTTTCCTTCACGAGTGTGTGTTTCAGGGCCTGCCCAGTGCCACCACTCACTCACTGGTGTCCCAATAGCTTGCATTTAAAAAAAAAAAACCTTTTTGGACTGTAATATAATAGCAGTCAGTTACCCCCTCTCCCCAACAGCAGCTTAGCCCACCAAGGGGAGACAGTAAGCTCCACAACAGTGCAGATGGGACCGTGGTCTCTGCACATGCACCACCAGGGGTAGGGACAGTCGGTCCTGTGCCTCAGCAGCAGGGCTGTTTAGCCAAAGGGGAGACAGTCGGTCTCCCCCTTCAGCAGCAGGACTATGTAACCAAAGGGGAGACAGTCGGTCTCCCCCTCCAGCAGCAGCCCCAGATCCCGAGAGAGGAGCCTACCAACTCTTCTTTTCAGCATGGCTCAAACTAGGCTACTCCCGTGGTAGCGCTGGCACCAGGGCAGAGTACCGCGGGTCTCTGCCCACTCAGCAACCCACCAAGCCAGCCTATCAGTACCCCACACAGCCGTGGTGAGGCACCTGGACCCAGGTGTAGTAACCATGTATTTTGGGTGGGCTGTATTACTGTTTGTGTTTCGTGGGTGGGTTGCTGGACTAACCAGGGCACTGACCGGCAGGAGGTCAGATACCCTGTTAGTCTGTTTGGAAAAGGTGAGAAATGTGGTGGAACCAGCCTCGCCACTGGGCATTGGAGAAGACTGATTGCCAGCCTCCTGCCATGTGACTATGGCCCCTGGGATGTATTGTCTGCTCTCCTGTACTGCTGAGGATTGCTACCAACTAGGTGGATTTGACTATGGAACTTGTGTAGTGCCCTCTGTTGGTAGCAACAGTAATATGCACTACCTGAATAGCAAGACTGGTAATTTGCATATTCGGGTAGATTTGCATATTGCTAATTCTGCATGCAGGAGAGACATTTTGTGTTAATTATGTTCTTCCCCACCCATTTATAAATATGTCATTATGTTGTAATAAGTCACTGTATGTTGCCTGCTATGATTTGACTGTTTGTAATTTTATTGAGTTTTCACAGCAATTTTAATGTAATGACCATATGGACTAGTCCCAAGTAAAATAAAGTTTTAGACAGTTCTACTTCACCCTCAATTTGGAGTCCTGTCTCTTATTGGGGGGAATCTGCTACAAGGGATTGCTACGCTCTGCATATTCCCTTGCTCTTTTAAGAGCTTGTTCCTGCTTTGCTTGGAAGGAAGAGAGGTTCTGCCTGCGGTGGTTGTGGTGTCGACTAGAGTGCTTGGAGCTCTCAAGAAGTGCTAGAGCATCTATCAACGGAGGTACCCAGTTGGGGTGCCAGGTGATCCGTTACAATGATGTAAAGTTGTATATAATATTACATAGCCTTTATCATAGGCAGCCAGTTGGCGCCGAAACGTTGGGGGGGGGTTTGGTGACTCGTGTTTCTGTCCTGTGGCTTGTAAGAATCTTTTTGGCATTGTTCCATTGTATTGCTGTATTTGCCATTGTTTCTGTCATTGTGTTTATTATTTTTTTGTATGTTTTCACTTTGGTACTTTTTGTATGTAATAAAGCTAGAGTTTTTTGAAGTTGTTATAGTGTGCATTCTATATTATATAGAAAATTCAATGTGCAAACATGGAAAGGGGGAAAGCCTTACATTTGAACCCTGTAAGTTTGCAAATAAACATCAAATCTGTACATTGGGGCACTGTTGTACTCAGGAGATTTTGCTGAACACATATTTGGATGTTCTTTGTCAGTAACACATATCAGGAACTGAGAATCCTAAAGTTTGGATTCCAATATTGCTAAATGGGCTAGGTAGTGGATGAGTGACAGGCAACAGAGGTTTGTAGTCAATGGAGTATATTCGAAGCAAGGCCTTGTTACCAGCGGGGTACCTCAGGGATCTGTACTTGGACCCATTCTCTTTAATATTTTTATTAGATTGACAGACTTCTTCGAGTCCAATTCTCTGCTCGACCCACTTCAGTCTGGTTTTTCACACTCAGAACTCAGGCTCTGACCAAAGTATCAAACTATCAACTTGCAGCAAAATCTCATGGTCACTATTCTATCCTAATTCTACTTGGCCTTTCTGCTGCTTTTGATACTGTTGATCATCAACTGCTTCTTCTCATCTTCTGTAATCTCAGTCTATGAGATATTGCTCTCTCCTGGTGCTCCTCCGACCTCACCCAGCATTCTTTTAGCATTTCTTTTTCTGGCTCTGCCTCTTCCTTACAACCTCTCTCTGTTGGTGTCCCCCAAGTTTCAGTCCTTGGCCCCTACTGTTCTCAATCTATACTGCCTCCCTTGGTAAACTCATCAGCTGCTTTAGCTTCCAATATTACTTGTATGCAGATGACACGCAAATCTATCTGCCTCCCCTGATCTCTCCCAGCCCATCTTGACTAGTGTCACTGACTGCCTCTCTGCTATTTCTAACTGGATGACTGTCCTTAAGCTCAACTTGTCCAAAACAGAACTTCTGGTCTTTCCTCCCTCAAGTGTTGCTAATCCCGTTTCTGTCTTCCTCCATGTTAATAGTGCTACCTTCACCTCCACCACGCAGGCTTGTTGCCTAGGTGTTCTCTTTGACTCCGACCTCTCCTTCACCCCTCATGTCCAGTCTATCACCAAATCCTGAGACTTCCATCTCAAAAACATTGCGCGCATCCGCCCCTACTTAATGACAGCTAAGGTGCTGGTCCATGCTACTGTCCTCAAGGATCATCTTCCTGTCCACACCTCACCCCTCTGTCAGTCCCTGTATTGGCTTCCCATAAGATAAAGGGATCAATATAAAACTCTGGCTCTTGCTTTCAAATCTCTACAAAATGCTACTCCCACCTATCTATCCTTCCTAATACACAAGTATGTCCCGTCTAGGCCCCTACAATTGACCGAAGACCTGCATCTATCCTCTGTTCAAACTCCCACCTCTGATGCTCGCACCCAAGACTTCTCTAGGGCTACACTGTTCCTGTGAAACTCCTTTACCTTTTCCTTTAGATGCTCACCCAGTCTCCACTCCTTCAAAGAATTCTTAAAAATGTGCTTCTTCACATAAGCATATCAATTAAACTGTTAATGGCTCAAAATAACCTGACACTAAGTCTTCATTGAATACTATTCTACCAATCTACTTCCCTAATACTTCACTTACCTTTTGTGTAACTTTACCCCACTCCCTCTAGCATGTAAGCTCATTGAGCAGGGCCCTCAGCCCCTCAGTTTCTGTGCATCAACTTGTTTGATTACAATTACATGTTTGTTAGTCCACTTATTGTAAAGCGCTACGGAATTCGTTGGCACTATATAAATATAATAATAATAAGAAGAAGAATAAGAAGAAGAATTAGTGATATTGCAGAAGGTCTTGATGGTAAGGTATGTTTTTTTGCTGATGATACAAAAATATGTAACAGGGTTGATGTTCCAGGAGGGATAAGCCAAATGGCAAATGATTTACATAAAGTAGAAAAATGCTCAGAGCTTTGGCAACTGATATTTAATGTGGATAAGTGCATGATTAATGCATTTTGGACATAAAAACCCAAGGGCAGAGTACAGAATATTTGATAGAGTCCTAACCTCAACATCGGAGGAAATGGATTTAGGGAGTAATACTTTCAGATGACTTACAAGTAGGCAGACAGTGTAACAGAGTAGCAGGAAATGCTAGCAGAATGCTTGGTTGTATAGGGAGAGGTATTTGCAGTGGAAAGAGGGAAGTGTTTATGTCATTGTACAGAACACTGGTGAGACCTCACTTGGAGTATTGTACACAGTACTGGAGACCGTATCTTCAGAAGGATATTGATACTTTAGAGAGAGATCAGAGAAGGGCTACTAAACTGGTTCCTGGATTGCGGGATAAAACTTACCAGGAAAGGTTAAAGGAACTTAACATGTATAGCTTGGAGGAAAGACAAGACAGGGGGGATATGATAGAAACATTTAAATATATAAAGGGAATCAACACAGTAAAGGAGGAGACTGCAATTAACCCCTTAAGGACCAAACTTCTGGAATAAAAGGGAATCATGACATGTCACACATGTCATGTGTCCTTAAGGGGTTAAAAGAAGAAAAACTACAACAACAAGAGGACATAGTCTTAAATTAGACGGGCAAAGGTTTAAAAATAATATCAGGAAGTATTACTTTACTGAGAGGGTAGTTGATGCATGGAATAGCCTTCCAGCTGAAGTGGTAGAGGTTAACACAGTAAAGGAGTTTAAGCATGCGTGGGATAGGCATAAGGCTATCCTAACTATAAGATAAGGCTAGGGACTAATGAAAGTATTTAGAAAAATGGGCAGACTAGATGGGCCGAATGGTTCTTATCTGTCGTCACATTCTATGTTTCTATGTTTCTATGTTTAACTTTAATAACCGGTATTCAAGGCCTCGCTGTGTCGGGTTCTCTCCAGGTAGGGGCGCTCTGGCCTCGCTGTGTCGGGTTCTCTCCAGGTAGGGGTGCTCTGGCCTCGCGGTGTCTCATAAACATACCATGTATACTGCTATTAAAGGCTAATGGGCAACAGTCTTATAAACATACCATGTATACTGCATTTAGAGGCTCAGGGGCAAGGGTTTTCATTCTTTTTGACAAGTTTGTCAACTTATATATTGCACTGTCATCATTCCCTTCCCTTTGGTTAAATGTCTATTGTAAATAATATAAATCACAATAGACATAATAATAAAATCATTATAATGGTAATAATTGGTCTATTGAAAAATAGGCATTCATCATGAAATGTAACAAATGAAAGTTGGGTTATATAAACCATTTTCTTCCTTTTTTAAAAAACCTTTGCTTAGCTTCCCTAATTTTTTGAGCTTTTTGTGGCTAAGCGTTGTTAATTTACCTCCTGACCATTTATTGTATTATTATTATTATTTGTATTTATATAGTGCCAGCTTATTCCGCAGTGCTTTACAATAAACATTTCTTGAATCTTGTTGCCATATTCTGCTGGTTTCTGTATACTAGCTTCTAAGCATGCAGTTTTTATTATTGTCATTTAATGTTTTTGACCAATAATTCATATACACAGTTATTTATATTTTGGGTGTTAGAATATGGTTGCTACACTTTTCAAATGAATACAACACATGGTTACTCTACTCTCCCCCTCTTTCATTTGCTCCTTCAGGCTATACATACCTTCATATAAATGTTCCATCTCCAGCTCTGTTCTTCAGGCTCACTGAAACAACAATAGTGAAGCTCTGCATTTTTCCTCAGCACTTACCACCCACCCTGCCCTTCTCCCACCCAGGTTCCCCCTAAATATATAGCATGCTCCTTCAGCTGTTTGAGATTCTCACTCAATTACCTCCTTATTCCCTTTACACTTTACCACTAGCTGCAACTCTCTGTAAACGTCTCTTAGCCATGGCTTCCAAACTTTTCCTTCTACCTCTTGTCTCGAATGCCCACTATATATTTTAGATCAGTTTTCTCCAACCAAGTCCTCATTGCCCACCAACAATCCAGGATTTATGCATTTCCATGTTTTATTCAAATGGAGATACTGATAAAACCTGGACTGTTGGTGGACCATGAGGACTGGTTTGGGAAACACTGCTTTAGATTGTAAGCTCACTGGCTATCTAGCAAAGCACTTTGTATACAAGAGATTTAATGGCTAGATATCAGCTTACGGGCAGGGTTCGCTCTACCTCTTGTATTTTTCTATGTATATTGTACATCCTCCACTAATTGTACAGCACTGCAGACTTCGGTGGCGCTTTATAAATACAATTAATAAATAAATAGTTTTATTGTCTTGTATTTTTATTTCCAAACTACTACTATGTTGTCCCATGCTAGGCTTTATATTCACATGTATGTACGTAGTGGGGAATTGCGATGCAGCCTAGAACAAAACTAACCCCATTCAACCCCCCAATAATGACAGACCACTTAGTATGGATGAACAGGCCACAGCATTTATTATCACAAACTAAATTACTGCATAACACATCCATAACTTTATTTATTAAATCTCTTCTTTTTCTGTAACCAAAACGTTAGACATAAATAAGCATAAATTAACATATATTCATATATAACTCCACACATAGTGTTATACAGTGACCCAACCGTCCTTGCCAATAAACATACAGTGATTCCTAATCACCACTTCCTCTCACCTCCCCCCTCGTCATAAAAATCATATCTTTCCAATGCCCGCCATTAGCCGACCTTATCCACGCTCGATGGGCACGACACCTCAGGCAACCTAATGTTAACCTTTTGAAGCAGGGGAGGTTGAGACCTTAAAAACTTGTTCATCTCATTCCATATACTTAAACGTAACCCCTCAAACTCAATTGGCAAGGACATACCCACGCCACAACCCCGCTGTTTTACACCTAAAATCAGCAGGGGACCCCACCACAACCAGCCATGGCCTGTTACACCACTTCTAGCAGTGCCAGATTAACATAGAATAAATACTGCACCAGGAAATTAAATGGCAATTTGTGATCAATCTAAAAAACACAAATAACACAACATAGTGCAAAAAATATATATATATATAATGATAGACTCCTCATGTAGAGTAAAACTCACAGGATTTAAAGCCGTCCCAGGCTCTATATAATATGCAGGAGGGTGCCTAAAAAGGCTAAAACAATATCCTTGAGGAGAGCAGCACAGGATACAAAGTGCAGAATCCAAAATTTATTGCACAAATAAACAATTAAAACAGGGACAATATGCAGTATATAAATAGTAAAATATACTAGGCACAAAGCCTAAATAAAACACTGCAGAGTAAACAAGAAAAAGTACCAGATACAATCCTTTGATCTAGCAGCAATCGCGTTTCATCTCCAGCCGGAGTCTTCCTCAGTGCACCATTAACATAGGCTTCATCCGACCTCCAGCAAGCGCACCCATCCCCTCGAGATAACTAGGCCACATCCGGCCACACCCCAAGGTGAACTGGAAACACCCAAGCCAAAACAAGAAACCCACTTCGTCCGATTCCTGACGGCAGCGCACCAGGGCACTCACATTGCTGAGCGCACTGCCAACAGGAACAGGTGATAGCCTCAGCCCGGCCCCTGAGAACCTCTGGTATGAAACAGAATGTGTAACATGTCCAGATTCAAGAGCACCCAAATCCCAAACAGCCACCGAACCCAGGTCATTCCACCCAGACAGATGACAAAAACCCCTGGTACCCCTAGGAGGCGGTGAAGCTGACCTAGGATGAGGAGTAGCCACACCTCCCTCATGTATCTGGCGCCATACCACCAAACCTCCATTCCCGAAGGCGTAAGATCCAACCACTCGCCCCCCGCCTCCTGTCCCAAATGACATATGAGCATCCCACCCTCCTTATTCCTGGGTGGAGGGGAGGGGGGAGAGACAGTAACCGCGGAGAGAAATCCATTTGGAGACTGGCAGGGTTAACCCAAGGAACCTACCACCCTGACCCCTACTATTCAAGCTCCGTGAACAAGTGGCACAAGCACGCCCAGACTGGCGGCGTCTGTAGCCGCCCCCTAATCGGACTGAAATGCCCTTGAACTCTCCACCATCCTAATCCAGGAATTCAAGCCCCAACTGGAGCACCCCAACGACATGGACGCAGGCGAGAAAACCTGGCTTCGAGAACCAAAAAATGGGAGAGGAGGCCGAACAACCCAGGGGCGCAATAGCCCTCACCGAAGGAAAACAGGACACATTTAGGAACCCGGCACTCCCCCCAATTGAAACGGTATATTTCCAACTATACTGGGAACCTAGCATATCCCGGTAGGAGCCTAACCATTACCCTGTGCATTCCATCTACCTCAAGAGAAAGCAGAAAGGGCCCGGTTAGGTCAACCCTGCAACATCCCAGAATGGAACAGATTTTATTGATGAATCAACCAACCACTACCAACTGACCTTTCCCAAGTACAACAGCTGTCGAGCGGCGAAAGCCTGAAGGAAATCCATCCCGATGCTTACTCGAGCCACCAAAACCCCTTCCCACCTGCAGATGACCGTAACATGAACGGGAAGCCGCCAAGGAAATGCTCTCATCTGGCCTGATCGGTCACACTTTACCGTAGCTGGCCCCAGACCGCTAGACCGAGCGACCACAACTCCACCGCCTTATAATTCGGCCCCACGGAGCCCCCCACCTGAACAAGATAGAACCCCCGGGAAAAAACCCTGCCTGACCAGACACCTCCAGACTCAAGCAGCACCGAGCTAGGCCCTGCAACCAGGGTACCACCGGGGTAGAGGGTACTGCAACATGATATAGACAGCCTGTACCACCCCACAATTGTCACAATGTAAGAACTACCCACCTGTCTGGGAGTTGGGTACCCCATGCCTTCCATGCCACCAGAATGGGGAAGCTCCAAGACAGCCAGTCTGCAAGAGATCCGATGCTTGCCAGCTTACTGAGCAGGAGACAGAACACCATGGAAAAAACCCAATTAGGCCCTAAAACCCCCCAAACCCGCCGCAGCGGCAACAGGTGGAAGTCAGTGGAAGGGACTTAGGGGGCCTGATTGCACAAGCCACCGCTAACAGAGGCCCAAAAGGAAAACCCCATAATGCAGGGCAACACCAACAGGCAAAGCCCAGCTTACCCAGGAGGGCGACATTAAGAGCACATAGCCACAGAACACTGACAGTCAGAAATATGGCAAAATTGACCCTGCCCCTCTACAGGCACCATGTCCCAAGGGGGGGCGGGGGGTTCCCACGATGCGGACTTCGGGAGCACCCCAAAGTTGGTCGGGAGGTAAGCCTACCAAGCTTCTTGGTAAGCCGCTCCCACACCACCCGAAGGAAGCCTCATATGGGCAGAAAGGTCCTGCTCGGAGAGCACTCATGTCCCCTATCCCGACAGATTGCCCACATGAAAAGACCGCGGGTAACGGGATGGGCCCCCTGCGACCGGAACCCTTGTGCTGGAACGGCACAAGGACCCCATTTTCCGTCTGCAAATTCCCACCAACCCAGCTCACCCTAGGAACGACACGCGTCCCAGAGAGTGTCCTGACAGCAGAACAACGTAGAGCATACCGGGGAGCCCTCTCCTCGACACTGCTATCCATAACATACGATGCCCTGACACACTCCTTGCGCGCCATGGGGCGCAACCAATTATGGTATTTTTCCCACACACACCACCAGGAGTCCCTTCCAAGCACGGGGCCCCCTGCGGTATGAGGGAACATATCACTAAGAAAAAACCCCCTCACCACTGCTCCCTTGTATAACGCGACATGCGCAAGTCAAGCAGGCCATACTAGCGCCCCGCAGCAGCGTCGAGAGCCACCCTAACCGCCTGCCTTTTGGGAGGCAACGCCAGTGCTAGAAGCTGCACAGGATGCTGCAGGAAACCATACTATAACATATGAGAAATACTGATAAAAGGGGGGGGGTTAAATAACCGGAGTGGACTCCCTGGTAAGCGGCGTCCATTTAACGTTTTCTTTTTTTTTTTTTTACTTCTCCTTCAATTCAGGTATTCGTTCAGGAATTTTTATTCCCAAATTTTTACTTAATCATTTTTTCTTTTTTTTTACATCTCACATTCCATTCATGTATTCAGTCAGTTCTAGGTTTTTTTTGTTCTTTTTTAAAAATTTGTATCTAAAATTTTTTTTTTTTTGTGCACTAATACCCCCCAGCTCTAAAGGGGGCCTGATCGGATGCAACAAGGGACAACGTACTCACCAGCCAATGCCCGGTGCACCACCCACGGCATAACAAGCGTAGAAGTGCAGGCAGAAGATATTGAAACCAGCTTCCACTGTTTTCTTCGAAGATGTTCCAGGCGCCACCTGCTGGGCATTTCTATGAACTGCAGCCAAGACCTGTGAGAAGGGCATGGAGAGGACGTGCCACCAGGAGGCAGCCGAGGTAAGTAAACAGAGAGAAGAACAGAAGGCAGAGAGAGAAGAACAGAAGGCAGAGGGAGAAGAACAGAAGGCAGAGAAGACCCAGGAACAGGTAAGAGCAGGGGAAGAGAGGAAAAGAGAGGGGGGGGGACATAGTGGAGAGAAACAGAGAGAGGGGAAGGGGGAAAAAAAACAGATAGATGGGAAAAAAAATAAGGGGGGAAGAAAGAAAGAAAACAGGGGGACACCAGGGGATGAGATGAGGCACTGCCCCCGGAATGCCAACAGAGGGGGGGGTAAACCGGAAACCGAGAAGGGGTGGGAGCTGAAAACAGGGGGGGGACCCCCCGGGCACCATCCTCACTGGCAGAGGAGGCCCCCAGGAGAGGTCTCTCCCACCCCCAACAGCATTGAAGCAGTCCCCTCTTGGCCCCGCAGGGCCCACTCACCGCCGGGGCCCTGTCCCAGGCCCAGCCATCGCGCCCACTATGCGGCCTCCGGCCGGCCACACAAGTCGCGGGATGTGCCGCCCGCCTCCCACAGCCTCCGGCGTGAATCCCAATGCCGGAGGCCGCAGCCCGTGATCCGGCTGCTGGAGGGGGAGGCCGAAGGTCCCACACTGTGGGATTAGGTTGCGCATCCTCCACGGCAGTTGTAGGCCACGTGTCTGGAGCCTCAGACATGCGGCCGGGTGAAGCCTCGAGCCCGGGCTCCACCTCCTCAACCGGGCTCGAGGAGCAGCATCGGGGGAGTAGCGGAGCCGGCGGGCGGGAATGCCGGCCTCCACCATCGCGGCCCCCATGGGCAGGGGCCACAGGGAAGGCCCATATGGAGACAGGCCGCGGGGGGGGAGCACTCACACCGGCAGCCATCATGGGAGAAGGGAACAGAGGCCACAGGGAAGGCCCCAGATGTGTAACCCTGCTGGCCCTCAAGCTGTGTAACCCTGCAGGCCCAGACAAACAGGAGCAGGGGACAGGAAGCTGTTTGCTGGCCCAAATCCCAAGTGGCACTGAGGTAAGACCTCCCCCACACTAACTTACACAGAAAATAATCCCACCCACACACTCTTTCCCATCCAATCCCATGCATCTATCCCCACACTCCTACATGTGCCCTTGTCCGCTTAGCTGCGCTATCTCCCCAGGGCCTAATCCTTATACGAGTTTCTTGTTCTTTTCATTATATACTTATAAAACCTTAATAAAAATAAAAACATTACTATTATTAGCAAATATACAGCAAAATTTATTTTTAAGCACATTTCATATAAACAAACAAAGGGTAAATCCATTAATTGACAAAGAGACTCATTGATTGTACCCAAACCCTTTATGATGAGTAGATCTACTTCTTTCACTACCCTTACCATCCCTCTGCATTATTCTGTGAAGAATACTTTGATATTAGGGACATGTCACCAAAAAGGTGTATTTAGTAAACTGTTGTGATTATCCACAGGGACAATGTGTGGCAACGCACCATCTATTGATTGGAAGTTGCAAGTCACCAATATGTTTGCGTACGATGGTAATGCAGACAGAATGTCATAACTGTAATTGTCTGTGTTCCCCTAACTTCCCCTCCTTAGCAGAGTTAAATTGTATTGTGTTATGTGGTTGCCTGTCTGATACCCCATATTATTATTTTTATGTATTATATTAAGTGTGCCACCATAAATTATCTGTAATGCTGATAAGGACTAGTCATTGGTGGAAATAATGAATTGTGTAGTAGTTTGTGTCTTGTCTGACCCTTACAGGGATTCCAGTAGCAGAGGTTTAGGACCAATGTATTGGCTGCTTTTTTATTGCACAGAAAGACAGTTATTGTGTGAGAGCGGTCAGCTGACACTCAGCCAATTAAAGTCATCCTCTGTGGTTTCTTTCTTCTGCAGCTGTGGACAAACAGTGAGCATCAGATGGCAAACCAGGTAAGGTTGCAAACCATTGCTTGGAACCAGACCAGAGTACTCCCCAACATAACCACTGCAGGGTTATTCACTAAACACTGGACTTTTCCAAGTCGGTGAAAATGACTCAATTCCAAATAGAGACAGAATTCAGTTGGCTTGAGTGAATCTGCAGTAAACATTTGAGAGCATTTGATTAAAATCAGTTCATGGACATCAGAATCCTATACAAAGTACTGTATAGGATGCCGCTGCAATTTTAAAGTAAATAGGGGCCAAATGCACCCAGCATAATGCACACTCACAAATGATAGTTCACTTGCTTTTATGCAAGCATTCAAACATTTTAAGATTTTAATTACTATTTGAAAACTGTCAGAACTAGCAAAATGTCCAATAGTATGTTTTCAATTCACAAACTTAATTTCACTGTCAGATTTACAGCATTTCTCTCAGTTCTGTACCATTTCTAAATTTGTCATTATTATTACATTGTTATAATGTAATTCGGAAGTAATTTTCTCATAGCTCTCCTTATTTCCTTGTTTTTCAAACTGTATATAATGGGGTTCAAAAGTGGAGTCATTAAAATGTATAACAGAGATCTGAATTTATTTATGGTGATATTGTTATCATTAGATGGGATAAAATAAACTATAAGAAGAGTCACATAAAAAGTGCACACAGAGGTGAGGTGGGAACTACACGTAGAGAAAGACTTTCTCCGGCCACTTGTGGAAGGAATCCTTATAATGGTAAAGAAAATTAAAACATAAGTAATAATTATAAAAACAAATGGAACAAAGATCATAAAGATCGAAGTCAATAACTCATGCAATACCAAGTTAGAGGTATCAGATGTAGACAGTGCTACGACAGGTCCAATATCACAGTAGAAATGGTTAATGTAACTCTGACCACAAAACTGTAACTTCCAAACCAAAATCATTCCACTTGAAATGAAAATAAAAACTATTAACCAGGACCCTGCAACCAATGCAAGACAAATATTAGGATTCATTATCAAACTATAACGTAATGGTTTGAGAATGGCTAAATATCGGTCATATGACATCACAGCGAGAAGAAAACATTGTGAAAATCCACAAATACCACATAAGTGTAGTTGAGTGATACATCCAGCTACATATATCCCTCTTTTGTCTTTTAATATAACATCCAGCATTAATGGAACAATGATGGTGGGAAATATCACATCAGCTAAGGCCAAGTGTTTTATGAAGAAGAACATCGGAAACTTGAGATGGTCATTGGTTGCCACCAAGAAAATTATGACCAGATTCTCACTTACTACTACAATTTAGATTAGCATAATCAGCATGAATAATATAATTTTAAGATTGTAAAAATCTTGAAATCCTAGAAGTATAAACTGTGTAATTGCAGTTTGATTATCTTCACACATTGTGTAAAGATATCACATCCGTATTTTATGGTCTTTCTTCTAAAAAAAAACAAACAAACAAATGGTTAGCATCATTTAAAAGACATAATATGTTATAATGTAATGCTGAAAAGGATGAATTTGTATTTTTCTTGTAGATTTACATTGTAAACTTATTTCTACTTTTTATTTATTTTGATGAGTGGTCTGGTTGGATATCAAATGACTTGCCCTCCCCAGGACACAGTTTAATAAATATGTTTTTGCTGGAAAATAGCTGATCAGAGTCACTTTTATGAAAATCTGGTTATCTTTGGTAGCATATGAAGTTGAGTTAGCTTTAGCTAACAGCAGATAACAGATAAGACAAGACAAAAAAAAAATTACCTTGAAATTTAGTGTTTGTTTTAAACTTTAATGGCTATTTCAGTGGTACTAAAGACCTCTGGTAATTACAGATGTTATTTAAATGGATATAGAGATTTGAAGTAGTGCAGATAACCTTCTTTTTGATTTAGTGTTCCAAAGCTTGCAAAAATAAATATAGAATCCTAATCAATGGATTGAAACCATATGGTGCCATGAAAAAATAATAGCCTGCAAAGTGAAATTTAGAGACGTGCCTTATCCAAAAAAGTTTCTTATGAGGTTGACATATATACTTATATTTGATTGAAAACATAACATTTAATCAAAATTCTATTAAAAACTTAAACAAAAATATATAATCAAAAATGTAAAAAGAAATCATAAGAAAAAGGAAAAAGAAAGAAGGGAGATACTATGGATATTTACAAAAAACACTCCAATCCATAGGTATCTGGAACCAGATAATAGGATATGTGTATGTAGTTTGGACAGCTGTTCATAAGCATACTCCTAGTACTGGGTATCCTCTCAACACATATAGTCAAATTAATAGTGAAACTTTTTAAAAGTAACAGAGTATCTGCAAATATAGCGATTCCCTGAGAATCAGATTGAGTGAAATGATTGTATCAACTTATCAGCATGCGTGGGATAGGCACGGGACTAATGAAAGTATTTATAAGATAAGGCCAGGGACTAATGAAAGTATTTAGAAAATTGGGCAGACTAGATGGGCCGAATGGTTCTTATCTGCCGTTGCATTCTATGTTTCTATGTTTCTATCAGCTGAGGTTTGTAACTAGTGGGAATACACCCAAAGGGAAGATATTGTGCTTCCTTCTGGAAAAAGAAAATTACAGTAAGTAGTAATACAAATTACACCATAATTAAAAACAAAATGTAAACTAAACATAACATGACAACATCCACACAAGGATGGCAATCTGTCAGATACTGGCTAGCTTTATTGGAAAATAAGTTATATCTATGCCGGATAACTAATTAACACCACAAGGAAAGGGAAATTGTAGTGCTGAAGCTATAGTAGAAAAACAGATCAAATATGTGCACTGATAATGTTGAACATCCAGCATGGTCATTAACATCACCAGAAAAAATATATGCCTATCATCAATGGCACCCAATGACCTTGATAGAATAGAACAAAATGGAAAGCCAAAATAACACTTGTCAAGGCACAGATGGTAAGCCCTTTAATTCAGGCATGTTTAATGTAGTAAGATACTACATAATTAAGTATTTTGAGGGCAGTTGCCTTGGTTGAATTTCTTTTGTAAACACAGGTTTGAAATTATTTAATATATTTTAATAAACTTTTTCAAAATATTTTTTCGAAATATTAAACTATCAAAACGATATCATATATAAAAGTATATTAAGATATATAAAGAATATTGAAATAATAAAATATTTTTAAAACATGTTAAATTGTTTTAAAAGTTTTGGCACAAAAATATGAAATCTAGGCCTTAGTCAAACTAAAAAAACTAAACAAAAAACACACTTGCAGTGAATACATGTATTGTGTATCAACATTGAGTTAAACCGACTACACGTAGTACTAACCTTATAATCTTAAGCTTACAAAAGGTGGATACTGTGAAACGTTAGTATGGGTTGGTCAGTGTAAAACAAATAGAGATATATATGTTTCATTAACTGTAATATAATTACTTAACAATATTTTTTAAATAAATCTAATGAGAATTATTCTCTATTTTACCAAATATTCTGCTATTCTCCCAATGTTAAACTGATGGCTGTGTAAGCATATTCCCAGATGAGATGCCCATTTTATAGCTTTCAAACCAAAGCGAAAGAGAACAAATTGTATCCTAATTGTGTTGAGAAATCAAGTGTTCTTCCAAGGGAATTCATTTAAAGCAAATGAAGAGTTTAATTAGCTCTCTACCTAAAAAAAATAATTCACCTGGATATTAACATATTTTCTAAAAGTTTGGAAGTATGGATTGATAAAGCTAGTTCATGATATCTGTGTAAAATCAATTTCAATTTAGACAATGGTCACCATATAGAAACATAGAAACATAGAAACATAGAATGTGACGGCAGATAAGAACCATTCGGCCCATCTAGTCTGCCCAATTTTCTAAAAACTTTCATTAGTCCCTAGCCTTATCTTATAGTTAGGATAGCCTTATGCCTATCCCATGCATGCTTAAACTCCCTTTACTGTGTGTAACCTCTACCACTTCAGCTGGAAGGCTATTCCATGCATCCACTACCCTCTCAGTAAAGTAATACTTCCTGATATTATTTTTAAACCTTTGTCCCCTCTAATTTAAGACTATGTCCTCTTGTTGTGGTAGTTTTCTCTTTTAAATATAGTCTCCTCCTTTACTGTGTTGATTCCCTTTATATATTTAAATGTTTTTATCATATCCCCCCTGTCTCGTCTTTCCTCCAAAGACGATTCCCTTTATATATTTAAATGTTTCTATCATATCCCCCCTGTCTCGTCTTTCCTCCAAGCTATACATGTTAAGATCCTTTAACCTTTCCTGGTAAGTTTTATCCCGCAATCCATGAACCAGTTATATATGATCTATAATAAAACATTTTACTATTGTTAGTGTCCTTATTTGTGTATATAGTGTTTTAGAAATGGTATATTTACATTTATGGTAAAAGTAATTTAATGTTTTGTGGACTTATGGATTGCTATATCAACAGGCAGACTATGCCTCTACCTATTGGTGGGTGTCCTTATATAATGTCTATATTGGAATATTAAATGTGACATATACATGTATATTTATAATTTTATATTTATTTTTTTTATTATCATTGCAATAGTCCACCACTCCCTGTAGTTCTATCGAGTTGCGGCCTGGGTAAAGAGAAAATAATTCCTGCCCTCTGTGACTTCAGCAGGGTCATTCAGACATCACCAATGTTCCATCCTCATGGAGATGCAAGTGAGGCCTATCAATCAGACCTGCATTTCAGGAGGCCAAAATAAGATTGTACTCTTTTTTTTTTTTTTAAATACATGTATATATAAAGTGACATGAAGGGCATCAATTTCCCCTTCTATTCTTCACTTTCACACTAACTTCTCTCATTACTAAAATTTCCCTATACTTCTGCCCACCTGTCCCTGGCAACACCATCTTCATTATTTCCACTTTAATCCCCTCCCCTCTCTATTCATCCCATGTACTCTGCTTATACCTTTAAAGCCTACATCCTCCAACTTCTCCCAAATCCTCTATATACATACCCTCCTACAAAACCTTTAAATCCTACTCCCATCTTCACTTTCTTGCTATCCTTTTGCTCCTAGCAGCTAGTGATGTCGCTGTAAACCCAAGTCCCATCTCAGTAAACCCACCACGTACTAACTGAAGGAACTACATCAATCTCATACCCATCTCATGTTACTCTTCCTCTAAATCCTCCTTCAATTCTGCCCTCTGGAATGCACACTCTGTTTGCAATATTACAAAACCCACTGCTGTCCACGACCTCTAGATCTCTTGTTCCCTAGAATTACTAGACTTAACAGAAACATGACTCTCCCCATCTGACACTTCTACCCCTGCTTCTTTATCCTTTGGTGGTCTTCAACTTAACCCAAGACACTCTGAATGTAAAGGTGGTGGTGTAGGGTTTCTCCTTTCACCTCACGGCTACTTCAAACCTCTACTCACCCCCCTTTCCCTCTCTTACCCATCATTTAAAAGTCATTTGATTTGCCTCTTTAAACCCTTCTCTGCTAACATTGTCTTTATTTATCGCCCCCCCCTGGTTCCCCTCTCCTCTTCCTTGACCACTTTACTGCCTGGCTACTTGACTACTTCCTCTCTTCTAATATTCCATCTCTAATTCTTAGGGACTTATATATTCCCATTAACCCACCTTTGACCTCAGCAGCCTCTAAACTACTCCTACCCATGTAGCTGGCAATTCCCTCAACCTAATTTTCTCTTATGCATGTACAGTATCTAATGTTTGCAACACTCCATTTCCTCTCTCTGATCACCACCTCTTATCGTTTGCTGTCAAGTACTCCCTCACCCAACAATCTCACCCTAACCCCCCTCAATGCAGGAGGAACCTTAATTCTATTGACCTCCAGAAACTGTCAGCTGATATTGGTTCACAACTGCCCTTCCCTCATCTGTCCCTCACTGGCCATCTCCACATATAACAATACCCTCACTTCTTCCTTGAATGCTGCAGCCCTACTCCAAACATGCACCTTAAGGAGGGCACACCCCAACTGAGCATACTAAATCAACACAATACCTGCAAAGATGCTTCCATTTTGCTTAACGAAATCTCGCACCCCAGCAGACTATCTCCATTATAGATTCTTGTGTTCATATAGTGCAACCCTTGCCCTCGCCAAACAGTCATACTTTTCCTCTCTCATTAGTTCATGATCCCACAATCCCAGGCTTCTCTTTGACACCTTTAACTCTCTTCTTTGCCCTGCTGTGGCCACCCCCCAAACTAACCTTACAGCCGATAGCTTTCCATGCTACTTTACAGAAAAGATTTAACAGCTATGGAAAGAATTCTCCCCACCTTGCCTTTCTTTTTCTCAACCACACTTGATGATGCCTTTCCTACCCGTAAGACTTTCTCCCCAGCTACTAAACAAGAGGTGGCTGCGCTTCTCCTTTCCTCTCGCCCCACCACTTGTCCGCTCGAACCTGTCCCATCTCACCTTATCAGATCTCTCTCCCCCTGTCTTGTGCCTTCCTTAACATCTTCAATGGCTACAAACAGGAATGAAGAAGCATTGTAAGAGATAGCCTACATTTGTTAGCCTGACAGCAGTATATTACTGAGTACTCAAAAACTACATACTGTTAAGGTGCAGGTAGAAATTATATTTTCTAGCTTGCAGTGTGGCAGTGCAAAGGACAGAGGGCATTTCCTACTGTAATGTAATACCAGGGTATAATATGCAGTCTTGAACATGGTATGCCACTGAGGCACACTCAAAACCACATGTGAACAAGTATCAATCAACAGAAGTTTTCTTGAAGACTTGCTAGTTTGCATTATGAAGCAATTAATTTGATTCAATTTGAATAGCTTTTTATTTGAATAGAAACATTTTTATGGAACTATGCCATAGCAGAATCCTAGTAGATTGCATCCACTGAAACACCATTATTTTTATTTCAACTGATTTCTACAAATGTTTCCATTATTTATTTATTTATTTATTTATAAAATATTTTACCAGGAAAGATACATGTAGATTTCTCTCGTTTTCAAGTATGTCCTGAGTCCACAAAACATTGCATTGTTACATTAGGAAACAATACAGGACAGTGAGCGAAAAGACAAGACACTAAGTACAAATAGGAGAAAGTGCTGGTCTGCGCTCACACCCTGTGTACCGCACAGAGACTCCAGGTGTTACATTAGGGTACAATAAAATAAAAAAAAAACAATATGAATACACGATATATACAACATTTAATATGGAACAGGTAGGAAATATATAATTAACCATGACACATGCATTCTGTTTTGAGGTATGTAGAGAGGGATCTCTTAAAGGACTTTAGGCTTGGGGAAGATTTTAAAGTGTGCAGGAGGTCGTTCCACAATTGCGACGCTCTGTAGGAGAAGGAGGATCGCTAAGGAAAATATGTTATTTGACACCAACTTGTTTAGTACTCATAATATTGTTGTGCTCAATGAATTCCTGCATATCATCCCTTTTCCTTAATATCCTTTCTAATAATTCTTGAACCCCCGCTGTTAGGCTCACATGTGTCAAATTTCCACAAGTACAATTTCTGAAAGTAAAGAATCAAGTAAGATTAAAACAGCAGTTTGACAATTTCTATAATAAGCTCACTTAGTACTCATGGATGAATACTATCTGGTCCTGTGGCTTTGTCGGGCCATGAAATCATCACATGGTCAGTCTGACCAACAGTTTAACACTTACTATCATAACATAAAAAACTTAAATATAACAGGATATTAGGATGTTTTTAGATCACAATCTGTTAAATTCACAGCCTTATTTCCAGTAATTATTTCTGTTATGTTCCACTTCCCTTCTTGTTACTATTATTAGTTATTTATGATATTATACTTAAGTAATTTTCTAAGAGCTCCTCTTATTTCCTTGTTTTTTAAGCTGTATATAATAGGATTTAACAAAGGAGTCACTAAAATGTATAACAAAGATCTAAACTTGTTTATGTTAATCTTGTCTTCTTCAGATGGAATTAAATAAACAATAAGAAGAGTCACATAAAAAGTGCACACTGAGGTTAGGTGGGAACTGCACGTTGAAAAACACTTTCTCCGGCCACTTGTGGAAGGGATCCGTATAATAGAAAAGAAGATGAAAGCATAAGTTATAATTATAAAAACAAATGGAACAAAGACCATAAATACAGAAGTCAGCAGCTCATGTAATACTAAACTGGAAATGTCTGACGTAGACAATGCTGCGACAGGGCCAACATCACAATAGAAATGGTTAATGTAACTCTGGCCACAAAACTGTAACTGCCAAACGAAAATCATTCCACTTGAAATAAAAATAAAAACTATTAACCAGGACCCAGCAACCAGTGCAATACAAACATTAAGATTCATTATTAAACTGTAGCGTAATGGTTTGAGGATGGCCATGTATCGGTCGTATGACATCGCAGCAAGAAGAAAACATTGTGAAAATACAGAAACACCACATAAGTGTAGTTGAGTGATACATCCAGCTACAGATACTCCTCTTTTGTTCTTCAATATAACATCGAGCATTAATGGGACAACGGTGGTGGGAAATATCACATCAGCTAAGGCCAAGTGTTTTATGAAGAAGAACATCGGGAACTTGAGATGGTCGCTGATTGTCACCAGGACAATTATGAGCAGATTTTCACTTAGTATTAAAATGTAGATTAGCATTATTAGCATAAATAATATAATTTTAAGATTGTAAAAATCTTGAAATCCCAGAAGTATAAACTCTGTAATTTTAGTTTGGTTATTTTCACACATTGTCCTTCTCCTAAAAGAATGCACAAAAATGATAAACGTTACTTAAAATATAGATGGGCTATAGTGTAACACTATAGATTTTTTTTTACATTTTTTTTTCATTTTGAATGACATTTTAAACTGATTTCTACTGTTTACATACTTATTATAATGAGTAGTCTGATTGGCATAGCCTTGACTCCGCCCCCTCATGCAGTGTGTATGTGTGTGTGTGTGTAGTAGGATGCAGTAGGGTGTGTATTGTGGGTGAGGTGTAAGTGTATAGTGGATGCAGTGTGTGTAATAGATGTAGAGTGTGTGTTTATATGGTGAATGCAGAGTGTATGTTTGTGTAATGGATACAGTGTGTGCAGTATCTGTGTAATTTATGTGTGTGTCGTGTTTGTGTGTAGTGGATAAAGTGTGAAGAGGATTTAGCGTACATATAGTTAATGCAGAGTGTATGTTTGTGTAGTGGTTGCAGTGTGTGTAGATGTAATGAATGCAGAGTGTGTGTTTATGTAGTGGATGCAGTGTGCAAAAATGCACATCCCTAATGTTTAAGGTGCAGTAGTTATAAACAATATATATGAGAGACAGGAGTAGACCCGAGGCCAGCTTCTACATGTACACAGGAACATTTAAACTCTGCAGAGGAAAAGCACATTAAATATGGACAATGTTATCTCACTTATAAAGCATCTAATAAAGAGGAGACAGACTTAAAATGATATATTTCAAATGACTGGTCTTTAGCCATAGTTAATCTAGTGAATCAAATGAAATTTGAAAAGGATATCAAATAAAACAACTCCTTTGTTGAGCTCTCCCCAAACCTCAACGCAGACATTTCACCACAAGCATCCACACAACTAGGGCCAGAGACAATATAAAAAATAATCCAAGAGGGTCATAGTGTTAGGTGTTGATAGAGAAGGTTTATTAAACCAAAAGGACAAAGGAAAAATACAGCTGATAGGCCTTTATCATTTATAGCAGAAGCAGAATAAACAAACTTGTATTTACTTGTATATTGAGATCCATATAAAGCTTATTCAAAATCTCCAGGGTCATACAACTTTTAAAAGCAGTCTCTATTTTTTGAAGTTCAGCCTCTAAATTGGTGAAATATTGTAATTTTATTTTGTCCTTTTGGTTTAGAAAACGTCTGTACCTACACTGTACACCGGAATGCCTATGGGTTATTGTTTTATAGCATCTATGTGGGGACTACGGATCCCTACCGTGGTGCTCCAGTGCATTCCCCTTTGTGTACAACACAACTACTTTGCTTTTTGCAAGGACCGTGATGGATTAAGATCCCACAGGGCCCAAGTTGGATTACTGGTTTAGGCCACCCCATCCTTTTTTACATGGGACCAAACAGATTCATAGTTTAGAACCCCACATCTAACCCCTGGACCTTTGGCAGCTACCTAACGTCACCTTATATTTAATTCTGTTTTGCCTTTAAAAGTTGTTTTGATTTTTTTTTTTTTTTAAGCATTTTGTTTTTTTTAATAAAAACTTTAAGATACTGCATTTGTTTCTTCAATACTGTTTACTTGTTTTATTACAAGCTAACCTCTACTACTTGTTTAGTAATTATATACCATATAAATACATGCATTCTGTAATGGTTAATGATTTAATAAAAAAAATTTCTTAACACTTACATTCTAGGAGAGGAAAACATCCACAAAATAAATGTAAAAACATAACTCACACTCATTAACTATAATCTATAATTACTAATATCTGCTCTCTAATCACAAGATAATTTTAAAATGAATTTAATGAGAATTATTCTCTAGTTTACCAGATATTTTACATTCTTCCCCGTGTTAAACAGATGGCTTTGTCAATAAATTCCCAGATGTGATGCCCATTTTATAGCTTTCAAATCGGAGTGAGGGAGATACTATTGTATCCTAATTGTGTTGAGAGATCAAGGATTGTCCTAAGAGAATAAGTTTAAAACTAATTAACTTGAACAGTTTAATTAGCTCTGTATCTAAAACAAACAACACACCTGGGTAATCAGATATCTTACAGAAGGTTAGAAGTATAGTTCGAGAAATTTTTGTGTAAAAACTATTTCAGTTTAGACTGTGGTGACCATAGACATCTATAATCTGTAATAAAACACATTTTAATATTTTTTATTTGTGTATATAGTATTTTAGAAATGTTATATGTTCAGTTGTGGTACAAATATTTCAATCAATGTTTCAGCACCTGCCTCATGATGGGTGTTTCTTGGGGGGGCCTATCCTGGCATTTTAAATGTGATTATAGATATATACATTTTTGTTCATTATGATTGTAGGAGTGCACCACCACCTGTGTAGAAAAGTTGTGGTCTTAGGGAGGGAAGTTAGAGAAAGAACACTATTTATAGGAATTAACTATTATGTAGATACATAAGATAGAGAGATGAAGGTTATGCCAGAAGAAAAAGTATAAAATACTGAGATAAATATATGTACACACAAGTCCAATACAGTGGCCAAGGTTTGTGGACATGAGTGAACAGCACAATGATAAGTTCTAATTTGCCAAGGTGTTATTCCACAGTCTTAGGGAAATGTCCTTTGTAGGAGCCGGGTAATGGATAGTTCTTGGAATCCATATGTGGGAACAGAAAGAAAAGATAATAGTGCAATAAATCCTATACAAAATGGTCTATTTAAAACAGATGCCTGGTTAAGCCTCCAACTTGCTGCCCTTTTTGCCATTTTGCTTACTAGGTATAGCTATCTGAGGGCATTGCACTCTGCATCATGTACAGTGAAAGTGCTTAGGTCTGCCCTTTGTGATTTCAGCAAGGCTATGCAGAAATCACCACAGTTGAGTACATTTAGCAGAAAAGTATATTGGGAGACCCAAAAATTATTCTTCTTTAGAAAAAAATAATTTAGAAAGGGACACAATGTGCATCAATTTAGTAAAATTCACTCTCTTCCAGTCTACTTACATAATGTTGTGGGAGAATGGAGGGAAAGGACAACCAGTGACGGTTTTCCTATAGTTCTAACAATATAAAAAACAGAGTAGTTTCAAGGTACGATGGCGCTAAAAGCAAGTGTGATGTCACTCCCACACCTAAAAGACTTATGTACAACAAAATATAAAACACATCATAGTGTAGTAAGTTAAAATGTGCTGAGTGAATATATTAATTGGAGCACTCAAAGATAAAGAGCTACTTAAAAGCTGGCTCTGGCTGTATAGGTGTTTTTCTCCACACTGAGTGAATGTCTCAGGAGTCAGGTACCACCAGGTATATCGGTTTTATGAAGCAGGTACTCAGGAACCAGCTGGTAAAAAAAATTACTTTTATTTAGAGTAAAAGTAAAATCTAACATAGGTATAGCTGGATAAAAAACACACGTTTCAATCTTTAGCTAGGTCTTCCTCATGTGCATGCAACAAAGCAATGTTCACATCTCAATATATACATAAAACTTAACAGACCTAATTAGGTTTAGGTGTGTCGATTACTTCCACTAAACGCCCGTTACCATATATGGTGTGATTTTGCCCCCTCCAATATAATGGTAGCTTAAATTCATACTCTCTTCTCTTCTTGAGTCTGTCGTGAGTCCTCCCTGGTGGTGGCTCCTCCAAGATGGCAGCACATCAACTTCCTATGATGCATTTCCAGCTGTGACTATGTCCATCTTGCCTGATTTCAAAATGGCTGAACTTGCATTCCTGGAAAAGACGTGATATCAGATCAGATCGGAAGCTCAGTCCTCTTAATCCATTGAGTACATATGAGTCAGAGTAAGTAAGGGCAGCATCCCAAATATGAATATAATAGAAAAAAACAGAGAGTTAAAAGCAAATCCATTCAATATTAATGTAGTTTTGAAAGATAGGAAAATAAAGCATAGTAGCCCAAAATGAATAAATGTAATAGATGCTTGCCTTCTGTATATATTTTTATCAGCATGTTTCTTTCTGTCTCTTTTTCATGATATATATATATATATATATATATATATATATATATATATGTGAAAAGAGCAATCTCGCCACATTGCATTGGAGAAGCCTGGCTGCCCGCCTGCTGCCTTTGGACTATGGACCAGACTTTATGTAAATGTGTTAACCCAGATAGCTATGCCATGGAGCCCATTCGTGTAGTTAAAGACTTCGGCTCCATGGCAATTGAACTGTGTGAATAGGATCTGAGCGCTATTCGGTAGTTTTGTGCGCTCAGATCCCAGCTATCTGGGGATATGTGAAATGTCTGTGTGTTATGTGTAAAAGGTGACTTTATGTATTTTAAAGTGTTTTATGTATTTTTGCAACCATGTGCTCAATGGAGTCTGCCTCTATCCCTGGATAATTGGATTACGTTCCCCATTGTCTCCAGGATAGAGGTCTCTGTAAAACCTGTTTGAGCCAGATATCCATATGCCAGCCAGGCCCCAAAAGATACTTTTACTAACTGTTGAACCCCATGTTTGATTCATGCCATTTTTTAATATGTTGTTCCCCTGAATGGATTGATTGTGAATATGTAATTTTATGTGAATTTGATGTTTGGTTTTAGAGTTATGAAAGTTGGGTAGAAAGTATGTTTTAACTGTATGTGTAATTGAGTTTTCTCTCAGGATAAGGGGAGGGAATATGTGGGATGTAACTGATATGTGATTGGTTGTTTTATACCTCCCTGTGGGCGGCCCTGTATTTGAAAAGACTGTAATAAAATCCAGGCAGACCACTGCTTGACCCTCAACACGGAGCCTTGTCTCGTTCTTGGAGGGATTCACTGTATGCTGTTAGAGACTGATTGCCAGAAGTGTAAGCTGATTGTCTGCTTTTCCTGTTCGTCTGCTAGCAGCTATTTGGGAGGTTCCAGTTCGGGAGTTGGAGTGCTATTTTGTATACAGTTCGGGAGTTTGGTGTTCTGCAGTAGCTGTGCCTGTATCTCTGGAAGGGGAAGATCTCCTAAATGGTTTTTACCCCTTGTGAGCAAAACGGTCCGTTACAATATATATATATACGTATATATATTTATATATATACGTATATATATATATATATATATATATATATATATATATATATTTATATATATATGTGACGAGACCAATCTTGCCACATTGCATTGGAGAAGCCTGGTTGCTTGCCTGCTGCCTTTAGACTATGGCCCCATGTTGAAACGCTTGATTTTTCCCTGCGGAGACACAAAAGCCGGGTCATTCGGTGCTGGCCCTATTTGAGTGGTGATACCCCAGATAGCTATGCCATGGAGCCCATTCGTATAATGAAAGACTATGGGAAAGACTTTGGCTCCATGGCAATTGAACTGTATGTGTGTGCTCTAAGCGCCATTCAGTAATAATGTGCGCTCAGATCTGAGCTATCTGGGGATATGTTGAATGTACCTGTTTTGTGCAATGGCTGCACAGTTATATATTTGTATGTGTTTTATTGTCTTTTGCTGCCATGTGTTCAATGGAGTTTTGCCTCTGTCCTTGGAGATAATTGGATTACTTCCCAATTATCTCCAGGATAGAAGACTCTGTGGAACTGGTTTTGGGCAGAAAAGCCATGCTTCCTTTGGTCACAAAGGACTACGAATTATCTTTTAAACCACTGGACCAATTTGGATGATTTTGACATATGTTTGTGTTTGGAGTATGCTGATTCTGAAAATGTTTTATGTGAATGTGATGCATACTTTTCAAGTTATGAATAATGTGGAAACATTGTATTTCTCTGCTTGTGATAATTACATTACTCATTGTGTAAGGTTATTGTATCACAGGCAGAGGGGAGGATTTCGTGTGGGAGTGTCTGAGTGTATTGTATGTGTTTATTGGTTGTGTTCCAAAACCCTGTGGGTGGTACTAATGTGTATATAAGAACAATAAACCCACAGCTCTGTCTGACCACTGCTTGACCCTCAACACGGAGCTCTGTCTCATTCTTGGGGGGATTTACTGTATGCTGATAGAGACTGATTGCTAGGAGTGTAAGCCGCTTGGGTGCTTTTCCTGTTCGTCTGCTAGCAGCTATTCGTGAGGTTCCAGTTTGGGAGTTTGGAGTGCTACTTTGTATGCAGTTCGGGAGTTTGAAGCATTCCCTTACATGCGGTTCGGGAGTTTGGTATTCTGCAGTAGCTGTGCCTGTATCTCTGGAAGGGGAAGATCTCCTAAACGGCGGTTTAACCCCTTTTATGCTGAGGGTGCCGTTACAATATATATATATTTTTTTTTATTATTATTATTATTTATATAGTGCCAGCAAATTCTATAGCGCTGTACAATGGGTTGTCCAATAGACACGTAATTGCAACTAGACACACAGGTATTACTCAATGAGGAGAACAACCATAATAATAAAAAGACACTTTATTAAATGGGTTTACAATAACAGGTATCTCAAAATACATATCAGACAATCATGGCATAAATCACATAATAGAAGTACAAAAAAATATGCGAAAGAAAATTCTACAATTATATCCAAACAGGAATGATGGCAAAATAATTAATTAGTAACATAGTAAACAAATGCATACCAGAAATAGTGAGAAGAGGGAAAAAGTCAACCAAAAAGCCCCAAACATTTTGGCAAAAAATGCCTTTATCAAGGGAGCATTGAGCATGCACCCTTGATAAAGGCTTTTTTTTTTTTTTTGCTAAAACGTTGGGGGCTTTTTGGTTGACTTTTTCCCTCTTTTCACTATTTCTGGTATGCATTTGTTTGTCTTATATGTATTATTTGTTGGTGTGACGGACCGCCCGACCGGGTGTCTCCGCCAATCGATGCTCCTAGTGCTTACCGAGGACTACCAGCACTCCACCAGACACCATCAGCACCGTAGTCCCCATGTCCAAAGTTACAGCTTGACTGGGAACTCACCGTCCTCCACCCACCCTGGACCCAAGTCCAGGATCCAGCTTCCAGTAAGTGAACCTCTCCTACTAGCAGGAACAGTTTTTTGCAGGAACAGAACATAGCAGGAACAGCTCTTAAAAGAGCTAGTGATTATAACCCATTGGAGTATTTTGATATAGCTATCCCCAGCCATTTCTTCCACACATGAGATGAAACTCTTTGTTAAGGGTAAGCAGGAACTTGTTTAATGGGAGCCACAACTGGCCTTATATGCAAGTCCCCATGCAAGGGGCACTTCCCTGTGGACCTGAGAGTAAACCACAGTATAAACAAATATACAACCACATTGGCTCTCAGGTCCAGGACACTCCCACACATAATAGATTAATCCCTTCTCTGTACCTGGGAGATAATTGAGTCAAACACTGATCTAAACTCAATTATCTCCAAACACATAACACACATTTTTATGAAAACCTCCAAAATACCTTTAAAACATACAAAACCCCCACACATGTTACATCCCCTGATAGCCATGTTCTGGGTAAACAACATATCCAAAAATGCCCCAGATCAGTTCAGGGGTTCAAGAATTTTATGAAAGTCATTTATTTGACCGACCGCAGGCATAGTCCCATGCCCAAAACATTTCCAGAGAATCAGGCAGTCGGTCTAGTTTGGTAGTTTGAAAATGAACAAACTACCAAACAGAGTCAACAGTCTTACCCTGGAGGTTGTTCTCCTTATCCAGACAAATGATTTCACCGAACAGTGCCCTTCTAGAACACAGGCGGTGATGGAAGTCAAGCGGTGTTCGGAGGTTTCTGTGTCTGATTTTAGTTCCATGAGATTCATGCCCAAACACCGCTGCCTGCTTTCATGCAAACAAGATGGCCATCACCTCGTGGTTGTCCATAGGAATTGCACTGTGGTGAGAAACATTCCAAGTTGTTAATAGGTGTTAACAAGCTCCAGGGTGGTCTCTGGTTCGTGTGGTTGTTTGGTAACCGAACCATATATTCTCAATTGCATGAACAGAGTCTTTTTTTTTTTTCAATTTGAAAATTTTTATTTTCAGAAAAGGAAATTGAGGGTACAGAAAAAAGAAAGGGAGGGGGGGAAACGACTCGGTCAAGACATCTTATTCTTCACTTTGTAACATACATATGGTCGACATTGATATACATACATAATGAAGTTGGCATGGATGAATACACCACATTGAGAACATAAACGTTCAGTAAGCAGTTTACAATTGTGCATCTGTAGATATCTACGCCATTCCAAATAGTCATACAGACATATATACACACATATATACACACATATATACACCATCCTACTTAATTATTGCGTGTCCCTAGTCTGGGTCATATGGTATCGTCTCTTACAGTGTGTGTAGGTTGTCTCTTTAGGGATGGTTCGTTCTGTCTAATCAGCTTTCTGCATTGGTCTAGTTAGGTTATGGTGGATGGTAGTGTATCATTGGAAGCCATGGTTCCCACAGCTGTTCTGTGAGCCGTGTTTTTGCATGGGAATCTGAGGAAAGTACTTCATATCTATAAAATTGGTATATCTTGTTCAGTAGTTCTTTGTGTGTTGGACAATATATGCTCCGCCAATGTAGAGCAATGAGGTTTCTAGCCGCTAATATGATAGTGGAGGCCAGTTTCTTGGCTCCTTTTTTCCATGTGGGTGAGAAGAGCAATAGGATCACCACCATCGGTGTGAGGTCAACCGTGTAACCTAATGTTTTTCCCAGTAGTTGTTGTACATGTGACCACAGGGGTTTGATCTCGCTACATTCCCACCAGATGTGGGTCATGGTCCCTTCCCTTAAGCCGCATCTCCAACATTTGGGAACAGAGTCTTTTTAAAGTATTTTAGCCAGGTCTATTACAGGGGCCATAGTCCTGGGGCAAGAGGCTAGCGAGCAGGCCCCTCCAAGAACCAGTGGCAAGGTTCTGTTCACCACATTTGGGTTGTTGTGTCCGGATATCCTAATGACTTAGTAGTAATTATTTTACTTATGAATTTTTTGCCATCATTCCTGTTTGGATGTAATTGCAGAATTTTTTTCTCATATTATTTTGTACTGTTATTATGTGATTTATGCTATAATTGTCTGATATGCATATTGAGATACCTGTTATTGTGGACTCATTTAATAAAGTGTCTTTTTATTTTTATGGTTGTGCTCCTCATTTGTATATTTATTTGGTCCTTGAGGAATAGGGCCTTTTGAGTGAGCACCCTATCTTATTTCTCATCTATTTTGTTTCCGGATATTTATTCTTATAGCATTTGACTGGGTGTGCCTACCTTTTCCTAATTAAAGTGGACACACAGGAACAGAAGGGTTGAGGGCCCTGCTCAATCAGCTTACATGCTAGAGGCAGTGGGATATGGTAAAAAAAGGGTATAAGTAGGGGTAACAAAGTAGGATGCTAGAAAAATATTCACTGATGGTTCAGTAGGTTATTTTTGAGTTGCCGGAGAGGAGTCAGGGTGTGGGGATGAAAACCTGCTAATAGTTTAATTGATGTGCTTTCCTTAAAAAAAGTGTATTTTCAAAGATTTTTTGAAGGAGTGGGGACTGGGTGAAAGTCTTACGGAGAAGGGAAGGGAGTTCCACAGAAAAGTTGCAGCACTGGACAAGTCTTGGAGAGGAGCATAAGATGTAGGAGTACGGAGAGAGGATAGTCTTCGGCAGAGCTCAGGGGCCTTGGCGTGACATACTTGTGTATTAGGGAGGATAGGTAGGCTGGAGCAGCATTATGTAGGGACTTGTAAGTAAACACCTGAATCTTAAATTGAGCTCTATATCTAACTGGAAGCCAATGTACATAGGGACATTAGGACAGAAAAGATGGACAGAGGGGTGTGGGCAGAAAATAAGGACTTTTCCACCTAAATAGGGTCACTTGGGAGTCTTGGAATTCAGGAGCCCTGATTTTTTTCTTTAGGTATCATGTTAATTGCTAAGTTGTACATAGAATGTTTTACTTTGAATTCTGATTCCGGTTGGCTTTATTGGTGAAACAGTTATTAGCAATTGTTTTCAGGGAAAATGCATGGCAGTTTTTACTGTGCAATTATAAAGCTGTTACTCAGTAACCTTAAATTTAACTTTTCATGAACTAAAGATAGAAAAGTTAAGAACAATTACGTCATTTTGACCTATAAAAAAAGTCCTGACAGATTCAGGGTTTTTCACTAAAGTGACGATTCATAGTGAAATTAAAGTGAATATCAAATTGTGCTCCAAAATAGACAAATCAAAAGCATTACTGAGTTTTTCCAGTTCAGCTATTGTAATCTTAAATTTAAAATTTACTTTAAATTCACTTTGAATTCTCGTTTTAGTGAGTAACCGTGTTTGTAACATTTCACAGACTACACAATCCCAACGGAGAAACACTGGAAGTGTGTAAGTATATGACAGAATCCCATACAGGGCAAAGCTGTGTGTGAGTGTCTCCTGCCTTAAAAAGTTGCAGATTTAAAGTAACCCTTGCTGCATTTTATCTCACTCTCCATTATCTTATTTATTTATTACAGGCACTTATAAAGTGCCAACATATTCCACAATGCTGTACAATTGGGAAAAAGACAAACACAACAAAATCAGACCGATACCACAGGTAGAGGAAACTGACCGTGAGCTAACAATCTAAAAGTTAAAATGGGGAGATGAGACAGGAGGTAGCAGATTAATTTGTATGTGATGGCATAGAGAGTTAATGGTATAAATGCAGCAGCTGATAATATGTAAAGGTAATAGGGAGGTGATTGATTGTGGCACCAAACAGCTGAAGGAAATGCTGTATAGTTAGAAGGAACCGGGGAGGGCGGGTAGATAGGGCCAAGTAAAATTAAAAGGCCCTCTTGTTTCAGGGATGGATGTGGGTTTGGGTCTAAAGAAGAGAGAAAAGACAGTTACTTAAAAGGAATTTACAGCTGGGAGTGGCAAGCGGGGGGGGGGGAAGGAGGAGGAATGGAGCATGCTAGCCATTTGTTATAAACAATTACATATTTGCCAATCAAAATTCTAACAGCCAGATTATTATAACAGTAAGTACAACATATTACAGTAGTAAACTATATGTAACAATGGTAGCATCATTATAGTACAATAATAATTGAGTAACAAAATGAAAGAAGTCCAGTTGCATATCTTCAGCATCTCCGTTCGTACCTTTTAAAGCTGCAGCGTTCAAATTTAAAAGGCATTCTTGTTACAGGGATGGATGTGGGTTTGGGCTTTTAAAGTTACAGTGTTCAAAATTTACATGAAATGCTTTGATGCCATCTCGAGTTGCACTTTGTATAAATGTACTATGTGTCTTCTTTCCTTTTTAGCAGTTTGTAAAATTATATATTGCATTGTCTTCTCTTCTTTCCTTTGGTAAAATTCCCATTTTACAGCACTGAAAATAGTGATCCTTTATACAAAAACATAATAATATAAACATTCTAAATCATATTAGTCATAATAATACAATTACAAAATATTATTGATTCTGGATAAAAAAAATAGATATGTTTTATTTAAATATAATAACTAAAAGTCAAAATAAGTTGCAAAGAACAGGGTATATCCAGATTCTAGAAAAAAGGACTCAGTGTTTGCACCCCTGCCTTTCCCTAATTAGATGACCTACTTCTCTCAAACACCTTACATAACGCTGTAGAAATAAATAAAGAATATCATTAGATTAGGGATAGGCTCCGAAAAGGGTAATTAGTAAACATTCAATACTAAGTAATTGACAACTGATAGAGCCAGTTGGCTGTATTCGAAAATATCTTGAACTTAGTTTTGCTAATTTTTTATTTAACTCAAGATAACCTTTAAGTGAACTTAAAGCTACATATATATATAAAAAAAGCTTAGGTTTGCATAACTAACACAAAAACAAACAAAAAAACAAATATTGTGTAAAAGTTCTTAATGTGTTTTTTTCTTATCTATGCTTGTGACTATTGATGAATGGCGTTCTTTGTAACAAAATTCATGAAAAGATAAACCAAGCAGAATATTCTAATAGTATCATGTTCACAATTTATGATCTGTTAATTTACCTGGCATATTTAAAGTATTACTCTGGTATGCCCCTTGTCCCTTCTTGTCTGTATTGTTAGTGATTTATGCTATTATTCTTAAGCAATTTTCCCAGAGCACCCCTTAATTCCTTGTTTCTCATGCTGTATATAATGGGATTTAATAGTGGAGTCATTAAAATGTATAACAAAGATCTGAACTTATTTATGTTGATATTGTCTTCATCAGGTGGGATCACATACACTAAAAGCATAGACATATAAAAAGTGCAGACAGAGGTGAGGTGGGAACTGCACGTAGAGAAAGACTTTCTCCGGCCACTTGCGGAAGGAATTCTTAAAATGGAAAAGAAAATGAAAACATAAGTAATAATTATAAACACAAATGGGACAGCAATCATAAAGATAGAGGTAAATAAGTTAAGTAATACCAAGCTGGAGATGTCAGAAGTGGACAATGTTACTATAGGGCCAAGATCACAATAGAAATGGTTAATGTAACTTTTACCACAAAACTGTAACTGCCAAATCAAAATCATTCCACTTGAAATGAAAATACAAACTATTAACCAGGACCCAGCAACCAGTGCAAGACAAACATTAGGATTCATTATTAAACTGTAGCGTAATGGTTTGAGGATGGCCACATATCGGTCATAGGACATCGCGGCGAGAAGAAAACATTGTGAAAATCCAGAAACACCACATAAGTGTAGTTGATTTATACATCCAGCTACAGATACTCCTCTTTTGTCTTTTAATATAACATCCAGCATTAATGGAACAATGATGGTAGGAAATATCACATCAGCTATGGCCAAGTGTTTTATGAAGAAGAACATCGGAAACTTGAGATGGTCGATGGTTGTCACCAAGACAATTATGAGTAGATTCTCATTTAGTATCACAATGTAGATTACTAAAATCAGCATGAATAATATAATTTTAAGATTGTAAAAATCTTGAAACCCCAGTAGTATAAACTCTGTAATCTCAGTTTGGTTATCTTCACACATTATGTGAAGATATTACATTGGTGCTCTATGGTCCTTCTCCTACAAAAAAAAAAAAACATTAAATGGTTACTATAACTTAAAACATAAAATGTTTAATATGTAAAACTGAAATATGCTTACTAATCTCTGTTTATATAATTATTATGAGTAAGGTGGTTTTATCTAAAAATGTGTTGCCCTCACCAATGAACAGTTTACATTTTTTTACATTTTTTTTTGCAGTAGTTGATCAGAGTCATAGTTATTGTAGATTTCACCATAACACAGAGGAGTTAAAAACCTAGTATAGAAGAACCAGAGTTTTCTGCAATAACTGATTATGATTATGGGTTCCAAAGCTTTAAACTAACACATCTACAAACAGTGGCAGGTGAAATAGGTGTCGGTGCAGCTAGTTTTGGGAGCCCACCAGATGGCCCGGTCAGGCATTTCCAACTTTCAAGAGCACAACAGGGCCCTATTTTATATTGACTGGTTAGGAGGAAGAGACAGAGAGCTTGGGAGGGATGGAGGGATGGAGGAGGAGGTGACAGAGGCAATATGAAGGGAGAGGATCAAGAGGAGAGTGCTGCTCTCTTGTGCATACATTCAAACACTCAAATACCAACACAACATGCAAACACACTCCTGTAATCCAACACAAATATTAAATACAAACACACTAGTGCATTCAAAATCCAAATTATTAACAAAACATTCCCCTTCACTCAAACACCAATACTACACACAAAAGTACACCTGCATTTAAAAGCTATCATTACATACAAACACACCCCTACAATAATAGGCTACACTAATGCATTCCAATGGCAACAGCACTTACAAATACACCCCTACATGCACACATACAGGGAGTGCAGAATTATTAGGCAAGTTGTATTTTTGAGGATTAATTTTATTATTGAACAACAACCATGTTCTCAATGAACCCAAAAAACTCATTAATATCAAAGCTGAATATTTTTGGAAGTAGTTTTTAGTTTGTTTTTAGTTTTAGCTATGTTAGGGGGATATCTGTGTGTGCAGGTGACTATTACTGTGCATAATTATTAGGCAACTTAACAAAAAACAAATATATACCCATTTCAATTATTTATTATTACCAGTGAAACCAATATAACATCTCAACATTCACAAATATACATTTCTGACATTCAAAAACAAAACAAAAACAAATCAGTGACCAATATAGCCACCTTTCTTTGCAAGGACACTCAAAAGCCTGCCATCCATGGATTCTGTCAGTGTTTTGATCTGTTCACCATCAACATTGCGTGCAGCAGCAACCACAGCCTCCCAGACACTGTTCAGAGAGGTGTACTGTTTTCCCTCCTTGTAAATCTCACATTTGATGATGGACCACAGGTTCTCAATGGGGTTCAGATCAGGTGAACAAGGAGGCCATGTCATTAGATTTTCTTATTTTATACCCTTTCTTGCCAGCCACGCTGTGGAGTACTTGGACGCGTGTGATGGAGCATTGTCCTGCATGAAAATCATGTTTTTCTTGAAGGATACAGACTTCTTCCTGTACCACTGCTTGAAGAAGGTGTCTTCCAGGAACTGGCAGTAGGACTGGGAGTTGAGCTTGACTCCATCCTCAACCCGAAAAGGCCCCACAAGCTCATCTTTGATGATACCAGCCCAAACCAGTACTCCACCTCCACCTTGCTGGCGTCTGAGTCGGACTGGAGCTCTCTGCCCTTTACCAATCCAGCCACAGGCCCATCCATCTGGCCCATCAAGACTCACTCTCATTTCATCAGTCCATAAAACCTTAGAAAAATCAGTCTTGAGATATTTCTTGGCCCAGTCTTGACGTTTCAGCTTGTGTGTCTTGTTCAGTGGTGGTCGTCTTTCAGCCTTTCTTACCTTGGCCATGTCTCTGAGTATTGCACACCTTGTGCTTTTGGGCACTCCAGTGATGTTGCAGCTCTGAAATATGGCCAAACTGGTGGCAAGTGGCATCGTGGCAGCTGCACGCTTGACTTTTCTCAGTTCATGGGCAGTTATTTTGCGCCTTGGTTTTTCCACACGCTTCTTGCGACCCTGTTGACTATTTTGAATGAAACGCTTGATTGTTCGATGATCACGCTTCAGAAGCTTTGCAATTTTAAGAGTGCTGCATCCCTCTGCAAGATATCTCACTATTTTTGACTTTTCTGAGCCTGTCAAGTCCTTCTTTTGACCCATTTTGCCAAAGGAAAGGAAGTTGCCTAATAATTATGCACACCTGATATAGGGTGTTGATGTCATTAGACCACACCCCTTCTCATTACAGAGATACACATCACCTAATATGCCTAATTGGTAGTAGGCTTTCGAGCCTATACAGCTTGGAGTAAGACAACATGCATAAAGAGGATGATGTGGTCAAAATACTCATTTGCCTAATAATTCTGCACTCCCTGTATACTCTAGATAAAAACATGCTTACATTGAAATGCACAAACACTGCTCACAAATACAACCCTGCAAAATGGTAGACCCCACCTGGCATAGCATTGTTAAAGTTGTAAGACAGATGGCAGGGCCAATGTGTCCAAGCTTCAGCTAACAATCTTAGCCTATCACCGATCACCTGGCTAACCCTTCCTTGTACTGACCTGCAGAGAAGAAGCAGGACAGCAGAAGTGACTGGCAATAGAACCCCAACTTCAGTGTTAAGTAAGATTATGTGGTTATGGGGTTAGCCATCTTCAGTGGTACTAAAAACCGATGTTATTTAAATGTACAAAGGATAATGTGTAGGTAACTATTTTTGGTATTGTTTGTATATGTGGGTTGATTGCTTCCATTGCTGCCACCAAAGAGTTTGAACAGAGGACCAATTTTATTTTGCATTTTTATTTGCTATTGTCAGGGTAACCCTTTCACTACTAATCACATTTTGTTTGAAAAAAATATTACCATAACATTTATTTGAAATAAGGTATGCATACATGTATAATAAAACAGGTCTTTTGTGTATTCATTATATTTCACATCAACTTTAAAATTACAATTATGTCGATTTAAAAATGTTTATTTTTCACCGTCTACAAAAAATGTGAATAAAAACCTAATTTATGTTATTTCACAGTGGGCCTGAAATAATAATAATATACAAAAAAAACTACAGTTTTCTCAAATACAGTAGATAAATACAGACATAAAAATAACCACTTAAACCATACCGGTTGTGTTCCCCAGAGTGTTTTTTCAATCAATTTTCCCTGCTATCCGGCAGCTCATATGGAATCAGTAAATCTCAACTGGAACTACCTTAAAATCAGGAATGCAGTCTCCCATCCATAATTATGTGCCATCAGGCCTCACACTTAGATTTTCCGATTGGCACACCTACCCAACTTGGAAAATATGGCTTCACATGGAAACGACACATGCAGGTAGCAAAATCCCATCACTACTCTGGTAAGGTGGAATAATATTCAGCTTACTACACACCAGTAACCCTATGATCGATGCCATCCTGAAGATATACCCTCTCTGCTACACACAACAATTGTCCACATCACCTTGCCCTCTAACACACATTACTCATAATTTGGACCTGGCAGAAGGCTTGCTCCCTACACATAGGGGGTGATGCTCACTGAACAAGAGTGGGATAAAATCTTAATTTTGATGCAGAAATGCTCAATCAGCTCTAAATTCCAAGAGATGAGCTTTAAACTACTGTCCAATTGGTATAGAACCCCTGATGTTCTGTACTGCCTTAGGTCTGCCTGAGGAGTGTTGACGTTGTGGGTCTGGAGTGAGCACAGTTCTCCACATTTGGTGGTCCTGCCCAGGTATCTCCCACTTTTAGGAAATGGTGAACTCTAAGATCAAGGAGATTACCCACTCCGACCTGCCTCTCCAACTTCTTCCTGTGCTCCAGCATTCACAATGGACCTTGAAAAAAAATAGTTCTTGACAACATTTGCTTAATGCAGCAAAATCCTTGATCCCCACACTTTAGAAGCAAACGGATGTGCCAACCTTCCAGCAATGGGTTGCCAGGGTAGGGAAGATTTAAAACATGCAATCATTTACAGCTGCCCTTGAAGGATACTCTGAGTGATGTTCTTAGGTCTGGACCCCTTGGAGAGTGTCAGGAACTTTTTTTTTATCCTTTCTCCTTCCTGAACCTTTTTGGCTGCCCACACTGATAAACCCTTACCTTGTCCCCTATTAACCTATCTGCTCAGTAATGACCAATCCCACTGTCTGTGCACATGATGCACTCATACTACCATTTTGACCGGGAGCTACAACTTCCCACAGTTAACACTGTGACCGAGCCCAACCTCAGCCAATTTATCTCCAAACTATCAAATTCAGTTTGTACGTCAACTAGATGTTTAAATGCATGCTCGATTTGCACTTGTTATGTCTAAGCTTACACTTACAAAACTTACACCTAGTGTTGTTCTTTCATTTGTCTGCTACTTACATGTAGCTGTCACTGCATATTGTTTACTTTCTTCTTGACTCACTGAAAAAAACAAAGATTGTCAAAAAAATAGCCACTTGCAAGTATTTATAAGGTTCCTGAAGACATTACAAGTAGTACAGCTGAAATAAACAATGTCAGCATATAAGTATATGCTTACGTGAATACAATTACATTTAAAAAATACAAAAAAACTGTTTCTAAGCAAAACCTCACAAAAATGTTACGACAATATATATTAAACTCTGGAATAGTTATGCTAACAGTGACTTCTAGTAGAATTATGTGTTCATCTACAGGAAGGTAATCGTTCCTGAAATAGGAATATGGTTAAGTGTTAATTTTTTGCACTAAATGTTGTTTTGAAAAGTAGCTGAAAGTTAAACACTTTTATGCACAGTTCTGGGAGTGAAGGGGTTAAGCGTTAATTCCTTTAGTTCATAAGAATCCCTTTTTCTGTCTCATTAGAGATCTTGACATTTAGGTGAAAATAACTGCATTGCAGGAAGATAGATTTAATATCTCAGGGTGAAAATACCAAAGAGCAGACTTCCAATTTGGGAGTAATGCTAACTAAAATGTACATCAAACATGACATGACAGCCCCTTACATCCACACAAACACGGATGATGATCTGGCAGTTACTATCTTGCTTTATCGGAGCATGAATTAGAGTCATTTGAATAACTAATAAACATAACATCGAGGTAAAGAGATGTTATGGAAATTAATCTGTAATAGGAAGACACTGAAAACATTGACAACATCCAATAATGATGTTACAGTTAACAATACACTGACATTTCCCCACATATGCTATATTATTTAATCCTCTCACATCTATATTAATAATACTAATATAATATTATATAAAATTGAAGGCCAAAATAACATGAAGTGGAGAAACAGAAGAAAACACTTAAATTCAGCGAGGCTTAATGTGGTAACCAATAAATGATCCTGAGGTAAAGACACTATCAGTAAGTGCCTGCGTGGTGGTATTTGGCAGATCACGGAGGATATGACTGCGTTAGAGTGTTTATGTGGTTATTGTTACCAATTAAAGAACTAGTGCTTGTCAATACAATATATATTCTTGTTACATTTCTATAATTTAAGTAATACTTCTTCAATACAATATAGATATAATGTATGATGGATATCTCCATGATTACTTCTAAAATATGTGATTCATCTGAAATGAGATAATTCAAAAATGATATCATGCACATCACGTAGATTAGATAAATATTAGCAGTCAACCCAAGACCAGCTTCTGCATGTAGACAAAGACTTACATCTGCTGCGGAAAAACTCTTATGAAATATAGGCTCTGACATCTCACTTATAATGAATATAATATAATGGAGATTGACTTGATCTACCTCAATAGTCCTCAGCCATCGCTAATTTAATGAACCTGGAACAATAGTGAAAACCTAAGCTCAAGAGTGACGTTGTAAAAGCATGGACTGACTGCACAAACATTTTGTGGAAAGAATGGAAAATAACTTTACTGAATTGGACGGCATTCGGCACTTCACTACAAAGGTATTGGAATAAATCTTCCAAAGTAATCTGTACAAAAATGGATTTCACACATCAGGTGCTACATAGTTTGGATTTGTCCAGTGTAGTTGCTGATTTAGTCAGAGTAAGAAATCATACTTGCAGTAAGTACCTGCACAGTGATAGGTGTATTGTGTATCACAGCTTATCAGTAACCTAAACAAACACCACAAGTAGAGCTTACCTTTTAACCCTGAGCTTAAATAAGATAGGTGCTGTGATCATGTGAGGGTATTAAGTATGGGAAGGTCAGTGTTTTCACAGTGTTCCTCCTGAGACTGAACTTTGGATCAGACCCTGAACTTACCTGGTCAATAATAAATACTTCAAACTGTGCAAGAATCATCCTATGACAAAGAATTGCCTTGTTCTCCCTGTTGGTAAATCAATTACAAATTGCAAAACAATGAAATACCAGACCTCTCTCCTAAAACTCAATATGGACATGTCATCAAATGTATCTATGTAAATAGGAATGATTTTTTATTTAAATTTCTTTTTCAAAATTGCAGCTTTTTTTTAGGAATACAACATTAAAATTCTGAATTAGTTATCTCTAAAGTGACAGCTTTGAAGCAGTGAACATAGTAATTTTGTAGTATGATGTATAAGTGAAAAATGCTTTTGTTTGTTTATTTGTTTTTTGTGTACTGAATGGGATTGGAAACTAACCTCTACTGTGTGTTTTGTAATTATTAAACATGAATAAAATGCATCACGTTGCTCACTGCTCACTGCTCACTGGGTTAATCAGTTAATTAAGATTTTTTGTAAACACTTACACTCCAGGAGAGATAAACATCCATACAATATATGCAAAAAATATAAACATTTAATACAATAGTTGTTCTCAAATCACAAGATAATTTTAAAATGAATTTAATGAGAATTATTCTCTAGTTTACCAGATATTTTACAATCTTCCCCGTGTTAAACAGATGGCTTTGTCAGTAAATTCCCAGATGTGATGCCCATTTTATAACTTTCAAACCAGAGTGCGAGAGATACTATTTTATCCTAATTGTGTTGAGAGATCAAAGAGGGCTCCAAGGGAATCCGTTTAAAATTAATCGAACAGATGAATTAGCTCCCTAGCAAAAACAAACAATTCCCTGTATAATTAGGTATTTTCTAGAAGGTTGGAATTATGATTTGAGAAAGCCAGTTCAAAATATCTGTGTAAAATCAATTTCAATTTAGTGACCATAGGTGACCATACATGTGACAAATCTATAATACAGCATCTTTTAATACTTTTGTAAATAGCTTTTTAATTTTGTATAAAGTGTTTTAGAAATGTTATATTTGCAATTGTAGTAAAACTATTCAGTTGGCAGTGTATGTACCTGCCATGGCAAATTATGTTGTGTTGGGGTGCCCATCTTTGAATTTTAAATTTATTTTTCTTATAAAGACTAGCTAGTTAGTATAATAAAGCAGTTGCTTTTAATTGAAACTTAATTATATGTCTTAGAAGGATCCAAGTTAATCTGTATTTAATCTTTCAAGAATGTACCCCATTCTGACGTTGGCATTGACGTTGTGGCAGGCTTATGCATTATATGATCATCTAAAGTAACTAAACCCCCATTATTTTTTGCCTAGGTGAGGTGTTTTTAAATAAAAACTATTACAATCTCTAAGATTTGAAATCCTTGGTTAGTGAATTACAGAGTGTTCTGTATTCTGTATTTTGTATGTATGTATATATATATATATATATATATATATATATATATACATACTACAGCATCCCTCACATGCACACTGTACCCCTCACACACATACTGCACCCCTAAACACATAACATTCAAGAAACATTAGATCCCTTACCCAACTCCGGATCTCTCTACACACACTAGATACCTATATACACTCTGAATCCACTATATACACACTAACTAGTTCTCCTATACACATTATGGGTCATTCAAACACCCACTAGCCCCCTATACACACACACACACACACACACACACACTGCACCACCTACAAACACACTACATACAGTACTGACATACACACTCTGGATCCCCCATACACACACACACACACACACACACTAAATGCCTTGAAAAAGGCAAAACAGACGAATCCAGCAATCTTAGTCTATACAGATGGATCTGTCACACCCTATACGTACACTCTCTATAGCCCCCAGCCACAAATGCATTACATTACACCACAAACACACTAAACACTACTAAAACCGACCTTATAACACAATCCCACAACACAATCAGCTCACTTTTCACATATGCAATCCCACAAGCAAGCTACAAACACATGCACAATACTCTTTCCTGGCTCTTTTGTCTCCTGGTATCCATTTATAGAGACACCAGAGACAAGTTGCAAAGAAACACAGTGCAAGCATGTTATTAAATTTGCTTCCCCTGTGCAGAACAACTTGCCCTGTGCAGAACAAATACAGGGCCTTTTTCTCATGCTAGAGCTCTTCAGCAGAGCTCTGCCCATGGTCTGCCCTGGAACAGCATTGAACCAACATGCTCACTTTGAGAGGGGTTGTGCTTGTCATTGGTGATGACAAAACACACTGTCTCTGCCCTGCCCCCTTTTTAATGGGCCGTTGTAATTAAAAAATGGCTGGGCCAAATTTTTTTCCCAGTCTGGCCCTGAGGAAACCTATAGCTCCTTTTTTACTGTGAGTGAGAACAGGATCTGTAGGGAGAGCTTTACATCCTCGCTAGCCCGTGCAGCAGCAGGTGTCTTCACTAAGCTAGTGCTTTAAAGGTAGTGCTGGCTAAGGGCACCGATTGAATAAAAAAAAATGATTTTGCAACCAGTAAAATTGTGTGTACCTTATTCTGGTGTTTAGAGACATATCTTAAATGTTGTGTATACATGTAACATGTTGCCCTGTGTAAACTAATTATATTTTTGCTGCAACTTTTTTGAAGTAGTGATTTGCAGCTCTACATCCGGATTGTCCATTCATAATAGGACTGTTTTACTGGTAAATTCTCTTAGCATTACAATTGGACTTTAGACTAGAGTGTAATTTCATTATCATCTTTAAAGGAGTAAAAATACTCTGTCTCCAAGCTGCAGAAACATATCATGGAGTTCAGTGGTGGCTGGTGAAATTTTAAGGAGGGCTAGAGTCTAGCCGTGGAATCTACTTTGATTCCAAGGTTCAAGCTTATAGGTGTCGTATTAGTAAAATTTTAAATGTAGAAAGTAATCCAGGCACTCCAAAGTGTTCCAAAAGATAGGCAATTTTTATTGGACTCAAGAACCAAAATACAACGTTCCGACCCCTTGAGGTCTTTTTCAAGCTACTAAACACATAACTAACAATCAATATATAGGTGTATAAAATAATTAACAAGTGATAAAACATGTGGCAAGATAAGATTAATTAATTACATAATTAATCAATAGTTGTTAAACATAATCTCCCCTCCAATCATTATCCAAGATATTAGGGGTGTCAGACATCACACGGTAATTTAGCCAATAAGACACTAGATCAGCAACGCATAGTCTTATTGGTCATATGATCATGTTCGTAAGATCCATGACTAAATATGACATATTATGAAACTAGATGTATCTTTTAACATTGAGCTTGTTAACCTGACAAGGTATATTGAATCAAGTAGGCATCATCAAGGTGGCCGCTCACGTGAAGATCACAGATTAAATTACAAGAGGAAACCACAAAACAGATGAAGCCTGTTGCCAAGCAAGCAGCAACCCAAGCACGTCCTTCTACAGGCAAGTTGTTCTTACAGATGACGCTGTTGACTTCAATATACTGCTGAGCTTACAAAGACAGGCAAGCAAGGAAGAACATAACCTCTGGAGGAAACAAGATGCAGAACTTGATGATGACAGAATGTGGAGGAAAGGTAAAAGACTGTGTTTGCCATGAGTGTTGTACCCCATGATGGCCCAGATGGCCCATGGATCTACACATCTATCCAAGATGCACATGAACCGCATAGTAAACTCCCATTAAGTAGCAACCAGATTTACTGTTGTAGCAGCTAAACACAATCAAGCTTGCATGATTTGTGCTAGAAACAATCCAGGACAGGCTGTCAAAACACCAAGTAAGCACACACAAAGGCCACCCATTTGAAAGACTGCAGATGGACTATATTACACTGCCTAAGGTAGGAGTGTATGAATATGTGTTGGTGTGCACTGATCTCTTTTCAGGTTGGTCTGAGGCCTACCCAGTGTCGAAAGCCACAACGAAGTAAGCTTCTGAAGGAACTGGTATGTAGATACGGGGTACCTGAAGTGAATTAAAAGTGAAAGAGGTAACCATTTAACTGGGGAATAATGCAAGAAATTATGAAAATTTGAGAAAGCTTCGGCGAAACGCGTCAAGTGAGGAAGAATTTTGGACTTTTATACAGGACTGGTTTTATAGTTTATTATTCACTTTTCACTTATTTTATTAAAGTATATATATTTTTTAAACTATCCAGTCATTCCTTTTGTCCTCCTTTCTATCCAATACTGCTTTGCTGCTATACCTGGGTCCACTATATCCCAAGGTGGGGATTATTCCACCTGAAATTCTCCAAACTAGAGCAGGTCGTTGCTCTAGTATATGTAAGTAGGATCATCCACTTTTTTTTTTTTTTCCAATATTTTATATTTACGTACTATACCATGTGGTGTATTTTACTCTTGTTTTTCATGTAACGAATATTTACACCTATAAATTCACCAATGGTCTTGAACCTCAAGAAATCCATAGACGGGGATTATTCCGTCCAGGCTCTTAACAACGAGCTGATATAGCTCCTCAAAGTGTGAGTGTGAATATAACACCTTTGTTCTTGTGGAATTATAACGTTCATACATACTGTACCATTATTTGTATTTTTGTTTCTCTCTTTTTTTAAGTTACTCTGCTGGCCAGTATTTCTACAAAACGTATGTACATTTTCTGATTTTTAGCGCTGTTCACCTTTCTATTTTATCTGTCCATTTATCACAAGGTAGAGGAACACCTTGTTGGTGAACTGCAGCTCACCCTTGAGAAGAGAGCGCTTATTATTCTTTTGCAAGAAATTATGAAAGCCTTAGAGATCAGCCAGGCTTTCCACACCCCCTACCATCCCCAGAGTAGTGGAAAAGTAGAAAGGGCAAATGGCACCTTAGAGAATAAGATTGCAAAAGCCATGCAAGACACAGGGAAGCCCTGGACTGAATGCACTCTTTTCTATGAGACTCACTCCCAGTTCCAGACATGGCCTATCCCCTTTTGAGATCCTGTTTGGATGTGCCCCAAAGACAGGCAACTATTTTCCCCAGACCCTCCAGATGTAGCATGGTAGCATGACTCCTATGTACAGGCCCTACACCAAAGATTAGGCAGGGTGTGTGGCGAAACCAACCTCGCCACTGTACACTGGAGAAGCCTGGTTGCTCGCCTGCTGCCTTTGGACTATGGCCCCATGTTAAAAGACATTTTTTTCCCCTGCAGAAAAGACTTATTCGTGCTTTTCTGCCGGGTGTTCGGTAGATACAATCTACCAAACAACCGCATGAATGAATAGACCACCTGGGAGCTGGAGTGTGCCGGCAATTAACCTCCCTGAAGCTGCGATTAACCGCAGCTTAATTGACGAATGTTGGGTGGCCGCCATTCGTATCACGAACATGAGGTCGCGGCCATTTTAACCATGCGAATGCACAGCGGTGTTCGACGCTTAATTCATGGAACTGAAATCGGACACAGTTTTGCGCGAACACCGCCGAGGCCGCCGACCTCCCTTCTTGTTCGGTGAAAGTGCACGAACGGCCCGGTGTTCGGTAGTTTTGTTTGAATGTGTTATACCCCAGATAGGAATCCCATGGAGCCCATTCACATGAAACTGACTGCGTAAAGACTTTGGCTCCATGGCGATTAAACTGTATTTGTGTGGTCTGAGCGCCATTCACTTAATAATGTGCGCTCAGACCGGAGCTATCTGGGGATATGTTAAATATATGCTTTTACTGTAATGTGCATCACATAGTGTATTTTAATAGTAATTTGTGTGTTAGTATCCCCACGTGCATAATGGAGATTTGCCTTTGTCTTGGGAGATAATTGATTTACTTCTCAGTTATCTCCACGGCAGAGGGGAGGAAGCCAGGATGCATTGTGGGAATATAATGTGACTGTGTGTCCTGTTTGGCTGATTGTCTGTCCCTTGTCACAGTCTCCCATTTGGTCCCCTAGGGGAGTGTCCACCAGGTGGGTGACCTGCATAAATACTGGGCAGGTAGCCCTCATTAAACAGATTCTGCTTGGCCCTCAAAACGAAGTGTCGTCTCGTCTTTGGGGGGATTTACTGAATACTGATAGAGACTGATTGCTAGGAGTGTAAGCCGCTTGGATGCTTTTCCTATTCGTCTGCTAGCAGCCATTCGTATGGTTCCAGTTCGTGTGTTTGGATGCCGTTCAGGAGTTTGGTGTTCTACAGTAGCTGGGCCTGCATCTCTGGAAAGGGGGACGATCGCCTAAACGGTTTTTACCCCTTGTGTGCAAAACGGTCCGTTAAAATTGGTGGTAGCAGTGGGATCATTTCCACAGCCCAGAAGGACAGCTATAAGACAACACCATTTCCTGGATTACAAATTGAGGGCAACGCCAGTACCTGTACAGCGCCCCTATCTACAAAGGAACTCAGAAAATGGAGGTAAAGTTTTAAAATAGATTGTACTGTTGCATAACCCTGAGGTCTGGAGCAGTGTCAGAGGAGGACATGTTGAGGTACAGAGAGATTGCCAGAGCCGGGTTGTGGGACAAAGCCCTAGAGAAAGTACAGTATTCGCAAGGGGATCGGCGCCGCAGCAGAAGGCAGCGAATCCTGGCTCGAATGGCAGAGCGGATGCCCCTACTGAGAAAAACAGACTGAAGAAGCGTGGGTGACTAGACTCGAGATTCTAGTATATGCAGAACTGGCGCTCGACGACGCATACCAGGCGATACAGTGGTACGCAGCTCAGTGTGTCCCCGAGATGGCAGAGTATGAGTTCCAAGAGAGCGGAGATTACGCTGGCCCTGACCTATTTTGGGATAATATTGATGATGAGGACTTTGGGAAAGCTACCGATTCTCGTTTTTGGGACCTGTGTTATGACCGAGAAGACATGCTGGGTCTCCCTAGCGCTGTTGATCTCGAGACAGACCTACGGTATCTGGTCACCAAGGAATGTGGCCTGGAGTGAGATTACCTGCGACTCATCAATGAGGCCCGGGAAGAGACAACCGGTCCTCTTCCCCAACAGCAACCAGCGGTACCCAAGGTGGCGGACCTCCTAGAATGGTCCTGCGAGGATCCCCAGTGGCAGTGTGTGTCACAGGGAGCTGAAGGTGTCATCCTTCCTCCCCAGCGGCAGTGTGTGTCACAGGGAGCTGAAGGTGCCATCCTTCCTCCCCTGCAGCAGTGTGTATTACAGGGAGCTGAAGGTGCCGTCCTTTCTCCCCAGCGGCAGTGTGTGTCCCAGGGAGCTGAAGGTGTCGTCCTTCCTCCCCAGCGGCAGTGTGTGTCCCAGGGAGCTGAAGGTGTCATCCTTCCTCCCCAGCGGCAGTGTGTGTCCCAGGGAGCTGAAGGTGTCGTCCTTCCTCCCCAGCGGCAGTGTGTGTCCCAGGGAGCTGAAGGTGCCGTCCTTCCTCCCCAGCGTCAGTGTGTGTCCCAGGGAGCTGAAGGTGTCGTCCTTCCTCCCCAGCGGCAGTGTGTCCCCCAGGGAGCTGAAGGTGTCGTCCTTCCTCCCCAGCGGCAGTGTGTGTCCCAGGGAGCTGAAGGTGTCGGCCTTCCTCCCCAGCGGCAGTGTGTCTCCCAGGGAGCTGACGGTGCCGTCCTTCCTCCCCAGCGGCTGTGTGTGTTCTTAGGAGAGGAGACAGTTGGTCCCTCTCCTCAGCAGTCAAGTGAGTCCCAGGGAGCCGAGCTGGGTGGCCGCTCCCTCCCCAGCAGGAGGACAATATATTGAAAGGGGAGACAGTCGGTCCCCCTCTCCCCCAGCCGGGAGAGTGTTAGAGAGAAGAGCTTGTTGCCCCCTCTCCACAGCGGCAGTGTAGCCCACCAAGGGGAGATGAGAAGCCCCACAACCGTGCAGATGGGACCGTGGTCTCTGCACTTACAGCACAGGGGGTAGGGAGGGTCGGTTCTGCCCCCCAGCGACAGGGCGGTTTAGCCAAAGGGGAGACAGTCGGTCTCCCCCTCCAGCAACCAGGCTCCAACCAGACTACTCCCGGGGTAGTGCTGGCACCAGGACAGAGTATCGCTGGTCTCTGCCCACTCAGCAACCCACCCAGTCCGCTTACCAGTCACCCACACAGCCATGGTGAGGCGCCCGGACATGGACAACGTTCTCCTCTACCCAGGTGTAGTAACCAGTTCTTGTGGGTGGGCTGTATTACTGATTGTGTTTTGTGGGTGGGCTGCTGGACTAACAAGGGCACTGACCGGCATGAGGTCAGATACCCTGTTAGTCTGATTGGTAAAGGGGAGAAGTGTGGCGAAACCAACCTCGCCACTGTACACTGGAGAAGCCTGGTTGCTCGCCTGCTGCCTTTGGACTATGGCCCCATGTTAAAATACATTTTTTTTCCTTGCAGAAAATACTTTTTCGTGATCTTCTGCCGGGTGTTCGGTAGATTCAATCTACCGAACAACCGCACGAATGAATAGACCACCTGGGAGCTGAAGTGTTCCGGCAATTAACCTCCCTGAAGCTGCGGTTAACCGCAGCTTAATTGACGAATGCTGGGTGGCCGCCATTCGTATCACGAACACGAGGTCGCGGCCATTTTAACCATGCGAATGCACAGCGGTGTTCAACGCTTAATTCATGGAACTGAAATCGGACACAGTTTTGCGTGAACACCGCTGAAGCCGCCGACCTCCCCTCTTGTTCGGTGAAAGTGCACGAACAGCCCGGTGTTCGGTAGTTTTGTTTGAATGTGTTATACCCCAGATAGGAATCCCATGGAGCCCATTCGCATGAAACTGACTGTGTAAAGACTTTGGCTCCATGGCGATTAAACTGTATTCGTGTGGTCTGAGCACCATTCGCTTAATAATGTGCGCTCAGACCTGAGCTATCTGGGGATATGTTAAATATATGCTTTTAATGTAATGTGTCTCACATAGTGTATTTTAATAGTAATTCGTGTGTTAGTATCCCCACGTGCATAATGGCGATTTGCCTTTGTCTTGGGAGATAATTGAATTACTTCTCAATTATCTCCAGGGCAGAGGGGAGGAAGCCAGGATGCATTGTGGGAATATAATGTGACTGTGTGTCCTGTTTTGCTGATTGTCTGTCCCTTGTCACAGTCTCCCATTTGGTCCCCTAGGGGAGTGTCCACCAGGTGGGAGACCTGCATAAATACTGGGCAGGTAGCCCTCATTAAACAGATTCTGCTTGACCCTCAAAACGAAGTGTCGTCTCGTCTTTGGGGGAACTTACTGAATGCTGATAGAGACTGATTGCTAGGAGTGTAAGCCGCTTGGATGCTTTTCCTATTCGCCTGCTAGCAGTGATTTGTATGGTTCCAGTTCGTGTGTTTGGAGCGCTATATTGGATGCCGTTCAGGAGTTTGGAGCATTCCCTTATTGGCGGTTCATGAGTTTGGTGTTCTACAGTAGCTGGGCCTGCATCTGGAAAGGGGCCGATCGCCTAAGCGGTTTTTACCCCTTGTGTGCAAATGGTCCGTTACAGGGTACATAAGCAAGTCTTTGATTCCATTACAGATCCAGGTCCCGATTCTGCAACTCACAAACTGCAGCCTGGGGATTGGGTGGTGATAACAAGGCATGTGAGGAAAAGACTTGAACCACTCTTTGACAGTCCATTCCAAGTGCTCCTGACTACGACTACCTCAGTGAAACTAGAAGGAAAAGCCACATGGATACACGCCAGTCACTGTAAACAAGTCACTCCAACTGATCCACTACCATGAAGCTGTTCTTATCCTTTACCATTGTATGCTCTGTTCAGATATGCTACTCTGACTTGAGACCAGAAGATAATAATGCATGGCAGGGAAATATATGGTTGCAGATAGCAAAGGCTTTTAATTTTATTTCCTTTTGCCTCAACCCTCTCCTCAGTACTGAAATACACCATACAATCTTGTCTTATAGCTTTACCTACCTCCATCTCACTCTTGAGGAAGTACCTACATAGACCCCATAAATCTCCACAACTCTATTCTTGTGCTTTCAACCCACTTGTAGGCAAGCCCCCAGCCCTGAAGACATTTAATGCGACAGCTGCTGAACTATGTTGGTCTTTTTCATGTAATTGTTCAAGAGACCCTAATACTGAATCCCTGGTTTGCCCCCATATGGTGGAATAATACCACAAATTGTAGAGCCCTGAGCACCACTATGAATTGTACCATAACTCACCAAGTTATGAGTTACCACTACCATGTCTATCTCCCTAATGGGTGGACTTTCTCCTGTGGAAATATTACTTATGCTTATGTCCCAGGTAACATTACAGGAGGTCCCTGTGCAATCTCATGCCTAACCATGGCCATGTTTTCCAAATCTGACCTGATCCCTGAAACCACAAAGCTACAAAAACCACAGAGAGACAGAAGAGATGTTAAAAGCACACTTACTTCAGATTGTAACACTGAAATCACTCTCTTATCTAAATCCAAATACTCTGCCCTAGCGTACTCTATGGTAGGAGTCCCAGGCTTAGCATTGTATAATACCCGAGTAATTAATGCTGTAGCCTGTTCCCTTGCAAAGGGTTTAATTGCCACTTCCCAGGCCCTAGAAGAGCTACTTATGGACACCCAGGCAAATAAGAAGGCAATCCTTAAGAATAGAGCAGCCATTGACTACTTAGTAATGAAACATGACTTAGGCTGTGAAGCTATTGAAGGTGCAGCTTAGCGTCGAAAAGCTCATTGAGGTAGACACCACTATTATGGTTTTTACTTAGGACCTCTCTGTTAGCCACGCTACTATGATTTTTCAAATACTCTGTCAATTTGTTTTGGATATCAAGCTATAGGACTAGCCAGTACCTTGAAGCTTAGCTAGCCATTAGAACTGCTTTGAAGCAGTTAGTGCTATAAGTTTATTTAGGAAGTATCACTTCAACCAGATAGAATGTCGCTGGGCAGTTTTTCACTTAGTCAGTACTCTCCTTATCTTTGGATATTTCTGTGATACCTATCTACTTTGAACCACATGTCTGGGGAGTAGTTGACACCTCAAGCTTGCCTTAAAAGTTATATATTTGGTTTAAATCATACTAGGCAGACTCTTATCAAGAGATCAATTTCCTGTTCATTTGGCAATCATTCTGTAACATCTATAATCTCTAAACTTTATTGGGGAACTAATCTATCTCCTGCTAGCCTGTATATTTGATCCACAAGCTTGCCTCCTGTCTTAGCTGTCTTAGTTGCATGCCACTGAACAAAATGTATTTTGCAACTGTAGACCAGAGCAATCATTTAAGACATGGGAATTGAGATAGTTGGATCTATATACTGTATATATGAATGATCACTCGCTCATCCGCATGATATTGAGTGGGTCCCCAATATTCACAAAATTGCCTCCTGTCTTAGCTGTCTTAGTTGCACACCACTGAGCAAAAATCTATTTTGTTTGCAACTGTAGACCAGAGCAATCAAGTAAGATACAGAAATTGAGATATCAGGATATATGAATGAGTACTCGCTCATCTGCATGATATTGAGTGGGTCCCCAATATTCACAAGATTGCCTCCTGTCTTAGTTGCATACCACTGAGCAAAAGATTATTTTGTTTGCAACTGTAGACCAGAGCAATCAATTAAGACACAGTATTTGAGATACCTGGATCTATATGCTGTATATATGAAGGAGTATTCGCTCATCCGTATGATATTAAGAGGGTCCCCATTGACATTCTATAGTTGACTCATAACAACTTCCAGGAAGCATTATTTAGTAAAGGATACAGTAATAAGGGATTTATTTCATACATTTTCCTCACCACTATTAGCTTCCCAATAGCAAGTGTTTGACACCTGGGGCTTGTTATTTTGGTTCTCCCCATGTATCCCTCCACCTTTCTCTCAACACCCATCTCCTTATCTTAAGCGATCTATATATACACATCGGAAGCTTTTGGGTCACTTCTATTACTTGGATATCCATACATCAGGGTGCTTATTTGTAACTGTATTAATAGGATACCATTACCTTCAGTTACATTTTTACTACATCTTCCTGACAAACCTTTTTCAATAGGCTACAGTGTATGGTCCTATTTTAACATGTTTGTACTTTATTCTTTTTTTGCACTTTGCAAATCACACACCTTTTTTCTTTCTTTTTTTTTGTCTTATGTATGTATACCCAATTAGGGACTCAAAAAAGTTGTAACTTAAAATTTATTTTCTTTGGGTTTTACAATTTCAGGCAATTCTTTGTTTTATATTAAAACCTCCATCAGGGTATTAGGACTGCTTTTGGGCTTGCCTCTTTTGTGTAAGTTCTCCTTAGCCCTTCTTATTATCCTTTACATGGGGTTATGCCCACAATACCCTACAACCCAATACAACTTCGATGAGGAGTACGTTCCTCCTCTACTGACGCTGTATTTCACGTGTTTTGTCTTATCTATGATTGTGATCAATCGAAGAATGGAGTTTTTCACTCTTTCTTTTTAACATGTCCTTAAAATGACCACAGCAATAATCTGAAGCGAAGTTAACACTTATCTTTATACCATTCAAAATATAAACATAGCAAGGTATTCTGATATTATATCAGCCATATTTACAGTATCACTCTCAGTTATGTCCCTTGTCCCTTCTTGTCATTATTATTAATTTATAATATTATTATTAAGTATTTTCTCATAGCTCCCCTTATTTCCTTGTTTTTAAAGTTGTATATAATGGGATTCAATAGTGGAGTCACTAAAATGTATAAGACAGATCTGAACTTATTCATATTGATTTTGTTTTCGTCAGGTGGGACCATATAAACTATAAGAAGAGTCACATAAAAAGTGCACACAGACATGAGGTGGGAACTACAAGTAGAGAAAGACTTTCTCCTGCCACTTGTGGAAGGAATCCTTATAATGGTAAAGAAAATAAAAACATAAGTAATAATTATAAAAGCAAATGGAACAAAGACCATCACGACAGAAGTCAATAACTCATGTAATAACAAGATGGAGGTGTTGGACGTAGACAATGCTATGACAGGGAACAAATCACAGTAGAAATGGTTAATGTAATTCTGACCACAAAACTGTAAATGCCAAATCATAATAATTCCACTTGAAATTAAAATAAAAACTATTATCCAGGAACCAGCAATAAGTGCAAGACAAATATTAGGATTCATTATTAAACTGTAACGTAATGGTTTGAGGATGGCTATGTATCGGTCATATGACATCGCAGCGAGAAGAAAACATTGTGAGAATCCAGAAACACCAGAAAAGTGTAGTTGAGTGATACATCCAGTTACAGATACTCTTCTTTTTTCCTTTAAAAGAACATCGAGCATTAATGGGACAATGCTGGTGGGAACCATCACATCAGCTAAGGCCAAGTGTTTTAGAAAAAAGAACATCGGAAGCTTGAGATTGTCACTGATTGTTACCAAGACAAGTATGAGCAGATTCCCTATTATTATCACAATGTAGATTATCAGAATCAGTATGAATAATATAATTTTAATATTGTAAAATCCTTGAAATCCTACAAGTATGAATTCTGTAATTTCAGTTTGGTTATCTTCGCACATTATATGAAGATATCACATTGGTGCTTTATGATCCTTCTGAAAAACAAACAACAAAAAACAAAACACAATGGTTACTGTCACTTAAAATATTGAATAATGTTACTATATCATTTTGAAAATTATGGGCTATAATGAATAGTCTGAGTGGTCTTGTCTTAGTTTCCCAAATTAACATAGATCAGCTTAAACCTAACATGTGGAATCCTATCATTTTTACATTCCAGTACAGAATGTATGAGGAAAGGGATTTAGGGATGATTATTTCTGATGACTTAAAGGTAGGCAGACAATGTAATAGAGCAGCAGGAAATGCTAGCAGAATGCTTGGTTGTATAGGGAGAGGTATTAGCAGTAGAAAGAGGGAAGTGCTCATGCCATTGTACAGAACACTGGTGAGACCTCACTTGGAGTATTGTACACAGTACTGGAGACGTATCTTCAGAAGGATATTGATACCTTAGAGAGGGTTCAGAGAAGGGCTACTAAACTGGTTCATGGATTGCGGGATAAAACTTACCAAGAAAGGTTAAAGGATTTTAAAATGTATAGCTTGGAGGAAAGATGAGACAAGGGGGATATGATCGAAACATTTAAATATATAATGGGAATCTACACAGTAAAAGAGGAGACTATATTTAAAAGAAGAAAAACTGCCACAACAAGAGGACATAGTCTTAAATTAGAGGGACAAATGTTTAAAAATAATTTCAGGAAGTATTACTTTACTGAGAGGGTAGTGGATGCATGGAATAGCCTTCTAGCTGAAGTGGTAAAGGTTAACACAGTAAAGGAGTTTAAGCATGCGTGGGATAGGCATAAGGCTATCCTAACTATAAGATAAGGCTAGGGACTAATGAAAGTATTTAGAAAATTGGGCAGACTAGATGGGCCAAATGGTTCTTACCTGCCATCACATTCTATGTTTCTATGTTTCTATGTTTACTGGCTGGGCTCTCCTGCAGTATCATTTTCTTATTCTCCAACTTGCATGCACTAGAAGTCTTCTTCTCCCTTAAGTCTCTCAATTTCTAGGAGGTTTTGAATTATCATTGGATTTGTCTTTGGTTTCTTATGTATCTATTTCACAACTACAAATTAGGGAACTGTATTCATACTTTCATTTCCTTTTCCTGACTATTGTCAATGGCACATTTAAGATACATTAGCTCTGCCAATCAAAACAGATAGAACAGGAAGAATCACAAAATACTATAAAAAGGCCCTCTTGCCATGTGACCATCAGTTTAAAGCTTGCAAAGTAAACATAGGCCTAATCAAAAGAGGAAATACAATGTTTTCATGTGTAAGAGTCTGATAAAGATAATTACAGTATGTGAATTTGTTTTCTCTATTAAAGGCTAACTATAGCAGCATACACAACTGGGTATTACTAAAATGTTAAGCGCCTAGAGAGGAGAAATCCGAAATGAAAAGAAAGACTTTCAGAAATTGTATGATTGACAAAGAAACAAAGTGTTCATACAGGTATCTTAACTGAGCTACATCAGAAAGGAGTCAATCTCATAAAATGAAAATACCAGAAAAGGTCGGACTATTGTGAAATTACTGCTAAAGACAAGAACATAATGTAACATATACACTAAACCAGTGGCAAAATTACTGGAGGTGCAGCAGGTTTAAAGGCACTGGGGGGCTGACCAGAAGTCATGGACCCACTCTTGGCCACCCATTAGTAGAGTGAGGGCAGATGGGGCCCCTGCAGAAGTTAACTTGGCTCAGAGCACACCCAGTTTTTTTTTTTTTACTATCAAGCAAGGTCCCATACGTGGCAGGGAGCAATGGATTCTGAGCAAGTTTCTACCCCCTTCTAGCCCCACACCTTCTTATACCAGAATGAAGGCTGTCTTCTTTGTAGATGATGGAGGAAGCAACTGCTCCAGCATGCTCTGGGTGTAACCATCTGAAGCACACAAAGGAGCTATTACCCGTGGTGACTGAGTGAGTCAGCCTGTCTGTCAGAATAAAAGGAAGAGGGCTGGGGCTTGATGCCTAGGTGGGAAGGGTGGTAGGGCTGTTTGCTACTTTAATTTATCCGTCTGCAAAATATCAAATACAAGGTGTGTCTTTAAAATGCGTGAGACGTCTGTGAAATGCCTGGTCTGCACTGGATGTGCCTGAAATAGAGTGGAGTGAGTCTGTGAATTGAATGGAGGGAGTCTGTGAGCTGCATAGTATTTCTCTGTGCAGTACATGGAAGGTGTGTCAGTGATCTGCATGGAAATTGTCTGGGAGCTATATGGGTTTGTTTGTGAGCTGTATGGTGTGTGTGTGAATGTGTATCTAAATTATATTTTGTGTGTGTCTGTGTCACTGGCAAGTGCCCTACTGAGCCACCAGTTCGACACTTTGGTAGAACTAAAATAGAGCGGGCCTGATGCGAGCATTTTTTGTGGCACTTCTATCACAAGGCTGGACAAAAAGGTAGACTCACATCTGTCATACAACTTCCACAATGCTTTTCCAGCTGGGGATCTATCATTTGACCATCTTTGTAGTGTCCTTTGCAGTGACCACTGCTTGTATGTTTGAATGTAAACATGTTTTTGTATGGAGTATGTGTGTGTAAATGTAGGGGTGTATTCGTGTGTAGTGTTGTGTGTTGTTTTGTACTGTTGCCATTTGAAAGCAGTAGTTTACATGTGTGTAGTTTTTGGCTTTGAATATAGGGATGTGTTTAAATGCAGGGGTGTATTTGTGTGTATAGTTTGAATACTGAAATGTATACACATATACACAGACACACACACACACACTGACAAATACACAGACCCATAGATACACATAGGCATACATGCAGATACACAGACACACAGTGATACATACAGATGCAAACACTGACACATACAGTTACACAGGCACACACACCAACATACATACAGATACACAGACACACAAATACACATGGGGATACAGACACACAGATATACTCAATGATACTCATGCAGATACAAACACTGACACACATACAGTCACACAGATACACAGGAGCACAGCTGACACAGGTACACATGCAGAGACACAGTTAAACAGACACACAGATAACACATACACACACACAAATACACAGATAACACACCCGATGAACCACCTGAGCTTGCAGGCCTGGTGCAGCAGCACTGGCTGAACCGGTGGTAGTTCCGCCATTGTTAGGGCCCATTTGCAGTGTGTGGATAGCAAGTAACATGAGAATCTGTTTCGGGGGAAAGGAAGATGTTAATTGGAAGATGGAGGTAGTTAATTGGTAGGTGGTTTGGCCAATCTAAAATGAAAATGGAGATGGTTAGTTGGCAGACAAATGTGCAAATGTAATTTGGATATAAAATGTTTTCATATGCAGGCAAATGTGGCAAAATCTAATTTGGGCAGATATGGAAATGTAGCATCTTGTGACTATAGAGCTAGTTATTTGGCAGAGGCAAGAGGGGACATTTTTTGTGGAATTAGAGATTAAGTGTTTGGAGCAGCAGGGGACTCCAAACATTATCTTGCAGAAGGACCCTTATTTAATTAGTTCCACTACGTCACTAAAAGTGACTTAGTAACCCCTTCAGATCCACGCAAAGATGGATGATGATCTCGCAGATACTGGCTATCTTTAACTGAGAAAACTCAGGTAATATCAGAGAACACTCCGGTAATAACAGAATAGTGCCTGTCGAGCCATATAGGCAAAAGCACAGAGAACATGGCTGAGATTGAGTGTTTATGTAGTCACTGTTACTTTGTTATTATACTACCAGTGTCTGTCAGTAGAATTGAAGATACAGTATATACTCAAATGCATTCCTCTAATTTAAGTAAACCTTCAATTCACGCCTGCTCCATGTAACCTGTGAAAAAATGAAACATGCTTAGGGAACACTCAACCCACTGACAATGGAATGACTCACTTTCGGATATCTCCAGGCTTGCTTCTAAAATATATGAATCATCTGAAAAGAGAAGCTCCATCAAACATTGTTATAATGTAGTAGATTAAAGAGATATTATAACGAATAGTAAAATGATGTGTCCATTACTGTTGAAGATGCAATGGCTATAAATAATATCTGCAAAGGACAAAAGTCATCTGAGCATTTAATACGGAGAAAAGAGGCCTAAAATGGTATATGGCAAAGGTCTACATGGTCCTCGGCTGTAACTATTCTAGTAAATTGAATGAAACTGGAGCAGTGTGAAAAATGTAGCACTCCCGTGATATTGTTTGAGCATGTACTGATTACACAAACTGTTTGTGAAAAGAATGGAAAAATCGCAACTGCCCTGGGTGACATTTCACATTTACAATAATGGGTCTCATACATAAGACACTACATAATTCAGTATTATTCAGTATTTCCTGAGCAGGTACTGGCCTATACAATGGTGATAGTCACTAAAGTCCAAATGTTCTGATCAAAAAATGGTTCAGATCTTTGTTTATGGGGCATTTGGATGGCATAATCTGGACTTTGGTCACAATATTTAACAATGTCTGGATGTAATGCTATTCTGGATGAGTGTGAAACTTTTCCAGATTACAGCCTGTCTGCATGCAACAGTACTGCTGGAATCCTAATCCAAATAATTGAAATACAGATAGTTAAATCCTGACCCACATTTTAGACATCAGAACTAATGGTTTGTGGGCAAAGCTAGCAGCCAGGGAAAAATGTGTAAATACTCTCTGTATAACTAGCAGGTCCATTATGACCCCACCTGACATAGTCCTGTACATGCTGTAGATTCACTGAATGCTTCACACCATTGGGTGGGGGTATCAAATTACAAGGAGGAGGATCTGACCTTGGTTCTCCCCATCTCACTGTAGGCAATGGTTGGGGCAAAATAATAATAAGGTTGGGACATGCCAGTGTTTCCCTCCCTTACGTCAGCACTCATAGGCTGTAGGTAGTGGCCATAATATATTACAAAGGAATGGATATGCCAATTATCTAACTTTTAACCTCATACACGGGAAATAGGTGAGAATCCATACATCTGATAAAGGTAGTGGGCATGCCAATTATATAACATCATAACCTCTCATCCATAGGCATTGGGTAGGTGTATGACTAATGGGGTCAAAATGCCACTCTCCACTCCTCTAACTCCCTCACCCACGGGAATCAGGAGGGGTGTTTACTCAAAAAACCTGTATTTAAAAAACAATATTTAACAAAAACAACCCTCATTTTTGGTTAGAACAAAATCTTAGTGGTATGATTTCCTTCCTCTTCCTCCAAAGAAAAAAAAAAAAGCTTAAATTAATCCAGTAGCGAGTCCAGGTTCTCCCAGTACTCCTCCAGTGATTTCACTTTCCCTCACTGCAGGGGTATGTCAGGGAGCATGGGTTGAGGGGAAGACTTAGGTGGCACAGAGGGGTCTTGTCACTATTGGTCATCTGTGACCAGCATGCTATGGTTGCTGTGGGAAGATCCCAAATATACACATATTTAACAATATTTCTCCTGTTACATGTCCCGCAGTAATTTATTTAACTCTGTGTGTTCTGCACAGACAGACTCCAAGTACTATATCTCTGAAGTGCTCATGGTTCTCTAGTACCTCAACTATAGACACGGGTTCCCAAGTCCTGCCAGCCAAGAATCAATGCAGCACTCACTCTAATGGCTGCATACAGCTCATCGATCAGTCCTGAGTCACTAAAAATGTCACCAGCTGACAGAGAGGATCCCCAGGTATCTGTGGGATTCTTTGGAGGGATTTGACCCTAATGATATTAACACACACTCAGTGTAAGATGGCATGGAACATCATAACATCTTGAATGGGTTAAACTACAATAAATGTGTTTAGAAATAGGTCTGATTATATAAGATACAGTGTTCTTTTTTTTTTTTAAATATTATAGTTGCACCTAAAATGTTCCAAATAATTCTAGATAAACAGAATAGCATTACATGCAATTGCTCACAAACACAGCTTAAAGTGTTAACATTTTCTTGATCAATGTCATTACCGTACATGGACATTTCCTATGAATGTGTATTTTGCCATGTGAAGAGAGACTGTTTAGCATACTTCATCCTTAGCATGCTAAACAGGAACATAAAAAATGGCATATGCCTATTTGAGAACAAGCTGTGGAGAGGTGTTCAACTCAGATATAGATGTAGCCAGTTTCAAGACCTAATTACCTCACTACAGATTAACCCTTAGTATCTAGTGAAGGAGGAAACTGAAAAAAACTAGACTTCTCAAAACAAAATCTGTCTGTTTGTGTGAAATCAATATCTTCAAGTAAAATTAAGTAAGGAAATTCCAACTTACCTGTATAGTCACAGCTAGTACAGTCATTGTTTTTAAACTATGGTCCCAATTTAATATTGTTGTATACGCTTTTCAAATTATTTATTATTATTTGTGAATAAACGTTTACAATTATTTTTTCTAAATATTAAAATATTAAAATATCATATATATATATATATACACATATATATATATATATATATATATATAAAGGAATCTATCAAAATGTATCAATATGTTACAAAATGAATATGTTTCGTAATAGTAAATAATTTTTAAAAAGTTTATCCAAAAATATTAAATCATTTGAAAAAAAACGTATCCATCAATATTAAATCTGTTAAATTGGGGCCTACATTGGTGTGTATTGTTACTACATATCCTGATTCAACTACAGATGTTTCAGAATATCGCAAACTTATAATGGATGATAAATCATCACTAGAGCAGATAATTATAATTATTTACCTGGTTAGAGGAAGAAAGTAGTTAACCCTGATGATGCCGAGCTTGTGATATAGACAACTGCTGATTCCAGCAGACACCCGAGAGGTCTCTTGTTAAGCTGTCCTTAATAAGTAATGTAATAAGTAGGCATCACAACACACAAAACTGTAGTCATTTACATTTTTGTGACATCATAATGCATGACCTGAGTCTCGGGTTACTCATCGATGCGAACACAGTGCTAAATATACACACAGGGCCGACTGTGGGATTCTTTCCTTGCCAGCAGACTTATTTGTTAGTAGCTAATTTTATTTTTTTGCAGATACATATTATAACTGAGTCTTGGGAGATTCATCATGGGTAATTCCACAAATGAACAACAAGTAAAAATTGTGGAATTGTATTTCCAAAATGGCAGGTTGATTATTTTGATGCAAAGAGAAACTCATCCTGAAATATGGTTTTAATAGGATGCCCATACAGCCAGGGCCACAGTGGACCTCTTGAGACAACTGTTTGGTGAGCAGGTAATTTCAAGAAATTACCAGTAATTGCCACCAAATTCGCCTGACCCTATAGCTCCCAATTACTTTCTGTGGGGATATCTGAACATATAGCAGGCGGGGACTGCAGTGTTGAAAATCATCTCCGTATAACTTTTAGCAGACAAGTACAGTGGAGAAACACATAATATGGAGCATGGGCTATAAACACAGTTGGTAATTAGTTACACATATAGAAACATTTCTTAACAGTCAATAGGACCAGACTTACCTGGTAAATGAATGCCACATATCTAGTGCTGACTGGACTTACAATCACACTCTGGCCATGCCTTGTTCACATGTGTAGACTGTAATTAGTGACCTGAAAGATGCTTCTTTTCTCAACTATTGACATTTCCTCTGTACTTGTGAAGTATAGCCATTAACCCTTGTATGGGCATTTACTAGCATACAGGCGGTCTTTGAAGTATAACCATTAGCTACACTCTTTTATCGGGCTCTAATACTAGAAGTGTCAGACCTATTTAAATCTTCACCAATAAACCTCTAAATGTCACCCATTGTTTTAAGAAAGTTTAAATATAAAGTAAAAAGGAAGATGAAAACCCTATAGGTATTCTAGTTAGCCATAGAAATTTTCACTGCATGTACCAGGGACAGGGGCATACAAACTAAACAGTGGTGACAAAGCCAAAGACCGACTCCTGCAAGTCTATGTTCGATAGACAAACTAAAACTAGAAGTTTCCTAATGCATCCCATGCACCATTCCTATCTCCACAGTGAGAGAGTTTAAGTCAGGCCACCAGTTTGCTGGGTCTTCATGGAGAAAAATGTTTTACTCTAGATGACCAACACAAATATGGGCCTGGTGGACATAAAATAAATGGCAGCCTGCTAAAGCAGACTCCTTCCTACTGATGCTGAGCACTGGAAAACCACTAAGGATCAAAGAACAAGGACAATGCCTCTTTATATAATGTTGTTCTTTTTTCCTGTCCTATCAGCTGAGATTGGGCAAAGTTAAGCCTAGTGATATCATGTTTTTGGAGAGTCATTTTTGCAGTCTATAGACCTGCTACCTATGGGTATTTTTGTTGAAGACTGAGAATATACTCAGGGCACTGCCCAAAATGAGCTTCTGGAACTCAACTGTATTCAATAACACATGCTACCTCTGATGAATTATCAATTGTACTTACAATGATTGTTCCAAAATGTTGAGATGGACTGGAGTGAGTCCAGTTATGCTCTAAGTTACCAGATGTTCTAAAATTCTTCCAGCATGAACATAGTAGCTGGCCTTGTAAATCAAATTTACAGAGGTGATGCCCATTTTATAGGTTCAGGGAGATAGCATTTTTTCCAATTCTGTTGAGAAATCAGGGATTGTCCCAAGAGGATAAATGTAGAACTAATTAATTATCTACCTTAAACAAACAACTAATTATTTTAGTCTATGTAACTGAAACAAATAATTAATCGGGTTAATCATCTATTTTTTAAATATTGTTTTATAATAGATATTCTGGATATTTGTATCCAATCCCATTTTAAACTTTGGTTACGCTTGAAATCTACAGACTATAAAAAACATATTTAAATATTTTTTAATCATTTTTATAAAAAATTACAATTGTCATACCTCCTCTTTTCTAATTAAAAGGTTATTAGAAAAATAGTCAACAAGAAAAAAACATTAGCATAATAAAGTAACATTAGCGGATACAAAATACAGATGCTTGATCATAGATCGTAAAAAATATAGTGTCTCAGAATTAGGTGACATTGCTTTGCATAAGTATGTTACATTTCTTGGGTAGCTCAAGAATTAATGTAGAGAGAGAAAGAAGGCTGGGAAAAGATTCAGGTTGGGGAGAATCTACAGAAAATATAGGTAAGTAATAATAGGAAGGTAGGAGGACAAGGGACTCTGTATGCACGGGACAACGCTATGGAGAGACTCTACTATTAGACCATGGATCTATGTGGTCCAGCTGGATGTCAGAAAAATAGATAACTCAGAGATCCCATATCTTAATGGTTCTATGTTATTATTTAATCTGGATCCTATGAATAAGCCTGCAATAGGCTTTTGTCAGGGCTTACCTTAGTTGGGAGTCTGGTATGCAGAGATATACCCTCCCTTGCAAATAAACACAGACCAAGGTGACCAGACAAGGAAGTACAGGCAAGGACAAAAGCAGGAGAATCGTCAAGGATAAGTCAAAAGTCAAAGGGTGCCAGAAGTCAGGATAAACAAGGGTAAGCCAAAGTCAGGAGCCAGAGGTCAGGACACACGATAAGAATAAGCCAAGGTCAGGAGCCGACTGGAGAACACTGGATCATGAACACAAACACAGGAACCAGAGTCAAGGAACTGACACTGCCCTCAGGGAGAGGCAGTGACTTATACCTGGCTTCAGCTTCAGGCGGGCTGAGATTGATAGGAGCAGCTTCAGGTAAAATCCAGCCCCCTGTGCTGGAGACAAGGCAAGGATAAACATGATACAGAAATAAGAACTTATGTGTGGCCCAGAGGCAAGATAGCAAGACTAGGACACAGATGGACCACAGTTCAATTCCCCTGTTGGGCCCTTCTGGGGTAACCACATCTTGCCACCTGGATGTCATGTTGAGAACTCTGACAGCTTTAGAAATATTATGATGCTTAAGTGAACTCTTTAAAAGAGAAGTGCAATAATATAATTGGCTGAAGGTGCCCATATTACCACAAACACAGAAACATAGAAGAAATAAAATTATCCAAATACAATGAGTTAATAAATGGTGCATATATATATATATATATATATATATATGAATTTTCGGGGCACCAAGCCCCTCCCACAACTACAGGCCTAGCCTTACATTTGTGTTTGAGGCATTAAGCCGTAAAGAGAGCATGTAAATACATGTAAAATACAGTAATATGAAAAGGTTGGCTGTGGTGTGCCGGAATCGATGATGTGGTAGGCCTGTAAAAAAAAAAAGAGTTCCCATCCTAGATAATGATGTGAAAAAAGAGAGTGGCGTGAGTGGCAGGAGGGGAAAATTGCCAGACAATTCACGGTAAGGGCGAGAGGTTGGGTGAACCAAGCCCCTCCCTCAACTACAGGCCCAGCCTTACATTTGTGTTTGAGGCATAAAGCCGTTAGGCTGTGGTGTGCCGGGAACCAACAATGCAGTAGACCTTCTGATAAAAGAGGGCAAAAAGTGATTGTACCATACACGATTTATTGCAAGTCTAAAAAGGACAAGCATATTACAATATTGTAGTGGAGCTTCCGAGCTAGAACCCGGGAAACCTGAAGCTTCTGCCCAAGTTGACCTGTAATAAAGGACTAGCTCTATTCCCTCCCAGGGACTGGATGACAAGCAGTCCTGGGAGCTCTAGTACTTACAAGAACTTTCTCTGCCAAGTCATCCATAAGCTGGAATAAAGTGCTGAGCAGTGATTATAGCCCTTCCCCTCCCAGTAACTAGACAACACATAGTTCTGGGAGTACAACTGATTTTAATGAGCCAAACTGAGCCTATTATGCACACACCCCAGCATGGAATCTATGGGCCTAAAAAAATCTACACGCTAAATGATAGTGAATTAGGGATAACCACAAACGAGAAGGATTTGGGAATTGTTATAGACAACAAATTAGTCAGAAACATGCAATGTCAGTCTGCAGTTGCTAAGGCCAGTAAGGTTTTGTCATGTATAAATGGGTGCATAAATTCTCAGGATGAAAATATAGTTTTTGCCTCTTTATAAATCGCTGGTAAGACCATACCTTGAATATGCTGTGCAATTTTGGGCGCCTGTTCTAAAGAAGGATATCATGGCACTAGAAAAAGTGCAGAGATGAGCTACAAAATTGATAAAAAATATGGAGCATTTTAGTTACGAAGAAAGATTACAAAATTTAAATCTCTTTATATTGGAAAAACAGTGCCTCAGATAGGATATATTATAATATTATACAAATATATTTGGGGCCAGTACAAACCATTATCCTGAAATCTATTCATAAGCAGGGCTATACATAGGACACAAGGTCACACATTTAGGCTGGAAAAAAGGAGATTTCATCTAAGGCAAAGAAAAGTTTTTTTTTACAGTAAGAGCAATAAGAATATGGAAATATCTGCCTGAAGAGGTGGTTTTATCAGTCCATAACGATGTTTAAACTGCAATTAGATGAATACTTGCAAAAACATAACATACAGGTATATAATTTGTAATTAGTGTGGTATTAGCTGCTTGATCAAAGGAGACATCTGACTGCTATTTTGGTCTCAAGAAGGAATCTTTTCCTAGTTTGTTGCAAAATTGGAAGCACTTCAGACTGGATTTGTTGCCTTCTTTTTCCGCGGATGTACTAAGAACGTCTGCGGTCCTTAAGGACAGTTTTTGTTAGACATACCTAATATGTCTGTGGTACTTAAGGGGTTAAGGTAGTTTGTCGAAGTGACATTTATAGTTGTAAATTATCTTGTTCTGAGATACACATAGAAAGCTGGATAGACGGTGTGGTGACACTCTGTCATCAAACTAATATGGTGACCAGGAGCCATGTGACCAAGCTCAGGTATGCCTTTCTTACAGGGGGATAAGTTTTACCCTTTGATATGGTAATTATGTAAATCAATACCTTTACAAGTCAGGAAAAAGATAACCACTTTACCCTATTTCCATTCCTCCCTGTTCCTTCTTGGCTGTGCTACTGAGAAGACATGTGAGCAGACATGTGAGCAGACATTGGCTAATTTTTATTATGGTGAACTACGAGTGGGATCTGATGACTTTTTATAAGATTTAGTTGTTATTGTTTGTTAGTTAGATTGTGGGTGTTGTTATTGTTTTAGTTAGTTAGATTGTGTGTCATTATTTGTATGTTGTTTTGTATATTTGTTAAAGTAGACAGAGGAGTTTATATGTGTATGCGTACATAATTTATATAGTTTGGTAATATACCACAGATGGCAATTCTGATCACCTGATTTGTGTGTGGTTCAAAAGGTGAAGTGTCAATAAGGTCGGAAAGTGATTAGAAAAACTGACTTTGGATAGGTAATCTAGTGGGTGTAGGAATAGTACTTGAATATGCTATTTTTATCCCCTTTAGAATAGTTTTAATGTGTTAGGATGAAAAGAAACTGTGTTTGTTTCGCAATAGGATGAATATGTGATGTTGTATACTGCTTAAATATAATTTAATAGTATTAAAAGATCATTTTAAGTTAAGGTGGAAAAAAAGAAGTGAAAGTGACCATTGTCTCCATGGAAAACTTGTGTACAATATTAAATTCTTACATAAAATGGTTGAAAATGCAGAATGCCCTGACGTAGGATTTTTTAGTATTACTAGAAAGTGCTAACTGTGCGAGGTGCCGGCCATGAGTCAAAAGATTCTCTTACCCAATGTCTAATCCAATTTCTTGCCACAAGGGTGCAGGGGTAGCTACTCTGTTGCCGTTGGTAATGCTCTGTGGAATTCTAGAAATCGAGAGCGAGATGGGTGATCAGCGGCAACATTGTGAATGCCTGGGAAACACCTAATAGTTTAGCCTGACCATAACACTCTCCAAGCTACCGCTGCTGCTGCAATCGGGTAGAGCTCGCATTAGCTGTAAAGTGGCAGTAAACCCTGGGATGCTCTTAATTTCATCTGGCCATCTGCCCCATAACCACTATTAAAATAATAAATTGCTGCGAACCCGTCAGTGGTAGCAGCGTCCATCCAACTCCTAAGGGAATTATTCATCAATAATGGAATGAACATCTCTTCCCATTCCATTTTAGGAGACATTCTCACCACATGGGCAAATCGGAGGTGGCATGTTTGTAAGGGGAAAAGTGTCTGACTGAAAACAGGGAAAAAGACTGAGCAATCTGGATATGAATGCACAACCCTGAGCAATAGTGTTAATCGCAAACTTGAAGGAACTCAAAAGAGTTTGCAGTTACTTGCAATTGCATGAACCAGTTTGAAGATACTGATCGATGCTGGCCAGAATGCGGTCTATTTTCTCTTTGGGAAGGCTGGCTTGCATATTGACTGAGTACAGTATGACACCCAGTAAGTGTATTACTGTATCGGGTCCCTCTGTCTTTTTTGAGGAACATTTGAACTGCTGCTTTTTAGGGTACTGGGAGGTAGTAAGTTACATTTGATTGTCAGGAAGTCATCAAGAGAATATGTGACCGAGGGGCATCTACAGATGGTAAGTAGCAGCCAGCACAATGTCTCAGCGAATGTGTTGAAAATCCTGCGGCTACTTTTTTAACCAAACGTAAGACACTAGAAATGTAGTATAACCCCTGCCACTTAACATCTTGCAGATGTCATAGAGAAGGATAGATAGAGAAAAACTTTAAAGCGATCAGTATGTTGCTCTTACTGAGCCATGCGCCAGCCCCTGTTGACAAAATAGCATATATGGAGTTGTCAATTGTGGCATATTCTAGGGAGATTTACACTGAAGGAATAAGGGAGTTGAGGCTAGGTGTTGTCATAGAGTAAGAATCAGAGAGGTCGATGATCAACCTTTGCTTGGTGGAATGTTTACCTGAGACCACACCTATGGGATTGGTCCTCCATACGGGAATGGATGTGGCCCAGTAGGAAGCCTCGGTTCAACTCTTGTTTAAGTAGATAGTCAACGGCTTTTGGATTAACCAAGGTTGTCTGCAAATTTTTACATTCTAGTATGCCAGAAACATTGCGACCATATGTGCAAAAACCTGCAGGCACTGAAACCACAAGTGCCTGCATTGAAATTATTACGGATCTGGGATTTACCCAGGAAAACAATATTTCTTCCCAGTTTGTCCTTGATTGCTTTCTCGGGCTTTGATGTGGTGACAGGGCTTTGATGTGGTGACAGGGGTGGGGAAATTAGAACAATCCTCTGGGGTATTAGGACATAGGTTAGATGTGTGAGAGATCGAGATGCAAATGGCACAAGTGTGTGTTGAGGCCCACAAAGTGTCTGCCGAAGAGCTCCTATCCCACTTACTCCAGCCCAACTGAAAGTTAAACTGTGCCAAAGCTGCAGACGCCTTTGTGGAAAATAATCTGTGATAATGATAAAAAGATGTACCTCCATATTTGTGCCTCAAGTCCACAAGCTTTTGTAGGTACAGGTTGGGGTACACTGAGAAGACCACATCCCTATATATACTGAAAGCCAGGACAAACTCATGTAAAGACAATTTTCTGTTTAACCTGGAATCCTTAGCCTTCAAGACCACAGACAAATCACCATAAAAATAGGTCTTATTCTCCAGTGTATCTTGGGAGGCAAACAGGACCAAGACCAGTTCAACATATTTGCCTTCCAAGATATCCTGGTACCATATGCGCAGTGACTATAATATTTGTTTATTTTGACAAATTGGGGAATTACCCAATTTTAAATGCTGGATCCAGAAGTTGAATACAATTCCCACACTGGCCGTTATAGCCCTGCCCATTTTTATGATGCAGCGAATGCATCATGACGCTAATGACGTCACAGCCTGCCTAAACGTTCAGATTTGAAAGTTTTGGGGGTGTGGCTACAAATCAAGGAACACAGTACTTAAGGGGAACTCAGGGAAATACTCATTACCCTGCTGTGGTTCTGCATAGTCCCAATTGCGCATTTTCTTCATTTAGTTCTCTCAGGTTTTTTACTTTTTGGCATTGTTTGACTATTCTACCTTCTGTATTCCTTTGACCTTGGCTCTTGTATTATATTTGCTCCTGATTTCTGGTATCCCTGACCTTGGCTCATCTTTTATTGCTCTCTGTCCTTGTGACGTTAGTCCGGCCATTCTAAGGTCTGGTATATATTACTATTCCTTTACACTCTGCAGACATTAAAACAGGATTCCGCAGGGGTAAGTACCCAGGCAGGTCCATATGATACTCATTTCAAAGAAATGGATAATCACATGGATCAGATGGCTATTGTCTTACAGACCTTGATAACCTGGTCTAACCCTGTACAAGATGAAGGCCATACTCCCTCAGTTACTCTACAGCAGGTGGGGCTTGAGGTAGTTACTGTGGGGGCCTCATCTCATGTCAAACCTCCTTTACGTTATGGTGGAGCACCGGAGGCTTGTCTTGGTTTTTTAAACCATATCAGCATTCACTTTGAGTTCCAACCATGATCTTATCCTCCCTCTGGGAGAATGACAACCCACTGGTGTATAACTATGCCGTGTTTGTTGAAGCATTTAGGCATACTTTTGACCCACCTGGTAGGAAGCCCAATGCAGCCAGGTCTCTTTTTAGGCTTAAAGGACCACTATAGTGCCAGGAAAACATATTCGTTTTCCTGGCACTATAGTGCCCTGAGGGTGCCCCCACCCTCAGGGTCCCCCTCCCGCCCGGCTCTGGAAAGGGGAAAGGGTTAAAAACTTACCTTTTTCCAGCGCTGGGCGGGGAGCTCTCTGCTTCCTCTCCTCCTCTTCTCCTCCTCCTCCTGGACTGAATGCGCACGCGCGGCAAGAGCTGCGCGCGCATTCAGCCCGTCGCATAGGAAAGCATTTACAATGCTTTCCTATGGACGCTTGCGTGCTCTCACTGTGAAAATCACAGTGAGAAGCACGCAAGCGCCTCTAGTGGCTGTCAATGAGACAGCCACTAGAGGAAATAGGGGGAAGGCTTAACCCATTCATAAACATAGCAGTTTCTCTGAAACTGCTGTTTATGAAAAAATGGGTTAACCCTAGCTGGACCTGGCACCCAGACCACTTCATTAAGCTGAAGTGGTCTGGGTGCCTAGAGTGGTCCTTTAAGCAAGGAACCAGAACCTTGGTGGAATATGCCCTTGAGTTCAGATCTCTAGCATCTGAGGTTGCTTGGAACAATCAAACTTTCATTGATGTGCTCTTTAACGGTCTCTCAGATGCTTTTTTAGATGAAATAGCTACTAGAGATCTTCCAGAGAACTTTGAAGAAATGATAACTTTTATCTCAGGCATTAATTAGAGAATCAGATACAGGAAAAACACCTGAGATAGATCCAGAAGAGATCCTATTCGAATTGCCCCTGTATTTAATGACCCTGACTCCATGGCACTTGCATTAATGGAACCTATGCAAGTGGGTGTGACTAGATTAAGTGAGGCTGAATGACAATACAGACGAAGGGAAGGACTGTATCTAAATTGTGGATAAAGGGGACATCTCCGCTTAAATTGTCCTAGTAGAACTCACACACCTGAGTCCATTTGGGGGACAGGCCTTGGGTGTTTCTTCTTTGTCCTCCATAACAAATCATAAAGATCACAGGTTTTAATAGACTTTGGTGCCACAGAGAATTTTAAAGACAAGAATTTTGCCAAAGAAAATTCTCTCCCTTCCCGGTTATGGGATACACCCTTGGCTGTTGAGGCCATAGATGGTAGACCACTCCCGGTACCCATGATTGGTAGGACTGTTACGTAAGGAAATCTGTGTATTTCAACACATTACTTCCCCTACTTTCCCAGTGGTGTTGGAGTTCCCCTGGTTAAGGAAACACAATCCATCTATTGACTGGGAGGTTGGCGATATGGTTTCTAGGAGTCACAATTGTCTTCAGGGATGTATTACTAAAATACACCCTATTCACCTTATCTATGTTCCAACTATGTCTCCCTTATCCACGAAGATACTGGAACAATATATAACAGTGAAAGAAGTCTTTGTTAAGGGTAAAGCAGAATTTTTGCCACTTCATAAGTCATATGATTGTGCCATTGACCTACTTTCTGGAACCATGCCTCATAGGGACACTATATACCATCTCTCTGCTAAAGAGAATACAGTGTTAAATGAGTATATCAAGGAAAACCTGAAAAAAAGGTTTTATTAGAAGATCTTCACCAGCCAGGGCAGGGTTTTTCTATTTAGGTAAGAACACTAAACTCTTCCCACAAATACAGGTCTTTGGCCTTTAAACATATATATATATATATATATATATATATATATATATATATATATATATATATATTTAGTATATACTATAAATCTGTGTTAGAATTATATATATAGTGCAAATCTGTGTTAGAATTAAACAAGGGGTTAGGGAAAAAGAGAACAATTAGCTGTTTGACACTGTTGAGCCACTCCCATTCACAGGTCACACTGGCCAAATACACTGTTCAGCCACATGGCCTGCCTTTCAAAAATGAAAACTTCTGGGTGGAGAAGTGATGTTACATATGTGCAATGTAGCATATCACCAAAAATATGGCTTCCTCAGATCACAGTCCTTTTAAATGGATAAGGCATACCTTCTAGGTTGTAGCCAAGTCACATAACATGCATGTGCCGAATGAATGCAAGATTAGATTTAGATTCAATTCCATGCATAAAATGGCAGCATGGCCCCCCTTCTGTGTCACCCTATATGATAGAAGCTCCCCTGCCATGGTCTTTTGGAGAGGTTTGAAGGCCAGCCTCTTGTCCACAGATATGGACCTTGTCCCAAGAGCCCCTGCAATGAGCTTGTAATGGTAGCAATTGAAAAACAAACTAATCATTGTTACTTGACAACTCAAGTAATCCTCTGCTGACTGAATGGTTGTGTGTAATTTGTATAATGCTGGTATGCAAACGATGGCAATCAAATAAGTAGTTAAATGTATATATTATTGCTTTTGAGTGTGTTTGAAAATTTACTTTATTTACTTTACATTATATAGTAAATGTATTATTTAGAATTGCTTATTCTGTTGTTTTATATATTTGTATTTTAAATATTTGTTACCACATGCTTAAGGACTAGTCTTTGTCCAAAATAAAGAATGCTATGTTAGTTCCTTTTGGAACTATGTGTCCTGTGTTGATTTGTTCAGGGATCCCAGTAGTAGAGTCTTTGGACCTGTTTGCTGGCTGCATGGTCCTTGTAGCCTAAGACAAGTGCAAAAAACCTAGGGCTGAGAACCGCAGATTGGATTATACCTGCCTGGAAGGAGAGTGCTGCAGCCTGGTTGGATGGAAGAGCTCCGGAGTGACCCCAGTCAAGATTCAGTGACAGCGTCTGAAGTGTTACAGAGTCCCCAGTGGCAGCGAGGAAGTAGACTTGGTGCAGGTACGTGGTCAGAGTTCAGAGGTGCATCACAGGTGGCATGGTCCACCTTCTATGTCACCACTGTCCTCCCCTCAGGAAACCATTCTTTTCTGGTGAAAGAGTGTAACTTGAAGATCAGCCTGCAGGCAGTATTTGTCCTAAGCACTGCAACGGAGATAAAATGTCTTTCTTTTTTTGGGAGGAGTCAGAGGGACCAGTGCATGAATGATGTTCTTATCATGTTTTGTTTGTTTGTATTTTTTCAGTGCATAAGAATGCAACAGAATCATTTGAGATACCTCAATGGCATTCCTCAAGCAGAGTTTCACATATTATAATTGGGATATTAGAGTAGACATGCACAATTTTATAATAATAGGATCAGGAAGAATTCGGAAGGACTTAAATCAGAGAGACAAAAAAGATGCATAACAACTTTAAATAGGGTAAACTCCTAAGCGAGGTAACTACTGTGTTTCACTGGTACATATATAATCAGGCTAGGTTTGCCTGCTCAGAGTGTCATTAAACATTAGAAATCATGCTGGGTGTCCTCTAGTGTACAACAATGCTGGTACATGCGATGGGCTAAGTGTTGCAGGTTAGATATGTGTGGGTATGTGCTAACTGTTTATACAACAATAAACAAGCTTGTGATGCCGCTGTTCCCACCCCGCATTGTATGCTTGTGTGCGGTTGGTATCGGACCCTGTGTCCCCAATACGAGCATGGCGGTGGGAGCGCCAAGTGTATATGCTCCCAATGGAGCTGGTTTGTGTCAGAGCTAGGAGTATGCCTCGCAAGTGTGTTGGCATTATAAAGTGTCGCGCCTGCTTACATATAAAGCATGCGTTTGCAAAATTCCCTTTCTGGTGCCCTTCCTCACACCAAAATTAGACATATGTTATGTTATAGTATGTGGGCAAGGAAAAAAACACAAATATACAAACAGGCAGACATGTTGTGTTTAGGTAGATAGTCTGAGTTGTGAGCCATTTCGCCAGCATGTGTGTGTTTGGGGTGCAAAGTCCCGAATCATCCCATGCCTCTGCTCGGTATTAAGCTTAGGGGGTGGTGGGAGGGCAAGAAGCAGAGTCCAAGCTAGTCCTCCCCACAGCTCCATGCCATGGTGAAGGCCTGCATCTTTAGGCCAAGAGTCTGGTTACTAATGAAGGAGGCCAAGTTCTTCCCTGGCAGGGGACAGCTTTGGATCTCGGTGGGCAATCGCCACTTGTGGCATTGGATCCTCCGCTTCGGTAGCCAATGCTCCGGGAGGATATCCTTGGTGGTTTTCAGCCCAGGTGGGCCCAACATGTGAGGCTGTAGTGTAGCTATGGTAGGAGAGCCCAGGGGGGGTCACGCTTGTCTCCCGCCTTTTTTCGTCCTGCATGATCTCCGCACAATGGTTTGTATTGGCCCCAAATATATTTGTATAATGTTATCATATCCCCTCTCAGGCAATGTTTTTCTAAACTAAATAGGTTTAAATTTGTTAACCTTTCTTCATAGCCGATATGTTCCATTCCTTTTATTAATTTTGTAGCCCGCCTCTGCACTTTTTCTAGTGCCATAATATCCTTCTTTAGAACAGGTGCCCAAAAATTGCACAGCATATTCAATATGGGGTCTTACCAGTGATTTATAAAGAGGCAAAATTATATTCTTGTCCCGAGAATGAATGCCCTTTTTCATGCATGACAATACCTTACTGGCCTTGGCCACTGCTGATTGACATTGCACATTGTTGCATAGTTTGTTGTCTAAAACAATTCCCAAGTCCTTTTCGTGTGTTGTTATCCCTAATTCGCTTCCATTAAGGGTATACGTTGCTTGTGTATTCTTTACGCCGAAGTGCATAACTTTGCATTTTTCAACATTAAATTTCATCTGCCATTTGAGTGCCCAGTCCCCCAGTCTATCTAAATCCCTCTGCAGCAAAGTAATATCTTGCTCACATTGTATTATTTTACAAAGTTTTGTGTCATCTGCAAACACTGAAACATTACTTTCAATGCTGTCTTCAAGATCATTTATAAACATGTTAAATAGAAGGGGTCCCAGAATCTTCATTTGGAAGCAACAGTCTTCCAACCAAACACATCTCTGATTTACACAGAAGCAAATTCAAATTGCAATTATATCAACCTTTATCAGCAGGCATTCCACTAGATCCTTATTAGACGCTTCAGGACAAAGCAACGCGATTTTAGTTAAGTGGTGTTACTAGGTAGAGATCTGTCAAATGGTGTTGCTTAGGAAGAGAATGCCTTTGGAATAAACATGTTTCCTTTAAGTGAGACCAGTGTGTAACTAGATCACTAAATAAAAAGTTTCAGTGTAACTTCAGTGGCTCTCCAGGACAGAACCGATGAATTTGTGAATACACTGCTATATAATGCATTTAAAAAATATTTTTAAAAAAATCAATTCAAAAATTCTCGCAGGGTAGTACAGATTTTTTATGTTGCTCACTATTGGAATTTCTCCTTTATGGGCTAGATTTATCAGGCTCTCACCAAAACATTGCAGTCAGATTTTTGGAGAATATATATCTAAGGTATTTTCATCTCTTGCTTTTTGGGACACTAAATTACATTTCTAAATATTTACCAATTTTTCATTAATGTGTTGGCTTTATGCATATTTCCAATACTTCTTCTGAAGACAAGTGGTGGAATATTCCACAACACTGTAAATTTTGCAGTTTCCTGATAGGGATTGTTTTTCAAAAACTAATTTGACCACTTTTTAGATTGCTTTAATAAAAATAATGAAAAAAAGACAGCATTTAGCTGCCACTTTTCAAAACACTTGGCTAAATATCCCAGATGTGACGTTTATTAGTGCCATGCCCAGAATTTCATTAACACCCATGTTGTAGTTGATTTACTGCAAACCAATTAGTTTGAATGACTATCTGTTCCTGTCCAAATTAAAGATAATAAAGTTGCGTGCACGCAGAAGTAAATTCACACTGAGACACAGAGTTCAGGTTAATGAAAGAACTTCGGAGAAGTTTAATGGCTTCTGACAGAAAATGGGTGCGCAGACCCTTTTAAAGGCATTATTACATCATTGAAGAAAATCAAGATATAGACAAATAGACATTGTTAATTGGCTTAGGTGCTAAGATGTTAGTAAAATGCCCTCCCTATGGGGTGTACCATCTTAAGTCACTATCCTCGTCATGATCATCTCCTCCAGGTTTTAGCGCCATTTTGCTAACATGAGGAGCTCACTCGACGGGAGGGGCCTTTTGGCAGCTATCCATTTAGAGTGTAGCTGGCACTGTTAGTTTCTCAAGCTTAGGTTTCAAGGCTTTTAGTAAATACACATTTTATCAAAGCTATTTCTTGCTGACGTGCAAATTCTATGTTCTATGGACAAAGCTTTCTTGTAAAACTATGGGGGCCTCTTAGAGGTATAGCAAGAGGATTTAAAGTGGCCTTACAGATTTATAGAGGCCTAATAATTCTACAACACCCACATGCAGAAAAGTATTGCAGGAATGATTGGCATTCCATTGCTGTTTATTCCCACATCATTTTAAAGGCCTTAATTGTATCCTCACATTACTTTAGGGAACTAAATATTTGTCCTGTTGTGCATTCTAGTTATGGCTAGACTAGTATTATTATTGTTATTGTTTATAAAACACCAACATATTGCAAAGCACTGTACAACAGGTGAACTAACTGACAAGTATTTACAACAAGACAAGTTGAACACACAGGAACAAAGGTTGTTGAGGCCCCTGCTCAAACTAGCTTACATTCTAGAGTGAGTGGGGTAAAGTGGCAAAAGATGTAATTGCAGGATGTTTTTCATGTACAGGAAAATAGATTGCTTGAATAGTTTATAATGAAGGATTAGTTTATTGGACAACACAGTTGCAGGAGAGGAGGCACGGTGGATTAGCAAGGTGCAAGGAGGTGTGGCAAATGTGCAAATGCCATGAGCTCCTGGAGGAGCCTGCTAGCCAGCCTTCTGCCTAAGATCTATGGGCCATATTCAAAGACCCTGTTCAGGAGGTAAACCTCCCCAGCCACCATTAGTAGCTTGCCCTGGATGCCCCTGGTTCGGCACTTTCTCTTCATGCTAATGGAACCGAACGCTGGCTCTCTGGCAGCCTTTTGCATGAACCAAACCCACGAATATTCCTCAGCGTTACTTAGCCGCAATCGCTATGGAATTAATTTCGGCATGAGAACTTCATGGGTTCCCGGTCAACTCAGCGGGACTTTTTTGGAACTGTTTTCGGCATTAGGTAACCGTGCGGTTCCTGGACAACTTGGTTCGCAGTTTTGAACCACTTTGAAATCCGCCAGTAGATCGCGTTTTGGAGGGAAGCTGCCTAAAACTAAGGGGCTCAGAAGCTACCTAAGAGCCAGCCAGAGCACCCTGTCGAAAGTTGACTGGCCAAAGCACCAAATACCCTGGAACTGTTTAGGGCATAGAACCACGTGTGCGGCCGGCCAGAACTTCTCTACACTGCATGGAGAATTTGGGCACTCAGATCAGGGCTATTTAGGGATGTAGTATCCCAGGCACAGAGATCCTTGGGAGATGCTTGTATTGTATTGTGTGGAGACCCCCTGTTGGGGGTTTTGTTTATAAGCAGGCAACTTGGCCATAATAAAGCAGTTCCTTTATACCCTTCACTCAGTCTGGGCTAGTGTTTGGGTGGATCAGCTATACTCTCAGCATAATCACTTGAAGCTATATCCAGGACCCTGTTCCAGGGTGGGAAGCAATGGAGAGACCCTAGCCAAGCTGTGGCGGCAAGGGGCTGAAGCACTCCTGTGTCCCAGAGGAGAGCTAGGAAGCTAGCTTGATCGAGGTACCCAGTCGGGGATCCAGATGGTCCATCACAGAGGGAAAGCTATTAACAGTTTAATTGATAAAGCAATGAATATTTAAAGATATTTTGAAGGAACTGAGGGTGTGGGTCTAACGGTGCAGCAAAGGGAGTTCCATGGGAACGGCGCAGCCCTAGAGAAGTCATGAAGCTGGGCATTATGGGTGCAAGTACAAACAGAGAATCAATGTAGATCTTTCGTGGGGCATAGGGGCATGAATGAGACTTAATTGTGTATTAGGGAGGATAGGTTGATAGGTTCAGCATTATGTACAGATTTGTAAGCAGGCACCAGAGTTTGAAATTGAGCCTTAAATCTACCAGTGTAGGGACTGACAGTGGGGGGAGGCATGTTAGGTGTAGGTGGAAGATGAGCCTCACTGCTGCATTCAATGCAATGTTTTGTGGACCCAGGACATACTTGAAAACAAGAGAAATCTCAATGTATCTTTACTGGTGAAATATTTTATAAATAAATAATGCATTAAAGCTTGTAATGGGACAAGCTGGGAACGTGTGTGACCACTGAGAAGTGGATTATGTTAGTCAAGGCGAGAGAGGATAGTGGCATGGACCAGCACCTTGACCACATCCAGTGTTAAATATGGGTAGGTGAGCACTATGTTTTTGAGATAAAAGTGGCAGAATTTTGTGAGTGACATGTGGCATGGAGTAGAGGTTTCAGTCAAAGAGAACACCTATGAAGCCACTTGTAATCAGAATCCCTCGATATAAGTGTATTTAATTTCCTAACCTTGGCATAAATGATAATTGTACATTTTTTCTCATTCATAAATACTCTGTGTTTTTACTTTGTGAAGCTTAGTCAAGTCCACTTCTTAGCTGACAAAGGAGGCACTGGAGCACTTCAGACCCAGTTGCTGAAGCTTGAATGTGGTGTCTCTGGAGATGTCATCATCCCCTCTGCCTATTTCTCTGCAGCCTACCTTCCAGCCTATTTCTCTGCAGCCTTCCTTCCTACCTCTGCCTGCACTCTAATAGCTTCTGCCTTTACAAAGGCAATTGCGTCTCTCAGGCCTAGCTCTCTTTTTTACTTGTGCCGAGCTACAGGGATCGAGCAGTCAGCCAAAAGGTCCGAAGACTCTAAAACTGTGATGCCTGAAGAAATCCACACAGGAAACACAGTTACAGTTGTTGAACTAGGACTAGTCTTTTAGGACTAACCTGGAAACATGTGGGGACAACCATAAAACTATAAACTGCACACATTATATAACTAACAAGCAACATAATAATGTCTCAAATATATAACATAATTACAACTTTTCAAATTGGTGAAAAACAGAGAAATATGGACACAGACTTAATTGCTCTCCCTGTGTGGCCACCATTCGTATAACTGAACAACATGCGCTGGAGAAAATGGCGACCAACTTTTCACATGAAAGCAGGCAACAGGACTTGGACACCAGCCAAACTTCACGAACACCTGCTTCTTTCCACGAAAAGCCAGGAGAGCGCTGTTAGGTAGGTTTGGTCACACGAACAAGGTGAACAAATGCTACCTTGGAGCCAGGGGAACCGTTTGTCTTTTTGTTCATTTTGGAACTTCCGAAATTGACCAACCGCTACCACTGAATCTGTGGAACTAATTTGGGCAGACGCCTCAGGTGCGGTCGGTCAAAACTTTACCCCGGTGGCGATTTGGCTGTAGTCATTGGATCTGAGCACTATTTGGACAACTTGGACAATCAGATCCAGGTTATCCGGAGATATAATATTTGTGAGGGTTCTTTTATGTATTTTTAATATTTGTAATACTTTATGTTTTTATGCTAAGTCATGCTGACTCAGAAATATATTGGCGGGTGTGTTTTGTGCATGTTTAACTGTATGTTGTATATACAAAAGTGGACCATGTGCCACAATAAAACATTCCTGTTGTGCCCTTCATCAAGTCTCAACTGATGTTTGGGTATGTGACTGACGAACCGCTGGATTTACCCTTATGCACAACTTGGACTTCTGGAACGGACAAAACAGCGCTCCATGTGAATGGGCTATAATCTCTCTAGTCCCAAGCTTTTCGGGAGCATACGAATGAACGGGTATACAAAATACCAGGCATTCATTACAGAGAGTCATGTTGTGTTAAAAGAATTGCCTTTTAACACAACAGTTTCCCTAACTTGCAAACCCAAACCACAGGGAAATCATTTCAAATGGCCCCTGTGTACCTGCCTCCCCATAAAAGAGTCTTATTCCAGATTAGGGCCCATAGTCGATGGGAAGGAGGCTGACCCACAATCCTATCTAATCACCAAAGTAACAGAGGTCATTTCTACTTTCTGTAATGGAACTGCTGGCACCCCAACTGGGTACCTTCCGTTGACGGATGCTCCTAGTGCTTGCCAAGGGCTCCAAGCACTCCACTAGACACCATAACCACCACAGACTCCACGAACCGCCGCAGCTTGGTTGGGGCCCTGCCATCTCCTACCCATCTTGGACCCAAGATCAGGGGGAGTATAGTGATTATAGCAATCCCCAGAAAGTAGTTCTCCAGCCCCCCAAACATGAGCCAAAACGTGGCTGTTTAATGTGCACAAAGGCATTTCTTTTATAAACATTTTCAGGCCAGAGGCACACCCCCTGGACCTGGTGGTAAACTGGGACAAAAGGGGCACAAACCAATGGGAACAATAATTAACACAGTAACACTTCCACTTACACAGTAAAATCCCTCTCTTCTATCCTGGAGATAATTGGCTTAAGTAGTTTTAGTAAACTCAATTATCTCCAGGTACAGAAAATATTCCTAAATTAAAACTGTAACAAAAACACATTAAAATACATAACTTATGTTTCACAGAACTGAACCCCCACATGTGACCTATCCCCAGATAGCTTGGATCTGAGTGCCCAATATATCCGAACAGCGCTCAGATCCCATGAACATAGTCAAATCACCATGGAGTTCAAGTGTCTATGGAGGTCTCTTTTGACCGACCGCAGCATGGCTTTCCTGCCCAGAATTTGGCTGTGCGGCCGGTCTATTTCCCCTGTTATAGACGAACAGCACCGTTTGTGCAAATGTAAATATTAAAGTGGCGTTAAAATTGTCGACGCCGTTCGACTCATGTCGTACGTCAAAGTTCAGAGAAGGTAAAGTTCAGCGGTGTTCGTGCCGTCGAGTATCCGATTTGAGTTCCTTGAACTCGATGACCAAACACTGCTGAACGTGTTCGATTGAATTAAAATGGCTGCCACCACGTGTTCGTATGTCGAATGGCAGCCACTTCGTCACTTCTGCTGTTTTCGAAGTGCCACTTCCAAGCTGCATAACTGCTCTAATATAATTTAAAGGGGCGGAAACAGTACTTTACAATCCAATATACCAGAATGGAGTTTTTAAAGGGCCATACATCCCAGGGGCCATAGTGACAGGGCAAGATGCTGACAAGCAGGCCCTTCCAAATCCAAGTGACAAAGGTACTTTTGTCACACTTTTAATTTATCATGGTTCGTCCTGTACTTTATTCATAGACTGTTCATGCCAGAAATATCACTACCCCTGTATACTGATTATAAATGTTGGCATTCTGTGTCATCAATTATGTGAATCCTGTTAGTTAAGATCGTCTACTATATGAATGAATGAATAAAAATGACAGGGCATACATCCTTCATATAATGAATGAATGAATGAGTCCCTATTGTATAGCCACAAAACAGGATTGCAAACACTTTATAAAAATATACTTACTGAAGGAACTACCAGTGTTGCAATGTTTGCCATCCCTTTCTGTCACAGTACAAATTACAAAATCACCATTCTGTAAATGTATTAAATAACTTTTAAAGTACACCCCCATGGTCTTAGTGCTTAGAAAATGAGTCATAGCATTGCTGCCAGGCTTCTCTCTCAGGGATCTGACACAATCAATGAGCACCACATAGGAAGAGCTTTTGAACACAAGTCCCCCCAAGGATGATGCCAGCAGCACCCAGGGACTACTATACTTTAATCCTTGCTTACGTTTCTGCAGGGGGTTAAAAACTTTTTTTCAAATGTTATTAATATTACACATAAACAACCCCTCTCACAATCAGACTCAGACAACCCTCAACACACAATCACATTCAGGCAACTCCCACACACAATTGAACTCAACCAGCTTTGCACACAATCACACCCAGCCAAGCCCAGCCTCAATTACAGTTGGCTAACTTCACACTAAATCAAACACAGACAAATCCACATACAAATCACATTGAGACAGTCCTTACACACATCCCACTCAACCGATCCCAAACACAAACTCAGTCCACTGCACACATGCATATCACATCTAGCCAACCAGTTCACAATTGCCCCTAGCCACCATGCAAATCCTACTGAGGTGTATTACAAAGGAGGAGCGAGGCTGGGATGCGAGGAGCAAAACCTTGGAGTCCGTTCTTTGATTCTTTTTCCGGGGCCCAGCAGTTCCTAGTTCCTAGGTATGCCCTTTAGAGATGTTAGGGAAATGCACCCTATTTTTAAAATATAAAAGACAATTACAAATGGAAAAGAAATAAAACAGAAACTATGCACAGATTTCAGATGTGGAAACAAAATTATAATCATGGATTCAATGCATTATATTACTACATTATTAATTACATATTATAACTATAAGTTGTTTGTTTTCAGTACAATATCTCAGTACAGTATATACTTTTCAGGCCAAGGCATGTAAAATATCACTGCACAAAGTGATTTTAAATCAGAACTTCTGATCCCCCACATAAAATTTAAAAATGGTTTGAATATTCCGGGGCTCAAGCAAAATCAAATTCTAGATTACTAGCCAATAGACATGGGCAATTAGCTTTGTTCCAAATGGACATTTGGATGAATTCCATGCAATTCGGACATTCGGATGCTTATGAATGTCCAAAGTTTCGAATTGCTGAACTTCCGAAGTGCTTCAGATTTCTGAAAAGTGGCAAAACAAGTGGTTAGGTTTAGGGGTTGCGGTTAGGGGTTAGGGTTAGGGATAAGGGTTAGGGGTTAGAGGTTAGGGTCTGAATTACCGAAGTTCCGAATTGCCGAAGTTTCGAATTGCCGAAGTGCCAAATTGCCGAACCGAATGCCATTGGTCAGAATTGCCGAAAGCAGATCAATTTTTTTATTTACCCGAATTTCCGAACCGAAACAAATTTTTTGCCCATGCACATCCCTACTAGCCAAGCTTAAAAGTTACTCACCATTGCAAGCCTTGAGGGGCAATGGCAAACTCGCCAAGGTGTTTTTCTACTTCCCAGAGTTACATTTTTGTTTGACAATATTTTTTATTATTTTGATTGGACTGGGGGATCTCCTTATTTACTATCTATGAACTAATATATCTAGGTGACTGTATTTATAGCCAGCCATATATTATTATGATATTTATAGAGCGCCGTCAAATTCCGCAGCGCTTTACAATGGGTACATTGAGACTTTTTACTTTCTTAGTATAGGCTGGCTAGAACAGTATAGTGTATCGATATATGGTACACTGATCTACATAGTATTTTCTTGTTCATTGAGCACTTGGTATCTAGTTTATATTACAGTTTTCCTTTTAATTTATTTAATTCTCCTTGTGGGGACACCTTAGGTGTTTATAGTGTAGCATTAAGAGAGACTTTTTCATGTATTAGTGTCCGGCCAGACCAATCATACTACTCGTCTCTCTTTCACAGTAAGGTATTCTCAGTTGTGCTTAGTATTGGGGTATAAATGGAGCGTTATAATCAGGGCTTATTATTCTTTTGATGGTCGGTACCCGACTTTTACTATCAGTTTGGCTCAATACTGCCGTTTATCTCCCCAAAGGCTCCTTTACCACTTTTGCGCACAATCGATTCTGGAGCTCCCCTAATAATATAAAGAAGTATATATAGAATCTCTCACACACTCGTGAATTTATAACAATGATTCTAAAATCCACATACAGTGATATAGAAATTTCAATTTAAAGTGATTATGGTGGAATAAACAAATGAAGAATAACTTCCCTTAGCAATATAGGATATGCCCGAAGATTTCCTCCTATCTTCAATTCAACAAGTATATGGTATAGGGCTATTCCAAGCTATGGAGATAAGAAATACATGGCATAGTGCAATATTGTCCTAATAATAGCAAGTACTGTGAATCTATCCGCTGGGGCTATCCTCATTAGACAATATTTGTATGTGCAATCATATGTACGTTACTTTATGAAGAGTTTCACTGGTATTTGCTATGGCATCAGGATACATTGTACTTTTTTTCGTTCACACTTCGTATCCTATGTTGCAGACGCTTTGTAATAAAGTAGCTGTTGACAAACAGTTATTTTTAGTGGCCATCAGATACGGTGTGTAATTACTGCTTATATCGCAGATTAGCAGATGAACCTATTTTATTTTATTTTATTATTTTGTTTTTGTCATTATCACAGTATATACACTTTTCACGTTGGTTATATATATATATTTGTGTTAGGTGCTTAAGATAGTACAGTGTGAAATACCATGAATAAGCGTAGGATGATAAAAGGAGCAAGTCGGTTGTGGTGTGCCGAAACCGACGATGAGGTAGGCCTGAGAAAGAAGAGGGCCCACCCAGGAAAAGAAATAGAAAGGAAAATAAATGTTAAAAAGTGGTGTGGTGGGAGGGTCATTCAACGCTGACCTCGAACGGTAAGGAGCCAGGCAAGGGGAGTGCCTTAAGTAGGCTCGGTGTAGAAAACCAGCACCTCCCACAAATGCAGGCAAATTGCCTTAATACTTGTGTTAGGTGCTTAAGATAGTACAGTGTGAAATACCATGAATAAGCATAGGATGATAAAAGGAGCAAGTCGGTTGTGGTGTGCCGAAACCGACGATGAGGTAGGCCTGAGAAAGAAGAGGGCAAAAATTAAGTAATCCAATTTATTAACAGACCACCAATACATATACATTTATCAACCAGACATGTTTATGAAAGCATCTCTTAACTCTTGTACTGGGTTCGGTATGTACCGTGAGTAAGCGGATGACTTCCAGCGCCCCAGTGTTTTGATAACATGAGTTGGGACGTTGAAACTGGAGGCTGTGGACGCGGCTCCTATACGAAAGGAGTGTCCTGAGTAATTGTTTGCGTTGAGGCCCAGTTGTGTGAGCAAGGACCTGACGTAGGTCATGAAGGTTGTAGTGGTGAGTACTGCACCTTGTAGTTGTAATAACGGTTGCGAGGGCAGTAAGTGATGGTGCTGTATGTAGGCATCAAGAACTTTTACGGGACACCATCTGTTGTGCGTGGGGTAGTACGGAATGTTTACAGGTATGTGCTGGCTGGTTTTGGAGTGAGGTAAAGACAGGATGTAATGATCCATATGTTTTGTCAAGTGGGAATAGAGGAGGAATGGAGTGGTTTGGGTCGTGGAGGTCGTAGTGAATTCTCTGGGTCGTAGAAATCCATAGAAAGCGATGTATATTGCTGTTTTGATGATAGAATTCGTATTAGTGTCAAACGGTTTCAGGTCGAGTAGGTTAGATAAAGCTTTGAAGATATGGTTATCTATGGGTAGCCTCTGGGCCAAATGTGTGGGTTCTGATTTTTGAATACCTCTGAGTATGGTCTTAATTTGGGGAGAGGCCATGAAACTGTTGTTATTTGGGTGTAAGATGAGCATGTGGTGTTGAATGCCAGTGAGATAGAGTTTGATGGTGTTATATGACAATTTGAGTTTAAGGTGGCAAAAGGAAGCAAACCCCAAAAAAGATGTCATAACAAACGGTTGTATGATGTTATGTTCCAGAAGGAATCGTTTGAATAGTGTGAAAGCCCTGTTGTATGTTTTGTTTGTATTGTGTGAAAGTGCCAACTGAGACAATGTCCTGCTATGCTGCATGATGACGTCTAGTCCAGTATGAGTTGTTGAAATGTTGGAGTGATGGTGGCTGTGGGTGCTGCTGACGGGAGTGCTTGATGAAACTCCTGAAATTTAAAGCGAGACAAACTGTCAGCAGCTGTGTTGTATACACCTGGCACATGGAAACAACATAGGAAGAAATTATGACAAGCTGCCAACCAAGTGAGTTTCCTCAGAAATCTCATAATCGTAAGAGATTTGGAACGACCTTTGTTGATGATGTGACAGGTCGCCTGGTTGTCTGAGTAACAACGCACTGGCGTATTAGCCCATAAATGACCCCACGCTACGGCAGCCGCCACTATGGGGTAGATCTCAAAAAGAGCTGAGGTAGTGGAAAAACCTTCCAAATCCAGAACTGCTGAAGGCCAGCTGCCCCAAAGCCATTCGTTCCCAAAAATTGCTGCAAAACCAGTGGTAGATGCCGCATCTGACCAAATGGTAGGAGATGATTCAGTCAATTGAGGGAGGAACATACTTTACCATTCCAAGTGGTTAAAAACCTCTTCCACATGTTTAGATCTGCCGTAGCTTGGGCATCTAAGGACAACCTGTGCGTGTCATGTAGAAAAAGTGGGAAAAGATGCAATAGTCGTGAAATAAAGGAGCGGCCTTGAGGTATGATGCGCATTGCAAAATTTAGTGACCCCAGCAGGGACTGTAGTTCTTTGCGGTTGCAAGTGCCGAGCTGTAGGTAGTTGTTTATGTAAGTGAGAATATTGTCTATCTTCTCGTAAGGTAGGCTTGCTTGCATTGTGGCAGAGTCTAACTGGATACCCAGAAAAGTGATAACCGTGTCTGGCCCTTCTGTTTTCTTTGGGGAGATGGGTACACCTAGTTGCTCAAACAGCTTAGTGGTAGCTTTGAGGCTAGTGGGAGGTGCAGTATTCTCCTCGACCAGTAGGAAATCGTCCAAGTAATGTAATACTGTAGGGCATCCGGCTATGTTCAATAGTAACCAGCATAGTGCTTCGGCAAATGTGTCGAAAATAGCTGGGCTACTTTTGGACCCAAAAGTTAACCGGGAGAAAAAATAGTAGTTCTCGGACCACTTGATGCCATGCAGGTGCCACAGTGTGGGGTGGATAGGGAGTAATTTGAAGGCGTTAGTAATGTCGGTCTTACTGAGCCAGGCTCCCACCCCTGCTTGTATGATGGCTGTAATGGCGTGATCTATGGTGGTGTATTGCAGAGAGAATTCCTCAGAGGGTATGAGGGAATTAAGACTGGGGTTGGCCGATGAGTGGGGAGCCGATAAGTCAATGATGAGTCTCTGTTTTTGGGAAGATTTCCCTGTGACAATACCAATAGGGTTGGTGCGCCATTCTGTGAATGGAGGAGTTCTAAAAGGCCCCAATACAAAGCCCTCATCCACTTCTTGGGCTATGAGGGTGTCAACCACTGTGGGGTTGTGTTGGGCGGATTGTAGGTTAGGGCATTCCAGAGTTCCAGCTGGTATGTGTAGGATACCTGTGTGGAAGCCTTCTGTTAAACCAGAAATAAGAAAATCTACCAGGTGTCTAGATGGGTGCTGAGACATCAATGCTGTGAATACTGGCATATTAATGGACGTAAGGTAAGGCTTAGAATACATTTTATTTGGACACATGGTCTTTGCATGTGCCCTAAAACATTTTGAACAGACATGCAATAGTCTACATCCACTGTAATTACAAGACCCAACATTGAAATTATTACATATCTGGGACTTGCCCAGAAACTTGATTGGGCGTCCCAATTTGTCTTTGGATAGTTTCCCTGGATCCCCAGAGGAACTAGTTCCTTGTGTGGAGGCATGTCCGTCTGCCGTGTTGGGACAAAAATTAGTAGTATGGGCTGTGGAGGAGCAGTATGCACAAGCTGGTGTTCTTAGACCTGCAAAGTGTCTGCAGAATAAGACGGTATCAATCCTTCCCCAGTTGGATCGTGTACCGTACTGGGAGAAGGCTCCAGCCACTTTTGCAGAAAAAGACCTATGGTAGTCATAGAATGCTGAACCACCATATTTGTTGCCCAGGTCTACCAGCTTGTGCATATAGAGATCAAACTCCTCTCTTCTGTTGGGATAAACCGCACAGATGACATCCCTGTAAATACCAAACGCTAGTACAAATTCAGGGATAGTCAGTTTCCTGTTCAGGCGGGCATCCCTAGATCTGACAATAACAGAAACATCATCATAAGCATACGTCTTATGTTCCACAATGTCCTGGGAGGCAATCAACAGGGAAGCCAGGTTGACGTCTTTACCTTCCAGGATATCCCTTTTGATATGCTCAGGTATCATGTGGGCCGGGCTAACTTCCTGGTCATCCAGGGGGCTGGCTGGAGCGACTAATGGCAAGGCTGGTGTTTGTACCGCAGCCGCGGGTGGCCCTGCTAGAGTGAGGGCCGTGGTGACCGACTCAAGTTTCTCCAGCCTGGAGTTGACCTTGCCCATGGATGCCATGAGTGAGGATAACATGGCATGTATGTCCCCTGGGTTGGACTGGCTAGATCCTTCCCCGGCTTCCATGTTATTGGTTGATGTGCGTAGCAGTTTGAAAAGTTCTGCCTTCCTTGCTGTAGCGGGGTAGGGGATTTGTCGTCTCCTTAATTCCGTGGTTATGCGCGGGATTGTCCAGGATCTAATTGATGCTGGACTAGCTAGCTCTCCTCCTTGTGTGGGAGTGACAGCTCTAGCCGGGGTGCTAGGCAGGGAGAAATCCTCTACCCCTTCCTGAGACATACTATAAATAAAACAATAATTAGTATATAGAACCACCAAATTGTACTGGCAGGCTAGCTAGGCCGGATGGCGAAAGTATTATGCTTGTTTGGTGACAGGTGAGGCCCTACTAATTGCCAAGCGGCTTGAGAGGCTCTATCTATGCGTTGGCGCGAGGGGTTATTGAGGCCACTTGACGTAGTGGCAGGAGTTTTAGGCCTCTCGGTGACTGTACGACAGAAAACAGGGGAAGGGAGTGACAGGTGAGGCCCTCTCTTTGCAACATGCGAGGCGGCTAGCTAACGTGTGGCCCGATGGGTGTTTGCCTCCGAAACGTTTGAGGCGGGGTGTTGGCCTCGCGGGACCACTAACTAATGGCGACAGCCAAGATGGGGTAAATACCTATTGGGAATCCTGTGACCCTATTGCCAGTACTCTAAACTAGGGGGATGAAATGAAATGTATGGTAGAATACCATATGAGCAGGTGTACGTACCTGGTAGTATGATAAATCACAGGAATAAACCGTGTGGAGAAATTATATAAGCTCGACAGCCTAAAATGGGTAAAAGAGAGTAGTACGATGAGTGTGGGGTGTAAAAGAACCAGACTTATAGTCTGTAGCAGCAATGTATAAAATTATGTTGATACCATGGGAATAGCTATGAGTGGCTCAGAAATGTTTGCATGCTTGAATAAGACATCTGAGGGAGGCCGTGGCCTATGTACAAACAATCTATGTGTTACGTGATAATGGTGTGTAAAGGAAAACATGAAACGTAGGTTATATACATATGTATATGACTGTGTAGGGGACGTATGATTGGTTGGATCAGTACGTGTGATTCAACCCGAGTATGCATGCAGAAGGATTTAAGCCTTATGTGTCATCGTCATGACAGAGAAATGAGGCCTGTAATGTAGGCTGAGTAAATTGAAATGAAATGGATAGTTATAAAACTCCTGGCGTGGGAGTTCAATGATCTGTACCGAAATGTAACTGGTTTTATAGAAAGGGACATGGATGAGGTCATGGCCTAATTAACACAGCGTTATGTATGATATGTAGCAGAAAGACCAAAGGCAGGGATACCCCAAAATGATTTAACATGATGTAAAGTGATGTATATCTATGATATGTATTTATAGCAAAGACGTATCAACCCGAGAATTATTGCTTAAATGAACCTATCCTTGTATATGTTGTATTAATAACCCAGAAATGATGCTTGTAACATAGGCTGAGTCCATTCGTATAAATGGATAAGTAATGCAGACCCCTGAAAGCGTGGGAGTCAAATGGTATACACAGAGAAGTGGACTTGATTTGTGGACGTAATACAATACTGACAATTTGTTAAAAGTAATCAACAATAATCTATTTAAGCAAGCAATACTTTAACCGAATGTTATATACACATGAAATGGTGAATATAATTCATGAAAGGATTATACGTGAACACACAGAACAGCCGAAAGCAAATGTGAGGGGAACACAGAAGTTAGAATAGTTTAACCGTATGATTTATGCGAACCAAAGCGTGTATGAGCGTATGTAAAATTTGCCGAACGGCAAAACAACCGAATGAACATTCGTTTAAATAACATGAATAGGATATGCGAAATGACTATTGAACGATTTAAAACATGTTCAGCCGAATGACCGTACGAATGAAAAGCCCGCGAATGGCTTGAAACATTCGTGTCATAACCAGGGAAAAGCCGTAAAGCGAGGACCCGTGCTGTACCGTACGCCGTGGGAACCAGTCCTGGCGTGACAGGAAGGTCTGACTTACGGTTTAGGAGTCCCTGGGACGCGATCTACAACGGAGAACGGAGTCAGAAGAAGCTGGACGGGCGGAAAGGCCTGAACAGGATTCCTGGACACAGCTTAACGTGGTGAAACCTCCTGGATACTGAAACCAAGATGGCGTCTGAGAGAACCCGGAAGTGGATCCTCATTCAACGCTGACCTCGAACGGTAAGGAGCCAGGCAAGGGGAGTGCCTTAAGTAGGCTAGGGGTAGAAAACCAGCACCTCCCACAAATGCAGGCAAATTGCCTTAATACACAATATATATATATATATATATATATATATATATATACACACATATACACATACATACACATACATACATATATATATATATATATATATATATATATATGTGTGTAATTTCAAAATACACGTTGAACGAAATATATATTATATAAAAAATAATAGTCTACATATATTTATGTAATCATTTTACATAATTAGGTAATTTTATTAATTTTAATTTGCGGGACCTGCCTGACATCCCCGGTCAAAAGTATAGGGAATTTAATTTGCTAGCACTATATTTAACCCTATAACTTTCCAAGACACCATAAAACCTGCACATGGGGTGTACTGTTTTACTCGGGAGACGTCGCTGAACATATATTTGTGTTTCAAAAAACAGTAAAATGTATTACAATGATATCGTCAGTGAAAGTGAAGTTTTTTGCATTTTTCACACCCAAACGGCACTTACACTGATGATATCATTGTTGTAATACATTTTACTGTTTTGAAACAAATATTTATGTTCAGCAAAGTCTCCCGAGTATAACAGTACCCCTCATGTACAGGTTTTACGTTTGTTTCAAAAGTTACAGAGTCAAATTTAAGGCTTGCGTTTCAGTTTTTTCACATTGAAATTTGCCAGATTGGTTACGTTGCCTTTGAGACTGTATGGTAGCCCAGGAATGAAAATTACCCTCATCATGGCATAACATTTGCAATAGTAGACAACCCAAGGTATTGCAAATGGGGTATGTCCAGTAATTTGTTAGTAGCCACTTGGTAACAAACACTGGCCAAAATTGGCATTCAAATTAGTTTTTTTGTATTTTTCACACACAAAATATTATTGTATAGAATTCGGAAAAATGTAGGTAACAATGCACAAACTGCATAATCAGGTAAAGGCAACTTGTACAGGGCCCCGTAATTGTAAAAATAATAGCCACTGGTATTGCCCTAACAAGGGAGCTAGTACAAACTAAATCCATTAAAATGGAAGCTAAGAAGTCCATTTAAGGTATTAACCCCTTAACGACGAGTGACGGACCTGGTTAACCCCAGATCTATATTAGAGGCAGACCGGGAGCACCCGATAGTGCTGCCCCAGCACCGGTGCTCGCTCTGACAGGCTGTCAGAGCGAGCACATGTGCTCAATGTATACCAATCCAAGGTTGCCTCTTTTTATGGAG
>OW240914.1:15843887-15875027 GCA_933207985.1 Pelobates cultripes
GAGGAACGATGATGGTTCAGAACCGTCATCGGAAACATCCTCTTGAGGACCAATAATGGTCCTGAACCATTATAATGGTAATATTTACTTACCTGATTGCCGCTGTTCCCCCGGCGGTGATCGGTGTTGCTTACGGTGTAGGGGGACTGCCTGAAAGCCCCCCACACTGTATATAAAAATATATATTTTGAAATAGCAATGTCCTACTTGTATTTATAGACCTATAACTTGCAAAAAAAAGCAAAAAATCATGTAAACACTGGGTATTTTTAAACCCAGGACAACATTTTTAATCTATTTAGCAGTTTGTTTCACTAACTTCTGTAGATAAGTAAAAGATTTTTCAAGTAAAAGTCAAAAGTAGTTTTTTCCAATTTTTCGCCATTTTTTTTTAAAGTAAATTATATGACATGATACAAATAATGGTATATAAAGTAAGCCCTTCTTGTCCTGAACAAAGCAATATATAACTTGTATGGGAACAGTAAATGAGAGACAAGAAAATTACAGCTAAATAAAAACACCACAAAAGTGTTAAAACAACTCTGGTCCTTAATGTACAACATGGCCAAAACTGTCTGGTCCTGAAGGGGTCAATCAACAAAAGGTAGGTTTTGGCTTGAGAAAACCCAGAGCAAATCATTATATGCAAGGTAACAGAGCCAGTAAGTTGATGGCACACAGATTGAACAGTAAACAAGTTAGTTTTAAAATTTATTTTCTAAACCCAGGCACAGGAAATAAACGTATTTCCAATAAAGACATCAGTAACACATTTGCCAAATATTATAAAACCTTATACAATAATTTTTGCTTAAAATTGACCTTCCTATCCCAGGCTCAAATATCAGTATTGCAAGTCCCAATGTATGAACAACAAGTCATTGAATTCCTGAACAAAAAGTATACAGTCCCTACCAGCTAACAAAGCAACAGGCCTAGATTGATATACCAACCTTTATTATAAAAATTTTTGTCACACACATTTGCCACACTTGACCTCATTATTTATTTTTGTTACTCAAAATTCAGCAAAATTACCAAAATAAATGCTATTAGCCAGGCAAAGCTCCTACATTGTGCCAACATTTTCACTCACTTTCTTAGTTAAATGCAGATGCAAAGTTATATGTGAAAATTCAAGCAATAAGGCTGAGAAAAATTCTCCCATCATTAATTCATAAAGATCAGGTAGGTTTTGTCATGTGGAAAGAGGAGACTAATAACACATGCAAAGTGTTCAAATTAATATATATATAAAGAGACTCAATTTAGTAGGCCTTCTGTTTTCTTTAGATGCTGAGAAGACATTTAATTGCCTTTTTGTATGCAAATGTCAGCTTTCCTCTCAATTAATAAATACAGTTCATGCATCGTTTGAGTGCCCATTTGCTCTGGTTCTAAATCCTGGTTTCTTAAACTAAACTTTTTATATGACCTGTGGATACAGACAGTAATATGATGTAAAAAATAAAAGAGGTCAGCACTAATAATAAAAAATTAGTAGGCAGCGGCCTAGCAGAGGGTAACAGGAAACAACAACAACAACAACAGTAGTGCAAGGCTGCACCAAAGTATATCAATGTGGACTATAGATAATAAAAAAAAAGTATATAGATAAAACATATATATATATAAAGTTAATGCATATAAATTAGTCCAAAATGGTTAGAGCTTGCACTATGGCGATGAATGTCTTCTAAGGTGCTTTTGGTGATGGGGTGTCCTAACTGTTCATAGTATTCCGATTGTTCTCGTAATATGGAAGACACAAAGAAGAGACCGATCGTATAGAATGTATGGGTCAATATATGTGAGAATAGAGATATATATATATATTCAACTCACTTTTAGAAGAGCTATAGCCAGCTCAGGTATAACGGGCGTACAACAGTATGATCCCCGCTTATGGGAAATATGGGTGGTTTTCTTCTGGAGGGAATGATGCCCAACTCTCAGGAAAGGGGTATATAAAAACAGCTGATAGTTCTCTCTGTTTTAACAGGGTATAGAATTTGTATAAAAATGAAAATGTACTTACAAGTATAGTGTAGGCCAACTGCACTATGGTAACAGCGTTGGTGGTATGATCCCCACCTCGGATAAACTTGTAAGCACCCAATGAAATCAATAAAAATCCAGGTAAAAATAGAGAATGTGTATAAAAAGATAACTGGCACAAATAGTAACCAAAAAACCTTTTAATTATATAAAAACACAAATAATAAAACCATTTACGCGTTTCGCCACTAGGGCTTTTTCAAAATGGGATAAGATTAACAACCTGGCTGATAGGAGTATATATATAAATTAAAAATTGGCACCAAAAAAAGTCATTTTGTCAGTAGTCAATAGAAAAAGAGTCATACATCACATTTAGTATAAAGGAAAATACAAAGGTTTACATTAATAGTAATGTTATACAGGGTCTTATGTAGTTAAAATTACTTTAAAACGAGGTGTAGGAGCTTAGAAATGCTTGAACTAAGCGAGTCACGTGACTCGTGTGGAATACAGGTGCATTGCATGTTGGGAAATGTAGTAGTTAGGTATGTGAGACACATGACTAATGAAATCATAGGTGGCAGTGTGTGAAGAAAGCGAGCGATGTTGCTCGCAGCAGGAAATAGAGAGGCTGTAGTTCATGTTGCCGGAAGTGTATCGCGATAAAGTGCCATGAAACACTTCCGGCAACACGAACTACAGCCCCCATAATGCCCCCGCTATTAACTAGCTTAATTCAAGCATTTCTAAGCTCCTACACCTCGTTTTTAAGTAATTTTAACTTTTCATTTATATTAAATGTAAATGTATGACTCTTTTTCTATTGGCTATTGACAAAATGACATTTTTGGGGGGGGCAATTTTTAATTTATTGTGTACCTATTTATTCTCCTATCAGCCAGGTGGATCTTATCCCATTTTGAAAAAGCCATAGTGGCGAAAAGCGTAAATGTTTTCATTATTTGTGTATTTTATATAATTAAAAGGTTTTTTGGTTACTATTTGTGCCAACTATCTTTTTATACACATTCTCTATTTTTACCTGTTTTTTTATCGATTATATCGCGTAAAATATGTAGCAACCTCCATACTTACATTTCACTACAAACCATGGTTGCATCACAATATTAATTATCAATGCCAAGAATATCAAGGAGATTCCATAAAACTTTTCTTGGAATTACAAACCCAATTAAAGTCTTATCTAATGAAAACTGAAATACACCAGGTATATTCTGGAGTCAAGTTGCCTGTATCTCATTTTGAACAAATATGCTTACAAATTAAACCACATTAAAATATAATTTACAAATGTCATGGACTACTTAAAAGAGAATCTGGGAAATAAATAGGGAATTTTAGAAAATCTTTACACAAGGAATTGGGACATAACATCCAACTCACTTGACGTTGCAATGGAAGATAAGGTATATGTGGTATATGGTTTCATTCTATTGTTCCATTAGTGGAATTGTGAAATTTAGGCCTAAATAACTAAACCAGACAAACTGTTGTATCAAGAATTATTTGTATTCATGTATAGTGAATAAAAATATGTTAAGAATTTGTTTCAAAAACATAAATGTGAATAGATGCAGTACATCTCTTTTACCGTTTATACTACCTGTCAACTAAATAAATTGGAGTAAATTAAATTAAAGGAACACAAAAGCACCATCACTACTACAGTCCGCTGTAGTAGCTATGGATTGAAGAGAGACCTAGCTCCCTTCCACAGTAAGTAATCAAACTGTTTGAGAATGGTTTGATAAATAATCCGGGGTCTGCTAGATGCCGTTGCTGCCTCCCATGTACCAAGAACCATAAGCTCCTCTGAGCTTACCTTATCTATTTTAGATGTATAGGGATAGATACGATAACCCCACATTGGAGAGGGGGCGACACAGAAAAAGTGCTAGCTATGAAGGAAACAGAGTGGATTCATAGACTCAAAACCACTTCTCCAAGAGGTCTAAATGTTGATCTGGACCTACTAGTGTTTATGGATTGAAAAAAGTTTTTTTAGGGCTCTAGTAGTCATATGTTATTTTATTCAATTCACTTAATAAATGTATTTAATAAATTCATCTAACAAATTGTTTTAACATTTAAATGTTTCCATAGAATTTTTATTCCACTAGTATTTTCTAATTTTTTATTAATTTTTTATTAATTTTTTATTAATTTTTTATCTATTTTTTATTAATTTTTATTAATTTTTTCATTATTAATTTTTAATGAATTTATTTTTAATGAATTTTTTTTAATGAATTTATTTATAATGAAAATTTTTTAATGAATTAATTTAATTAATTTTTTAATGAATTCATTTTTTTTTTATTCATTTATTATCCGATGATGTCTTCGCCATGTCCCTTATCTGAATAAAATAAACTGATAATCATTATAAACTGACAATTATTATATATGAATTCTATTATCATTATATATGATTTTTATTAATTTGTGGGACAGCTATTCATATAGTTTGTTATATATTGATAAAGTAATCTCTCTTTATATAATATTGTATAAAATGTAATAACATGTCTCTACCTTTTTCTATTTTCTCTGTAGTAGGTCTAATGTTTAATTTAAACTGTAGATCTGTAACTAGTTCTGTATGTTAAACTCAAAGATGTGATGTATTTGAAATATATATTTTTATCTTCATTATAAGGTTTGGTTTTATATGCTACTTGTCAGTATTCTATTTTTTTATTCTTGAAGTGCCCTTATATCACTCCGTCGGACCAAATGGTCACGCACGGAAGTGTGTCCGCCGGCATAAAGTATCAATAAAGTTATTTTGCGTTCCAAGCTGGATGCGCGCGCATGCGCGGTAAAGGTTTACCGTAATGCGCATGCGCGCAATACCGAAAGTGGCGCGAACTTAATTATTTAAAGAGCCGGAAGGAGAAGAGAAACACAGCTCTTGAAAAAGTCGATCGGACGAAACGCGTTGAGCGGTGAAAAGCTTGCTAGTGTCCCCAGTGTTCCCAGAACTTTTTGGATCAGATCCAGCTTGAATTACTATTGGAAGTCTCTGGAACTTTGAAAACTTGGATCCTGCAGTGAGAGGGGGACTTTAGCCCAGGAAAGGGCTGACAAGCTTTTTTAGCACAATTGAGACATATGTCCTTGTTGTGCAACTACATTTGTGAGTGTATTTGTTTTTTATTATTTTGTTTTACCTGTTATTAAATACTTCACTATATATTTCTGTTTTTATCTCTTTACATGAATACCCATGAATACTATGTGGTAAATATATTCACATGTTTGTGATTGTGGCGCCCCCGGTGGTATATGTTTTTTAACTATATGGTTTTAAACTATACTTATTCTGTTGGTATTGCAATTGGGACTGGGAGTGATCCCTATTTCGGGGTGATTAGCCTGCACTGTACTTTGCACTTTTTTTCCCACTTACTGCCCCTTTTTTCAGATACCTTATCTATGCATGGCGCTTATTGGGTAAGAACGTCAGGTGAGATCTCTCAGTCAATGAGTGCTTTCCTAACTCAATTGCAGACCACTTGGCTGCAGAAGAGGCAACTGTGGAAGCCTGGCAGATCCTAGGTAAGTTGTCAAACTGTTCTTAAACAGTTTGACTGCATATTGTGGAAAGGCACTGGAGAGCTCCTAGAACCATAATTACTACAGTGTTTGTAGTACTTGGGGTGTTCTTTTAACTTATAGCAAAGCAACTAATATTTTATATCACTGCCCAATATGTGACTTTTTGTGTGGCAATATTTTAAAAATGTATCAATTTCCAAAATAATTACATTTTGCCCTAAGATTATAACAATTTTTACCTGATGATACTAAGATACACACTTACCCCATTTTAGTTGTATCTATTTTGAATGAGTTTCTAATATCTTTCTAAATATATGAAATTTTCACAAAGAAAGAAAGTTAATAACATTTTTAATTGTAATGTAGTTTATATTTTTAAAATATCGACATTCTGAATATATACATACATAGTGTAAAAGATTAATATTAGTCTCACAGATGAATAAACAGATTGTCCCTCACTGTTCTGCAACTATTTATGTCATTATGATCAGTATGTTATGATAATATATTTAAGTACTTTTCTCAGTGCTGCCCTAATTTCTTGGTTCCTAAAACTATATATTATCGGATTCGCTAAGGGTGTCCCTACAATGTACAACAAAGATCTGAACTTATTCACATTGACAGAGTCTTCCCCAGATGGAAACATATAAACTATTATTAGAGACACGTAATAAGTGCACACAGAGATGAGGTGGGAACTACAGGTGGAAATAAACTTTCTCCTTCCAGCTTTAGAAGAAATGCTAATGAATGTAAATGAAATTAAAATGTAGGTGATGACAATAAAAACAAACGGGACAAATATCACATTGATTGAGATGTAGAAGTCCAATGTGGTTAAAAGTGATGTGTCAGATATAGATCGTGCCACTATGGGACCAAAGTCGCAGAAGAAATGGTCTAAATAATTAAGACCACAAAATTTTAACTGACACATTATCACAAATTCACTGGAGAGTAAAACAAAAACTAGCATCCAGGACCCAGAAACCAGCGAGAGACAAACATTAGGAGTCATTATTAAGGTGTAACTGAATGGTTGACGAATTGCTAGGTATCTATCGTAGGACATCACTGCAAGGAGAAAGCACTGCACAAACCCAAATATAGCAAAAAGATAGAGTTGGGTTAAACAGCCAGAAATAGGCACTATCCTCTCTTCCATTATTATAATATTTAGTGTAAATGGCATAACGCTTGTGGTGAGAAACACATCAGCTAAAGCTAAGTGTTTGAGGAAGTAAAACATTGGCACTTTAAGATGGTCAATAGTTGTCACCAGTATGATGATGAGAAGATTTCCACACAGTATTGCAGTGTAGATTAGTAAGAACAGCATGAAGAGAAGGCCTTTTAGATGGTATAATCCCTGGAACCCCAAGAGCAGAAATGCTGGAACTTGAGTCTGGTTATCCTCACACATTGTTTAATGAAAGAACTCGGTCAGTTATTTTGATGGTCCTTTTCCTAAAATAAGAAGAAAATGTAATGTCAATTTAAAGACAATTGGTTTTACAACAGTTTTACAACAGTTTACCAGTGAACATGAGCAGTGAAGGAGAGGTCAAAGTCACAGAGAACACCTAGGCAGCGAGCCTTAGAGGTAGAGCGGATGGTAGCACCATTGACTTGGAGGGACACAGACAAGGGAGTAGCAACACTTGAGGGAGGGAAGTTCTGTTTTGGACAGGTTCGGTTTAAGGAAATGAGCAGCCATCCAGTTGGAAAAAGCAGAGAGGCATTCAGAGACTTGAGTCAAAAGGGGTGGTGAGAAATCAGGGGAGAACAGATACATTTGTGTGTCATCTGCATTGAAATGATACTGGAAGCCAAAGGGGCTGATGAGTTTACCAAGGGAGACAGTGTAGATTGAGAACAATAGGGGACCAAGGACAGATCCTTGGGAAACACTAACAGAGAGGAATTGGGGAGAAGAGGCAGAGCCAGAGAAAGAAACACTGAATGAGTGCTGGGAGAGAAGGAAGAGCACCAGGACAGAGCAATATCTCGTGGACCAAGATTACGGAGGATGAGCAGAAACTGTTGATGATCATGTCTAAAATTAATTAACTAATGCAAACATGCAATTTGTAAAAGTTATTTCAATTAAGTAAAATGAAAGCTCATCAAAATATTTGTTAGCTAATTCGTAAACATGATATTTGGGTATAAAAAAAAATATTTTATAGAATAATAAACACAATACAGATGAAATGTTGAAAGCCTTTGCAGATTAATTTCTAATATGTACTTGTGTGCTAAACCCAGTTACTAGCCAATCCAACATTTATGTAACTTAATATTACATTTCTTCTCTTACACTATAGGAGAAACAAACATAAAATGTATGTACACAAAAATAACATACACAATCATATCCTATATAATTCCATGTTTTCAATATATTTCCATGTTTTCAACATGTTATACATTTACATTACAATATATGTTCTCAAAATATAGAGTTGGTGTGAAATCTTTACAGTTACAATTAATCTCAAGCTTACCAGATAATCAAACACCTTTCCATGTGGAAACTGTTGCATCTAAAAATTCCCAGAAGCAGTACCCATTTTTATACTTTTCAGGACTGAGCATTAAAGCAATCCTAATTGCTTTGAGAAATGCAGAATTGTCTCAACAGAGTAAAAGAAAAACATATTAATTTGAACAGGCTGACTACTTGTTTTTTTTAACTAAAACAAATAATTCACTTGGGTAATCAGATATTTCTCAGAAGCTCATATTTTGTTATTTTCCCACAAAACAGTTTAAGATTCTTTGCTTAAAATCAATTCTTGCTCAGTAACTGGAAACCCATAATAGATAGCCTTAAAATTTACATCTAAATTTTACATCTTACCTATTTTCTAAAATCTATTTGTTGTATATTTTTTTATTAACAAGTTTAGCAAAACTATTTTATCTTTAGATTTTTTTATTATTATTATTATTATTATTATTATTATTATTATTATGATATTATAGAGCGCCGTCAAATTCCGCAGCGCTTTACAATGGGTGGACGAACAGACATGTAGTTGTAACCAGACAAGATGGACACACAGGAACAGAAGGGTTTAGGGCCCTGCTCAATGAGCTTCCATGCTAGAGGGAGTGGGGTAAAATGACACAAACGGTAAGGATAGTATTAGACTAGTGACAGTTGCAGAAGAGGAAGCAGTCAGAAGCTATTAACAGTTTAATTGATACGCTTTTATGAGGAAGTGGGTTTTTAATGATTTTTTGAATGAGTGGAGACTGGGTGAGCATCTAAATTGAGCTCTATATTTTATAGTAAACCAATGTAGGGACTGACAGAAGGGTGAGGCATGGGAGGTGCGGGCAGACAGGAAGATGAGCCTCGCCGTCGCATTCATTATGGACTGTAACGGCACAAGCTAGGAGCACGTAAGACCACTGAAAAGTGGATTACAGTAGTCAAGGCGAGAAAGGACAGTGGAATGGACCAACACTTTAGTCTTATCTGGCGTTAAGTAGGGGCGGATGCGCGCAATGTTTTTGAGATGGAAATGACAGGATTTTTGCGATAAATTGAACATGAGGCTTGAAGGAGAAGTCGGAGTCAAAGAGAACACCTAGGCAGCGAGCCTGTATGGTGGAACTGATGGTAACACCATTGACTTGGAGGGAGACAGACACAGGAGTAACAACACTTGACACAGTTCTCCAACTTCAATATCCGCATCTGAGCCATGATAAAACTCGGGACAGGACCGAATGGAGTCCATCCATTCCCCTTTGATCTAAGCGGTGAATGGTCTTCATCTAAGAAAAAAAAAACACCATGCGGGCTAGTGGTAGTCAAAGAACTCTTAAGGGTGCCTCAATCAAAAAATCCCAAGAACCCAACTCGAGGGGTAAACTCTGAAGCCTCGAGATACGAACTAGGGGGGCATAAATAGAGGTTGAGATTTTCGGCCGAAGGCGTCATTGTAGAAGAATAATAGCAATCTGGATTCATGAAGTAATGGGGGTATTTAGACCTGAAGATGAGCTGTCACTGGTTCTAACCGCTTGGTGGAACACATAGGGTCAAATTTGAATTGAAGGGTATACAGGTGGACCAGCAGTGGCCGGTCATTCCACAGGGGGTGCAGCAATGTTGGCAAATTAAACAGCAGTATACAGAATCCGGGGTTTATGGCAGTGTGTAAATTCGTCCAACAACATTTGAACTAGAAGGATGGTGTAGAAGAAAACGAGCAACAGAATCAGTCCATGTTGGACAGGGTACAGATTTTGGATTTCCACCCCTGGGACTGCTGTCGATATAGATTGAGAGTGGAGTAGACCAAATGGCTGAATTTTATTACCCAGCTGAAGTTCAGCCCGTCAAGGAAATCCAAGTAGGGCCCAATAGGACGTTTGTCAGCCTGAAGATAGGATATAGTTGAATGGATCATCTAGGTCCACGCAATTGTGAAATTCTGAAGCTTGTTACCCACCAGAATAGGTCCTCGGTCCTCGGTCCAGGGACCTAGTTCTATGAACACGAGGTCTGAAATTCTGGCATCAGTATGAAGAAGAAAAAACAAAAAAACAGATAATTTTGTTCAGTGCACCGTGACATTTTAGCGATGCCTAGTATGCATATAGAATGTAAGCCCCCTTCCCCAATGACAGACGTATCCAGGTTTTGTGACAGAATGTCATCCATCCAAGGAAGGAGTCGTGCCGAGGTTTGAGAACTTTGGATGGCCTAACCTGAGCAGACGCAGGTATTGATCAAGGGGGATGAGGGGATGAAGAGAAAACTGCTCTGACCTGGTGCCCAGATAGAAGAAAAACAAGGCAAACAGGGGAAAGAACGTGGAGAGTGTAGAGACAGGGAAGGAAATCCCTCAGGAGAGATCTGACAGGCTTTTTTAATTTCCTCTTGAGATATGGGCTTGTTTAGTTCCTTTAGTTTTTTTCTAAATTTATTGAAGGTAGTTTGATTTTCTTTAACCCCTTAAGGACACATGATGGAAATATTCCGTCATGATTCACTTTTATTCCAGAAGTTGTGTCCTTAAGGGGTTAAAAAGGTTTTAAAATCAGAAGCTAGTGGTCTGTCCCATGGCAAATTATAGAGATTGGCATAGTAGTCTGTAAAAGCTTTCCCTATTTGATGAGGATAAATATTATCTCCTACTATGATTTTCTTTATATTCAAATTTATCTTATCTACAGGGAGTGCAGAATTATTAGGCAAGTTGTATTTTTGAGGATTAATTTTATTATTGAACAACAACCATGTTCTCAATGAACCCAAAAAACTCATTAATATCAAAGCTGAATATTTTTGGAAGTAGTTTTTAGTTTGTTTTAGTTATAGCTATGTTAGGGGGATATCTGTGTGTGCAGGTGACTATTACTGTGCATAATTATTAGGCAACTTAACAAAAAACAAATATATACCCATTTCAATTATTTATTATTACCAGTGAAACCAATATAACATCTCAACATTCACAAATATACATTTCTGACATTCAAAAACAAAACAAAAACAAATCAGTGACCAATATAGCCACCTTTCTTTGCAAGGACACTCAAAAGCCTGCCATTCATAGATTCTGTCAGTGTTTTGATCTGTTCACCATCAACATTGCATGCAGCAGCAACCACAGCCTCCCAGACACTGTTCAGAGAGGTGTACTGTTTTCCCTCCTTGTAAATCTCACATTTGATGATGGACCACAGGTTCTCAATGGGGTTCAGATCAGGTGAACAAGGAGGCCATGTCATTAGATTTTCTTCTTTTATACCCTTTCTTGCCAGCCACGCTGTGGAGTACTTGGACGCGAGTGATGGAGCATTGTCCTGCATGAAAATCATGTTTTTCTTGAAGGATGCAGACTTCTTCCTGTACCACTGCTTGAAGAAGGTGTCTTCCAGGAACTGGCAGTAGGACTGGGAGTTGAGCTTGACTCCATCCTCAACCCGAAAAGGCCCCACAAGCTCATCTTTGATGATACCAGCCCAAACCAGTACTCCACCTCCACCTTGCTGGCGCCTGAGTCGGACTGGAGCTCTCTGCCCTTTACCAATCCAGCCACGGGCCCATCCATCTGGCCCATCAAGACTCACTCTCATTTCATCAGTCCATAAAACCTTAGAAAAATCAGTCTTGAGATATTTCTTGGCCCAGTCTTGACGTTTCAGCTTGTGTGTCTTGTTCAGTGGTGGTCGTCTTTCAGCCTTTCTTACCTTGGCCATGTCTCTGAGTATTGCACACCTTGTGCTTTTTTAGCACTCCAGTGATGTTGCAGTTCTGAAATATGGCCAAACTGGTGGCAAGTGGCATCGTGGCAGCTGCACGCTTGACTTTTCTCAGTTCATGGGCAGTTATTTTGCGCCTTGGTTTTTCCACACGCTTCTTGCGACCCTGTTGACTATTTTGAATGAAACGCTTGATTGTTTGATGATCACGCTTCAGAAGCTTTGCAATTTTAAGAGTGCTGCATCCCTCTGCAAGATATCTCACTATTTTTGACTTTTCTGAGCCTGTCAAGTCCTTCTTTTGACCCATTTTGCCAAAGGAAAGGAAGTTGCCTAATAATTATGCACACCTGATATAGGGTGTTGATGTCATTAGACCACACCCCTTCTCATTACAGAGATGCACATCACCTAATATGCTTAATTGGTAGTAGGCTTTCGAGCCTATACAGCTTGGAGTAAGACAACATGCATAAAGAGGATGATGTGGTCAAAATACTAATTTGCCTAATAATTCTGCACTCCCTGTAGTTGAAGCCTATTGGAGAGAAAAATGTTCCTATTTTATTATTACTTTATCAATTTTGATTACATTTCCTAATCATCTTTTCTACTTTATCTTCCAATGTCCGATTAATTTGAGATTAAACCAATTTAATCTGATTAATAAAACATGGTTTAGGATCCTTTCGATTGTCCTTTTTCAGATATTCCAATTTAATATATAAATCTGCCAGGTCGGCTCCTTTTTGTTTTTTACAATTAGCTTCTAGTTGGATTAAATTACCACTCATCATGCATTTAAATATACATCAAAGATTATCGTTAAATCTGAGAAGCTCCTTAGCTAAACCAATTAAATGCTCTAATTTTTCCAGTTCCATGGGAATTCTTTCATTCATTAGTATTATAATCCGGATTACATTTCGTTTTAACTCCTATAGGGGCATGATCAGTCCATGTGATAGGACTTATATGGGAACTTATCATCTGTTTTAAATTAATCAAATCAGTCAGAAAAAAAGTCTATTCTAGAGTAGGTGTTATGAAGTTTAGAACAGTAGGTGAAGTATTTTTTTCCTAAGGTAGTGGACCCTCTAAATATCATAAAGATTATACGTGTTAAAAAGCTCTTGCATATATCTTGATTTTTTTATATATATCTTTCGCAATTTCTTAGATCCACCAGTTTCTCTATCTAAAATATTATTTACACAGTATTCCAGTCTCCCCCTATTAATAGTACTCCCTTTTTGACTCTGTTTATCATAGCAAACAATTTTTATAAAAATTTTAAGAAAATTAGTTTTGGGCATATAGGTTACATAAAGTGTAGATCTGGTTGTTTAACTTACATATTAACAAAATGAATCTGCCTGCTATATCTTTCTCTATGTATAGCAGTTCAAATTCAATTTTTGCTGAACATAAAATGGCTACTCTTTTTTTATTTGTTAAATTAGAACTCAGGTCTATGGGATATTTCGAAAATGTCCAAAGACCCGGCCCCTCACTTTTGCAATGGGTTTCCTTTATATAACATAAGTCGATTTTATCTTTAATTAAAATTTTATATAGTTAGTCCCTTTTCACAGTTTAAACCTTGAGCATATATAGATGTTATTTTAAGAGCCATCTTTATGTTTAATCACCATTTTATGTTTAATGGTCTCATGCAGTGTGAAATTCAGTGCTCCCCTTAAATCCATAACATCATACTACATATTCCCTTTAAACATAAATAACCATGAATCTCTCATAATATCACCAGATCTGGAAATATTCTATGCTGATAGAACTGAATTTTATATGCAAAACCAATTGTAAAATTCATTATCAGGGATATACATTCAAATAGGGAGTACAAGCGCTTCTATATAAAATTAAAGATTAGCATTATACCAAACAGATTTGGAATGAGCTGCTATACCACCGTGCTTATCTTTCTATAGGAAAATGGTGGAAAAGTGAGAAGTATCGGTGTAGCGCTCTATGCTAGTGGATGTGAAAAAACAAATAAACGAAAACCTTGCTATACCTTGATGGGTTACATACACTTATGGGTAGTCCCAATGTAGTCAGGTTTACCTTAAATACAAAACACAAACATACAGAACATAGTGTAACCTGTATACCAAAAATAAATCGAAATAAAGTGCATAGGTAATTCACTCACACTTTTCTGAGCTAATGTACTAGCTCAGGTATATGCGCCTTAGGGTCCGTAGAGGCGACCCTTCCCCTCCTTTTCGTCCAAATTGTCTCCAGGTATATTGTCCTAGGTAATAGGTATAGGAGGAAGAAATAGCGTAGTACAGTCTGATGTATATAAGGTATATATAATAAATAATACCAATATACTCACAAACCCTGAGCCAATGTACCGGCTCACTTCATAAGATGTATGTGGTTAAGGACCACAATCCTTCTTTATAGTAGCAGGTAGGAATAAAAGCCGTAAGTGTGATACAAATATATATATAATTTATTGTATAAAAAGTATTACATAAATATAAAAAATACACTATATCAATAAAATCAACACTTGTGGCTATAGTCCAAAAGACAGTATAGTCTGCTCACTGTTCATCCAGGACGCGTTTCACCAAATTGGCTTCCTCAGCTGGAAAAATGTTCATGAGACTCCAAGGACTCCTTCCTGCTTTTATATCCCCTTAGTTAGGCTTGTAGCTTGTCTTTTTCGCGGGCAATCTCCATGGTAATTGAGATGCCCTGTATTCCAAGCCTCTTTTCCGTCTGGTTACTTCCGGGTATGATCACTTCCGGTTTCGGCCGATCTTGCGTCATGCGTTCCACGGTTCTTTCCACGGTGCGTTCCACGGTGCGTTCCACCGTGCGGCTGCAGTTCTAGTATCCAATGCCAAAAAATATTTTCCTCGAAGAAACAGCAGATCAAAAGGGCGCAATGACTTGTTAATATGCAAATAATGACTGCATATACACAGGCATAAATGTGTATATTCCCCATATATAAGACAAAGCATATGTAAATCTGCCATAAACAGTTACATATGGCAAATAAAAGTGTATACCACAGCTTATTCTAGTGGCATGTAGATAAGATGACAGACATATTGAAAAACATATAAAAAGCCTTAATTAATTAATACATAAAGGAAGTTTTAAATAATATTGGTATATATTTTGTCAATGGATAAAACCATATAGGATAATGAGGAGAAGGCAATTTTGTACACAAATAGTAAATCCAAAAAACTCTTATTCCAATAGATGTACCCCATATAATTTGAACAGATATATCTAAGAAAAAATAGAATATAATGAAAAGGAAGAATGTCAAAACTTGCTACTAGAAGAAACTGGGAGGAGAGTGATACTCTATGGTAAGAAAAAAGAAAGAAAAATTAAAAGTTAAAAATTGAAAAATTAACGAATTAAAAATTTTTTCATTAAAAAATCATTTTTTTTAAAAATTAATCCGTTAAAAAGTGGCACATTTCAAAATCGGAATTCAAACCGTTGGGAATGAGGCTATTAAGTTTAAAAATCCATTCCATTTCTACTTTGCTCAATTTTGAGTCAAAATTGCCTCCTCTCCAATCTTTAGAAATTTTATTAATTCCCATAAAAATTGTACCTTTTATCTCACAATTATGGTGGATTTTATAATGTAAGGACACGCTATGTTTTTCGAAACCTTTACTAATGTTTCTACCATGCTCTTCTATTCTTAGGTGTAGAGCTCTTGTTGTCTTCCCTATATAATTTAGCCCACATGGGCATTTTATAAGGTATACAAGGTTTTTTGAATGGCATGTTATAAATTCCTTTATCGGGTATTCCTGTCCTTCATTACATTTAAATTTTTTTATATGTCTTTGTAGCGGAGATGCAATATTACCCAGGTTAACTCCGCTTATAATCCAAGTGAGACTCAGGAACAAGTAGATAGTAAATCCAAAGGCAGGGTTTCCAGCAGGTAAAATACAGCAATATCCCAACAGCAATCCCAATAACTGGACGACACACAGTTTCAGGAGCATAACTGACAAGCCTTTAATCACAGTCTCCTTATAAAGCATGCTCCCATGCAAGGGAGGGATTTACAGTAATTATTACAGTAGCCAATCCTGTCCTGGTAACCTCCCACACATCCCCTCCCCTCAGCCAGCATCATAATCCCCTTATCCAGCACACCAATTCCCCCCGTTTCTGGATGTACCCCTAAACGTAGGGGTACCCCTTTAAATCCTACACCCCCTGATAGCCCTGATCTGGGTGAACAACATATCCAAAAATCACCCAGATCGGACCAGGGGTTCGGGAAAAGTATGGAGGGAATAAAATGACCGACCGCACGAACAGAGATAGCCGAATTCGGTTCCATGTGAATGGGCCTTGCGGTCGGTCCTGGCATAAGGGAATAAAATACACGAAAGCCTCTAGCTATAGAGGCTAGGGAGGGTTCGCCTGAATCCCCTCGTTCGGTATTCTTCTATTTACCGAACGAGGGGCCGTTCGGTAGTTTGGAACCGAACGGACCAGGGCTGTGGAGGTCTCAGCGGTGTTCGCCTACTCGAGTGTCCGATTTTAGTTCCAGACACTCGACGGCAAAACACCGCTGTTCGGGAGTTTTAAAATGGCCGCCGCCATGTGTTCGTTTGTCGAATGGCGGCCACCCCCGAGAACAAAGGACGGCTACTTACTGTTCAATTACCCGTTCGCAACAATGTTGCAACGGGTAATTGAGGACACACTTCACACAGGGAGGTCTGATTGTTCGGTAGTTTCATTCGAATAAACTAAGGGAATGAAACTACCGAACAATCAGAGGAATACAATTCTTTTAAAATACACAGAAATTACAGCAGATACACGTATGCAGCTTTATACAGTATTTCTTGTAGGGTCGCCGGGTGCCATCTGCTACAGTCTTTTTTTATTTTCAGTTCTTTTGCAAGCTAGGCACATCCCACATCCAAAAAATCCTTTTTCTGTATTTAGAAAAGTCATATTCGTATTAGTTTTTTCCTTGATAAAACTGGAGGTTAAAGACTTTCTTAAATTGTTTACTCCTCTATGGATAAAGCGAGGTTTTTCTGGAAGGCAACTCTTTAAACCTGGGTCTTGGAGAAGGATGTGCCAATATTTGGATACAATCTTTCTCACTTTATGATTTTTTGAGCTATATGTACATATAAAAGGAATTTCATTATTTGCATTGTTCTTTTTTTCTTTATATTGTAAAATATCCGTTATCTCTATTTCTTTAATTTCCTGTCTGGATACCTCTAATTTTTGTTCTTCATATCCCTTTTCTATAAAATCTGATTTAATTTTGTTAGACTGAATTTCGAACATCTCTACATCCGTACAGTTCCTTCTTATTCTAAGGAATTGTCCCTTAGGGGCATTTTCCAACCACGGTAAGAAGTGACAGCTATCCCTTCCTATAAAGCTATTAGCTTCCACCGTTTTAAAGTGATTTTTAGTCTTGATGCAATTATTTTCTATATAAATATGTAGATCCAAGAAGATGACTTCCTTTTTGCTCCAATTACTCGTAGGTTTGATCCCCCATGTGTTGGAGTTAAGAGTGTTTAAAAAGGTGGATAGGTCTTCTTCTTGTCCCTCCCATATGAAAAAAATATCATCTATATAACGGCCATAGGTAACCAAGTTTTCCACCCAGTCCCGTTGTCCATAAATGAAATGGTCTTCCCAAAATGCCATAAAAAGATTGGCGTAACTGGGGGCAAACTTGGTTCCCATGGCCGTCAGTACATCAGACTGTACTACGCTATTTCTTCCTCCTATACCTATTACCTAGGACAATATACCTGGAGACAATTTGGACGAAAAGGAGGGGAAGGGTCGCCTCTACGGACCCTAAGGCGCATATACCTGAGCTAGTACATTAGCTCAGAAAAGTGTGAGTGAATTACCTATGCACTTTATTTCGATTTATTTTTGGTATACAGGTTACACTATGTTCTGTATGTTTGTGTTTTATATTTAAGGTAAACCTGACTACATTGGGACTACCCATAAGTGTATGTAACCCATCAAGGTATAGCAAGGTTTTCGTTTATTTGTTTTTTCACATCCACTAGCATAGAGCGCTACACCGATACTTCTCACTTTTCCAGGGATATACATTCGCTGATGGCGATAGCAGTGAGAGAAATATTGTTTTTTTTCCTTTTTTCCCTTTCTTTTTTCACCTTCCTTTTCCCTTTCTTTCTTTCCTTTCTTTTTTTTTAGGAATGATTTTTAGCTGACTCGACTTACTTTCCAATTTGTCACCCCCATTCACATATCCTGGATCCTGAAAATCCATATGATGGCTACCCCAATCAGATTTGTAACAATATAATATAAAAAATACTTACAAAATTAGTATTGATTAATGCTTTTAAGGTGCCAAATTCATATTTAAAATAAAAAATAAGCAAATTATATTATTTAATTTACCCATCCAATTACACTTAATTATTGTATTTATTTCAGAGATACTTAATCCCTCAAAGTGACTAAATAAACCAGTCATTGCCTTTATTTATATCCCTTAATTTTCCCTACATTTATCTATTCCTTCTTGTAATTTATTGGTAAATATTAATATCCTGTGATATTATTGGGTGAAATTAGTTAATATGCTTTGGTGCTTAGAATGTGTATTTATTTATTTTTATTTTATTTTTTCTTTCTTCTCCCTTAAATCATTTAGTGTAAAAGAAAAATTTAAATTGACCTCAGAAATTAAAATTTAGGTTTCAAATAAATTCAAACTAAAATTGTAACTAATTTTACTGCTTACCTGACATTAATCTGTTCACACAAATTAATAATAAAATCCTGTGGGTAGCTTCACAATGCTCATTATTTTTTAATCCAAAATCCCCATCTCCTTAAATTTAGGAATATCTTCACATGGATCATTCACTGGGATTATTTTACCATCAAATTAAATTAAAAGTTTGTTTGGAAATCCCCATCTATATACAATGTTTTTTCCTTTTAAATTGTATGGTAATTTCTCTATATCGGGCTCTGCCCTGTCTTGTTGCCAGTGAAAGGTCGGGGAATACCAAAATATTTTTAAATTTCCCATTTTTAGTAGTCTCTCATTTGTCTCAAGAGTGAGTCTTCTATAGCTCCATTTAAGAATTTTACAATGACATCTCTTGGGGATGTATTTTGTGCCTTAGCCTCTCTAAAGAGCCTATGACATCTCTCTATAAGGGATGGAGATACGTTTTGGGAAGAGATTTAAATTCAATAATATATTCATCTAGTTTTTCTTGCGTAATACTTTCAGGAATACCGTTTATCCTTATATTAGTTCTACGGGACTTGTCTTCCATATCTATGATTTTATTATCAATTTCTTTCATCTGGTTTTTCAATGAAGTATTTTGAATTTGCAATAATACAGCTTCTGCTCTAACTTCCTCTAGTTCCCTTCCTTGTTCTGTAACCTTTAAGTTCAAAGATGAGATCTCTTTAATTACTTCTGACAAGTTTTGTTTCATATCAGTCTTAGTCCTTACATATAGATCATCATTTATTTTAGTTAATTTGATTTGCAACCATTTCAGATGGGGAAGTAAAGTACATTTTGACCAGTGTAGTCTGTAATGTGCCTTCTAATTGTAGATTATGCAAGTTTTAGTGTACCTATAATCCTAATTTTATTGATGACAGGAGGGGAGTATTTTGCTTAAGTTTTTCTTTACTTAAGCTCCAAAGCAGCACATTTAACATAGTAACAGGATAACCAATCAGAAAAAAGTGACAGGTTACAAAGCTCCCTCCTACTGATGTCACTTTCTTTTTCTTTCTGTCTGTGAAACGAACAAGAAACAAGAAACAGCAGAATAACTAGAAGAGAAGAAGAGTTAAAATCTGAGAGGAAAAGGAACTAGGCTTGACACCTCGAGGGAGCTTTAAACTGAAACGAAAGAACAGAGTCGAAACAGAGGATTAATCCAAGAATTGGACTTCTAAAGGCATGCTACCAAACTGTATGTAATATATATTCTGAAAGATGTATTTATCACTATCTATACATCCCACCACATTTAATCAAACCCTAGTGTAAGATGCTCTAAATAAGTCAGGACGTACTCACCCCTTTGCCCAGTAGACTGACCTAAGGAGGAGAAGCGGGGGGGGGGGGAACAAAAGGGTTGGAAAACGCTCGCCTCCTGTCATAAAATTTGGATTATAGGTACACTAAAGCTAGCATAATCCACAATTTTATAACATGACAGGAGGCTTCATATTTTGCTGTTTCAACGCTCAACAAGTAATGCTAGGGAAGCATGCGCGGCCGGATGAAAATAGAAAATGTGACACGTCTCTTCCTGGGACCAATATGCCGATTGGAGGATGTCCAGTATGGAAGCTCTGGCCATGAATGCTCCTGATGCTGCCACCCTTCTGATGGAGTGGGCTGCGAAGGAGGATTAGAGGATGTCCTGTAGGGAAGCTCCGGCCATGTATGCTCCTGATGCCACCGTCCTTCTGATGGAGTGGGCTCCAAAGGAGGCTTCGATCCCTGCTAGAGAAAGTAACCACCTAATCCACCGTGCTAGAGTTGTGGTTGAAACTGGATTATGTGGGCGAACGAATGAGACTAAAAGGTGACCCGAGGAAGATGAACGGAGGGTCAAGGTGATGGACAAATAACAAGAAAGTGCCAAAATGACACATAGTTTAGGATGGTTAGGGAAATGAGGATAGAACACTGTGGAGGTGTCTGATTTAGTGCGTCTAGATAGGGAAAATTTAACTTCTCTGTCAAATGCCCGAACGTCAGACACTTGGAGAAAGGACACCAAATAAAAAAGTAGGGCGAACTTCGCCGACAGTTGGCAGAGAGAGAGGTCCTCATTATTCAGCCAAGCTTGTAAGAATCAGATCATGACATTAACGTCCCAGAGGTGGGAGTACTTCGGTGCTGGAGGGCAAGCCAGTTAAATGCCCCACAAGATTCTGCAGACCAGCGGGTCCTGACCAACAGGAGCTCTGTGTAGCGGGACATAGGCTGCAGAGATGTCTGGCCGGGCTACGTTGATTGATCGGTACGACTGGCCCAGATTAAAGAGGTGCGATAGGAAGTTCAAGATGTATTGACCTCCAACATCCACTTGTCATTTGTTTCATTTTTTCATTTGATTAATTTTTTTTGTTTACCTTTTAGATTAATTCTTCATATATGTTGGTTCACAGTATGTACTTTTATTACTGTATAAGGTATCTGTAAAATAAAATTAAAAAAAGTCCTGCGCTTAAACTCCCATCACTCTTGTGCGGCAGCAACGATCATAGTACACATCAGCCCCAATACATACAGTAAAAACCAAAGAAAAAAGTTACCTGCGCTCGTCCCAAATCCCTATGCATATTTAAACAAATGGAGGTTATTTAATTTCTCCAATGGTCATGAGCAACTTTAGCCCACCTGCCACGTCAAGGCAAACCTCTCTGGTGGGTCCTGCACTATCCTTTCACCTTGATTCCTTGAGCTTCTGGCAAAATACCTCTAATGTGTCTCATTACCCCACTCCCTCTAGCATGTAAGCTCATTAAGCAGGGCTCTCAACCCCTCTGTTCCTGTGTGTCCAACTTGTCTGGTTACAACTACATGTCTGTTCGTCCACCCACTGTAAAGAGCTGCGGAATTTGTTGGCGCTATATAAATAATAACATAATAAGAATAATAATAACATAATAATGCAAAATTCTGCCTTTAAAGTCTTATGTAATGTTTAAATATAACACAAAGTATTGGATGTTATTCTATACTTGTAATACTACCTTGCTATGTATTGTAATTTAATTAACCTGGAGTTGAATGGGGACTACAATAAATATAGAAGGGGCAGTGGACATGCCAATTTCCACCAACCACTTCATATAAAAATGTCCACCCCCCAAGGTGGCAAGTGGTCCATCGTCCCCTAACTATATTACCAATAAAAAAACACTGTGCCTACCACCTTCACCCTAATAATAGTGGGGGTGCCCAATCAATTTAATACCTGTGGCTTATACATACCATTATATTTCTTCTTTATTCTTCAAATGTCTTTCCTTCAGCAATGCAAAGTCTAGGAAAAAAAAGTTAAGACCTGACAGTAAAAACTAACTAATCAAACTTCATCCATCTTAGGCTCTGTGCAGATTAAGTTTGCATAGTGTGAAAAGTCCTTGCAAAATTACCAAATTCTGACCGGATTTACCAATGCCAAATTCAGTCGAATTGTGATTATTATATCTTAGTGGATTAAGAGAGAAAGTAATATGTATAGACTTAATGTTAACCCCTTAAAGACTGAGCTAAATGTACACGTTGTGATTGAATTTGCGCTATATGTCTGTTCAGGCGTAATTCACCTCTTTCATATTATGTGCATGCACACTTATTAAATAACATTTTTATTTTCATTTAACATCAAATATATAGCTATGAAACATAATTTAATATGAATAAAATATTTAAAAAATGAGAGAAAATAAGATTTTTTTATTTTTTTTTAGTTCTACATGACATTTTAACTGTGAATGTCATAATACTGTTTGCTTTTAGTGCAATAAAATACACATATTTGTATTCAGCGATGTCTCACGTGTAAAACAGTACCCCCTATGTACAGGTTTTATGATGTTTTGGGAAGTTACAGGGTCAAATACAGCATGTTAAGTTTTTTCAGTTTTTTAGATTGAAATTCACCAGATTGGTTACGTTGCCTTTGAGACCGTATGGTAGCCCAGGAATGAAAATTATCCCCATGATGGCATACCATTTCCAATAGTAGACAACCCAAAGTATTGCAAATGAGGTCAGGGGAGGATGGAGGCCACAACATGACTTTCTCTCTTTTTATCCCCATAGAAGACATTGATACAGAGGTATTCTGTATAGCATGAGATGGTGAATTGTCATGCATGAAGATGATTTTATTACAGAAAGCATAGTTCTTCCTTTTGCACCAGGGAAGAAAGTGGTCAGTCAGAAACTCTACATACTTTGCAGAGGTCATCTTTACACCTTCGGGGACCCTAAAGGGGCTAACCAGCTCTCTTCCCATGATTCCAGCTCAAAACATGACTCCACCACCGCCTTGCTGACGTTGCAGCCTTGTTGGAACAGGGTGGCTGTCCACCAACCATCCACTACTCCTTCCATCTGGACTATCCAGGGTTGCACGACACTCATTAGTGAACAGGACTGTTTGAAAATTAGTCTTCATGTATTTTTCTGCCCAATACAGCCATTTCTGTTTGTGAGTATTGGTTAGTGGTGGGCGAATAGAAGGTTTATGCACAGTTGCAAGACTCTGGAGGACTCTACACCTTGATGTCTGTGGGACTCCAGAGGCACTAGCAGCTTCAAATATCTGTTTGCTGCTATGTAATGGTATTTTAGCAGCTGCTCTCTTGATCCGATGTATGGATCTGGCAGAAATCTTCCTCAATGTGCCTTTATCTGCACGAACCCGTCTGTGCTCTGAATCAGCTAAAAATCTCTTAATAGTGCAATGATCACGCTTAAATTTTCATGAAATATCTAATGTTTTCATACCTCGTCCAAGGCATTGAACTATTTCACTCTTTTCGTCAGCAGAGAGAACATTTTTCTTCCCCATATTGCATGAAAATGGTGCTCTCCTTAATAATGTGGAACACCCTCCTTTAGTTTTCCTTAAATTGGGCTCACCTGGCAATATAATTATCACAGTTGTCCGAGATTGTTTTCAGTGATCAAAAGAGCCCTGAGACACAATGCCATCCATGAGTTAAACTGAAAAACAAAATATTTTATCTTTGTGACACTTAAATGGAATTTGCATAATAATTTGGAACAGGGTGTAGGTAGAGAAGGGATATTGGGAACAGGGAAAGACACATAAACCTTGTAAAGAAAGGGTGTAAAGAAGATGAGAGAAGTGTGACACTGAAAGAAAAAGAAGACAATGATAAAAAGGACAACAGTGGCACATATTGGGCAATAAGAAGGGAAGAAGATAGATGATGTTGAAGAAGGAGGACAATAAAGATAGTTTTGAAAATAAGGACAAAAGTAAATACAATGAGATATTCACTATATCAAAATATTTATTAAACAATCAGAGATATTAAGCACATAATTTATCAACACATTGAATTAATGCAAAAGTACACATATATGAAATATTTTTCAGTAGTTAGAAATAGTATATATTGTTTTTTCTCTTCTGAAAAAAAACAATGGCATGAAATGTAGGAAGATAGTTGCTGAATATTCTGAGACCCTTGCGTACAATAATTATTTTTACACAACACATCAACATACCCATGTGCCTAATTTGTTATGCACTATTGTTGTTAATAAGAAGTTCAACATCAGGCAAGCACTATGAGACAAAACATTTAAAATTCAGTAAATTTTATGTGCATACAATCGTAAACTGATCCGAGAAAAACAAAATTTGGCATTGATATAAAGTACTAAGGCACTCGGTAATACTACAGATACCCAAGACACTGCTCAATTTGCAGTATGTGTAATTGGAGTAAACTAAACTTTTACCATTTTTGAGGAGTTTAATCAACTGATGCCAAATTAAAGGCAGATCCACAGGGGCAGATATTTTTGAAGAATTGGACAAGTTTACTTTAGACAATCTGGTTTACATAAAAAACTAACAGAGCATAAAAACTGAAGTGGTTGGAGAGAAGAAAAATGTTGGCGTTCAAATCAAAAACACAAAAACCCTCTGGAATTAAACATAAAGTCTACAAAAAACACCCAACATCTATTGCACAGCAGGAATTAGAAGAATGTGAAGGATGTGATGAACATAGTGGTGAAGGCTGTAAATCTTGTCTTGTCTCAGGGATTAATTTATATCCAGTTTCAACTACCTTTGCTGGAAGCAGAGACTCCATATGTGAACCTGGTCTACTTCTCCAATTTTTTCTGGATTAGTTGATCTGCCATATTAGTAAAAGTATATGATGGGAAGAAACATCTACATTCCTTTTGTGTAGGTAAATTGATTCAGTGCAGCCCACTTGTTTATTCTTTCAGACTTGTATCTACACACTTCTCTACTTTAGTTTTTATTCTATTTTATTTGACTTTGTCAATAAAAGTTAAGTTTTATTTTTCCCTAGTTCTGGCTACAGTATTATTATTATTATTATTATTATTATTATTATTATTATATATATTCAATATGTCTGTATTTGAAAAATGTAAACTGAATTACAGTTAAAACTTTTTGTTAACTTTATTTGCCTGTGAAAATTTAATATATTGATATAGATATTAAAAATTAATTAAAACTAGATACAAGTAAAATGGGGGCAGGGTGTATCCAAGTTTCACCGGGTAAAAAGTTATTTTATTAATATTATTATTATTATTATTATTATTAACATTTTCAGCATTTTCTGGTTAGCTCCTTACTTAACAACACCTACTGGCATTTTCTGTTTATTGCATCTGCAATTTAGAGGGTACCCCTATTTTATGGTGTGTGTTTTAGCTCTGGTTTTATATATTTTTAGCTCTATTGAATATATAGTGTAAATACGGAAAATGTAATTACATACTTACCTAGTAATTTTCTTTTCCTGGCTATTTATCATGGCAGCATCACTTATGGGTAGCTCTGCCCCTAACCAAATCAGGACAGGATTAACTGATAAAGAGAGAGAAAGAGACTGAAGGCATAAAAGGTCCCTCCTCCTTCCATAATTCAGTCAAGTCCAAAAGCAAGAAGGAAGGGTGACTGATGCTGCCATGATAAATAGTGAGGAAAAGAAAATTACTAGGCAAGTATGTAATTTAATTTTCTGTATCCCTGGCTAATCATGGCAGCATCACTTATGTGTAATACCCAAGCAAAAACCCATGAAAGGGAGGAAAAAAAAAAATAAAAAAAAAAATGAATGAAACAAAACGAATGAACAGGGAATCACTTAACATATGCTAGGCTTACCACAGGAACATGAACAAACTACCGAACAAAGGATTCTAACGAACACAGGAATACATGAATTGAGGGGAAGAAAATATTCCCGAATGAAGACGGGAAAGGTCTATCTCCCATTGTCTCTAGGTTCTGTAGGGGGAATATACAAGGCTTCTGATTTTATCAATGGGGCCATAAACCACAGCATTAATTTTGGATTATAAGCAGATTCAAATTACTAATTTTGAATCTGACCCAGTTAGTCATGCTCATGCATGCTGTTTACTGGGTCCTTTAGGCACAGAGAGGCTGAATTGTGTGTGGGAGACCCATGGTACACATAAGAAGGTGTCCAAAAAAAGAACAATTGCTAAATAAAATTTTAACCTGTCTGTCCGGTTAAGGACAGGAAAAAAGACTGAGGTATGGAAGGAGGAGGGTCCTTTTATGCCTCCAGTCTCTTTTTTTATTAGTTAATCCTGTCCTGATCTGGTTAGCGGCAGAGCTACCCATCAGTGATGCTGCCATGATTAGCCAGGAAAGTTAATTATTAGTCTCACAGTTGAATAAACAGATTGCCCCACACTGTTCTCCTTCAGTTAATTATATTATTATGGTCTGTGGGTTATAATAATATATTTAAGTACTTTTCTCAGTGCTGCCTTAATTTCTTGGTTTCTAAAACTATATATTATAGGATTTGCTAATGGTGTCCCTACAATGTACAGCAAAGATCTGAACTTATTGACATTGACAGAGTTTTCCCCAGAAGGAATCATATAAACTGTTATAAGAGACACATAATAAGTGCACACAGAGATGAGGTGGGAACTACAAGTGGAGAGGAACTTTCTCCTTCCAGTTTTAGAAGAAATGCCAATAAACATGAATGAAATTAAAATGTAGGTGATGACAATAAAAACAAATGGGACAAATATCATATTGACTGAGATGACGAAGTCCAATGTCATTAAAAGTGATGTGTCAGATGTAGATAGTGCCACTACGGGACCAAAGTCACAAAAGAAATGGTCTAAATAATTGAGACCACAGAATTTTAACTGGCAAATTATCACAAATTCACTGGATATTAAAATAAAAACTAGGACCCAGGACCCAGAAACCAGTGAGAGACAAACATTAGGAGTCATTATTAAAGTGTAGCTGAATGGTTGATGAATTGCTAGGTATCTATCATAGGACATCACTGCAAGGAGAAAACACTGCACAAAACCAGAAATACCAAAAATATAGAGTTGAGTTAAACAGCCAGCCAAAGGCACTGTCCTTTCTTCCATTATTATAATATTTAGTGCAAATGGCATAACGTTTGTGGTGAGGAACACATCAGCTAAAGCTAAGTGTTTGAGGAAGTAAAACATTGGAACATTGAGATGGTCAATAGTTGTCACCAGTACAATGATGAGAAGATTTCCACATAGTATTGCAGTGTAGATTATTAGGAACAGCATGAAGAGAAGGCCTTTTAGATGGTATAATCCCTGGAACCCCAAGAGCAGAAACTCTGGAACTTGAGTCTGGTTATCCTCACACATTGTGTAAACATATTACATGGACAGTTAATTTGATGGTTCTTCTCCTAGAAAAAATATATATATATATATTTATATGTTGGTGTTACTTTGAAGACAGACCATGTAAAGTCAAGATGTTGAGATAACATAATAATCATCTAGAACCCATTAGAACAGCTATTAAAAACCTTTGGCACTACAGATGTGGACTACATCTCCCATGACACAAACATAATGCTGGCAAATCATCAGGGTCCACAACGTCTGGAATGCCAAATGTTGCCTATTCGTGCATTATACAATCAGCCTGTTATATCTATAAAGAGAAAATGCAGGATATAGTCAGTTGATATTTTTTTTACCATGTCTACTGAATGAATAGTGTGATATGTTACATTTATATATTGTTTACAATTGCACATTAGCTGTTGAAGAAGATTCTTGTTTTTATGCCCTTTATGCCACGTGGCCCTTAGAGATTAACCACATGTACATAAAAAATCTCGATGGAGAAAGCTGTGTCTTCTCATAATGGGCTACTTTATATTATTTACAAAACATGATCACAATTATAGGGAAAATAAAATTAGATATATTGATCATTTGTTTATTTTACAGACATTAGCAAAATATTTCAACGACTATAGAGTTTAATGTTTATAAATATTTGTTCCCCAGGAAGTTTAAATTATAAATAATGGATCCATATTGGAAACTGTGCTGCAGCTGGTTTCATTTTAGGTGATTCTTCTTAGATTACTCTAATGGCCAAAGTTGTATACATTGCATAGATATGATTACTGCTAATTTATTATATTTCCATTATACTGCAATGCGTATCCTTTTAGAAATGTGTAGTTTTTCTTACAAATTTGAGAATTTTTGACAACTTTAAAAAAAATGGAAAGTCTAATAAAAAATAGATACATTTAAAAATAATCTAATTTCTCTGGAATTTTAAAGACATTTCACAGCTCAAAAATGTTAGTTTTTTTGTTTTTTTCAAAACGTTGAGCTGAATGTTGTTACCACACAGTAAGATTATGAGAAACTGCTTTATCTAAAATGATTTTTTTAATGCAAAAATACAATTTGTTTTTCTAAGTTACTTGAGATTTTTAAGTTATTGCAATGAAGTAAAATGAAAACTAATCAAAATATGTGTTAGCTATTTCGATAGCATGATGTTTGGGTGAAAAAAACATTGTTTTAGTATAATAAACATTATACAAATAATAATTTGAATGTCTTTGTTGATTACTCTCTAATATTTACTTTTGTTCTGTCATAGACCCTTATAAGCCAATCTGACATTTATGAAACCTAATATTAACCCCTTAAGGACTGAGTCAAATGTACACGTTTTGATCAAAATAAAATCCAAACATAACTTGGAATTTTACTATATGTCTGTTCAACCATAATTTACCTCTTTCATATTAAGTGCACCCACACTTATTATATACCATTTTATTCAGGAGAAATAGGGCTTTTATTAAACATCAAATATTTAGCTATGAAACATAATTTAAAAGGAATAACATATTTTAAAAAATTGAGAAATTAAGACATTTTGTTATTTTTTTAGTTCTGCATGACATTTTAACTGTGAATGCCATAATTCTGCTTGCTTTTACTGCAATAAAATACACATATTTGTATTCAGCGATGTCTCACATGTAAAACAGTACCCCCTATTTAAAGGTTATATGGTGTTTTGGTCAAATATAGCATGTTAAATTTTTTCAGTTTTTGCACATTGAAATTCGCCAGATTGGTTACGTTGCCTTTGAGACCGTATGGTAGCCCAGGAATGAGAATTACCCCTATGACGGCATACCATTTGCAATAGTAGACAACTCAAGGTATTGCAAATGGGGTATGTCCAGTCTCTTTTAGTAACCACTTATACACAAACACTTGCCATGGATAGCGTTAATATTTGTTTGCGTGTGAAAAATGCAAAAAACTAATATGAACACCAAATTTGGCCAGTATATATTGATATCAAAATACACTTAGAACAAAATAACATACCTATACATAAATATATATGTATATATCTATATATATATACCTATATATAAATAAAAAATAATTTTAAAAAATATATATGAATATAAATATATTATATATATGAACAAGGATAGTAGTGAGAGCACTAAATAAAAAGGAATACATTTTTTCACCAGTATTGTCACAGACATATACCTAAAATGTGAAGCATAAAAGACCATAGGGTAATATAGTTAAAACATGTATTAAAACCACAAAATTACTGGTCAGACTTACATGTTTCTGAGTCACTTAAAAAAGCTGACTTAGACTATAGATGTAAAATGGAGATAGATTCCAATAGTAATGGACTTCTACAAAGGTCAAAATAAATCCTTATCGTCTCCCAGACTGTCAGCTCGAATAATCCAGGATGCAGGATCGCAGTAAAAGACTTCTTTATTGAGACATAAAATAAAACAAAATTCAAATGATATAGTCCATTAGCATCAACCACTGACGCGTTTCGGTGAAAGAGCCTTTTTAAAAGTGGTATTGTCTATCTATCTCCATTATTCCAATTTATAAACACAAAAAATTAGAGCCCTTTTCGATGACTTCCGGGTTTCCACTTCCACCTTCATCATTTGCTCGCATCTGACGTCATGATTGCGCAACCTACGTTGTGACGTCATCGTGGCAACGTCCACTGGAAGTATCCCGGACGCCATTTTTAATAGTCTGATCTATAGTGCAAGTGCCAGTCTCTTAAATAATTTCCACATAATAAAAAATTACAATATATAAACAACACCTATATTGTGCATTTGTTGCTATTACAGTTACCAATCTCCTAAATAATTCACATATAGACAATATTAGACTTGTAGATATATAGCCATACTATCTTGAAGAGGAAAAAAAATGGGATAGAAGGGAATAAAAAGCAGATTCCAATAAAAACATGGAAATATCATAAAATAAAAAATAATAAAAAATTTAAATATTAAAGACTAAATAAAGATATTGTTACTAAGCAATATGAATTTAAGAACATAAATGATAGTGCTTATATACATGAATTGATTTCAAAGTCTGCATTCATACCATTGGGAAGCAAAGTATCCATATTGAAAATCCACCTCATTTCACTTTTACTAAGGAGGCTCTCCACATCACCTCCTCTCCAATGGGTTTTAACCACTTCTATACCCATAAACTCTAAACCATTGGCATTTCCACCATTTACTTCTAGGAAATGCTTGGATACACTATGGAGATGAAATTTCCGATTAATATTATATACATGTTCCCTGATTCGAATTTTTAATGCTCTGAGGTCTTCCCAATATACTGGAAACCACAAGGGCAGATGATCACATAAACAACATTCTTTGAATTACAGGTTAGAAAAGATTTAATTTTAAAAAGTTTTTATTAGTGAATGAGGTGAATTCAGTAACATTCCTATATTTATTTTTCCTTAAAGTGCAGCCTCTGCATGTCCCACAATAAAAGAAACCATTTCTCCTTTTAAACATAGTTGGAATCTGTACTTTCCTATTTATTTCTAAAAAAACTAGAAGTTAAAATCTGCTTAAAACTTTTTGCGCCCCTAAAAATAATTTTTGGTCTTTCACCTAAATATTGATGGATATCATGGTCTTGTTCTAAAAGATGCCAAATTTTTTCTAATTATTTTCCGTAGTTGGCCACTATTTGAACCATAGTTAAAAATCAGAGGTATAATTGTATCTTCTTCTTTATACTCTTTAACCTTATATTTTAATGTGTTCTCTCTTGGTTCTTTCTCTATCTCTTCTCTTATAAGTTGT
>OW240914.1:15875127-15885297 GCA_933207985.1 Pelobates cultripes
ATCTCCTGATCTGTGTTTAGAATAACGAAGACATGACTGTGAAAATTAAACTGCAGTGGTCCTAAGTGTCTTGTGTAAGGAAGTAATTAACCCTTACAAGTTTTAAGATGGGTAGCTCTCAAAGCACAGTGGAGGGTTTAACGGCTTTTACAAAAGTCAAGCATCACAAAGAACAAGGAGCAATTAAGAATATTAACAGGTTACTTAAGAAAGCTGGCCATCAGAAGGCACTCTAGACCCACATACAGAGGGAATTTATGGCAAATTACAGAGGTTGGTTAGAAGATAATGACTTGGTTGAAGTCATGATACTGGCATGATACTGCAGTTGAATTAACTAAATGTGGTTGTAGACAACCCACCAGAAAAGGTATACCATATTATCAATGTTTTGGACCTCTAGGGTTGCAGAATAGGCAAGATCCTGGGAAATCAGAACCTCTTTTTCCAGTAATTTTACACAGTGGAACTTCAAATGGTTCCCCAGCAGCCCCAGTAAGACCTATGGGTTCATTAGAGGAAGAGGGTAGTCCACCAGACTTAAGGGAACCCCTAGTTGCTCCCATAGACACCCCAGTGTGGCCATTAGCTCCACAATTTACTACTCCAATGATACCCAAAGTTGAGAGCCTATACCATGAAAAGTGACAGCCGAGCTCAGGTATCCAATACTGGGAAGAATATAAGCCCTGGACACCCAGTGAACAACTGGCAATAATACAGCAGCTGCCAGATGTTGAAAGGGCCCCTTTAGCCTCTATCCACCATTCAAGCTACTTACCAGTGTACTTGGATGGATTTAAAACAGATTGTCGCCCTAAAAGCTGGCCCCATTTGGGCTAGAATAATTGCTTAATATACTGATGCCCATGAAAATAGCCTCAGAAGAAGCAACATGCAAACAGATGAATGGTTTAGAACCAAGTCTGCATCTGGAGCATGTTATGTCACTGCAATGAGAGAATGGTCTAAAGTAAAGACAGATAATCTAGCCCATAAATTAGGAAATATAGTACAAGTGAAAGATAAATCTGTTGAAGCATTCTTCACCAGACTACAGATGGCTTGGGAGGCATTGGGTTACACAGATATTGTAACCACTTCCACCAGACTGCTTATTAACTGCTTCATAGATGGTCTCCACATACCTATAAGGACACGTCTCCAAAATGGTAGACCTGATTGGAGAAGTTTAACCTATGGTAATCTGGTAAAGGTGGCTATGGGAGAGGAAGTCAATCTAAATACTAGAAAGAAGAGCACACCTTAAATGGCACTATCTGTCCCTAGAGCTGGTGGAGACAGAAGGCAGTTAGGCTGCTGGAATTGTGGAAGGAAAGGACACATTAAACACAACTGCAGGTGTCCCCCTAAAAACAGAAACCCCTAAGATTCAAATGATAATCCCATGACAACCAGCCACCTCCACCACCTCCCCCTTCGCTATAGGAAATTGGAAACCTACATGCTTTCTAGTAGGCAGTGATATATATCCAGTATAGCCCCACTGGAAAAGTAACATTGTCTGTGCCTTTAGAGGACAAACATATGATATCCCTTTCAAATGTTCTGGCAACTCTCACAATGCCCAGCCATGTGCCAGAACCTGCCATTGACTTGTCCTCAGTCCCTGATTTTCTATGGGCTACCGGGAAGACAGATACAGGCAGAATCTCGGTGCCCCCAGTCAAAGTGAATCTCCTGCCCAGAGTCATGTCAAAAACAATACCCCTAAGCCCAGCACAGGAAGATGTTATTTCCCAATCTGTGCAAGAATTACTGCAGGCAGGGGTAATTGTCCAGACCACATGCCCTTGTAACACACCATTGTACCCAATTAAGAAAAAGCAAGAGAAAGGGAAACCTGTGGTCTACCATATGGTACATGATTTTATGGCAATTAATGCTGTAACTGAACTCATTGCCTCTAATGTTCCCAACCCACACACCTTGTTGTGACAGATACCACCTTCCTCTAAGGTATTTACTGTTATTGACTTGGCAAATGCATTATTCAATGTCCCCCTGAATCCTGACAGCCAGTATTTATTTGCATTTACACATAAACACAAGCAGTACACTTGGACAGTATTGCCCCAGGGCGCACAAAACTCACCCACAATGTCCAGCATGGCTATGGCCCAAATTCTTGAAGAGTGGCCAAGGGCAGATAACGTAATCTTATTGCAGTATATCAATGACTTATTTTTATGTTGCAATGATATGTAAACATGTAATGTCCAAACGGTTTCTTTGCAGAAATTTCTGGCACACGCAGGCTGCAAAGCTACAAAAGCGAAACTGCAAGCATGTGTTGAAAAAGTTATTTTCCAAGGACATTGTATTTCCCATGGCACAAAACATCTCAGGGAAAGTAGAAAGACTGCAGTTTAAAATATTTCACCTGCCACCCCCGCAGCCTAGCCCAGCTGCATACATTCCTGGGCCTGGTTTCGTACTGCCGACCTTGGCTTCACTCTGCAGCAATCTACATGCAGCCCCTGTATGATTGTTTCGCCAACGAAAACAAACCCTTTAAATTAACCCATGGAGCTGAAAATGCCTTTTACACCCTTAAGTTGCTTGTGATGTCAGCTCCGGCACTAGGTCTTCTAGATTACAGAAAGCCTTTTTCAATGTTTAGTACTGAACAATCGGGTTATGCTACATCTGTCCTTACACAGGACCATGGTGGTAAACAAAGACCAATAGCATACTACTCCACCAGATTGGACCCTGTTGCCAGGGGTACCCCCTCATGTGTTAGGGCAGTGGCGGCTGTTACTGCCCTCCTGGACAAAGCCACTGATATTCATATACAGGTTGTGGAACTGCACTCAAACCCTTCACCCTGGAATCCTTGGGTGCTGACCAGATCAGCCTCAGTACCAAAAGGACCAAATGTAAAATTTGAAATGTAGAAAGTAATCCAGGCACTCCAAAGTGTTCCAAAAGATAGGCAATTTTTATTGGACTCAAGAACCAAAATACAACGTTCCGACCCCTTGAGGTCTTTTTCAAGCTACTAAACACATAGCTAACAATCAATATATAGGTGTATAAAATAATTAACAAGTGATAAAACATGTGGCAAGATAAGATTAATTAATTACATAATTAATCAATAGTTGTTAAACATAATCTCCCCTCCAATCATTATCCAAGATATAAGGGGTGTCAGACATCACAGGGTAATTCAGCCAATAAAACACTAGATCAGCAGTTATTCAATTATGAAATTATCTAATCAAGTACAATTATTTTAAATTAGAATCGCCAGGACAGAGTCAATACTCACATTTCCGGGTTGGTCACATGATTACGATCATGTGATCGCGTTCAACGTACAAGAACGCATAGTCTTATTGGTCATATGATCATGTTCGTAAGAGCCATGACTAAATATGACGTATTATGAAACTAGATGTATCTTTTACCATTGAGTTTGTTAACCTGACAAGGTATATTCAATCAAGTAGGCATCATCAAGGTGGCAGCTCACGTGAAGATCACAGATGAAATTACAAGAGGAAACCACAAAGCAGATGAAGCTGCCAAGCAAGCAGCAATCCAAGTACATCCTTCTACAGGCAAGTTGTTCTTACAGATGACGCTGTTGACTTCAATATACTGCTGAGCTTACAAAGACAGGCAAGCAAGGAAGAACATGACCTCTGGAGGAAACAAGATGCAGAACTTGATGATGACAGAATGTGGAAGAAAGGTAAAAGACTGTGTTTGCCATGAGTGTTGTACCCCATGATGGCCCAGATGGCCCATGGATCTGCACATCTATCCAAGATGCACATGAACCGCATAGTAAACTCCCATTAAGTAGCAACCAGATTTACTGTTGTAGCAGCTAAACACAATCAAGCTTGCATGATTTGTGCTAGAAACAATCCAGGACAGGCTGTCAAAACACCAAGTAAGCACACACAAAGGCCACTTTACCCATTTGAAAGACTGCAGATGGACTATATTAAACTGTCTAAGGTAGGAGTGTATGAATATGTGTTGGTGTGCACTGATCTCTTTTCAGGTTTGTCTGAGGCCTACCCAGTGTCGAAAGCCACAACGAAGTAAGCTTCTGAAGGAACTGTATTGTAGATATGGGGTACCTGAAGTGATTAAAAGTGAAAGAGGTAACCATTTAACTGGGGAATAATGCAAGAAATTATAAAAGCCTTAGAGATCAGCCAGACCTTCCACACCCCCTACCATCCCCAGAGTAGTGGAAAAGTAGAAAGGGCAAATGGCACCTTAGAGAACAAGATTGCAAAAGCCATGCAAGACACAGGGAAGCCCTTGACTGAATGCCTTCCCCTAGTACTCTTTTCTATGAGATTCACTCCCAGTTCCAGACATGGCCTATCCCCTTTTGAGATCCTGTTTGGATGTGCCCCAAAGACAGGCAACTATTTTCCCCACACCCTCCAGATGTAGCATTGTATTATGACTCCTATGTACAGGCCCTACACCAAAGATTAGGCAGGGTGCATAAGCAAGTCTTTGATTCCATTCCAGATTCTGATTCTACAACTCACAAACTGCAGCCTGGGGATTGGGTGGTGATAACAAGACATGTGAGGAAAAGACTTGAACCACACTTTGACAGTCCATTCCAAGTGCTCCTGACTACGACTACCTCAGTGAAACTAGAAGGAAAAGCCACATGGATACACGCCAGTCACTGTAAACAAGTCACTCCAACTGATCCACTACCATGAAGCTGTTCTTATCCTTTACCATTTTATGCTCTGTTCAGATATGCTACTCTGACTTGAGACCAGAAGATAATAATGCATGGCAGGGAAATATATGGTTGCATATAGCAAAGGCTTTTAATTTAATTTCCTTTTGCCTCAACCCTCTCCTCAGTACTGAAATACACCATACAATCTTGTCTTATAGCTGTCCCTACCTCCATCTCACTCTTGTGGAAGTAACTACATAGACCCCATAAATCTCTACAACTATATTCTTGTGCTTTTAACCCACTTGTAGGCAAGTCCCCCCAGCCCTGAAGACATTTAATGCGACAGCTGCTGAACTATGTTGGTCTTTTTCATGTAATTGTTCAAGAGACCCTAATACTGAATCCCTGGTTTGGCCCCACATGGTGGAATAATACCACAAATTGTAGAGCCCTGAGCACCACTATGAATTGTACCATAACTCACCAAGTTATGAGTTACCACTACCATGTCTATCTCCCTAAAGGTTGGACTTTCTCCTGTGGAAATATTACTTATGCTTATGTCCCAGGTAACATTACAGGAGGTCCCTGTGCAATCTCACGCCCAACCATGGCCATGTTTTCCAAATCTGACCTGATCCCTGAAACCACAAAGCTACAAAAACCACAGAGAGACAGAAGAGATGTTAAAAGCACACTTACTTCAGATTGTAACACTGAAATCACTCTCTTATCTAAATCCAAATACTCTGCCCTAGCGTACTCTATGGTAGGAGTCCCAGGCTTAGCATTGTATAATACCCGAGTAATTAATGCTGTAGCCTGTTCCCCTGCAAAGGGTTTAATTGCCACTTCCCAGGCCCTAGAAGAGCTACTTATGGACACCCAGGCAAATAAGAATAGAGCAGCCATTGACTACTTAGTAATGAAACATGACTTAGGCTGTGAAGCTATTGAAGGTGCAGCTTAGCGCCGAAAAGCTCGTTGAGGTAGACGCCACTATTATGGTTTTTACTTAGGACCTCTCTGTTAGCCATGCTACTATGATTTTTCAAATACTCTGTAAATTTGTTTTGGATATCAAGCTATAGGACTAGCCAGTACCTTGAAGCTTAGCTAGCCATTAGAACTGCTTTGAAGCAGTTAGTGCTATAAGTTTATTTAGGAAGTAACACTCCAACCAGATAGAATGTCGCTGGGCAGTTTTTCACTTAGTCGCTACTCTCCTTATCTTTGGATATTTCTGTGATACCTATCTGTGACGAAACCAATCTCGCCACATTGCATTGGAGGAGCCTGGTTGCCCGCCTGCTGCCTTTGGATTATGGACCGGCAGCTAAAGGGTTAATTTTACTGTGCAGAAGGATTTATTTCTCCCTTTCTGCACAGCCATTCGGTAGATTCCATCTACCAAACAAACAGTCTCTTTTCAGCCTCCCCAGAGCCGTGGGAAGCCGGCCGGCGACCTTAATTGGCCACCCAGAAGCTGGAGTGCGCCCTCCATTTACCTCCCTGAAGCCGCGGTTAACCGCGGCTTAACGAGCGTGTGCCGGCAATTGACCACCCAGTAGCTGCGGTTAACCGCAGCTTAATTGATTGTTACTGGGTGGTCGCGGTTACACTTAGCCGCCACACGATGGCGGTGTTCTGGAGCTCCCCGGGCAGCCAGCGCTTGTCTGCCCGGCTTTCATGCACCAAACCCGGACACTTTTACGTGCAGGCACCGCTGAACCTCCAACCCCTGGTTCTAATTCGCACGGATTGAACGAATGCATGTAAATTCGGTATTTTATGTTGGAGGAATGTTTTAACCCAGATAGCTATGCCATGGAGCCTATTCGTGGAATTAAAGACTTTGGCTCCATGGCAATTAAAACTGTATTCGTGTGGTCTGAGTGCCATTCACCTAATAATGTGCACTCAGACCTGAGCTATCTGGGGATATGTTACATGTCTGTGTTTTATGTAGTAAATGTTACTTTGTGCATTTTAAAGTATAATGCTGGTTTTGTGTTCCCCATGTGTAATGGAGTTTTGCCTTTGACTTGGGAGATAATTGAGTTACTTCCCAATTATCTCCCAGGGCAGAGGGGAGGAAGCCAGGATGCATTGTGGGAATATACTGTGACTGTGTGTCCTATTTGTATACTTGTCTGTCCCTTGTCACAGTCTCCCATTTGGTCCCCTAGGGGAGTGTCCACCAGGTGGGAGACCTGCATAAAAGCTGGGCAGGTAGCCCTCATTAAACAGACCACTGCTTGACCCTCAACACGGAGCCTTGTCTCGTCTTTGGGGGGATTTACTGTATGCTGCTAAGGACTGATTGCCAGGAGTGTAAGCCGCTTGGAAGCTTTTCCTGTTCGTCTGGTAGCAGCAATTCGTATGGTTCCTGTTCGTGTATTTGAAGTGCTACCTTATTCCCTTGTATGCCGTTCGGGAGTTTGGAGCATTCACTTGTATGCAGTTCGAGTGTTTGGACCATTCCCTTGTATGCAGTTCGAGTGTTTGGAGCATTCCCTTGTATGCCGTTCGGGAGTTTGGAGCATTCACTTGTATGCAGTTCGAGTGTTTGGACCATTCCCTTGTATGCAGTTCGAGTGTTTGGACCATTCCCTTGTATGCAGTTCGAGTGTTTGGAGCATTCCCTTGTATGCCGTTCGGGAGTTTGGAGCATTCACTTATTGGCGGTTCGTGAGTTTTGGTGATTATACCGTAGCTGTGCCTGTCTCTGAAAAGGGGGATTATCGTCTAAGCGGTTTTTTTCCCCTTTTATGCTAAACGGTCCGTTACAATTGGTGGCAAGCGGCGGGATCGTTCCCACAGACTACAGGACAGCTACAGGCGACACCATTCCGTGGATTTTTACAATTTGAGGGCAACGCATGTCCCAGTACAGCGACCCTGACAGCACCGAGATGGAACCAGCAGTGGAGTATGACGAGGGTGCCATGGATGACTGAGATGCAGTCCGTAAAGGCATCTGGTACCAGGCACTGGGTATTGTGGAGTACCAGCGGGGCAAGAGACTCCCCAAGGAAGACCAGCGGTTGCAGAAGCGAGTAGCCCTGCGGATGCCCTCCCTGGGAGAGCAGCCCCTGGAGGAATGGGTGAGGAAATTGGAACACCTAGTATGGCAGGAGATGTGGCTAGAAGATGCCTACCAGGCGCTCTGGTGGTATGGGGCACAGTACCTGCCCTGGAAAGCCGAGCATGACAAGCCAGAGGGAGAGGAGTTTGATGGTCCTGGCTTGTTATGGGAGACTTTTGCAGAGCCTGAGTTTGGGAGCCCTACACAAGCCCGGTTCAGTGATCTCTTTGAGTGGAGGGAGAGCAGGTATGACTGGGACGACACTCACAAAATTGAGCAAGACCTGGTCCACCTGGTGACCCGAGAGATGGAGCTGGAACAGGGTTACCAAAATCTGTTCCACTCCAGTGAGAAGGCTCAGCAGGGAAGCGGAGACCCAGATCCAGACCCATTCAGCTGGGAAGATATTGGGGAGTGTTACTGGGAAGAACCCCAGGTGGCCGGTGGAGATGGGACCAAGGTCTCTCCACCGGTCCTGCAGGGAATTGGGAGCCCAGTCTCCATTCCCCAGCGGCCGTGTGATTTATTGGGAATTGGGAGCCCAGTCTCCATTCCCCAGCGGCAGTGTAAAGTGCAGGGAGAGGAGAGCAGCGTCCTCCCTCCCCAGCGGCAGGCTGAGTTACAGGGGGCAGAGGTAGTTGTTCCTGCCCCCAGCAGCAGAGTGATATGCCGGGAAGGCAGTGTAAAGTGCAGGGAGAGGAGAACAGCGTCCTCCCTCCCCAGCGGCAGGCTGAGATACAGGGGGCAGAGGTAGCTGTTCCTGCCCCCCAGCAGCCAAGTGATATGCCGGGAAGGCAGTGGGAAGTCCAGGGAGAGGAGAGCAGTGTCCTCCCTCCCCAGCGGCAGCGTGATTTTTGGGGAATTGGGAGCCCAGTCTCCATTCCCCAGCGGCAGAATGATGCTTTGGGAATTGGGAGCCCAGTCTCCATTCCCCAGCGGCAGAATGATGCTTTGGGAATTGGGAGCCCAGTCTCCATCCCCCAGCGGCAGCACAGATCATTGGGAATTGGGAGCCCCGTCTCCATTCCCCAGCGGCAGAGTGTCCTACCGGGAATAGAGAGCCCAGTCTCCTTTCCCCAGCAGCAGGACTCTGTATTGGGAGTAGAGACAGTCGGTCTCCCTCCCCCGCAGCTGGAAGTATGTATGGGAGAGGAGCTTGTTACCCCCTCTCCCCAGCGGCAGCTTAATGTACCAGGGGGAGACAGTAAGCCCCACAACCGTGCAGATGGGACCGTAGTCTCTACACTGCCAGCACAGGGGGTAGGGACGGTCGGTCCTGCCCCCAGCGACAGGGCTGTTTAGCCAAAGGGGAGACAGTCGGTCTCCCCCTCCAGCAGCAGAGATGGGTAACCAAAGGGGAGACGGTCGGTCTCCAGCAGCAGGACTGTGCAGCTAAAGGGGAGACGGTCGGTCTCCAGCAGCAGGACTGTGCATCTAAAGGGGAGACAGTCAGTCCCCAGCAGCAGCAGCAGAGCGGTGTATTTAAAGGGGAGACAGTCGGTCTCCCCCTCCAACAACCAGGCTTCCACCAGGCTACCCTCCCAGTAGCGCTGGCAACAGGGCAGAGTGCCGCTGGTCTCTGTCCACGCAGCAACCCACCAAGGCAGCGTACCCGTACCCAGCACAGCCGTGGTGAGGCACCTGGACATGGACAAGCTTCTTCTCTACCCAGGTGTAGTAACCATTTATTGTGGGTGGGCTGTGCTGTTGATTATGTTTTGTGGGTGGGCTGCTGGACTAACAAGGGCACTGACCGGCAGGAGGTCAGATACCCTGTTAGTCTGTTTGGAAAAGGGGAGAGATGTGATGAGACCAATCTCGCCACATTGCATTGGAGGAGCCTGGTTGCCCACCTGCTGCCTTTGGATTATGGACCGGCAGCTAAAGGGTTAATTTTACTGTGCAGAAGGATTTATTTCTCCCCTTCTGCACAGCCGTTCGGTAGATTCCATCTACCAAACAAACAGTCTCTTTTCAGCCTCCCCAGAGCCGTGGGAAGCCGGCCAGGGACCTTAATTGGCCACCCAGAAGCTGGAGTGCGCCCTCCATTTACCTCCCTGAAGCCGCGGTTAACCGCGGCTTAACGAGCGTGTGCCGGCAATTGACCACCCAGTAGCTGCGGTTAACCGCAGCTTAATTGATTGTTACTGGGTGGTCGCGGTTACACTTAGCCGCCACACGATGGCGGTGTTCTGGAGCTCCCCGGGCAGCCAGCGCTTGTCTGCCCGGCTTTCATGCACCAAACCTGGACACTTTTACGTGCAGGCACCGCTGAACCTCCAACCCCTGGTTCTAATTCGCACGGATTGAACGAATGCATGTAAATTCGGTATTTTATGTTGGAGGAATGTTTTAACCCAGATAGCTATGCCATGGAGCCTAT
>OW240914.1:15888001-15938265 GCA_933207985.1 Pelobates cultripes
TCTTTTCTAATTAAAAGGTTATTAGAAAAATAGTCAACAAGAAAAAAAACATTAGCATAATAAAGTAACATTAGCGGATACAAAATACACATGCTTGATCATATATCGTAAAAAATATAGTGTCTCAGAATTAGGTGACATTGCTTTGCATAAGTATGTTACATTTCTTGGGTAGCTCAAGAAGTAATGTAGAGAGAGAAAGAAGGCTGGGAAAAGATTCAGGTTGGGGAGAATCTACAGAAAATATAGGTAAGTAATAATAGGAAGGTAGGAGGACAAGGGACTCTGTATGCACGGGACAACGCTATGGAGAGACTCTACTATTAGACCATGGATCTATGTGGTCCAGCTGGATGTCAGAAAAATAGATAACTCAGAGATCCCATATCTTAATGGTTCTATGTTATTATTTAATCTGGATCCTATGAATAAGCCTGCAGTAGGCTTTTGTCAGGGCTTACCTTAGTTGGGAGTCTGGTATGCAGAGATATACCCTCCCTTGCAAATAAACACAGACCAAGGTGACCAGACAAGGAAGTACAGGCAAGGACAAAAGCAGGAGAATCGTCAAGGATAAGTCAAAAGTCAAAGGGTGCCAGAAGTCAGGATAAACAAGGGTAAGCCAAAGTCAGGAGCCAGAGGTCAGGACACACGATAAGAATAAGCCAAGGTCAGGAGCCGACTGGAGAACACTGGATCATGAACACAAACACAGGAACCAGAGTCAAGGAACTGACACTGCCCTCAGGGAGAGGCAGTGACTTATACCTGGCTTCAGCTTCAGGCGGGCTGAGATTGATAGGAGCAGCTTCAGGTAAAATCCAGCCCCCTGTGCTGGAGACAAGGCAAGGATAAACATGATACAGAAATAAGAACTTATGTGTGGCCCAGAGGCAAGATAGCAAGACTAGGACACAGATGGACCACAGTTCAATTCCCCTGTTGGGCCCTTCTGGGGTAACCACATCTTGCCACCTGGATGTCATGTTGAGAACTCTGACAGCTTTAGAAATATTATGATGCTTAAGTGAACTCTTTAAAAGAGAAGTGCAATAATATAATTGGCTGAAGGTGCCCATATTACCACAAACACAGAAACATAGAAGAAATAAAATTATCCAAATACAATGAGTTAATAAATGGTGCATATATATATATATATATATATGAATTTTCGGGGCACCAAGCCCCTCCCACAACTACAGGCCTAGCCTTACATTTGTGTTTGAGGCATTAAGCCGTAAAGAGAGCATGTAAAATACAGTAATATGAAAAGGTTGGCTGTGGTGTGCCGGAACCGATGATGTGGTAGGCCTGTAAAAAAAAAAAGAGTTCCCATCCTAGATAATGATGTGAAAAAAGAGAGTGGCGTGAGTGGCAGGAGGGGAAAATTGCCAGACAATTCACGGTAAGGGTGAGAGGTTGGGTGAACCAAGCCCCTCCCTCAACTACAGGCCCAGCCTTACATTTGTGTTTGAGGCATAAAGCCGTTAAGCTGTGGTGTGCCGGGAACCAACAATGCAGTAGACCTTCTGATAAAAGAGGGCAAAAAGTGATTGTACCATACACGATTTATTGCAAGTCTAAAAAGGACAAGCATATTACAATATTGTAGTGGAGCTTCCGAGCTAGAACCCGGGAAACCTGAAGCTTCTGCCCAAGTTGACCTGTAATAAAGGACTAGCTCTATTCCCTCCCAGGGACTGGATGACAAGCAGTCCTGGGAGCTCTAGTACTTACAAGAACTTTCTCTGCCAAGTCATCCATAAGCTGGAATAAGGTGCTGAGCAGTGATTATAGCCCTTCCCCTCCCAGTAACTAGACAACACATAGTTCTGGGAGTACAACTGATTTTAATGAGCCAAACTGAGCCTATTATGCACACACCCCAGCATGGAATCTATGGGCCTAAAAAAATCTACACGCTAAATGATAGTGAATTAGGGATAACCACAAACGAGAAGGATTTGGGAATTGTTATAGACAACAAATTAGTCAGAAACATGCAATGTCAGTCTGCAGTTGCTAAGGCCAGTAAGGTTTTGTCATGTATAAATGGGTGCATAAATTCTCAGGATGAAAATATAGTTTTTGCCTCTTTATAAATCGCTGGTAAGACCATACCTTGAATATGCTGTGCAATTTTGGGCGCCTGTTCTAAAGAAGGATATCATGGCACTAGAAAAAGTGCAGAGATGAGCTACAAAATTGATAAAAAATATGGAGCATTTTAGTTACGAAGAAAGATTACAAAATTTAAATCTCTTTATATTGGAAAAACAGTGCCTCAGAGGGGATATATTATAATATTATACAAATATATTTGGGGCCAGTACAAACCATTATCCTGAAATCTATTCATAAACAGGGCTATACATAGGACACAAGGTCACACATTTAGGCTGGAAAAAAGGAGATTTCATCTAAGGCAAAGAAAAGTTTTTTTTTACAGTAAGAGCAATAAGAATATGGAAATATCTGCCTGAAGAGGTGGTTTTATCAGTCCATAACGATGTTTAAACTGCAATTAGATGAATACTTGCAAAAACATAACATACAGGTATATAATTTGTAATTAGTGTGGTATTAGCTGCTTGATCAAAGGAGACATCTGACTGCTATTTTGGTCTCAAGAAGGAATCTTTTCCTAGTTTGTTGCAAAATTGGAAGCACTTCAGACTGGATTTGTTGCCTTCTTTTTCCGCGGATGTACTAAGAACGTCTGCGGTCCTTAAGGACAGTTTTTGTTAGACATACCTAATATGTCTGTGGTACTTAAGGGGTTAAGGTAGTTTGTCGAAGTGACATTTATAGTTGTAAATTATCTTGTTCTGAGATACACATAGAAAGCTGGATAGACGGTGTGGTGACACTCTGTCATCAAACTAATATGGTGACCAGGAGCCATGTGACCAAGCTCAGGTATGCCTTTCTTACAGGGGGATAAGTTTTACCCTTTGATATGGTAATTATGTAAATCAATACCTTTACAAGTCAGGAAAAAGATAACCACTTTACCCTATTTCCATTCCTCCCTGTTCCTTCTTGGCTGTGCTACTGAGAAGACATGTGAGCAGACATGTGAGCAGACATGGGCTAATTTTTATTATGGTGAACTACGAGTGGGATCTGATGACTTTTTATAAGATTTAGTTGTTATTGTTTGTTAGTTAGATTGTGGGTGTTGTTATTGTTTTAGTTAGTTAGATTGTGTGTCATTATTTGTATGTTGTTTTGTATATTTGTTAAAGTAGACAGAGGAGTTTATATGTGTATGCGTACATAATTTATATAGTTTGGTAATATACCACAGATGGCAATTCTGATCACCTGATTTGTGTGTGGTTCAAAAGGTGAAGTGTCAATAAGGTCGGAAAGTGATTAGAAAAACTGACTTTGGATAGGTAATCTAGTGGGTGTAGGAATAGTACTTGAATATGCTATTTTTATCCCCTTTAGAATAGTTTTAATGTGTTAGGATGAAAAGAAACTGTGTTTGTTTCGCAATAGGATGAATATGTGATGTTGTATACTGCTTAAATATAATTTAATAGTATTAAAAGATCATTTTAAGTTAAGGTGGAAAAAAAGAAGTGAAAGTGACCATTGTCTCCATGGAAAACTTGTGTACAATATTAAATTCTTACATAAAATGGTTGAAAATGCAGAATGCCCTGACGTAGGATTTTTTAGTATTACTAGAAAGTGCTAACTGTGCGAGGTGCCGGCCATGAGTCAAAAGATTCTCTTACCCAATGTCTAATCCAATTTCTTGCCACAAGGGTGCAGGGGTAGTTACTCTGTTGCCGTTGGTAATGCTCTGTGGAATTCTAGAAATCGAGAACGAGATGGGTGATCAGCGGCAACATTGTGAATGCCTGGGAAACACCTAATAGTTTAGCCTGACCATAACACTCTCCAAGCTACCGCTGCTGCTGCAATCGGGTAGAGCTCGCATTAGCTGTAAAGTGGCAGTAAACCCTGGGATGCTCTTAATTTCATCTGGCCATCTGCCCCATAACCACTATTAAAATAATAAATTGCTGCGAACCCGTCAGTGGTAGCAGCGTCCATCCAACTCCTAAGGGAATTATTCATCAATAATGGAATGAACATCTCTTCCCATTCCATTTTAGGAGACATTCTCACCACATGGGCAAATCGGAGGTGGCATGTTTGTAAGGGGAAAAGTGTCTGACTGAAAACAGGGAAAAAGACTGAGCAATCTGGATATGAATGCACAACCCTGAGCAATAGTGTTAATCGCAAACTTGAAGGAACTCAAAAGAGTTTGCAGTTACTTGCAATTGCATGAACCAGTTTGAAGATACTGATCGATGCTGGCCAGAATGCGGTCTATTTTCTCTTTGGGAAGGCTGGCTTGCATATTGACTGAGTACAGTATGACACCCAGTAAGTGTATTACTGTATCGGGTCCCTCTGTCTTTTTTGAGGAACATTTGAACTGCTGCTTTTTAGGGTACTGGGAGGTAGTAAGTTACATTTGATTGTCAGGAAGTCATCAAGAGAATATGTGACCGAGGGGCATCTACAGATGGTAAGTAGCAGCCAGCACAATGTCTCAGCGAATGTGTTGAAAATCCTGCGGCTACTTTTTTAACCAAACGTAAGACACTAGAAATGTAGTATAACCCCTGCCACTTAACATCTTGCAGATGTCATAGAGAAGGATAGATAGAGAAAAACTTTAAAGCGATCAGTATGTTGCTCTTACTGAGCCATGCGCCAGCCCCTGTTGACAAAATAGCATATATGGAGTTGTCAATTGTGGCATATTCTAGGGAGATTTACACTGAAGGAATAAGGGAGTTGAGGCTAGGTGTTGTCATAGAGTAAGAATCAGAGAGGTCGATGATCAACCTTTGCTTGGTGGAATGTTTACCTGAGACCACACCTATGGGATTGGTCCTCCATACGGGAATGGATGTGGCCCAGTAGGAAGCCTCGGTTCAACTCTTGTTTAAGTAGATAGTCAACGGCTTTTGGATTAACCAAGGTTGTCTGCAAATTTTTACATTCTAGTATGCCAGAAACATTGCGACCATATGTGCAAAAACCTGCAGGCACTGAAACCACAAGTGCCTGCATTGAAATTATTACGGATCTGGGATTTACCCAGGAAAACAATATTTCTTCCCAGTTTGTCCTTGATTGCTTTCTCGGGCTTTGATGTGGTGACAGGGCTTTGATGTGGTGACAGGGGTGGGGAAATTAGAACAATCCTCTGGGGTATTAGGACATAGGTTAGATGTGTGAGAGATCGAGATGCAAATGGCACAAGTGTGTGTTGAGGCCCACAAAGTGTCTGCCGAAGAGCTCCTATCCCACTTACTCCAGCCCAACTGAAAGTTAAACTGTGCCAAAGCTGCAGACGCCTTTGTGGAAAATAATCTGTGATAATGATAAAAAGATGTACCTCCATATTTGTGCCTCAAGTCCACAAGCTTTTGTAGGTACAGGTTGGGGTACACTGAGAAGACCACATCCCTATATATACTGAAAGCCAGGACAAACTCATGTAAAGACAATTTTCTGTTTAACCTGGAATCCTTAGCCTTCAAGACCACAGACAAATCACCATAAAAATAGGTCTTATTCTCCAGTGTATCTTGGGAGGCAAACAGGACCAAGACCAGTTCAACATATTTGCCTTCCAAGATATCCTGGTACCATATGCGCAGTGACTATAATATTTGTTTATTTTGACAAATTGGGGAATTACCCAATTTTAAATGCTGGATCCAGAAGTTGAATACAATTCCCACACTGGCCGTTATAGCCCTGCCCATTTTTATGATGCAGCGAATGCATCATGACGCTAATGACGTCACAGCCTGCCTAAACGTTCAGATTTGAAAGTTTTGGGGGTGTGGCTACAAATCAAGGAACACAGTACTTAAGGGGAACTCAGGGAAATACTCATTACCCTGCTGTGGTTCTGCATAGTCCCAATTGCGCATTTTCTTCATTTAGTTCTCTCAGGTTTTTTACTTTTTGGCATTGTTTGACTATTCTACCTTCTGTATTCCTTTGACCTTGGCTCTTGTATTATATTTGCTCCTGATTTCTGGTATCCCTGACCTTGGCTCATCTTTTATTTCTCTCTGTCCTTGTGACGTTAGTCCGGCCATTCTAAGGTCTGGTATATATTACTATTCCTTTACACTCTGCAGACATTAAAACAGGATTCCGCAGGGGTAAGTACCCAGGCAGGTCCATATGATACTCATTTCAAAGAAATGGATAATCACATGGATCAGATGGCTATTGCCTTACAGACCTTGATAACCTGGTCTGTACAAGATGAAGGCCATACTCCCTCAGTTACTCCACAGCAGGTGGGGCTTGAGGTAGTTACTGTGGGGGCCTCATCTCATGTCAAACCTCCTTTACGTTATGGTGGAGCACCGGAGGCTTGTCTTGGTTTTTTAAACCATATCAGCATTCACTTTGAGTTCCAACCATGATCTTATCCTCCCTCTGGGAGAATGACAACCCACTGGTGTATAACTATGCCGTGTTTGTTGAAGCATTTAGGCATACTTTTGACCCACCTGGTAGGAAGCCCAATGCAGCCAGGTCTCTTTTTAGGCTTAAGCAAGGAACCAGAACCTTGGTGGAATATGCCCTTGAGTTCAGATCTCTAGCATCTGAGGTTGCTTGGAACAATCAAACTTTCATTGATGTGCTCTTTAACGGTCTCTCAGATGCTTTTTTAGATGAAATAGCTACTAGAGATCTTCCAGAGAACTTTGAAGAAATGATAACTTTTATCTCAGGCATTAATTAGAGAATCAGATACAGGAAGAACACCTGAGATAGATCCAGAAGAGATCCTATTCGAATTGCCCCTGTATTTAATGACCCTGACTCCATGGCACTTGCATTAATGGAACCTATGCAAGTGGGTGTGACTAGATTAAGTGAGGCTGAATGACAATACAGACGAAGGGAAGGACTGTATCTAAATTGTGGATAAAGGGGACATCTCTGCTTAAATTGTCCTAGTAGAACTCACACACCTGAGTCCATTTGGGGGACAGGCCTTGGGTGTTTCTTCTTTGTCCTCCATAACAAATCATAAAGATCACAGGTTTTAATAGACTTTGGTGCCACAGAGAATTTTAAAGACAAGAATTTTGCCGAAGAAAATTCTCTCCCTTCCCGGTTATGGGATACACCCTTGGCTGTTGAGGCCATAGATGGTAGACCACTCCCGGTGCCCATGATTGGTAGGACTGTTACGTAAGGAAATCTGTGTATTTCAACACATTACTTCCCCTACTTTCCCAGTGGTGTTGGAGTTCCCCTGGTTAAGGAAACACAATCCATCTATTGACTGGGAGGTTGGCGATATGGTTTCTAGGAGTCACAATTGTCTTCAGGGATGTATTACTAAAATACACCCTATTCACCTTATCTATGTTCCAACTATGTCTCCCTTATCCACGAAGATACTGGAACAATATATAACAGTGAAAGAAGTCTTTGTTAAGGGTAAAGCAGAATTTTTGCCACTTCATAAGTCATATGATTGTGCCATTGACCTACTTTCTGGAACCATGCCTCATAGGGACACTATATACCATCTCTCTGCTAAAGAGAATACAGTGTTAAATGAGTATATCAAGGAAAACCTGAAAAAAAGGTTTTATTAGAAGATCTTCACCAGCCAGGGCAGGGTTTTTCTATTTAGGTAAGAACACTAAACTCTTCCCACAAATACAGGTCTTTGGCCTTTAAACATATATATATATATATATATATATATATATATATATATATATATATATATATATTTAGTATATACTATAAATCTGTGTTAGAATTATATATATAGTGCAAATCTGTGTTAGAATTAAACAAGGGGTTAGGGAAAAAGAGAACAATATAGTGCTGCTTAATCTTGTAGGTTCCAAAGACATCCACTTGTCACAATATTTAGCTGTTTGACACTGTTGAGCCACTCCCATTCACAGGTCACACTGGCCAAATACACTGTTCAGCCACATGGCCTGCCTTTCAAAAATGAAAACTTCTGGGTGGAGAAGTGATGTTACATATGTGCAATGTAGCATATCACCAAAAATATGGCTTCCTCAGATCACAGTCCTTTTAAATGGATAAGGCATACCTTCTAGGTTGTAGCCAAGTCACATAACATGCATGTGCCGAATGAATGCAAGATTAGATTTAGATTCAATTCCATGCAGAAAATGGCAGCATGGCCCCCCATCTGTGTCACCCTATATGATAGAAGCTCCCCTGCCATGGTCTTTTGGAGAGGTTTGAAGGCCAGCCTCTTGTCCACAGATATGGACCTTGTCCCAAGAGCCCCTGCAATGAGCTTGTAATGGTAGCAATTGAAAAACAAACTAATCATTGTTACTTGACAACTCAAGTAATCCTCTGCTGACTGAATGGTTGTGTGTAATTTGTATAATGCTGGTATGCAAACGATGGCAATCAAATAAGTAGTTAAATGTATATATTATTGCTTTTGAGTGTGTTTGAAAATTTACTTTATTTACTTTACATTATATAGTAAATGTATTATTTAGAATTGCTTATTCTGTTGTTTTATATATTTGTATTTTAAATATTTGTTACCACATGCTTAAGGACTAGTCTTTGTCCAAAATAAAGAATGCTATGTTAGTTCCTTTTGGAACTATGTGTCCTGTGTTGATTTGTTCAGGGATCCCAGTAGTAGAGTCTTTGGACCTGTTGGCTGGCTGCATGGTCCTTGTAGCCTAAGACAAGTGCAAAAAACCTAGGGCTGAGAACCGCAGATTGGATTATACCTGCCTGGAAGGAGAGTGCTGCAGCCTGGTTGGATGGAAGAGCTCCGGAGTGACCCCAGTCAAGATTCAGTGACAGCGTCTGAAGTGTTACAGAGTCCCCAGTGGCAGCGAGGAAGTAGACTTGGTGCAGGTACGTGGTCAGAGTTCAGAGGTGCATCACAGGTGGCATGGTCCACCTTCTATGTCACCACTGTCCTCCCCTCAGGAAACCATTCTTTTCTGGTGAAAGAGTGTAACTTGAAGATCAGCCTGCAGGCAGTATTTGTCCTAAGCACTGCAACGGAGATAAAATGTCTTTCTTTTTTTGGGAGGAGTCAGAGGGACCAGTGCATGAATGATGTTCTTATCATGTTTTGTTTGTTTGTATTTTTTCAGTGCATAAGAATGCAACAGAATCATTTGAGATACCTCAATGGCATTCCTCAAGCAGAGTTTCACATATTATAATTGGGATATTAGAGTAGACATGCAAATTTTATAATAATAGGATCAGGAAGAATTCGGAAGGACTTAAATCAGAGAGACAAAAAAGATGCATAACAACTTTAAATAGGGTAAACTCCTAAGCGAGGTAACTACTGTGTTTCACTGGTACATATATAATCAGGCTAGGTTTGCCTGCTCAGAGTGTCATTAAACATTAGAAATCATGCTGGGTGTCCTCTAGTGTACAACAATGCTGGTACATGCGATGGGCTAAGTGTTGCAGGTTAGATATGTGTGGGTATGTGCTAACTGTTTATACAACAATAAACAAGCTTGTGATGCCGCTGTTCCCACCCCGCATTGTATGCTTGTGTGCGGTTGGTATCGGACCCTGTGTCCCCAATACGAGCATGGCGGTGGGAGCGCCAAGTGTATATGCTCCCAATGGAGCTGGTTTGTGTCAGAGCTAGGAGTATGCCTCGCAAGTGTGTTGGCATTATAAAGTGTCGCGCCTGCTTACATATAAAGCATGCGTTTGCAAAATTCCCTTTCTGGTGCCCTTCCTCACACCAAAATTAGACATATGTTATGTTATAGTATGTGGGCAAGGAAAAAAACACAAATATACAAACAGGCAGACATGTTGTGTTTAGGTAGATAGTCTGAGTTGTGAGCCATTTCGCCAGCATGTGTGTGTTTGGGGTGCAAAGTCCCGAATCATCCCATGCCTCTGCTCGGTATTAAGCTTAGGGGGTGGTGGGAGGGCAAGAAGCAGAGTCCAAGCTAGTCCTCCACACAGCTCCATGCCATGGTGAAGGCCTGCATCTTTAGGCCAAGAGTCTGGTTACTAATGAAGGAGGCCAAGTTCTTCCCTGGCAGGGGACAGCTTTGGATCTCGGTGGGCAATCGCCACTTGTGGCATTGGATCCTCCGCTTCGGTAGCCAATGCTCCGGGAGGATATCCTTGGTGGTTTTCAGCCCAGGTGGGCCCAACATGTGAGGCTGTAGTGTAGCTATGGTAGGAGAGCCCAGGGGGGGTCACGCTTGTCTCCCGCCTTTTTTCGTCCTGCATGATCTCCGCACAATGGTTTGTATTGGCCCCAAATATATTTGTATAATGTTATCATATCCCCTCTCAGGCGACATTTTTCTAAACTAAATAGGTTTAAATTTGTTAACCTTTCTTCATAGCTGATATGTTCCATTCCTTTTATTAATTTTGTAGCCCGCCTCTGCACTTTTTCTAGTGCCATAATATCCTTCTTTAGAACAGGTGCCCAAAATTGCACAGCATATTCAATATGTGGTCTTACCAGTGATTTATAAAGAGGCAAAATTATATTCTTGTCCCGAGAATGAATGCCCTTTTTCATGCATGACAATACCTTACTGGCCTTGGCCACTGCTGATTGACATTGCACATTGTTGCATAGTTTGTTGTCTATAACAATTCCCAAGTCCTTTTCATGTGTTGTTATCCCTAATTCGCTTCCATTAAGGGTATACGTTGCTTGTGTATTCTTTACGCCGAAGTGCATAACTTTGCATTTTTCAACATTAAATTTCATCTGCCATTTGAGTGCCCAGTCCCCCAGTCTATCTAAATCCCTCTGCAGCAAAGTAATATCTTGCTCACATTGTATTATTTTACAAAGTTTTGTGTCATCTGCAAACACTGAAACATTACTTTCAATGCTGTCTTCAAGATCATTTATAAACATGTTAAATAGAAGGGGTCCCAGAATCTTCATTTGGAAGCAACAGTCTTCCAACCAAACACATCTCTGATTTACACAGAAGCAAATTCAAATTGCAATTATATCAACCTTTATCAGCAGGCATTCCACTAGATCCTTATTAGACGCTTCAGGACAAAGCAACGCGATTTTAGTTAAATGGTGTTACTAGGTAGAGATCTGTCAAATGGTGTTGCTTAGGAAGAGAATGCCTTTGGAATAAACATGTTTCCTTTAAGTGAGACCAGTGTGTAACTAGATCACTAAATAAAAAGTTTCAGTGTAACTTCAGTGGCTCTCCAGGACAGAACCGATGAATTTGTGAATACACTGCTATATAATGCATTTAAAAAATATTTTTAAAAAAATCAATTCAAAAATTCTCGCAGGGTAGTACAGATTTTTTATGTTGCTCACTATTGGAATTTCTCCTTTATGGGCTAGATTTATCAGGCTCTCACCAAAACATTGCAGTCAGATTTTTGGAGAATATATATCTAAGGTATTTTCATCTCTTGCTTTTTGGGACACTAAATTACATTTCTAAATATTTACCAATTTTTCATTAATGTGTTGGCTTTATGCATATTTCCAATACTTCTTCTGAAGACAAGTGGTGGAATATTCCACAACACTGTAAATTTTGCAGTTTCCTGATAGGGATTGTTTTTCAAAAACTAATTTGACCACTTTTTAGATTGCTTTAATAAAAATAATGAAAAAAAGACAGCATTTAGCTGCCACTTTTCAAAACACTTGGCTAAATATCCCAGATGTGACGTTTATTAGTGCCATGCCCAGAATTTCATTAACACCCATGTTGTAGTTGATTTACTGCAAACCAATTAGTTTGAATGACTATCTGTTCCTGTCCAAATTAAAGATAATAAAGTTGCGTGCACGCAGAAGTAAATTCACACTGAGACACAGAGTTCAGGTTAATGAAAGAACTTCGGAGAAGTTTAATGGCTTCTGACAGAAAATGGGTGCACAGACCCTTTTAAAGGCATTATTACATCATTGAAGAAAATCAAGATATAGACAAATAGACATTGTTAATTGGCTTAGGTGCTAAGATGTTAGTAAAATGCCCTCCCTATGGGGTGTACCATCTTAAGTCACTATCCTCGTCATGATCATCTCCTCCAGGTTTTAGCGCCATTTTGCTAACATGAGGAGCTCACTCGACGGGAGGGGCCTTTTGGCAGCTATCCATTTAGAGTGTAGCTGGCACTGTTAGTTTCTCAAGGTTAGGTTTCAAGTAAATAGTAAATACTTTTAGTAAATACACATTTTATCAAAGCTATTTCTTGCTGACGTGCAAATTCTATGTTCTATGGACAAAGCTTTCTTGTAAAACTATGGGGGCCTCTTAGAGGTATAGCAAGAGGATTTAAAGTGGCCTTACAGATTTATAGAGGCCTAATAATTCTACAACACCCACATGCAGAAAAGTATTGCAGGAATGATTGGCATTCCATTGCTGTTTATTCCCACATCATTTTAAAGGCCTTAATTGTATCCTCACATTACTTTAGGGAACTAAATATTTGTCCTGTTGTGCATTCTAGTTATGGCTAGACTAGTATTATTATTGTTATTGTTTATAAAACACCAACATATTGCAAAGCACTGTACAACAGGTGAACTAACTGACAAGTATTTACAACAAGACAAGTTGAACACACAGGAACAAAGGTTGTTGAGGCCCCTGCTCAAACTAGCTTACATTCTAGAGTGAGTGGGGTAAAGTGGCAAAAGATGTAATTGCAGGATGTTTTTCATGTACAGGAAAATAGATTGCTTGAATAGTTTATAATGAAGGATTAGTTTATTGGACAACACAGTTGCAGGAGAGGAGGCACGGTGGATTAGCAAGGTGCAAGGAGGTGTGGCAAATGTGCAAATGCCATGAGCTCCTGGAGGAGCCTGCTAGCCAGCCTTCTGCCTAAGATCTATGGGCCATATTCAAAGACCCTGTTCAGGAGGTAAACCTCCCCAGCCACCATTAGTAGCTTGCCCTGGATGCCCCTGGTTCGGCACTTTCTCTTCATGCTAATGGAACCGAACGCTGGCTCTCTGGCAGCCTTTTGCATGAACCAAACCCACGAATATTCCTCAGCGTTACTTAGCCGCAATCGCTATGGAATTAATTTCGGCATGAGAACTTCATGGGTTCCCGGTCAACTCAGCGGGACTTTTTTGGAACTGTTTTCGGCATTAGGTAACCGTGCGGTTCCTGGACAACTTGGTTTGCAGTTTTGAACCACTTTGAAATCCGCCAGTAGATCGCGTTTTGGAGGGAAGCTGCCTAAAACTAAGGGGCTCAGAAGCTACCTAAGAGCCAGCCAGAGCACCCTGTCGAAAGTTGACTGGCCAAAGCACCAAATACCCTGGAACTGTTTAGGGCATAGAACCACGTGTGCGGCCGGCCAGAACTTCTCTACACTGCATGGAGAATTTGGGCACTCAGATCAGGGCTATTTAGGGATGTAGTATCCCAGGCACAGAGATCCTTGGGAGATGCTTGTATTGTATTGTGTGGAGACCCCCTGTTGGGGGTTTTGTTTATAAGCAGGCAACTTGGCCATAATAAAGCAGTTCCTTTATACCCTTCACTCAGTCTGGGCTAGTGTTTGGGTGGATCAGCTATACTCTCAGCATAATCACTTGAAGCTATATCCAGGACCCTGTTCCAGGGTGGGAAGCAATGGAGAGACCCTAGCCAAGCTGTGGCGGCAAGGGGCTGAAGCACTCCTGTGTCCCAGAGGAGAGCTAGGAAGCTAGCTTGATCGAGGTACCCAGTCGGGGATCCAGATGGTCCATCACAGAGGGAAAGCTATTAACAGTTTAATTGATAAAGCAATGAATATTTAAAGATATTTTGAAGGAACTGAGGGTGTGGGTCTAACGGTGCAGCAAAGGGAGTTCCATGGGAACGGCGCAGCCCTAGAGAAGTCATGAAGCTGGGCATTATGGGTGCAAGTACAAACAGAGAATCGATGTAGATCTTTCGTGGGGCATAGGGGCATGAATGAGACTTAATTGTGTATTAGGGAGGATAGGTTGATAGGTTCAGCATTATGTACAGATTTGTAAGCAGGCACCAGAGTTTGAAATTGAGCCTTAAATCTACCAGTGTAGGGACTGACAGTGGGGGGAGGCATGTTAGGTGTAGGTGGAAGATGAGCCTCACTGCTGCATTCAATGCAATGTTTTGTGGACCCAGGACATACTTGAAAACAAGAGAAATCTCAATGTATCTTTACTGGTGAAATATTTTATAAATAAATAATGCATTAAAGCTTGTAATGGGACAAGCTGGGAACGTGTGTGACCACTGAGAAGTGGATTATGTTAGTCAAGGCGAGAGAGGATAGTGGCATGGACCAGCACCTTGACCACATCCAGTGTTAAATATGGGTAGGTGAGCACTATGTTTTTGAGATAAAAGTGGCAGAATTTTGTGAGTGACATGTGGCATGGAGTAGAGGTTTCAGTCAAAGAGAACACCTATGAAGCCACTTGTAATCAGAATCCCTCGATATAAGTGTATTTAATTTCCTAACCTTGGCATAAATGATAATTGTACATTTTTTCTCATTCATAAATACTCTGTGTTTTTACTTTGTGAAGCTTAGTCAAGTCCACTTCTTAGCTGACAAAGGAGGCACTGGAGCACTTCAGACCCAGTTGCTGAAGCTTGAATGTGTTGTCTCTGGAGATGTCATCATCCCCTCTGCCTATTTCTCTGCAGCCTACCTTCCAGCCTATTTCTCTGCAGCCTTCCTTCCTACCTCTGCCTGCACTCTAATAGCTTCTGCCTTTACAAAGGCAATTGCGTCTCTCAGGCCTAGCTCTCTTTTTTACTTGTGCCGAGCTACAGGGATCGAGCAGTCAGCCAAAAGGTCCGAAGACTCTAAAACTGTGATGCCTGAAGAAATCCACACAGGAAACACAGTTACAGTTGTTGAACTAGGACTAGTCTTTTAGGACTAACCTGGAAACATGTGGGGACAACCATAAAACTATAAACTGCACACATTATATAACTAACAAGCAACATAATAATGTCTCAAATATATAACATAATTACAACTTTTCAAATTGGTGAAAAACAGAGAAATATGGACACAGACTTAATTGCTCTCCCTGTGTGGCCACCATTCGTATAACTGAACAACATGCGCTGGAGAAAATGGCGACCAACTTTTCACATGAAAGCAGGCAACAGGACTTGGACACCAGCCAAACTTCACGAACACCTGCTTCTTTCCACGAAAAGCCAGGAGAGCGCTGTTAGGTAGGTTTGGTCACACGAACAAGGTGAACAAATGCTACCTTGGAGCCAGGGGAACCGTTTGTCTTTTTGTTCATTTTGGAACTTCCGAAATTGACCAACCGCTACCACTGAATCTGTGGAACTAATTTGGGCAGACGCCTCAGGTGCGGTCGGTCAAAACTTTACCCCGGTGGCGATTTGGCTGTAGTCATTGGATCTGAGCACTATTTGGACAACTTGGACAATCAGATCCAGGTTATCCAGAGATATAATATTTGTGAGGGTTCTTTTATGTATTTTTAATATTTGTAATACTTTATGTTTTTATGCTAAGTCATGCTGACTCAGAAATATATTGGCGGGTGTGTTTTGTGCATGTTTAACTGTATGTTGTATATACAAAAGTGGACCATGTGGCCGCAATAAAACATTCCTGTTGTGCCCTTCATCAAGTCTCAACTGATGTTTGGGTATGTGACTGACGAACCGCTGGATTTACCCTTATGCACAACTTGGACTTCTGGAACGGACAAAACAGCGCTCCATGTGAATGGGCTATAATCTCTCTAGTCCCAAGCTTTTCGGGAGCATACGAATGAACGGGTATACAAAATACCAGGCATTCATTACAGAGAGTCATGTTGTGTTAAAAGAATTGCCTTTTAACACAACAGTTTCCCTAACTTGCAAACCCAAACCACAGGGAAATCATTTCAAATGGCCCCTGTGTACCTGCCTCCCCATAAAAGAGTCTTATTCCAGATTAGGGCCCATAGTCGATGGGAAGGAGGCTGACCCACAATCCTATCTAATCACCAAAGTAACAGAGGTCATTTCTACTTTCTGTAATGGAACTGCTGGCACCCCAACTGGGTACCTTCCGTTGACGGATGCTCCTAGTGCTTGCCAAGGGCTCCAAGCACTCCACTAGACACCATAACCACCACAGACTCCACGAACCGCCGCAGCTTGGTTGGGGCCCTGCCATCTCCTACCCATCTTGGACCCAAGATCAGGGGGAGTATAGTGATTATAGCAATCCCCAGAAAGTAGTTCTCCAGCCCCCCAAACATGAGCCAAAACGTGGCTGTTTAATGTGCACAAAGGCATTTCTTTTATAAACATTTTCAGGCCAGAGGCACACCCCCTGGACCTGGTGGTAAACTGGGACAAAAGGGGCACAAACCAATGGGAACAATAATTAACACAGTAACACTTCCACTTACACAGTAAAATCCCTCTCTTCTATCCTGGAGATAATTGGCTTAAGTAGTTTTAGTAAACTCAATTATCTCCAGGTACAGAAAATATTCCTAAATTAAAACTGTAACAAAAACACATTAAAATACATAACATACATAATTCACAGAACTGAACCCCCACATGTGACCTATCCCCAGATAGCTTGGATCTGAGTGCCCAATATATCCGAACAGCGCTCAGATCCCATGAACATAGTCAAATCACCATGGAGTTCAAGTGTCTATGGAGGTCTCTTTTGACCGACCGCAGCATGGCTTTCCTGCCCAGAATTTGGCTGTGCGGCCGGTCTATTTCCCCTGTTATAGACGAACAGCAACCGTTTGTGCAAATGTAAATATTAAAGTGGCGTTCAAATTGTCGACGCCGTTCGACTCATGTCGTACGTCGAAGTTCAGAGAAGGTAAAGTTCAGCGGTGTTCGTGCCGTCGAGTGTCCGATTTGAGTTCCTTGAACTCGATGACCAAACACTGCTGAACGTGTTCGACTGAATTAAAATGGCTGCCGCCACGTCTTCGTATGTCGAATGGCAGCCACTTCGTCACTTCTGCTGTTTTCGAAGTGCCACTTCCAAGCTGCATAACTGCTCTAATATAATTTAAAGGGGCGGAAACAGTACTTTACAATCCAATATACCAGAATGGAGTTTTTAAAGGGCCATACATCCCAGGGGCCATAGTGACAGGGCAAGATGCTGACAAGCAGGCCCTTCCAAATCCAAGTGACAAAGGTACTTTTGTCACACTTTTAATTTATCATGGTTCATCCTGTACTTTATTCATAGACTGTTCATGCCAGAAATATCACTACCCCTGTATACTGATTATAAATGTTGGCATTCTGTGTCATCAATTATGTGAATCCTGTTAGTTAAGATCGTCTACTATATGAATGAATGAATAAAAATGACAGGGCATACATCCTTCATATAATGAATGAATGAATGAGTCCCTATTGTATAGCCACAAAACAGGATTGCAAACACTTTATAAAAATATACTTACTGAAGGAACTACCAGTGTTGCAATGTTTGCCATCCCTTTCTGTCACAGTACAAATTACAAAATCACCATTCTGTAAATGTATTAAATAACTTTTAAAGTACACCCCCATGGTCTTAGTGCTTAGAAAATGAGTCATAGCATTGCTGCCAGGCTTCTCTCTCAGGGATCTGACACAATCAATGAGCACCACATAGGAAGAGCTTTTGAACACAAGTCCCCCCAAGGATGATGCCAGCAGCACCCAGGGACTACTATACTTTAATCCTTGCTTACGTTTCTGCAGGGGGTTAAAAACTTTTTTTCAAATGTTATTAATATTACACATAAACAACCCCTCTCACAATCAGACTCAGACAACCCTCAACACACAATCACATTCAGGCAACTCCCACACACAATTGAACTCAACCAGCTTTGCACACAATCACACCCAGCCAAGCCCAGCCTCAATTACAGTTGGCTAACTTCACACTAAATCAAACACAGACAAATCCACATACAAATCACATTGAGACAGTCCTTACACACATCCCACTCAACCGATCCCAAACACAAACTCAGTCCACTGCACACATGCATATCACATCTAGCCAACCAGTTCACAATTGCCCCTAGCCACCATGCAAATCCTACTGAGGTGTATTACAAAGGAGGAGCGAGGCTGGGATGCGAGGAGCAAAACCTTGGAGTCCGTTCTTTGATTCTTTTTCCGGGGCCCAGCAGTTCCTAGTTCCTAGGTATGCCCTTTAGAGATGTTAGGGAAATGCACCCTATTTTTAAAATATAAAAGACAATTACAAATGGAAAAGAAATAAAACAGAAACTATGCACAGATTTCAGATGTGGAAACAAAATTATAATCATGGATTCAATGCATTATATTACTACATTATTAATTACATATTATAACTATAAGTTGTTTGTTTTCAGTACAATATCTCAGTACAGTATATACTTTTCAGGCCAAGGCATGTAAAATATCACTGCACAAAGTGATTTTAAATCAGAACTTCTGATCCCCCACATAAAATTTAAAAATGGTTTGAATATTCCGGGGCTCAAGCAAAATCAAATTCTAGATTACTAGCCAATAGACATGGGCAATTAGCTTTGTTCCAAATGGACATTTGGATGAATTCCATGCAATTCGGACATTCGGATGCTTATGAATGTCCAAAGTTTCGAATTGCTGAACTTCCGAAGTGCTTCAGATTTCTGAAAAGTGGCAAAACAAGTGGTTAGGTTTAGGGGTTGCGGTTAGGGGTTAGGGTTAGGGATAAGGGTTAGGGGTTAGAGGTTAGGGTCTGAATTACCGAAGTTCCGAATTGCCGAAGTTTCGAATTGCCGAAGTGCCAAATTGCCGAACCGAATGCCATTGGTCAGAATTGCCGAAAGCAGATCAATTTTTTTATTTACCCGAATTTCCGAACCGAAACAAATTTTTTGCCCATGCACATCCCTACTAGCCAAGCTTAAAAGTTACTCACCATTGCAAGCCTTGAGGGGCAATGGCAAACTCGCCAAGGTGTTTTTCTACTTCCCAGAGTTACATTTTTGTTTGACAATATTTTTTATTATTTTGATTGGACTGGGGGATCTCCTTATTTACTATGTATGAACTAATATATCTAGGTGACTGTATTTATAGCCAGCCATATATTATTATGATATTTATAGAGCGCCGTCAAATTCCGCAGCGCTTTACAATGGGTACATTGAGACTTTTTACTTTCTTAGTATAGGCTGGCTAGAACAGTATAGTGTATCGATATATGGTACACTGATCTACATAGTATTTTCTTGTTCATTGAGCACTTGGTATCTAGTTTATATTACAGTTTTCCTTTTAATTTATTTAATTCTCCTTGTGGGGACACCTTAGGTGTTTATAGTGTAGCATTAAGAGAGACTTTTTCATGTATTAGTGTCCGGCCAGACCAATCATACTACTCGTCTCTCTTTCACAGTAAGGTATTCTCAGTTGTGCTTAGTATTGGGGTATAAATGGAGCGTTATAATCAGGGCTTATTATTCTTTTGATGGTCGGTACCCGACTTTTACTATCAGTTTGGCTCAATACTGCCGTTTATCTCCCCAAAGGCTCCTTTACCACTTTTGCGCACAATCGATTCTGGAGCTCCCCTAATAATATAAAGAAGTATATATAGAATCTCTCACACACTCGTGAATTTATAACAATGATTCTAAAATCCACATACAGTGATATAGAAATTTCAATTTAAAGTGATTATGGTGGAATAAACAAATGAAGAATAACTTCCCTTAGCAATATAGGATATGCCCGAAGATTTCCTCCTATCTTCAATTCAACAAGTATATGGTATAGGGCTATTCCAAGCTATGGAGATAAGAAATACATGGCATAGTGCAATATTGTCCTAATAATAGCAAGTACTGTGAATCTATCCGCTGGGGCTATCCTCATTAGACAATATTTGTATGTGCAATCATATGTACGTTACTTTATGAAGAGTTTCACTGGTATTTGCTATGGCATCAGGATACATTGTACTTTTTTTCGTTCACACTTCGTATCCTATGTTGCAGACGCTTTGTAATAAAGTAGCTGTTGACAAACAGTTATTTTTAGTGGCCATCAGATACGGTGTGTAATTACTGCTTATATCGCAGATTAGCAGATGAACCTATTTTATTTTATTTTATTATTTTGTTTTTGTCATTATCACAGTATATACACTTTTCACGTTGGTTATATATATATATATTTTTTTTTTTTTTATTATTTTTTCCCTAAGAGGGGTCAATACATTTTTTTTTTAGTTCCATTAATGCTCTATGATTAGCAATTTGTTGCTTCATACTGGTGGAGCAGTTACATTAAGGGTATAGAAACTGTTTTTGGGAGCACTTTTTGTAGTTAACCCATTCCAGTCTCTTCTTTCTTTATGTGTTTATGCATAACTTTGGTGTTTAACACAGAGTCATGTTTATATGTAGTATTAACATGTAAATGTAGGAGTGTGTTTTTATGTAGTGTTGACGTTTGCAGGGATGTATTGCTGTGTATTGTTGATGTTTGAACGTTAAATGCTGTAATGTATGCACATATACATATAGACTGAAAAACACACACTGTGATACACACACACACACACAGACACACAAACACACTGACACACATGCAGATATACAGTCACATATACACATTGACACACATACAGATTTAGACACATACACACTTGCAGACTGCACATGCACACTGACACAGACACACACTCACACACATATATATATATATATATATATATATACACACAGATACAAACACTGATACACATGCAGATACACAAACACACATATATAGACACTGACACACATGCAAATGCACAGATACACACACTGACAACATATAGATACACATCTACTCACCATGCCAACATACAGATACACTGACACACATACAGAAAAACAGGCACACAACCTGACAGACATGCAGATACACAGACAAATAGATACACAAAGTGACAACATACATATACACACATTGACCACATACAGACACACATACACATACACTTACAGACATGCTGACAGACACACTGACAGACATACTGACATACACACTCAGGTACACACACAGACAGACATACCGAAACACACACTCAGACACAGATACTGACACACACGCTCAAACACATACATTTACAAATACACTGACAGACATATTGACAGACAGACTTTTATAGGCACCCTTCAGTTTCCTACCTTTTGCAAGAGGGTGGCTTCCCTACGGCCAGTGTGTTGGCTGGGGTGGTTGGGAGCTCTGGCACTCTTGGCCTGGCCCACTCCTCACTGCCTCCATTTCCCCCTTGTTTCTCAAGTCGCTGTGGGAGGAAGTGACTAACGTGCTGTCAATTCCTCCCTGGCTGCTGATATGAGAGGGGCCTGGTCGCATTGTAAAAGGACCACAGCACTAGGCCAGCCCCTGCTGAAAAATGCCCACCAAGTGGCCCTTATTGCATGGGCCACCCGATGGTCCCCATTAGGATTGTTGATCCTAAAACAATTATTGAGGGCTGAGGGCGAATGGGGAAGCTGCTTTGTGCCCTCCAGGAGTAACTGTACCTGGGACAGCTGTCCCATTTGCCCTATATTAAAGACTGCTCTGAATCAGAGGAATCCTATATAAGATATAAGATAGCCAACAATAGATTACAAAAGACAATTCGATTTGTTAAACTAGAAAATGAGAAATTGACAGCCAAAGAGAGAAAAACCAACCCAAATCCAAAACAATTTGTAAGTACATTAAATTAAAAAAAAAAAGAAAGAAAGTGTAGGTATGCTGAAAAAACAGTAATGGGCATGTTAGCTAATGAATACCAGAAAAAGGCAGACATTTTTAATTACTATTTTTCCTCAGTATATATTAAGGAGGGTCCTATGATAAGAGATATGTGTTTGGATGACTCAAGCTAAGGTGCTGCAGCAACTAAATAAAGTCAATGTAAACAAAGTTCGAGGGCATTATAGACTTGTGAACTTAACTTCTGTGGCTGGGGAAGTATTTGAAGGCTATTAAGGGATAGTATTCAGGAATTCATTGAGGAGAACATTGTTATTAGCAATAATCAGCATGGCTTTATGAAACATAGGTTATGTCTAACTAACCTAATTGCATTCTACGAAGAAATAAGTAGAAATATAGATCAGGGTGTTGCAGTGGATGTGATCTACTTGGATTTTTCCGAGACGTTTGATACAGTTCTTCACAATAGTCTAATGTTCAAACTAGAATATATTGGTTTTACTCTTGGGTAGAACATTGGCTTAAAGATAGAGTACAGAGAATTGTCATTTATGGTACATTTTCAAGCTGGACAAAAATGGTAAGTGTCCTTCTGGGTTCTGTTCTGGGACCACTCAAATTTGATATATTTATAAATGATACTGAAATAAGCATTGAAAGCCACGTTTCAGTGTTTGCAAATGAAACAATACTCTGTAATATAATACAATATGCTTTTGTTGCAGAGGGATTTAGATAAAATGAGGCACTAGGCACTCAAATGGCAGATGAAATTTAATGTAGAAAAGTGCAAGTTTTGTACTTTGGGGTAAAGAATGCACACGCAACTTACACTCTAAATGGCTAGTGAATTAGGGATAACCACACACAAGAAGGATTTGGGAATTCTTATAGACCATAAACCAGGCAACTGCAATCAGCAGTTGAAAAGATATTGTCAAATAGAAGCATTCATTTTTGGTATGAAAATGTATTTTTGCCTCTTTATATATCAATGGTAAGACCCCACCTTGACTATGTGGTGCAGTTTTAAGCACCTTTTCTAAAGAAGGATGTTATGGCACTAGAAAAAGGAATTGAGCATTTTAGTTATGAAGAAATGTTAACAAATGTAATTCTTGGTTTGGCAAAACTGCACCTCAGATGGGATATGATAGCATTGTACAAATATACACAGGGCCAATCCAAACATTGTCTGGAAATCTATTCATAAACAGGACTATACATAGTACACAAGGTCACACATTTAGATTGGAAGAAAAGAGATTTACTCTAAAGCAAAGGAAACGGTTTTTACAGTAAGAGCAATAATGATGTGGAATTCTTTCCCTAAAGAGGTGATTTTGCCAGAGTCTATACATATGTTTAAACAGCAACTGGATAACTACTTGCAAAAACACAATATACAGAGATATACTTTTTAATTATTTGGGTAATAGCTTCTTGATCCAAGGAGATATCTGACTGCCATTCTTTGGTCAAGAATGATTTTTTTTCCCTTTTTTTTTGTGCAAAATTGGAAGCGCTTCAGACTGGATTTTTGCCTTCTTTTGAATCAACAGCAACTTTTCATCTATGTAACAATGTAACTATGCATCAGAGGATGTCTTTAAAAGATACAGTACAAGTAAAATAACAATGGAGCAGCATATAGTGTAGTACATCTTAAGTAATGAAACACAAACTAAAATAAAAAAGAGCCCTGTTTGTGGTGATTTTATTGTCATGCTTAATTTTATTGTGTTATATACTTTATTTGAATATAAATATCTATATTTTAAGATTCTTAGAACCTCCTTTTTTTCCAACTGCTTCTTTGATACCATTTTCATTGGTGGGAAACATATTACTCAGCTTTGTGGATTGAGCAAAACCATTTTTACACTATACCAGTAAGTAGTGTTTACATAATATGCAACAAGTCATTTAGCAGCCATCAGATGACGCCACTGCATGTGAGTGTGTTTTCATTTACTTATTTGCTCAGCCTGTGCCATCAAAATATACTATAATATATGGTGTTTATTCTGTTTTCATTGCATATTCCCTGGATTACCAATTGGGGACAAGATATACACTACACATCCTTAAGTCGGGATTATAGCACGCCAGAATTGAAGCTAACAAGTAGCTCCAAATACTGTAAATGGATCTCTTATTCCATGCTTCATTCATTAAGATTACAACTCCTTCTACCAGTAACAGTAGTGGCATATTTAACCTTTCACAGAAAATTTTAACAAGTGCACAAATAGCAGTTTTAACTAAAGGTCTTAAATTTGCCCCTACTTATATATTCAAATCGTTTGAAGCTTTTATAGATGTCAATACATTTGTTCGGAAAGCCACCCTCAAAAGATTTTTTATAGAAAAAAATGAGGATAATTTTAACCAAAATCCTATTTTATCTCCTCCATCACTCTCTCAAAATAATCACATAATTAACATACATCTTAGAGAGAAATCTATTTTTTACCCTGCTCATATTAAATCTGCCCCTCTCACTATGTTTGAAAAACTGGTTACAAAAGATTTAGAAAAAATTTAAAATACAAAATATGATCCTCAGAACCTCACACACATAGAGAAATTAGCACTAAAGGAATTGGAAGATGATGTAAATATCGTTATTAAGCCAGCCGATAAAGGTGGAGGAATAGTTATTCAATCAAGTCAAATGTATATAGAAGAGGCACATAGACAATTAAATGACAAAACTGTGTATGACAAACTTCCATCAGATCCAATTAAACAAATACAAACAATTTTAACTCAATTTTTAAACAAAGGTGTAACTTTAGGTATTTTAAATAAACATGAATTTAATTTTTTAAACAAAAAATTTCCTGTGACACCTGTCATATATTTCCTCCCAAAAATTCACCAAAATGACACCTTACCACCAGGGAGGCCAATTGTGTCTGGTATAGGCTCTCACCTATGTAATCTTTCTCAATATATAGATATCCTCCTACAGCCTTCAATTAAATGCATGAGATCTTACCTTCAAGATTCCGTGGCTCTTCTAAAGTTTTTAAATAATTTTACATGGAAATCTAATTTTATATTGGTCACATTCAATGTCCAGTCACTATATACAATTATACCTCATGACATAGGCTGCCAAGCTGTAAGAGATATCCTAACCAGAGAATGAATAATTCCTGATATACAAATTGATTTTATCTTAGAAGGTATCAATATTATTTTAAAAAACTATTTTATCTCCAAAAAAGAGGAACAGCTATGGGAACTAGGTTTGCTCCCAGCTATGCAAATCTATTTATGGCTGACTGGGAATCTGAAGCCATTTTTAGTGATCATGCCTGGAGAGCAAACCTGGTTTCATTTTTTAGATATATTGATGATCTTTTTTTTTATCTGGGAAGGCTCTGAAGACGATCTTAACTCTTTTATCACTAATCTTAATACAAATAATAGAGGTATAATCCTCACCCATGAATATAGTAGAGAACGAATTAATTTTCTAGACCTCAATATTTTTATAAAAAATGGTTAATTACACACTAAAACCTTTTTAAAAAAAGTGTGTGTGAACACTGCCATAGATAAGAGCAGCTGCCACTACCAACCTTGGTTAGACAGCGCTCCGAAGAGCCAAATACTACGACTCCGGAGAAATTGCTCTGAAATAAGTGATTTAAACATACAAGCCAATATATTAAAAGATAAATTCGTTGAGAAAAACTACTCAGAAATGGAACTCGCAAATACCATTAGGGATATTCAAGATAAAGACAGAAATGAACTTTTAAAATATAAACCTAAAATTAAAGATGAATCTATGCCTCTACCTATTATTTTAAATTTTAATAATAAAAGCAACGATGTCAAAAAGATTATAAAAAAACATTGGCATATTTTACAACAAGACGAAACTCTTAATAAAATTATACCAAAACGTCCAAATATAATATTTAGAGGTGCTAAAGATTTTAAATCAATACTAACTAAAAATTTTACCAAAGAAGAGAGAAACACAACCCCTCTATCTTTCTTTCCACAAATTAAAGGTTTCTGCAAATGTAAAATGTGCATAGTCTGTAGAACTACTGACCCTGCTGTTCCTCATAAAGTTACTCAATTTATGTCAAAACGGACAAACAAGGTCTATAAAATCTGTGATTTTATCAATTGTTCTACTAAAAATGTTATATATCTGCTTGAATGCCCCTGTGGCCTCCAATATGTTGGAATGACTAGAAGGTGCTTAAAAACGCGCTTAAGCGAGCATTGCATAAATATTAAAAATGGATATCTGAATCATTCAGTATCCAAACATTTCCTTATACATAATAGATATCCTAAATTACTGAAATGTATTGGAATAAAGAAATGCACGATTCCTTGGAGGGGTGGAAATATTAAAAATATTTTAGGTAAAATAAAAATGGAATGGGTGTATAGACTTCAAACTCTTACACCACATGGCCTTAATGCAGACTTTGATCTGTTTAATTTTTTATAAATTCTCTTTATTCCAATATTTTATTCTGATGTTTTCAGCTTGTTGTTTATATATATCTTTTATATGTATTTTTATATAATCTTTTTTATGTTTTTTAATATATTTTTATACACTCTTTGTTCTTTTATTATTCATGTTTACCATTTTTACCATTTTTATTGTGCATTTTTATTGTGTATTAAGATTTCTGACACCCTAGCCGGCCGCAGCTTTGTGCGGGCCGACAGGGCTCCTTTCCTTGTGCTAGCCGTCGTCTTTACTTTCTATTCTGCTTCTTTGACCATGGCCGCAGCTTTGTGCGTGCCGCCGTCATTACCAACCCCGCCCCTTCTAATCACGTCAGCCGCAAGGATCATGCATGCTGATGTTCCTCCCCTTTCTTTCATGTACATGCCGGCGGTTGCGCAGTGCACGCCGGCGTCCAACTACACTCCCCATTATGCACCGCAGCAGTTTCGCCGATCACATGACCGGGCATAAAAGGTTCCCAAAATAGAATAACATGCTTCGTTTTTTAGGCCTATTTATATTATGAAACCATTTAACCATTTTACTTTTATCTCCATTCTGATTGGCTGCACACATTTTGGCGCCAATTTTAAATGATTTTAGTTGTTATATAAACCCTCCTATGCCAGGTATCAGGTTCTTATTCCATATTGATAACGCCGTGTTGGCGAAACGCGTTTATGGATATTATTTTCTGTATTTTTATATATTAAAGTATATTTGGTTACTTTTTCTTTGTCAAAAACAACAATTAGAGGTCTGGTATGTGTTTCCACCTTCCAAGCCTCTATTTTTGAGTGCAGCGCTGTATAAGATATATGTACAAATATGCATGCAACTTACCCCTCTCAATATTTGTTTAGGGGTTTACATGAAAAACACAAAAAATAAATATACAGAGTGGTAGTGTAATATTGTATAAACAAAACAATAATTAGGATGTGAGTTATAACTACTCACATGATTTAGAGCCTTTTCAGATATTAGGATCTAAACTTGTAGACATCCGTGCCTTTAAAGGTAGACAGCTTTAACCCCTTTTTCAATTCTTCAAGAGTTCTTACTTTCCTCCACTCCACAACAAATATATATCAGAAAAAAGGGGAGAGAGACTCTCTAGGTGTAGTATTTTAGAAATACTCTTAAGTTGGTATTGATAAGGAAGAGAAGAAAAAATGGGGTGCTCACCTCTTTAAGAGCCTTTTAAATACCGGCTCAAAGTCTGCAGGCTTAGTGTCAAATGGGGTGACACCTCCCCCTTTACTGGAAAGAGTTCAGGATACAGTGATGCATATAACTAAATTTATTGCTGAATAAAATACAGATAAAATATACAGTAAACTAGAAAATAAAAAATATAAATGAAAATAACTGGATTTAATTTAAGAGGAGGGGAACAAGAGAGGGAAAGAAATTAAAGGAAAAGAAAATAATGAAAGACATATCTCAACCTAAATCAATGATTTTCAATTTGACTGAAAATACATTAACCCCAGCACAGCAAAAGGTGTTAAATAAAGGCCTAAAATTTGTTCCAACAAAACCCTTAGATAAATTTGAGTTCTTTATAGACTTAAACAAATTTAAAAGATAATTATGTTTAAAAAAATGCTTCTTACGAACAGACAGACATTTAGAACAAGAAATAACACCGAAGTACATCCATACTAATCTTAAAGAAAAATCAACATTCTTTCCACAAAATTTTATCTCAAAAGAAATGACCACATTTGAACAATCTGTAATGAAGGATATACATAACATTAAGCCCATACACAAAATACAGATGAACTTAAATAGAGAGGAATGGATAGCATTAAAGGAATTACAGAAGAACACACAAATAGTAATCAAACCAGCGGACAAAGGAGGGGGTATCGTTGTTATGGAGACTTCTAAATATATACAAGAAGGGAAAAGATTGGTAGAAGACTTAGATACATATGAAAAATTAAAAGGTGACCCTACAAGGGGTAAAAAACAAAAATTCACCAATCTGATAGATAAAGGAAAATACGAGGACATCCTAAACGATAATGAACATAGATATCTGAATGTTCTTACACCTAAGGTACCAGTTTTCTATCACCTTCCCAAAATACACAAGGATTTAACTAACCACCCAGGTAGGCCGATTGTCTCAGGCATAGGATCAGTGTCCAGTAGACTATCGGAATACCTGGACAAATGTCTACAACCTATTGTCCAGAAAACAGAAAGTTATCTTAAAGACGCACTAAACATCATACAAATCTTACAAGAAGTACAATGGGAACCAAACCTTTTTCTGGTAACAGCAGACGTTGGATCTCTATATACCATTATTGCCCACTCTAAAGGCATAGAGGCAGTTAAGTTCTTCTTAAGTGAAAGTGGGATATACCCTTCAGAACAGGTTAATTTTATTCTAGAAGGGATACAATTAATTTTATCAAATAATTACTTTTGGTTTAATAATGAATTTTATTTACAAAAAGTGGGGACAGTGATGGGGACCAGGTTCGCTCCCAGTTATGCCAATCTTTTTATGGCATTTTGGGAACATTGGAAAGGAACGGAGGAGAGCTTAAAATCTTTCCTGACTTTCTTGAATACTAATGAGTGGGGGATCAAGTTAACTTCAGAATATAGCAATACCAAAGTAAATTTTTTAGACTTAACTATTTATATAGAACAAAATCAAATTAAAACTAAAACTTATTTCAAATCAGTAGATGTAAACAATTACATCTACTTAAATAGTTGCCATTTCTCCCCTTGGCTAAAAAACATCCCCAAGTCCCAATTCCTTAGAATACGCAGGAATTATACGGACATTAACATTTTTCAAATCCAAGCTACAAAAATCAAACAACAATTTATAGAAAAAGGGTATGAAGAGGACCAACTCCAAATAGCAGTGAAAAGTGTAGAGGAGTTGGATAGATCCCAACTTCTGAAATACAAAGTGAAAGAAAAAAATGAAACATATAATGTACCGTTCATTTATAATTATAATCAGAACAGTCAAAAAATTAAACATATTATTAATAAACATTGGCCCATCTTGAGGAAAGATCCAATGCTACATACAATACTACCAGACATACCCAAACTAATATATAGAGGGGCACCGAATTTAAAACAGAAATTAACCCACAATCATATTTGGGAAAAGAAACCTAATACCTTCTTCCACCAGGAGGGTTTTTTTGGATGCGGGAATTGCTTGGCATGTAGAAGCACCAAAAGTGGGAAAAGACTTGTAAATACATTCCAAGATCAAAAAAACAAAAAAGAATATAAAATAAAAGATATGTTAACCTGTTTTTCAAAACGAGTCATTTATATATTAAAATGCCCTTGTAATCTTATGTATGTTGGTAGGACCAAAAGACCTCTACAAGTGAGAATAAATGAACACATACGTAATATAAAGAAGGGGTTTGATAAACATAATCTCTCGTTACATTTTAAGGAAATACATGAGAGCAGCCCCCATGGTCTAGAATTGTTTGCAATCCAAAAGATAGAGCTAAATTGGCGGGGAGAGGATGAAATTAAAAAACTAGGAAAAATTGAAACAAAATGGATTTTTGATTTGAACACACTGGCCCCTTTTGGCCTAAATGCAGATTTTGAGTTATGTCATTTTTTATAATAGTTCATTTTTTATTCCCATTTTTATTTTTCACTTTTATTCTTTTTTTAATCATTCACTCATCTAGCCATTTTTTGTATCTTTATTTTTATTTTTATTTTAAGGTACATATTTTAATTATAATGATATCCATTTATTGTGTTGTATCCAGACCATACTAACACACATATTTATTTCAATGTGTATAATTGTTATAACTTCTCTTTTAAACCTACCTTTTTAAGTATATTAAACATGCTTTAATATATGTTTTTTACATAATACATTAAAGATTAGATATTTATAAAGAAGGATATTTGATAGAATAAACTTTGTTTTTTTAAAAATATGTGCCACAATGCTTTTCTATATCTTGCAATGCCGACGGAACTAAACCGGAAGTCACATGTGAGGCACAGAGCATCATGGGATTTGAAGTCCCGAGAATGCCGAAACCGGAAGTGACGGTTGGAGGGGAAACGTCACCGATTGGTTGATTGACAAACAGGCGGGTTTTTCAACGGCATAAAACCGGAAAGAACACAGGACTTTTACAGCCAACTGAGGAAGCTCATCGGAGCGAAACGCGTCTTGGCAGAGGATACAGAAATTGGGACTATTTACTTTAAAGCCCTATCCAGTTATTTTCATTTATATTTTTTATTTTCTAGTTTACTGTATATTTTATCTGTATTTTATTCCGCAATAAATTTAGTTATATGCATTACTGTATCCTGAACTCTTTCCGGTAAAGGGGGAGGTGTCACCCCATTTGACACTAAGCCTGCAGACTTTGAGCCGGTATTTAAAAGGCTCTTAAAGAGGTGAGCACCCCATTTTTTCTTCTCTTCCTTATAAATACCAACTTAAGAGTATTTCTAAAATACTACACCTAGAGAGTCTCTCTCCCCTTTTTTCTTATATATATTTGTTGTGGAGTGGAGGAAAGTAAGAACTCTTGAAGAATTGAAAAAAGGGGTTAAAGCTGTCTACCTTTAAAGGCACGGATGTCTACAAGTTTAGAGCCTAATATCTGAAAAGGCTCTAAATCATGTGAGTAGTTATAACTCACATACTAATTATTGTTTTGTTTATACAATATTACACTATCACTCTGTATATTTATTTTTTGTGTTTTTCATGTAAACCCCTAATCAAATATTGAGAGGGGTAAGTTGCATGTATATTTGTACATATATCTTATACAGCGCTGCACTCAAAAATAGAGGCTTGGAAGGTGGAAACACATACCAGACCTCTAATTGTTGTTTTTGGTGTCTATTTAGAGTGGGGGATTGGGAGTACCCACAGAGTGTCTTCAGTAGATAATACTAAATCACTTCTTTATATATACAAATACGCACCACAGTTTCACATCCATTTGTGTTTACATTGTACTTTTTATTTGTGCCATTTATCTTTTTATACACACTTATTTTATTTTTTTACCTGGCATCTTCTCTACATCCTGGACTCCAAGTAATCCTAGGTGGGGATCATACCACCAGCGCTAACGTTTAGGAGCAGTTGGTCTGCTCTTGTCTTGTGAGTACCCATTTTATTTTATTTTATCACCAATATTTTACTCAGTGTACACTATTGGCTGTTTCTTTTTATCCGAGTGTTGAATATACCACTGATGGAGGAAGCTCACCGTATATCCCATAAGCGGGGATTAAACCGCTGTACGCCCTTCATACTAGAGCGAGTCTAACGCTCTGATAAATGTGAGTTTTATTTCAGCCTTTTATTATTTTTATCCTTTTATTCTGAAGCATATTGCACTATTTGATTCTCCACTTTTTTATCTTCTATATACGAGCGGATACATAAGGAGGAAAACATAAAGCACTATTGTTCTGGATCAAGCACGGATAGATTCTACGATCCCAATAAGAACATTTTAGATAAGACTTTTAAAATTCTTCTCACTTTCTCAGACTATTTGTTATTTTTCATATCAATTTCTCCTTGGCGCAGCCCTTATTTCTTATTCTTTCTCCTTTTCAGTGTTATTTCTAAGGGTTTTTGAGGGATTCCCTTATAGGGTTGCTGCCTACATATTAGTCAGCGCTTACTCACTGCTTTGTTTTTATTCCGCTTTGATACAAGTAGTAGAGGGGAGGCCCAGGGACTGTCTCATTCCTCTTTGAATTCTAACTGGACCATCTGTTGGATCTCCTTTTTATATTTTATTAAACATGCATCAGGGATGCGGTATGCAGGTTGTCTCATGGGCGCTTGCCCAGGAGTCTCCATCGGGTGCACCGCTAGGGTGGCATATTGGAAAATACTTTTTTTTCCAGGAGCTGGAAGTTCCACTCTAGGGGCCCTAACTCTTCCCCTAACTGTCTGGCAACCTTCCCTTTGTATATCCAGTAATGGGAGATTGTCATAGTCCATAGTCCCACTGCTGCTACCTCTTCCTCATGGTCCACATATGGCTTATGCATATTGATGTTGAACTTCCTCCTAAATATCTCTTCTGACCACCTGGCCACAACATAGGTGTCGTCGCATATCTGCTCCATCACCCTGTAGGGACCTTAACAGACAGCCTGCAGCTTGTTTTGCTAGGTAGGTTTTAACACTAGAACCATTTTCCCAATCTGGAAACTGTGGTCCCTGGCTGACCATTCATACCAGACCCACTGGCAGAGTTACCTCCTGAGTTTACCTCCAAGCGGTTTCTCTGCTCCAGCATGTAAGGTAGGATTGTCATCCCTTCCATTGTTTTCCCTTCCCAATACTCATGGATAAGATCTAGGGGAGACCCTATTGAATATTATGGTACCTCCCAATAGGTGAACAGGAGGTGAGGAAGGAATCGCTACTAAGCCTTGCAAATGGTAATGAATGTCCGAAGCATCTGCTTTGGAATTCCATTGAACCATTCACATAGGCCATTTGCCAGGGGGTGATAGGGCAAGCTCTGGATAGGTCTTATTCCATAGAGCCTCTAAAGTTGCTGGGTATTCTCAGCGGCGAAATGGGTAGCCTGATCAATGATGATCTTCTGGGCAACCTGACTTATGAGAAAACTTGCGTCAGGGCATCTGCATGTTTATTGGTTAGCGCCAATACCCCTGAGCCAGTCTCCTATTTAGCATAATGATCTGTTTGTGATTGCTGTCAGTTATCTGGGGATGCCATCTGAATATAAACAGCATGGTGTAATATACCTCAAGCTTTCTGATATTTAATTGTATCCATCTATTCTCTGATTACACCTACGTTTATTAAAGTTTATATTGGTATGTTGATATTATATATGAACACTGTCTTTTTGATGAATGTTAAGATTAAGAACAGTGTTTATTCACACACCATGGCTTTCCTTAATTCTGTTCTTTCAGGTGTGTAGTAGATAACTCGCTAAATAAAATTGTACCCTTATGTGATATTGCCATATTATTTTACCTACTTAGGGAGCTGTCTACTAAGCATGTAAAATATAAAAATTGAGAAAAGCCCTTTTCGTAATTTAGGTATTTCAGTTGTTTAGTAGATGGTTCACTAATTGATACCCTTATGTAGGCTTACCATATTTAATTGTACGGAATTAGGGAGTTATCAACTAAACACAACAGCTCCCTATTCTGGTAGTGGTACCCTTAAATATGGTTTGGTAATTGCACATTCTAATTTTAAATGAATGAACTAATGAAATAATCAAACAAAAATGTTTGTTTTGAGTGGTTCGTTCATTACTTACATTGTGCCATTCAACATTCGTACAAATGGCCGAACAAGAAAATGTTCTTACAAATGTATTTTCTTCTGAATGCCCAAATCTAGTTCACAGTATCAAAAATTATAAATAGCAATGTATTTTCAAAACGCAACATTGTCCTGTTAAGAACTGCTGTAAAATTTGAGGATTGCTGGTAAGATATGTTGAGAACTGAAATGTAATCTCAAATTTAAGTAACCAAACTGAGAGCATAGACAATTGTCACTTTATTAAATAACCTTGACTGCTTTTCATGATGTTCTACATTTGTGGGTGTGCAAAAAACAAACAAAAAACATTCCTTAGGAATTGCTTACAAACCACGTTCATATTTACTTAACTCTTCACAATCGAGTTTAAAACATGATCACACTATTTTTTTATACTTGGTTTACTTACCTAGCTAACATCAAAATATAATAATTTTAAGTCTAATTTTTTTTTTTTTATTACATTTATTAATAGACTGTTTACAAAAATATAGTGGAATAAAAGGTTTTAGATATTGAATGTTGAATGAAATAGACAAGAAAAAACTCACATATATAATATTACACAAAGAAAGAAATTAGTACAAATGATTTTCTTGTGACTGTTTGCAGAGATACAGGTGTCAATTGCAAAGGATACAGGAGATTCAGTATCCTATATATTATATCAGAAAGGATGGGAAGTGCTTAGAGCAAATTAAGAGTGTCAGTATTGCGTGTTTCTGGGTTTGTGTATTGAGGCCTAAGGATCAGAGATGGAGATGAGACACAGTTATATGAAGATAGTTACAGCTAGGAGGGGCAAAGTAAGGAGATAGAGAGGGGCTGGGTAGAACAGACATTTGTTGTACACAACTGAAAACTTTACCAACCAGATTCTATTGCCCCAAATATTAATACCTTCTGGTACATGAAATATTGGTGAAATACATTCAATAAAAATAACAATGAATAACTGCATACACAGAAAGTTACAAGTAAAATAATGGCAATGTTATAGTAAAAATAATAATACAGTGACGAAGGTAGAATAGATTAGATGCAGTATTATGTTTGTTAACCTTTTGCTTTTTATTCGTTATTGTCAATAGGTTACACTATTAAACATGAATAATTTCTGGATTGCTATCCTAATTTCAGTGTTCCTCAAGCTGTATATAATGGGATTCATTAGTGGAGTCACTACCATGAACAACAAGGATCTGAACTTATTTAAATCGATAGCGTCTTCCCCAGATGGAATTATATAAACTACGACCAGAGTCACATAATAGGTGCACACAGAGATCAGATGGGAAAAACAAGTGGAGAAGAACTTGCTCCTTCCTGTTATAGATGTAATTTTCATAATGGAGAAGAAAATTAAAACATAGGTAATTACAATAAAAACAAATGGAAAAATGATTAGTGGGATGGATAAAAATGCATCTAACATTCTCAAAACTGATGTGTCAGATACAGTCAGATTTAAGAGAGGAGCAAATTCACAGAAGAAATGATCGATGTAACTTTGCCCACAAAATTGTAACTGGCAAACCAAAATCATTTCACTTGAAATCAGTGTTATAAACAACAACCAGGGACCAGCTACCAATTGCAGGCAAACAATCGGACTCATTATTATTGAATATTTAAGTGGGTTACATATAGCCAGTAACCGGTCATAGGACATCACTGCAAGAAGAAAACATTGCACATAACCAGAAACTGTAAAAATGTAGAGTTGAGCTATACAGCCAACACGCGATACTGTCCTCTCCTCCTTTATCGTGACATCAAGCATTAAAGGTATAATGTCCGTAGCAAGAACCATATCAGATAGGGCCAAGTGCTGCAGGAAGTAAAACATTGGAACATTGAGATGGTCAGTGGTGGTCACCAATAGCAAGATGAGCAGATTCCCACCCAGTATCACAGAGTAGATTAGTAGAAACAGAGTAAAGAGCAGAATTTTGAGCTTGTGTAGATGTCCAAACCCCAACAGAACAAACTCTGTTACTTCAGTCTGGTTATCCTCACACATGGTGTAAACAAGTGGACTTCAGAGCAACATTTCCTAAAAAAAAGAAGGATGTTACACAGCAATTACAACATGGTGAAGATGCCAAATATGTATTATATATATTCATGGCAATTCTAAATCAAGACACCTATCTATTTGTCCCTCTGGTGTTAGTCAACACTGAAATGGCTCAGATGAAGCTAGTTATCCATATCTTCAGCTAAAAGTATATTTTTGTTTTCTTAATTTTAGTATTTTGACTTAAATTTCACCAGTTGGTCATCTTAACTTCAGATGATTGCTTATATATCTATCTTAAACATTAATTTTTAGGCAACTTGTCAAAATTGAAAGGGTTATTTTAAGCACCCTTACCACTTCAGTTATTTATAGTGGTCGTGGCGCCTAGAGTCTGTATGTATATTATTTTGCTTTGATGCTGGTGGTGTAACCGGGGTGTCATTAGCAAGTAATTGGTCTCTCATTAGCAGCCCAGAACCCAGAGCCCTGGGTTGGGTAATGTAAATTATGTTCAATTGTCATTAATACATAGGAAAATAGTGACTAAGGTGCTAAATAAAAAAGTGCTGCTATATCACGTGTGAACTAATCCCTGCAAATAATTCCCACACAGAATAATCCAAAATAAATAAAGTGAAAGCATTTTTTGAAAAGGTTAGAACATAAATCGTATTGACAATATACTTGCAAGAAAAAGTATGTGAACCCTTTGGAATGATATGGATTTCTGCATAAATTGGTCATAAAATGTGATATGATCATCATATAAGTCACAACAATAGACAATCGGTCTGCTTAAACGAATAACACACAAAGAATGAAATGTTGCCATGTTTTTATTGAACGCAACATGTAAACATTCACCTTGTAGGTGGAAAAAGTATGTGAACCCTTGGATTTAATAACTGGTTGAACCTCCTTTGGCAGCAATAACTTCAACCAAACATTTCCTGTAGTTGCAGATCAGACGTGCACAATGGTCAGGAGTAATTCTTGACCATTCCTCTTTACTGAACTGTTTCAGTTCAGCAATATTCTTGGGATGTCTGGTGTGAATCGCTTTCTTGAGGTCATGCCACAGTATCTCAATCAGGTTGAGGTCAGGACTCTGACTGGGCCACTTCAGAAGGCGTGTTTACTTCTGTTTAAGTCATTCTGTTGGTGATTTACTTCTATGCTTTGGGTCATTGTCCTGTTGCAACACCCATCTGAGCTTCAGCTGGTAGACATATGGCCTTACGTTCTCCTGCAAAATGTCTTGATAAACTTGGGAATTAATTTTTCCTTCATTGATAGCAATCCGTCCAGGCCCTGACGCAGCAAAGCAGCCCCAAACCATGATGCCCCCACCACCATACTTCACAGTTGGGATGAGGTTTTGATGTTGGTGTGCTGTGCCTTTTTTCGCCACACATAGTGTTGTGTGTTTCTTCCAAACAACTCAACTTTGGTTTCATCTGTCCACAGAATATTTTGCCAGTACTGTTGTGGAACATCCAGGTGCTCTTGTGCAAACTGTAAATGTATAGCAATGTTTTGTTTGGACAGCAATGGCTTCATCTGTGGTATCCTCCCATCAAATCCATTCTTGTTTAGTGTTTTACGTATTGTAGAGTCGCTAACAGGGATGTTAGCATTTGCCAGTGACTTTTGTAAGTCTTTAGCTGACACTCTATGATTTTTCTTCACCTCACTGAGCAGTCTGCACTGTTCTCTTGCAGTCATATTTAAACTAGGAGGGGGGGGGGGAGGGTGATAAAACATCAACCCAATTGTGCCCCAAAACAAGGACAGAAGGTGCCTGTAGCAAGTGTGTTAACACATGATAACCTTAGAGTCATGTCTACAAATGCTCACAGTTTAGGGAATAAGATCCATGAACTTGTGGCAATAATGGCAACTGATAGTGTATATTTAGTCACTGTTACTGAGACATGGTATAATGAGAAAAATGACTGGGACATAGCAATACCAGGGTACTCTTTATATAGAAAAGATAGGGAAGGCAAGAAAGGGGGAGGTGTGGCCCTGTATGTGAAGGATAGCATAAAATCTAGCCTAATAAAAGTTAGTGAGGCGAACATAAAGTCCGTTTGGGTTACGTTAAAATTTGGTAATCACACAGTAACTTCTGTAGGTTTGATTTATAGGCCCCCAGGACAAACTCTAGAGTTAGATAATCTACTATAGCTAAATGACAATGAAGGGGGAAGTTATCATCATGGGTGACTTTAATCTTCCTGATGTAAATTGGAAAACAAAAATAGCTGCATGTGCCAGAAGCACACATATTCTAAACTCACTACTGGGATTGTCTCTAAAACAAGTCGTTGAGGAGCCAACTCGTAAAGAGGCCATACTAGATTTAGTGTTAACAAATGGAGTAAAAAAAGGGGACAAAACATTTTTAGATACATAAATGAGAAAATAAAAATAAAACAAGGATTAGTTAAATTAAAAACCAAAGAAGGAAGGTATGTAGAAGAGGATAAAGGTCTAGCTGACTGCCTCAATTAATATTTTTGTTCTGTATTTACAGATGACAATGAAGGAAAGGGACCTCAGTTAAGAAAAAGGATAAATGAGTCATTTATTACACGTGAGTTTACAGAGGAAGAGGTTCTATTTCAACTGTCAAAAGTAAAGACAAATAAGTCAATGGAACCTGATGGAATACACCCACAGCTATTAAAAGAGCTTAGTGGTGTACTAGCAAAACCATTAACATATTTATTTAACCAATAATTGTTAACAGGAGTAGTCCCAGAAGATTGGAAGTTAGCGAATGTTGTGCCCATTTACAAGAAAGGTAATAGGGAGGAGTCGGATAAAGGATAGGATTGTTGAACATCTAAAAACACATGGATTTCAAGATCAGAGACAACATGGGTTTACTTCAGGGAGATCTTGCCAAACTAAACTTATTGATTTTTTTGATTGGGTAACTAAAATTATAGATCAGGGGGTGCAGTAGACATTGCTTACCTAGATTTCAGTAAGGCTTTTTACACTGTTGCACATAGAAGGCTTGTCAATAAACTGCAATCTTTAAGTTTAGATTCCAATATTGTTGAATGGGTAAGGCAGTGGCTGAGTGACAAGCAACAGAGGGTTGTAGTTAATGGAATATATTCGAAGCTTGGATTTGTCACCAGTGGGGTACCTCAGGGATCTGTACTTAGACCCATTCTCTTTAATATTTTTATTAGTGATATTGCAGAAGGTCTTGATGGTAAGGTATGTCTTTGTGCTGATGATACTAAGATATGTAACAGGGTTGATGTTCCAGGAGGGATAAGCCAAATGGCAAATGATTTAGGTAAACTTGAAAAATGGTCAGAATTGTGGCAAAGTACAGAATATTTGATAGAGTCCTAACCTTAACATCTGAGGAAAGGGATTTAGGGGTGATCATTTCTGATGACTTAAAGGTAGGCAGACAATGTAATAGAGCAGCAGGAAATGCTAGCAGAATCCTTGGTTGTATAGGGAGAGGTATTAGCAGTAGAAAGAGGGAAGTGCTCATACCATTGTACAGAACACTGGTGAGACCTCACTTGGAGTATTGTACACAGTACTGGAGACCGTATCTTAAGAAGGATATTAATACCTTAGAGAGGGTTCAGAGAAGGGCTACTAAACTGGTTCATGGATTGCGGGATAAAACTTACCAGGAAAGGTTAAAAAATCTTAACATGTATAGCTTGGAGGAAAGACGAGACAGGGGGGATATGATAGAAACATTTAAATACATAAAGGGAATCAACACAGTAAAGGAGGAGACTATATTTAAAAGAAGAAAAACTACCACAACAAGAGGACATAGTATTAAATTAGAGGGACAAAGGTTTAAAAATAATATCAGGAAGTATTACTTTACTGAGAGGATAGTGGATGCATGGAATAGCCTTCCAGCTGAAGTGGTAGAGGTTAACACAGTAAAGGAGTTTAAGCATGGGTGGGATAGGTATAAGGCTATCCTAAATATAAGATAAGGCCAGGGACTTATGAAAGTTTCTAGAAAATTGGGCAGACTAGATGGGCCAAATGGTTCTTATCTGCCGTCACATTCTATGTTTCTATGTTTCTATCTTTACAGGATGGCCACTCCTAGGAAGAATAGCAGCAGTGCTGAACTTTCTCCATTTATAGACAATTTGTCTTACCATGGACTGATGAACAGCAAGGCTTTTGGAGATACTTTTATAACCCTTTCCAGCTTTATGCAAGTCAACAATTCTTAATCGTAGGTCTTCTGAGAGCTCTTTTGTGCGAGGCATCATTCACATCAGGCAATGCTTCTTGTGAAAAGCAAACCCAGAACTGGTGTGTGTTTTTTATAGGGCAGGGCAGCTGTAACCAACACCTCCAATCTCATCTCATTGATTGGACTCCAGTTGGCTGACATCTCACTCCAATTAGCTCTTGGAGATGTCATTAGTCTAGGGGTTCACATACTTTTTCCACCTGCACTGTGAATGTTTACATGGTGTGTTCAATAAAAACATGGCAACATTTCATTCTTTGTGTGTTATTAGTTTAAGCAGACTGTGATTGTCTATTGTTGTGACTTAGATAATGATCAGATCACATTTTATGACCAATTTGTGCAGAAATCCATATCATTCCAAAGGGTTCACATACTTTTTCTTGCAACTGTGTATACTCCTGGCTAAAAGGTTTATTTCCTGCATACCTCAGTAAACAGTCCTAAAAGTAAACCTTTCTTTAAATTTTCACCAGTTACATTGCAGATACTTTGTATTGGAAAGTATCCTTCACTGCCAAGCACTTTTTATTTGAAACAAAATGTATAGCATTTATTTGAAATGTTGAATACATAACTGGTACCTAAACATATAATAAAGCAAAACATATTTTGCTATTGGTGAAATGGGAGAGCTCTTACACATCTTCCCACTTACTCAATGTATTAATAGTATGACCCATTTAAAATTATTTTAATGACTGGGAGAATGGGGGTAGCTAAGAAGAGTGAAGGGGCCAAGCAAATGGACTAAATATAGTGTGTATTTGAATAAAAATCTCAATCAAGATATTGCACTTTTTAAAATTACGTGTTTGTTTAAAAAAATGGGGGAATGTTTTTTGGAAGTGTTTCACGAAAACAGGTATGGCACAGTTATTTTTGGTGGGTAGGTAAACCTTCTAAGAGTGTAATGATCTAACCACTCCCCACTCACAGTTACCCAACAACTGAAATATTTACTGTGTTATCTCAAAACCACATGTACAAGTATGGAAACAAGTATCTGGCCTTCACGGTTTGGTCCTGGCTGTGACTTGTATATAATATTGTATACACACATTCAATTTTGCTTATTATATTATGACATGCAACTAAGTACCAAGTGTATGCATGTTGTAATTACTGTTCCATACTCGAATGGAATACATGTGCATGCCTTACATTTTACATGCACATGTAATCCAGCTGTTGCCCATGCTGACTGGTGGGGAAGTACCTTTCATATTATTTTTCCAGAACTGAAACAGAAAAATAAAAAAACATTTCATTTTAAGAATGAAGCCATTGTAATAAACATTTTAATTTCAGATACAAATTATTTACATGATTTCTAACTCTTCTATTTTTGCCTGCTCAAACTGCAATCACAAATAGGTCTCAGATACAACCAGGGAGGAGGGTTGTGGTATCATATTAATATAGATCTATGAATCCTTGTAAGATGGTTATGGTATCAGATTAATATAGACCTATGAATCCCTATAAAATGATTATGGTATCAGATTAATATAGACCTATATATCCTTGTAAAATGGTTATGGTATCAGATTAATATAGACATATGAATCCCTATAAGATGGTTATGGTATCAGATTAATATAGACATATGAATCCCTATAAAAAGGTTATGGTATCAGATTAATATAGACCTATGAATCCCTATAAGATGATTATGGTATCAGATTAATATAGAACTATGAATTCCTATAAAATGGTTAAGATATCAGATTGATTTAGACATATGAATTCCTATAAGATGGTTAATGTATCAGATTAATATAGAGCTATGAATTCCTATAAGATTATTATGATATCAGATTAATGCAGCCCTGTAAAACAGATTCAATATCAGGTTCATACAGCCCTATACAGCTCTATAAAATGAAGACAGTTTCAAACTGATACAGCCCTCTAGGTCGGATACAGTATGAGATTAATAAAGCCCTGTTAGTTGATAAAGTATCAGGAAATGTATGTGAAGATCGGTTACGGTGGGCACCATGTTATGCTGAATTTATTTATCTGCAAAGTAGACTTGAAGTTGTATTAAAGAGGAACTGATACTAATGTACAACAATGAAAAAAATATTTTTTGTCAGGATATGTTACATTTTCTTTAATATTTCTATTAAATATTTAGCAAATGATAATTACAAATGAAGAGGAAAAACAAAAACATTCTTATATTTTTTCCTCTTCTCTCTGAGCTAAAATGAGGCATCCTACCATAGGGTAAACGGTTATGGATTTCAATATTTAATTTTATTTTTCATACATTTAACAAAAACCTAATGTTAAATATAGGGTAAATGCACATGATAGGAAAAATCCTAGAAATGTTAGTTCCCCTTTAATAATTTGCTTACTTCTTCTGACTTAGGAAATAGAAATATTAATAATAATAAAACATACAAGTAAAAAAAAATGAGATTGACAGACAAATAGATTAATTTCCATTTTACTTACATAATTTTCTGAAACAAATGCTGAGATAATTTTCCTCTAATTAACCACATTTTTTTTTAAATCTTCTCCAGGTGGCTGTTGATATTTTAAGTAAATGTTGCAGATGCAATGCCCATTTTATAGCTTTTCAACAAAGTGCTGTAGAGATCCAACCTTAATTTTATTGCGTGATTGTGATTATTTCTGCAGGGAATTAATGAACCAGGTAACAAACCATAATTAAGTCAGGTTAATTAAGTCTGGTTAATTATCAATTGTCAAAATATCTTAGCTGGATTTTTATATATTTATTGGAAACAACAAAAAAAACAACAACAAATTGAGGAACAATACGTGTAAAATACATTTATAGAGAGGTCTTTGAGACTTTTAAAATGTAAAATTGGGAAAAAAATATATATTTTATTTGGATGTTTAAGTAAGAACAACTCATTTGAATATCAGCCTTTTATTATTAAGAAAACCCTATTCAAGATACTTGCTGGAAAAAAAAAGCAGATATATGCTTTAGATAATTTATTTATATCATTTAAATGTATGTCCTGAGTAAAAAACATTTACAGTAGGGTACAATATAATATTTAAAATACAAACTAATATTAAAAATACACATATATACATTTAACACGGAACAAATAAGAAATATAATTAAACATGATTACAGGTGCACAAACTAGGGGTTTTTTAGGAAAAAGAGTATAATTGTGGTGCTACTATCACCTAGTGTGAATCACTCCAACACACCAAAACTCAATGTAGTGCAAATAATCAAATTGTGGTGAGAGCACTCAATACATGCAAAATTCAATATTTTACCAGACCTTTTTCAGATGAAAAATTCTAAAAAACATAAAACATAAAAACATAGAGTAATATTGTTTAAAATGTATGTCAATATTTACATGTGACTGGTTAAACTCACATATTACTGAGTCACTTTAAAAGCTGACTCAGACTTAAGGCTTGTATGGAGATGAAAATTATTCAATTCTGGACGTCTTGTATCAATTTCAACGAATCCGCACTGGAAGTACTCCTCTAGAATCACTCCAAAAGGCAAGATCCAATCCAAACTGATTTTATTATTAAAAAATAACTTTGTATAATAGATACAAGTAAAATGTCCTGTACAAATTACCACAACGCGTTTCAGCGATATCAGCCTTTCTCAAGTGGTCTAATTTCATCATCTCCATCTTCTTCCTTATATTTCAAATTTCGGCGCCTTTTTTTCGGGCGTTCCCCTTTAACTTCCGCATTCGTCATCACTCTGCGTCTTCGGCCCGCTGTTTTCATTTACGTCATCAACGTCGTGACGTTTTCCGGTTGCCGAAACCGGAAGTATTATCGGCGCCATTTTGGAAAGTCCTTTTCACTCATCGTGCCAGTCTCTTACATATTCCTGTATATATACTTCTGGTTTTGGCTAGCAGCTTCATATTTTCCGGTTGCCGAAACCGGAAATGTTATTAGTACCATTTTAAAAGTCCGTTTTAAACATAATGATAGTCTCTTGTACATCAATATATATATACCCTACATATCAATAAAATAAATAATAGAACATAACAGAAAAACAGAAAATTAATTAAAAGTTGACCCTATCATAGTAAATCTAAAAGGAGGCATCCCCAACCTGCTAAAAAAAGAGAGAGGGATAAATAAACTTAAAAGATAATCTTAAAAAATGGATAAATTAGTGACCCATATATATTAAAAAACAAAATAAAAGTGTTTTTTAATTTATTTTACAAATCCAAATTACTAAATAAATTACATAAAAAGCTATATGCATGAATTTATCTCAAAATCAACATTCAAACCATTTGGGGATAATGATTCCATATTAAAAATCCATTTCATCTCACTTTTGCTAAGTAAATTCTCTATATCACCCCCTCTCCAATGTGTCTTCACAGTCTCTATTCCTAAGAATTCAAATCCATTAATATCTCCTCCATGAGCTTCCAAAAAATGTTTGGAAACATTATGTAGAGTGAATTTCCCATTAATATTATAGATATGTTCCCTGATTCTTATCTTTAATAATCTGGACGTTTTTCCAATATATTGTAAACCGCAGGGACAAAATATCATATAAATCAAATTTTTTGAATTACATGTTATAAAGGATTTTATCTCATGTATTATCTTATTTTGAAAAGAAGTGAACTTCGTGACATTTTTATTCTTATTTTTCCTTAGAGTACAGCCTCTACATGTTCCACAATAGTAGAAGCCTTTTTCTTTCTTAAACTATGTAAGAGACTGGCACGATGAGTGAAAAGGACTTTCCAAAATGGCGCCGATAATACTTCCGGTTTCGGCAACCGGAAAACGTCACGACGTTGATGACGTAAATGAAAACAGCGGGCCGAAGACGCAGAGTGATGACGAATGCGGAAGTTAAAGGGGAACGCCCGAAAAAAAGGCGCCGAAATTTGAAATATAAGGAAGAAGATGGAGATGATGAAATTAGACCACTTGAGAAAGGCTGATATCGCCGAAACGCGTTGTGGTAATTTGTACAAGACATTTTACTTGTATCTATTATACAAGTTTAGACTTTAACAGAAGCTTCAACTGTCTAAGAGTTGTGCTAAGAGCTTTCTTTTCTACTGTTACAGGTAAGATTCATCTGTAGGAAAAGGTTACTGATTGCCCAAGGTTTGAATTCCTGTTGGTAATTATAAGGCATTTGATTTGATTAAGCTAGTTACTTGCTGTTGATTGCTGGTTAATTAGCTATTGTTTGCAAATAAGCAGAGGCCTACCCAGGTGTTAAACATTCCTAGTGGGCGGTGATTTAAGGAGTTATATAAGGCTTGGTCTCATTAGCTTGTCTAATATAGCTTGGTGCTACTTCCAAGTGCTGTTTCTAAGTGTCTAGTTGGAGATATTCTGGAGACTTTAACAGAAGCTTCAACTGTCTAAGAGTTACTTGCTGTTGATTGCTGGTTAATTAGCTATTGTTTGCAAATAAGCAGAGGCCTACCCAGGTGTTAAACATTCCTAGTGGGTGGTGATTTAAGGAGTTGTCTCATTAGCTTGTCTAATATAGCTTGGTGCTACTTCCAAGTGCTGTTTCTAAGTGTCTAGTTGGAGATATTCTGGAGACTTTAACAGAAGCTTCAACTGTCTAAGAGTTGTGCTAAGAGCTTTCTTTTCTACTGTTACAGGTAAGATTCATCTGTAGGGAAAGGTTACTGATTGCGCAAGGTTTGAATTTCTGTTGGTAATTATAAGGCATTTGATTTGATTAAGCTAGTTACTTGCTGTTGATTGCTGGTTAATTAGCTATTGTTTGCAAATAAGCAGAGGCCTACCCAGGTGTTAATCATTCCTAGTGGGCGGTGATTTTAGGAGTTATATAAGGTCATCTCATTAGCTTGTCTAATATAGCTTATGCTACTTCAAGTGCTGTTTCTAAGTGGCCCAGCCAATATATTCTCTGAGACTTTAACAGCTTCAACTGTCTAAGAGTTAGAAGCAAGAGCTTTTTTCTACTGTTACAGGTAAGATTCATCTGTAGGAAAAGGTTACTGATTGCCCAAGGTTTGAATTCCTGTTGGTAATTATAAGGCATTTGATTTGATTAAGCCAGTTACTTGCTGTTGATTGCTGGTTAATTAGCTATTGTTTGCAAATAAGCAGAGGCCTACCCAGGTGTTAAACATTCCTAGTGGGCGGTGATTTAAGGAGTTATATAAGGCTTGGTCTCATTAGCTTGTCTAATATAGCTTGGTGCTACTTCCAAGCGCTGTTTCTAAGTGTCTAGTTGGAGATATTCTGGAGAGTTTTACAGAAGCTTCAACTGTCTAAGAGTTGTGCTAAGAGCTTTCTTTCTACTGTTACAGGTAAGATTCATCTGTAGGAAAAGGTTACTGATTGCACAAGGTTTGAATTCCTGTTGGTGATTATAAGTCATTTGATTAGATTACTTGCTATTTATTGCTGTTTAAATTAGCTATTGTTTGCAAATAAGCAGAGGCCTACCCAGGTGTTAAACATTCCTAGTGGGTGGTGATTTTAGGAGTTATATTATGCTTGGTCTCATTAGCTTGTCTAATATAGCTTGGTGCTACTTCCAAGTGCTGTTTCTAAGTGTCTAGTTGGAGATATTCTGGAGACTTTAACAGAAGCTTCAACTGTCTAAGAGTTGTGCTAAGAGCTTTCTTTTCTACTGTTACAGGTAAGATTCATCTGTAGGAAAAGGTTACTGATTGCCCAAGGTTTGAATTCCTGTTGGTAATTATAAGGCATTTGATTTGATTAAGCTAGTTACTTGCTGTTGATTGCTGGTTAATTAGCTATTGTTTGCAAATAAGCAGAGGCCTACCCAGGTGTTAAAAAATTCCTAGTGGGCGGTGATTTAAGGAGTTATATAAGGCTTGGTCTCATTAGCTTGTCTAATATAGCTTGGTGCTACTTCTAAGTGCTGTTTCTAAGTGTCTAGTTGGAGATATTCTGGAGAGAACCTGGAGGCAATCTGAGGTATTCAGGAGGATAAATAAAAAGTTAAGATTTGTTTGATTTAAATTATTCACCTCATTGGAATGGCAGACTTAGTTCAGTGTAATAGTTGCTATGCATTTGTTTCACATTCCACTTTTTGGAGGTTTAGTTGTTGTCTAATCTGTAGACAGTTCTCTATCTTGCAGTAGGAGATTGTATTTTGAAGTCTGAGATTTGTAAATTATCTGGTGAACAAATCCAGACTGGAACTGCTGCAAAGCCACTGCCGCAGAGACATACTAGGAATGGCAGATGGATTACTGTAGGATCTGGTAGACTTAGAGTTGTGGATAAAAGGCATTTTGTACAGTCTGTTGCTCTACATAATTCATTTTCTGCACTTTCAGAGTGTAATGGTGTTGTGGAGAGAGGCACTGAGGCTAGTGGTGTTGTGGAGAGAGGCACTGAGGCTAGTGGTGTTGTGGATAGAGGCACTAAGACTAGTGGTGTTGCAGAGAGAGGCACTGAGGCTAGTGGTGTTGTGGAGAGAGGCACTGAGGCTAGTGGTGTTGTGAGGAGAGGCACTGAGGCTAGTGGTGTTGTGAGGAGAGGCACTGAGGCTAGTGGTGTTGTGGGGAGAGGCACTGAGGCTAGTGGTGTTGTGGAGAGAGGCACTGAGGCTAGTGGTGTTGTGGAGAGAGGCACTGAGGCTAGTGGTGTTGTGGAGAGAGGCACTGAGACTAGTGGTGTTGTGGAGACCGCTGGAGACTATGGTGAGGCCTAATAGAAAGCAGTTGTTGTTGGGTGATTCCATTATAAGAGGTGTGGAGATGGACAATGGTGGTCTTGTGAGGTGTCTTCCGAGCTAATACTGCTCACAGAGACAGGAGACGATCTGTAATATTGTTACAAGCAAAGCAGGAAGGGGAATTGGATGTACTTGTCCATCTAGGGACAAATGACTTGGCTTGCAATGAGGTTTCAGAGGTTAAGGAAGTTTTAGTGTTTCTTGCCAAATGATATACTCTGCAGGTTGCTTCCCACACTGTCATTCTCTGAAGTTCTGCCTGCATACCACTCAGAAACTTATTGCATGGATGCGTATTAGGGACTTTAATTTGTGGCTTGGTGAATGGTGTCGGGAGCAAGGATTTGGCTTTATTTCTCATGGTAGCTCTGTTTGAAATGGAGATAAGCTGTACAAAAAGATGGTTTGCATCTTTCTCAAAAGGGAACAAATGTTCTCAGTGAGCAGTTCAGAGGTTTTGCTAGGATGTATTTAAACTAGGAGGGGGGGTAAAAGGGTGATAAAACATCAATCCAATTGTCCCCCAAAACAAGGACAGAAGGTGCCTGTAGCAAGTGTGTTAAAAAATTATAAGCTTAGAGTCATGTCTACAAATGCTCGCAGTTTTAGGGAATAAGATCCATGAACTTGTGGCAATAATGGCAACTGATAGTGTAGATTTAGTCACACATTGAGACATGGTACAATGAGAAAATGACTGGGACATAGCAATACCAGGTACTCTCTTTATATAGGAAAGATAGGGAAGGCAAGAAAAGGGGAGGTGGCCTTGTATGAAGGATAGTGTAACGGACCGCTTTGCACAAGGTAAAAACCTTAGGGCGACGTGGCCCCTTTCCGTGGAGATCCAGTAAGTACACTGCAGAACACCAAACTCACGAACTGGATACAAAATAGCACTCCAACTCCCAAACTGGAACCTCCCAAATAGCTGCTAGCAGATGAACAGGAAAAGCAGACAATCAGCTTACACTCCTGGCAATCAGTCTCTAACAGCATACAGTGAATCCCCCCAAGAATGAGACAAGGCTCCGTGTTGAGGGTCAAGCAGTGGTCTGAGGTGCTGGCACACCCAGCCTGGTTTTTATTACAGTGTTTCAAATACAGGACCACCCACAGGGAGGGATAAACAACCAATCATATCACAGTTACATCCCACATATTCCCTCCCCTTATCCTGAGAGGAAACTCAATTATACAAACAGTTAAAACATACTTTCTACCCAACTTCCATAACTCCAAAACCATACATCACATTCACATAAAATTACATATTCTCAATCAATCCATTCAGGGGAACAACATATTCAAAAATGGCACAAATCAGACAAGGTTCAAAAAGTTAGTAAAAAGTCTTTTAGACTAAATGAAGCATGGCTTTCTTACCAAACTAGTGTTTAGAGTTCTATCCTGAGATAAGTAATTCAATTATCTCCCAGATAGACACAAGACTCATTAAGCACATGGTTGCAAAAAGACACAAAACACTTTAAAATACATAAAGTCACATTTATTACATAAAACACAGACATGTAACATATCCCCAGATAGCTCAGGTCTGAGCGCACATTATTAAGTGAATGGCGCTCAGACCACACGAATACAGTTTAATCGCCATGGAGCCAAAGTCTTTACAGTCAGTTTCTTACAAATGGGCTCCATGGGATTCCTATCTGGGGTATAACACATTCAAACAAATCTACTGAACCCCAGGCAGAAAAGCACGAATACAGCTTTTCTGCAGGTAAAAAAGATGTCTTTTAACAGGGGGCCATAGTCCAAAGGCAGCAGGCGAGTAACCAGGCTTCTCCAATGCAATGTGGCGAGATTGGTCTCGTCACATCTCTCCACTTTTCCAAACAGACTAACAGGGTATCTGACCTCCTGCCGGTCAGTGCCCTTGTTAGTCCAGCAGCCCACCCACAAAACATAATCAACAGCACAGCGCACCCACAATAAATGGTTACTACACCTGGGTAAAGGAGAAGCTTGTCCATGTCCAGGTGCCTCACCACGGCTGTGCTGGGTACGGGTACGCTGACTGGGTGGGTTGCTGCGTGGGCAGAGACCAGCGACACTCTGCCCTGTTGCCAGCGCTACTGGGAGGGTAGCCTGGTTGAAGCCTGGTTGTTGGAGGGGGAGACCGACTGTCTCCCCTTTAACTACACCGCTCTGCTGCTGGAGACCGACTGTCTCCCCTTTAGATACACCGCTCTGCTGCTGGAGACAGACTGTCTCCCCTTTTGTTGCACAGCTCTGCTGACGGAGGGGGAGACCGACTGTCTCCCCTTTGGATACTCTAAGATGTCGCTGGGGAGAGGGGGTAACAGGCTCCTCTCCCGATAGAACACTCTGCCGCTGGGGAAAGGAGACTGAGCTCTCTATTCCTTGCCCATTAATGATCCACCGCTGGGGAGAGGTGGTAGCAAGCTCCTCTCCCATACATACTTTCATCCTCTGTGGAGGGAGACCGACTGTCTCCGCTACCAATACAGTGTCCTGCTGCTGGGGAAAGGAGACTGGGCTCTCTATTCCCGGTAGGACACTCTGCCGCTGGGGAATGGAGACTGGGCTCCCA
>OW240914.1:15938365-16034820 GCA_933207985.1 Pelobates cultripes
GTTGTTTTACCATCTGTAACTGTCCAACTCTGACACATTCTTCCCATTTTTTTAGTGACTTCACCAAGCCTAATCAATTTAGCCTTCAGTGACTTCTATCATAAATCATACACTGCCTGGCCAAAAAAAAAGTCGCCACTAAAATAAATGGTCACCCACTCTAATATTTTGTTGGACTGCCTTTAGCTTTGATTATGGCATGCATTCTCTGCGGCATTGTTTCGATAAGCTTCTACAATGTCACAAGATGTATTTCCGTCCAGTGTTGCATTCATTTTTCACCAAGATCTTGTATTGATGATGGGAGAGTCAGACCACTGCGCAAAGTCTTCTCCAGCGCATCCCAAAGATCCTCAATGGGGTTAAGGTCTGGACTCTGTGGTGGCCAATCCATGTGTGAAAATTATGTCTCATGGTCCCTGAACCACTCTTTCACAATTTGAGCCAGTTGAATCCTGGCATTGTAATCTTGAAATATGCCCGTGCCATCAGGAAATAAAAAATCCCTTGATGGAATAACCTGGTCATTCAGTATATTCAGGTAGTCAGCTGACCTCATACTTTGGGCACATAATGTTGCTGAACCTAGACCTGACCAACTGCAGCAACCCCAGATCATAGCACTGCCCCCACAGGTTTGTACAGTAGGCACTAGGCATGATGGGTGCATCACTTCATCTGCCTCTCTTCTTACCCTGATGCACCGATCACTCTGGAACAGGGTAAATCTGGACTCATCAGACCACAAGACCTTCTTTCATTGCTCCATAGTCCAATCTTTATGCTCCCTAGCAAATTGAAGCCTTTTTTTCCAATTAGCCTCACAGATTAGTGGTTTTCTTAAAGGACCACTATAGTGCCAGGAAAACATACTCGAGACAGCCACTAGAGGCTTTAGAGGCTGGATTAACCCATTTATAAACATAGCAGTTTCTCTGAAACTGCTATGTTTATAAAAAAAAAAGGGTTAATCCTAGAGGGACCTGGCTCCCAGACCACTTCATTAAGCTGAAGTGGTATGGGTGCCTAGAGTGGTCCTTTAAGGCTGCATAGCTATTCAGTCCCAATCCCTTGAGTTCCCTTCGCATTGTGCGTGCGGAAATGCACTTTCACTAATAAACATAGCCCTGAGTTCTACGGTTGTTTTTCTACGATTTGATTTCACCAAACGTTTAAGGGATTGCCAATCACAATCAATCAGGATTTCCGACTACATTTCTTCCTCGAAGACGATGGTTCCCCACTATCCTTCCAGTTTTTAATAATGCGTTGAACAGTTCTTAACCCAATTTTAGTAGTTTCTGCAATCTCCTTAGATGTTTTCTCTTCTTGATGCATGCCAATGATTTGACCCTTCTCAAACAGACTAACATCTTTTCCATGACCACGGGATGTGTCTTTCGACATGGTTGTTTAAGAAATGAGAAGCTACTCATTGAATCATTTGGGGTTAAATAACTTGTTGCCAGCTGAAAGATAATCGTCCATGCAGTAACTATCCAATAGGAGGCTCTTACCTATTTGCTTAGTTAAATCCAGGTGGCAACTTTTGTTTTGGCCAGGCAGTGTATAATCATACACCAGACCATTCGAACACTAATGATAGGTGTAAAATGGTTTATCTAGTTTGTTTGGATTTTTTTTACTTCCATCTATTCCTCAACCACCCCGCACCCTACCGCCGAGACCAGCTCTAGATTCTGAGAAGTGGTGAGAAAAAATGCAGAGCTTCACTGAGTTTGAGTGTGAAGTGAGGCCTGAAGAACAGAGATGGAGATTGAACAGTTATATGAAGGTATTTACAGCTAGGAGAAGCATAGCAAAGAGGGAGACTTTGCTATGCTCCTCCTAGCTGTAGACTAGCCATGTGTTGAATATAATTGGAAAGTTTAGCAACCAAATTCTATCACCCAAAATATTAATAACTGTGTACATGAAATATTGGTCAGAAACATTAAATGACAATAATACAAACTGCATGCACAGAACATTACAGTGGCAAACTACAGGTATAAATGCTAACAATTCTATAGTAACATAATAATATGGTAATATACACAAACTAGGGGTTTTTTAGGAAAAAGAGTATAATTGTGGTGCTACTATCACCTAGTGTGAATCACTCCAACACACCAAAACTCAATGTAGTGCAAATAATCAAATTGTTGTGAGAGCACTCAATGCATGCAAAATTCAATATTTTACCAGACCTTTTTCAGATGAAAAATTCTAAAAAACATAAAACATAAAAACATAGAGTAATATTGTTTAAAATGTATGTCAATATTTACATGTGACTGGTTAAACTCACATATTACTGAGTCACTTTAAAAGCTGACTCAGACTTCAGGCTTGTATGGAGATGAAAATTATTCAATTCTGGACATCTTGTATCAATTTCAACGAATCCGCACTGGAAGTGCTCCTCTAGAATCACTCCAAAAGGCAAGATCCAATCCAAACTGATTTTATTGTTAAAAAATAACTTTGTATAATAGATACAAGTAAAATGTCCTGTACAAATTACCACAACGCGTTTCGGCGATATCAGCCTTTATCAAGTGGTCTAATTTCATCATCTCCATCTTCTTCCTTATATTTCGAATTTCGGCGCCTTTTTTTCGGGCGTTCCCCTTTAACTTCCGCATTCGTCATCACTCTGCGTCTTCGGCCCGCTGTTTTCATTTGCGTCATCGACGTCGTGACGTTTTCCGGTTGCCGAAACCGGAAGTATTATCGGCGCCATTTTGGAAAGTCCTTTTCACTTATCATGCCAGTCTCTTACATATTCCTGTATATATACTTCTGGTTTTCATATTTTCCGATTGCCAAAACCGGAAATGCTATTAATACCATTTTAAAGTCCGTTCTAAACATAATAATAGTCTCTTGTGCATCAATATATATATACCCTACATATCGATAAAACAGATAATAAAACATAACAAAAAAAAAAAAACACAAAAAAAAACACACAAAAAAAACAGAAAATTAATTAAAAATTGACCCTATCATAGTAAATCTAAAAGGAGGCATCCCCAACCTGCTAAAAGAGAGAGGGATAAATAAACTTAAAAGATAATCTTAAAAAATTGATAAATTAGTGACCCATATATATTAAAAAACAAAATAAAAATTGTTTTTTAAAATTATTTTACAAATCCAAATTACTGAATAAAATTACATAAAAAGCTATATGCATGAATTTAGGGTTAGAACTAGGGATATTAAATAGAAAAGAATATGATTTTCTGAATGTAAAATTCCCTCGAATTCCGGTTTTATATGTTTTACCAAAGGTACATAAAAATATAGAAAATCCCCCCTGGAGACCAATCGTGTCGGGAATTGGCTCTCTATTATCACCTTTATCGCAGTTTTTAGACCAATTTTTACAGGATCCGGTAAAAAGATGCCCTTCGTATTTAAAGGATACTATGTCACTTTTACAAATTTTAAATGGTTTTAATTGGGAAGAAGGTTTGATTATGGTGACCTGTGATGTCAGCAGCCTCTACACCATTATTGAACATGAGAAGGGGTGTGAGGCTGCTAGACATTTTTTTAAAAAGGATACAGATTTGAACCCGGAGCAGATTGATTTTATTATAGAGGGTATCCAATTGATTCTTTTTAATAATTTCTTTTGGTTTGAGAAGAATTTTTATTTACAAACCAAGGGAACAGCTATGGGGACCAGATTTGCCCCGAGCTATGCTAATCTGTTTATGGCGTATTGGGAGGAATCTGAGATTTTCTCCAAGCCAGAGCTCGGGACAAGTCTGGTCCTCTATAAAAGGTACATAGATGATATCTTTTTAATATGGAAAGGGACACAAGAAACTTTAAAAAGCTTTTTAAATGATTTGAACAAGAACATCTGGAATATTAATCTAACTTGGGAGATCAGTACTAAAATTGTTAATTTTTTAGATCTAAGTATTTATATAGAAGAAAATAAGATTAAAAGTAAAACCTTTTTTAAAACTGTAGATGTCAATAGTTTTATTAATTTAAAGAGTTGCCATTTTAAACCTTGGTTAACCAATATACCTAAAGGTCAGTTTTTAAGAATAAAACGCAATTGTACGGAATCGGTACAGTATGAGGAACAAACAAGAGTTTTAATTAAGCAATTAGTTGAAAAAGGGTACAATCAAGATTCCTTGACTAATATAAAAAATGAGGTAGGACAGGAATTAAGAGAAAATCTTTTAAAATATAAAACAAAAGAACAAAAAGAAGAAAATAAGATTGTACCAATTATTTTTAATTATAGCTCTCATAGCAACCAATTGCAAAAAATTATAAAGAGAAATTGGCATATTTTAGAGCAGGATCAAGATATTCATCCGTATTTGGGAACTCAACCAAAAATGATTTTTAGAGGTGCGAAAAACATTAAACAAGTTTTAACCTCAAGTTTTATAGGTAAGGAAAAAAATCCACAAATCTCATCTATGTTTAAGAAAGAAAAAGGCTTCTACTATTGTTGAACATGTAGAGGCTGTACTCTAATCAAAAATAAGAATAAAAATGTCACGAAGTTCACTTCCTTTCAAAATAAGATAATACATGAGATAAAATCCTTTATAACATGTAATTCAAAAAATGTGATTTATATGATATTTTGTCCCTGCGGTTTACAATATATTGGAAAAACGTCCAGATTATTAAAGATAAGAATCAGGGAACATATCTATAATATTAATAGGAAATTCACTCTACATAATGTTTCCAAGCATTTTTTGGAAGCTCATGGAGGAGATATTAATGGATTTGAATTCTTAGGAATAGAGGCTGTGAAGACACATTGGAGAGGGGGTGATATAGAAAATTTACTTAGCAAAAGTGAGATGAAATGGATTTTTAATATGGAATCATTATCCCCAAATGGTTTGAATGTTGATTTTGAGATAAATTCATGCATATAGCTTTTTATGTAATTTATTTAGTAATTTGGATTTGTAAAATAAATTAAAAAACAATTTTATTTTGTTTTTTAATATATATGGGTCACCAATTTATCCATTTTTTAAGATTATCTTTTAAGTTTATTTATCCCTCTCTCTTTTTTAGCAGGTTGGGGATGCCTCCTTTTAGATTTACTATGATAGGGTCAACTTTTAATAAATTTTCTGTTTTTCTGTTATGTTCTATTATTTATTTTATTGATATGTAGGGTATATATATATTGATGTACAAGAGACTATCATTATGTTTAAAACGGACTTTTAAAATGGTACTAATAACATTTCCGGTTTCGGCAACCGGAAAATATGAAGCTGCTAGCCAAAACCAGAAGTATATATACAGGAATATGTAAGAGACTGGCACGATGAGTGAAAAGGACTTTCCAAAATGGCGCCGATAATACTTCCGGTTTCGGCAACCGGAAAACGTCACGACGTTGATGACGTAAATGAAAACAGCGGGCCGAAGACGCAGAGTGATGACGAATGCGGAAGTTAAAGGGGAACGCCCGAAAAAAAGGCGCCGAAATTTGAAATATAAGGAAGAAGATGGAGATGATGAAATTAGACCACTTGAGAAAGGCTGATATCGCCGAAACGCGTTGTGGTAATTTGTACAGGACATTTTACTTGTATCTATTATACAAAGTTATTTTTTAATAATAAAATCAGTTTGGATTGGATCTTGCCTTTTGGAGTGATTCTAGAGGAGTACTTCCAGTGCGGATTCGTTGAAATTGATACAAGACGTCCAGAATTGAATAATTTTCATCTCCATACAAGCCTTAAGTCTGAGTCAGCTTTTAAAGTGACTCAGTAATATGTGAGTTTAACCAGTCACATGTAAATATTGACATACATTTTAAACATGATTACAGGTGCATTTTGTCCAGAGATATGTTGGCAAGTATTTCGGAGTGATGCAAGATTTAATTGTGTCTGTAAAGTTGTTCCATAATTGTGGTGCTCTGTAAGAAAATGAGGATCGAGCTGCTTTCTTTTCAGAATGCGGTGTACTAAACAGAGTTCTGGTACTGGATCAGAGTTTATAGGAGGTGGGAGCGGCTGGGGAGAGGATTTAGCTCAGATATGGTGGCACATTCCCAGGAACGCTTTTAAACACAAATATGGAGGGTGCTTCTGGATTCCAACAATAGCCAGTTTAGCTCTTTTATCAATTGCAGGTCATGTAATTAAAGTGTAGCACAGAGCATCAGAATGAGTTATACAATACATTAAGCACTACATCCCCATAATGAATGACTGGAATTAACATTTGTTGTACAATCTGTTTCCTTACAGTGAATCTTAGGCATGATTTGTTACTGTACAGAGCACCTAGTTTTGGATAAAGGTTCAATGAAAACTTTTCTATGTAGAGGCCAAAAAGATAGATGTTTGAAATAACGGACTGCACTCAGTGTACTATTTGATTTAGGTTTGATGCATAGTTGTGATTTTTTTAAATTGATGTAATTTAGAAAACATTCCAAAGATCATTGTTAAAGTTTTGTCAGTTTTCGGGAAGAGTTTGTTATTCGCAGTCCACTTTTCTACCTCTGCGAACTGGTCTTGGAGCACAGCCTCAAACTGCAGTAGATTTGGTTTCCTAGCGTGCATTACTGTGTCATACACCTATTATGTGTTAAATTTATATATGTGTGTATGTATATATATATATATATATGTATATATATATATATATACATATATATATATATATTATTATTATTATTATTATTATTATTTATTTTGTAATATTGTACCCTATTATAACAATGCAATGCTTTGTGGAACCAGGACATACTTGAAAACAAGAGAAATCTCGATGGTAAATTTTTTTTTAAATATAAATGTGTAAGTTGAGGAATTGCAGACGTCAGGTAGTTCATTTATGAATAATGTGAAAAGTAGGGAGCAGAGTATGGAGCCTTGGGGAACATCACACAAGACTGGAAGAGGGAGGCACTGATTAGAATGGGGCAAGTAGAGAAGAAAAACAGGAAAACAAATAACACATACAAGGAGAAATAGTAGGAGCATCAGGGGATGACCTCAGACGATATGAAACAAGAAAGTCAACAATGGAGGAGTATATAGAGTAGTAAGTCTTAAGTAATGAATCGTGGAATAAAATCAAAGAAAGTCCTCTCATGGTTAAACTCAATAGTAATATTAATTCATGCTTAATTTTATTGTTTGAAATACTTTATTTGAATAATGATAATATATTTTAAGATTTCTGGACTCTCCTACGTTATTCAACTGCCTCCTGGACATTATTTTGCTTGGTGGAGAATGTACCACCTAAGCTTTCTGGATTGAACAGAAACCATATTTACTCTGGTTCTGTAAGTAGTTTATAACTTATTTGCACATTTTTGTTCCCCATTTTTGTGTTCACTATATTTCTTCTCTGCTCTTTTGTATATACATTATAGAGAAATCCCTAGCCAACCAAGTATCCCAGAATGGGGATTATTCCATTCCACTTGTCATTTAGGAGCCAGTAGGGGGCACCACTACATGTGAGTGCATTCTACTTACTTGATCAGCCAGTGCCATCAAAATATACTACACCATATGGTGCTAATTACGTTACCATTACATATTCACTGGATTAATAATTGTGGTCAAGATATACACTACAAATACTTACGTGGGGATCATACCGCTAAAGTGCACAGAAGTGGGGCTAACTGATCCAAATACACTATATACTTCTCCAGTGTCCATTTTCTTTTATATCATCTGAGGACATTCACTGAAGCTACTCTCATTTCCCTTGAACGCATTTTCTAATTGACTTTAAAAGAGAGACTCCATAGTGGGATTTGGAGCTTCCTTCCCTATCTCACCAGTATATTTCAAGAGCTAAACCTTCTGATAAAAAAAACAATACTTAACAAATGAATAAAAAGCTAAACTGGATCACAGTCACATGTCTGCTTCACTAGTCAAAATTTTATATTTCAAAGTTGTGGAACAAAGAAAAAAACGTCACACATGTTACACAATACAATGCAAGTTTAAATAAAAATGTGTTTACCTTAAAACACTATATTTTGTACAGATAAAACACTTTAACATGGGACATATTGGTAAACAGAGAAAAAACAATACAAAAGCACTTACAGTGTAGTATTGAGTACAACCTGAAATATAATATCAATAAATAACACAGGCACTCACAAGTGAATTGCAAAAAAATAAATTGTTCAAAAATTGCATTGGTCCTAGAGGGCCACGTATCTTCAGGACAATACAGACCAGGAGATCTCCCAATTTCATTTTACAGGATATAGCCTATATTAAAGTGCATGTCCTGGATAAGCTGCAATTTGCCAGAAACTCACCCCGGAGTTCACTTAGAAACAGGCTGCCTGGAAGAGAACTCGCTGGAAATTCTCTTGACACGTTTCATTTCATTCTCACCCTTCTGAGTATTCACTATTTTTTACAACTTCTGATTGGTGGTGAATTGATTTCTCCACCTTCAAGATGATTTGTTACTTCCGCATTTGAAGTTTGTGACATCATCGCGCTCAAAACCATGTCCACTCAAGCGTGATTTCATCCATATGTTTAAGAAAACATTACTGACATTTAAATGATAAACAAAAAGACAAGAAAAACTTTGTAAACATTTAGAACATCTTGCAAAAGTGCAAACATACGGCTTTTCAATCTCCATTATATGTATATTGATTGAAAAATCTATTAAAAGGTGCATGTGTGTTTACATCTTCTGTGAATATTTTTTACATTTAAAAGAAAGTGCTTTTAATATAAAATAAAAGTCCAATATACATTATAAATACAAAGGCAGATAAAATACAAATCTATAGGGGAATCCATGTAAACAATATACAATATATTGCGTTTTTATGTTAGTTCTTGATAGACTTTGTGGCTGTGAATTTATTCATAATTCAAAATATGGCATGATGCCCTCAAACTCTCAATGAATGTGTAGATATTCATATGCAGAATAAAAATATGATAGGGTTGAATATATGTCTATAAGAGGATTAATGTAGTTTATCATCAAACAATAAAGTTATTATTATTATTTACAAAGCGTCAACAAATTCCGCTGCGCTGTACAATGGGTGGACTAACAGACAAGTATTTTTAACCATATGAGTTGCACACACAGGAACAGAGGGGTTGAGGGCCCAGCTCAATGAGCTTACATGCTAGAGGGAGTGGGGGTAGTGAAACAAAAAATAAGGGTAGAATTGTAGGTTGGTAGGATAGTATTCATTGAGGGCTTAGTGTTCTGTTTTGATGACAGTTGCAGGAGAGGATTCAGGGTGCGGGGAGGGAAAGCTGTTGACAGTTGTTGGCAGTTTAATTGATATGCATTCCTGAAGAAGTACGTTTTCAAATATTTCTTTAAGAAGTGTAGATCGGGTGAAAGGATAACAGAGAGGGGAAGGGCATTCCATAGGAGTGGTGCAGCCCTAGAGAAGTCTTTAAAGTGAGAATCAGAGGTAGGTGGACAAACAGAGGATAGAAGTAGGTCTTCGGCAGAGCATAGGGACATATTAGTGTGTATTAGTGAGGATAGGTAGGAGCATCATTGTATAGAGATTTGTAAGCAAGTATCAGGATCTTAAATTGAGCCCTATATCTTATGGGAAGCCAATGTAGGGACTGGCAGAGGGGAGAGGTGTGGGAGGTGTGGAAGGACAGGAATATGAGTCTCGCCATTGCATTCATCAGACTGTAAAGGGGCAAAAATAAGAGCACTGAGAATCAGTTTGCAGTAGACAAGGCAAGAGTGGACAACAGCATTGTCAAGCACCATAGCCGCATCACATGTTAAATAGGGTTGGTTGTGCTCTATTTTTGAGATGAAAGTGGCAGGATTTGGCTATTGATAAGGGGTAAAGGAGAGGTCGGAGTCAAAGAGAACACTTAGGCAGAAAGCCTGCGATGTAGAGCTGAGGGTAGCACAGTTGACATGGAGGGAAACAGACAAGGAAGTAGCAACTCTTGAGGGATGGACAACCAGAAGTTCAGTTTTGGACAAGTTAAGTGTAAGGAAATGAGAAGCCATCTAGTTGGAAATAGCAGAGAGTCAGTCAGAGACACGAGTCAAAAAGGTGGTGAGAAATCAGAGGAGGACAGGTAGATTTGCATGTCATCTGGAGTATGGAGTGAAGGTCTAGTGAGGGCCGTGTGTAGAGGTATTGCATATATTATTTTTTTTTTTTTTTTACACTGAGTGGTTTACTTAATGTAGTACAATAGGACAATATATAACCTCAAGCAGCATGAAACTTATGTAGTGAAAGCCTAGTTAGGCCTGTGTGTCCAGGTAGAGGAGTAGAAGGCTGAGAGAGCTCATTGCAATTCGTGAGTAGCGGGGTAGCCATATAAGGGCAGTATGCAAATTATTGGATGTTTGACATGATAGGACATGGGTTGATTAATGGTTGTTGAGCTGTAGATCTGTTGCAATTCATACATAGTAAAGCAAAATGTTGGACCTGCTCAATTTCATAACATGAATATAATTAACCTGACCCTTGAGAAGCCCATAATGGCAGCACTATTAATTAGAGATGGTAATGATGAGGCATTTGAGTAATGTGGTACCACTGATGACAACACACATATATGTCCTAAAATGGTGGTCATAGTAGGTTGCCCACTGAGGGCCGTATAAAGCACATGTTATGGAAGGCCTAGTGAGGGCCTTATACAAACGTATATGTGTGATGTCCTTCATCTCTCATTGGGACGTCATTATTTCACCTTAGATGAAGACTTACCACCATATTCATTACTGAGCATTATACACAGAGCTAAGTTACTTGCACACTACATTGGAGCCATAATCTACCCACTGATGGGCACAGAAATGTCACCTCAATACACTCATCTTTTCATGGCTGACCTAGAAAAGAGAGATTTTTATGTACACAGCCCCACAAACCATATACATAGTATCGTTACATTGATGATATTTTCATAATATGGACAGAAGTAGAAGAAAGCCTTATAGACTTCCATAAATCATTCAATTAATTCCTCCCATCAATAGACCTTATAATGAACTTTTCAAATCATAGTGTGAGTTTCTTGGACTGCACAATTACTATCACCAATGACATTCTCCATTTATCTGTGTACAGAAAACCCACAGACAGGTACAGCTACCTCCACAATTGCAACTCCCATCACAATCACATTAAACAAGGTATCATCTACAGCCAGGCAATCAGATATTCCCACATTTGCTCTGACACAGAAGACAGAGATCAGCACTAGAGTTGAGCGAACCCGAACTCAAAAGTTCGAGTTCGTACTGAACATTAAGTTTTTTGGACCCCGGGCCCGAACACGGACATATTACTGTATGTTTGGGTTGGAGTTCGGTGCGCGGCGATTTAATAGCGCGTTTTCAAAGGCTGCAGGGCAGCCAATCAACAAATGCTTGACTTTTGTGCCTTTAGAAGCCATCACAGCTATGCCTACTAATGGCATGGCTGTGATTGGCGAGTGCAGCATGTGACCCAGCCTCTATATATAAGCTGGAGTTGCGCAGCGCCGCACACACATGCGGTCTTATTAGTGTAGGGAGAGGATGCTGCCGCTAATAGGGACAGCTTAGGAAAGAATTCTGCAAACTAGTACATTAGTGGGGTTGGGTTCACTTCATATCTGAGAGTCAAATAGAAGCTTCAAATACTGCGGTTATATCGGAGTTTTAAAAAGTACATTTTTTTGGGGTGCTAAATAGTATATTAGTGGGGTACTACATTAGTGGGGTGCACTTCATATCTGAGAGTCAAATACTGCTGTCACATTGCAGTTTTAAAACTTACATTTTTTTGGGTCCTAAACTGCTAAATAGTATTTTAGTGCATACCGGCAAGGAGGGCAGTGTTGAGGAGTGGGTGGAAGATGATCTGTGCTAATCTGCTAAATAGTACATTTTGTGGCCTGCTCTTCATATCTGAGAGTCAAATCGAAGCATCTAATAGTGTGCTAACAGCGCAGTGGTAAACATTCTTATTTTCTGGGTGCTAATCTGCTAAATAGTACATTTTGGAGCGTGCACTTCATATCTGAGAGTCAAATAGAAGCGTCTAATAGTGCATTATATGCTTATAGGGCAGTGGTAAACATTCTTATTTTCTGGGTGCTAATTTGCTAAACAGTAAATTTTGTGGCCTGCTCTTTATATCTGAGAGTCAAAAGTCTAATAGTGTGCTTACTGCGCAGTTGTAAACATTCTAATTGTTTTGCTGCTAATCTGCTAAATAGTACATTTGCGGCCTACGGTGCACTTCATATCTGCTCCTAATCTGTGGCCTGCTCTTCATATCTGATAGTCAAATTGAAGCATCTAATAGTGCGCTTACTGCGCAGTTGTAAACATTCTAATTGTTTTGCTGATAATCTGCTGCTTACATTGGAGTTTTAAAAAGTAAATTTTTTTTATTTTATATTTTTCTGGTGCTAAATAGTATATTTGGGGTGTCCACTTCATATCTGAGAGTCAAATCGAAGCGTAACTTTGATTCGAATTTACTACATCGGTCACTTGTAATACTGTTTCACACTTACAACACTTGTTACACAGATCTAAGTGGTAGAAAACAGATTGAAATGTTCTATACTAGAAACTACCAGATAACAAGCTGCTATATTTAAACCAGTGATCAATAGCTAAGAGGTACTTCAACAATATTCTAAATCTGGGGCAATACCCTCACAAGTCAAACTGAGATGTCAGTTTATAGGGAAAACTGCTGTATGGAGGAAATTCTAAAACAATTTCCATATGTCCTTTGCAGACTTTACATGCTGAAAAAACACAGGTGCCAACTGCTGTGGCTTTCTGCAGTGTGCATACCGGCAAGGAGGACAGGGTTGAGGAGTGGGTGGAAGATGATGTGGAGGATGATGAGGTCCTAGACCCCTCATGGAATCAAGGTCATGTGAGTAATGTGTGCAGTTTAGATGAAGAGGTGCTGGTCGCACAGAGGCACCAACACAGCATAAGAGGGAGGGGGGTGCAAAAGCAGAGCTGCCATCCACTAGCAATCGTCGGCATGTATTAGCTTGAGAATTACCATTTATCCAAGTAATACATGTAGCGATCAAAGGATCAATAATAGACTTGAGCGAACCCGAACTGCAAAGTTCGATTTCGTACCAGATTTAATGATCCATTCATAGTTTGACAGTGAGGTGGGCAGTCCGGTGACCAGGACCCAGACACTGTCTGTGCGGCGGTCGGACGACCGGGACCCAGTATGCCTGATGTTGAAGTTAGGAGTCACAGTGTGGAATGGATTAGCCGTGTCTGGTGCAGGGTAACTGCATGCCACCTGGTGTTGAGCACCAGCATTTGTGCGGCCACATACCAGGACCCTGATGCAGCTTCAGTAAAAAGAGTACTTGTTACCAGAAGCCATCACCAGACTGATACGCAACTTGGAACAGGATGTGACATTCACTGTAGTGGCTGTGCCGTTTTTGGCATTGTCACCCTGCTGCTGCTTACCTGTCTGCACTGAAGCGTAACTTCGGCCTTCCCGCTCTCTGCCTCATGAGACTGTGCGAGCAGCAGCAGCAGGCGATAGTGGACTTTCAGCTTCACCACGCACAGGTCAGTGGCTCTGCACCAGACTTCCCTCCAATTGATCAGCGTTAAAGGATTTCAAGTGGACTCATTACAATTACAGGGCTTCTAGAGAGTCCTGTAATGTTATTTGACGTCACTACCTTCCCACGTCGGGAATGGGTCATTTGCGCACCTGCTGCCTTCATTGCATGTGGTAGCTGTTTCTCAGGGTCCCTGTATGGAATGGAACTCTGATTCCCCGTTACCCGTGGTCACCATGGTAGGCGCAGAATCTGGCATTGAATGTTGATATGGATGACATCGCCGTGGGGATGTGCGATTTGCCCGAGGTTCTCTAGAGTCAACAAAGCTCCTGCGCAACTATAATGTCAACAGCTACTCCATGGAACAGAGTTGTCTTTTTTTATATGTCCCAATATTTTGGGGGCTACCCCAATTAATATATATATATATATATATATATATTTATATAAACAGTGTTGCCTACCTCATCCTCTTCCTCCACTGCCACGGTCACCGCCTCCTCAACCTATGGGTCACAGTATAACCTATGTACACAATAGCAGAGGCTTGTGAAGGCCTTTTCTCCATGCATTAGGAGTTGAGCATTTCTCCATGCATGAGGACTGCAAGAAATTAACTTCAATGGGGTTCGGGTTCAGGGTCGAGTTCGGGGTCAAGTTTGATCACGAACCCGGACTTTTTTTCAAAGATAGATTCCCAATAGTGATGACTGCACTCCTCGGACTTGTTTAAAATTCAAATTATGCTTTATTTAGAAATTCACTAAAAAATGATCACTGTTTCAGCCCCACAGTGGGCTTTCTTCAGGATCAAAAAATCACACAAAATAAAAATTTTTTGAACAATGAAAGAGAATACCTTGCACTCCAATCCTCTCTCAAATGGATAATTCTGTTGATCCTCCTGACAGCCATGCTTTAGATTTTGATTTATGTTCTTCCAAAGCTAAAAATCAAAGATTCCATTGAGTAGTATTTTATGGCTTAGCTGTATTTTTTAGTTATTTTAAGTGATTTCCCTATCCACATTTGTTTGCAGAGCACTTGTCCTACTCTTAGCCCCATTTTACTTCCTTTTGCAGCCCTCTAGCCCTTTCCAGGACTTTTTTAGAGGCATTTTTTTGGCCAAAAGTTCGGGTCCCCATTAACTTCAATAGGGTTCGGGGTCAATTTCGATCACGAACCCAGACTTTTTTTCAGAGTTCGGCCGAACCCGCCGGACCCGAACATCCAGGTGTCCGTTCAACTCTAGTCATAACAAAGAAAATTTTACTCATTTATTTATTTGTTATTTTATTTCTGTGATATAATTGTATTTTTCCTGTCTATTATATATCAAATCCATAGAATGTGATGGCGGATAAGAACCATTCGGCCCATCTAGTCTGCCCAATTTTCCAAATACTTTAATTAGGACTGCAAGAAATGCACCGCAGGCCACAAATGTTTCCTTTGTTGTATGTCCCAATATTTTGTTAGCTACCACAATTAAAAAAAACAAAAAAAACATAAATAACAGTGTTGGCTACCTCATCTTCCTCCTCCACGGCCATGGTCAATGCCTTCTCAACCTATGGGTCACTTAGTATAAACTAGGTACACATTAGCAGAGGCTTGTGAAGGCCTTTTCTCCTTGCATCAGGAGTTGAGCATATCTCCATGCATCAGGACTGCAAAAAATGCACCAGAGGCCGCAAATGTTTCTTTTGTTGTATGCCCCAATATTTTGTGGGCTACCACAATAAAAAAATAAAAAAACATAAAAAACAGTGTTGGCTACCTCATTCTCCTCCTCCACCACTGCTTCCACCTACACCACCACGGTCACCGCCTCCTCAACCTATGGGTCACTTAGTATAAACTATGTACACAATAGATTTGTACACAATGATTTGTGTTTGTGAAGGCCTTTTCTCCATGCATCAGGAGTTGAGCTCAGTTTGAACAATGAAAGAGAATACCCTGCACTCTATCCCTCTCTCAAATGGATCATTATGCTGAACCTCCTGACAGCCATGCTTTAGATTTTGATTTATGTTCTTCCAAAGCTAAAATCAAAGATTTCATCTAGTGCTATTTTATGGATCAGTTGAATTTTTAATTTTTATGTTATTTTAAGTGATTTCCCTATACACATTTATTTGCAGGGCACGTGTCCATTTTTGTGGCCAAAAGTTCGGGTCCCCATTCACTTCAATGGGATTCGAGTTTGGGATCAAGTTCGAGCCTGAACCCGGACTTTACCTTACCCGAACATCCAGGTGTCCGATCAACTGTAATCAGCACCTAACTACACTGTCAGAGTAATTTAGGTAAAAGAGCTACAAGTAAGGACAATATCTAAAAAAAAAAAATCAGCACTAAAAACACCACAGGAAAGGCTCCTACAATACAAAGAAATGGAAAACAATACAAGAATCCCTGTATAGCTAGTAGACCCCCAATATGTACATCCTGTATAGCTAGTAGAAGGGTGAATGTCAGCCTAATACAAGTGGAATGTCAGTGATAGCATGGCCCAATGCAGGCTGACAAACAAACTTACAGTTTTGTTGCAAAAAAAAAGCGAGAACCGCAACAGGAAAAGCCGCAGCTGGGCCCCGTGAGCTGTGAGAGAGGCTGCTGTTCTTTCCTTAAGTGAGGTAAAATTAATACTTGCGTGGACCACAGGTGGCCAAGATCAGCTTATTTGGAGTTTAGTTTCTGTTGACGACCTTTGAACCAGTATTAGATGGTTCTGTACTGAATCAGCAAGTATCTGCCCAGAGGAAGGGGATGGCTGTGTATGTATAGACCAGGTAACCCTACAACACAACTACAGGCACAACCTACAGGCTCAACCCTCCTATATGTAAATTACCAGAATCAAAAAAGTTTTTAATGTCTGTGTGTTCAATGGGTGCATCCCAACTCTCCTTGAATCACAGATTAGGCTAGGATTAAATATCACTGCCTCCTAATTTAGACACGGGAATGTAACTCCCATCCTGCATCACATAGGGAAAGTTAATTGGAAAAGATAAACACACACACGTGGAGTTTTATTCATTCACAAAGAGCTTGAGGCTGGCATCCATTTTGGAATGATTTGCTCTCATCCCATTCAGTCTGATAGCCGTACAAGATCTATGTTCTAACAGCATGCTGAAAGTCATTTCTTTAACCCCTTAAGGACTGGACTGTTTTTGCGATGTTGTACATTTGCGACCAGGCATATTTTTACACTTTTGTGGTGTTTGTGTTTGGCTGGAATTTTCCGCTCTCTCATTTACTGTTCCCATACAAATTATATATTGTTTTTTTCAGGACAAAAGGGGCTTTCTTTACATACCATTATTTATATAATCTCATGTATTTTAATTTAAAAAAAATAAAAAAATATGATGAAAAATTGAAAAAAATACATGTTTTTTGACTTTTACTTGAAAAATCTTTTACTCATCTACAAAAGCGAATTAAAAAAACTGCTAAATAGATTCAAAATTTTGTCCTGAGTTTAAAAATACCCCGTGTTTACATGCTTTTTTGCTTTTTTTTGCATGTTATAGGGCTATAGGTACAAGTAGAATATTGCGGTTTCAAAACATAAATTTTTAAAATTTATCAATAGTGACATTGTAACACTATTATCTGTCATAAATCTCTGAATAACACCCCACATGTACATATTTTTTTTAAAGTAGACAACCCAGGGTATTCAATATGGGGTATGTCCAGTCTTTTTTAGTAGCCACTTAGTCGAAAACACTGGCCAAAGTAAGCATTCATATTTGTTTGTGTGTGAAAAAAGTAAAAAAACTAAATTGAACGCTAATTTTGGCCAGTGTTTGTGACCAAGTGGTTACTAAAAAAGACTGGACATACCCCATTTGCAATACCTTGGGTTGTCTTCTTTTGCAAATGGTATGCCATCATGGGGGTAATTCTCATTCCTGGGCTACCATACGCTCTCAAAGGCAACGTAACCAACCTGGCCATTTTCAATGTAAAAATATTTGACCCATATATTTGACCTTGTAACTTTCAAAAATACTATAAAACCTGTACATGGGGGGTACTGTTTTACTCAGGAGACATCGCTGAACACAAATATTAGTGTTTAAAAACTGGAAAACGTATCACAACAATTATATCATCAGTAAAAGTGCTGTTTGTGTGTGAAAAATGCAAAAAAAGTCACTTTCACTGACAATATCATCGCTGTGATATGTTTTACTGTTTTGAATCACTAATATTTGTGTTCAGCGAAGTCTCCCGAGTAAAACAGTACCCCCCATGTACAGGTTTTAGGGTGTCGTAGAACGTTACAGGGTAAAATACAGTGCTAGCAAATTAAATTCTCTGGAATTTCGGCCTGGGTTGGCAGGCAGGTCCCTTAAATTGCAATCAATAAAATTACTGAATTATGTAAAACTATTACATAAATACGCACGTAGAATTTAAATATATATGCATATTTATATATCTGAAGTCTACGTGTATATTTATATAATTATTTATGTAATTTTGTATATGGACATATGTATATTTCTTATTATTTTTATTTATTTTTATATACATAGATATATATACAAATTCATTCTAAGTGTATTTTGATATAAATATATATATATTAATTTTAAAATACAGTTAGAATAAAATTTCATATAGCTATATAATTTTTTTTAAATTTTTATTATTATTTAAAAAAAATTTATTTAATTTAAATTACTTATTATTTATATTTTATAATAATATATATATACAATATATATAGTTATTATATATATTATATATATACGTGTGTAATTTAATTATAAGTGTATTTTTATATTAATATAAGTACATATTAATATAAAAATACACTTAGTATGGCATTATATATATGATATATAGACATATATTATATAGATATAATATATGTCTATATATCATATATACACATATATAATTATTTTATTTTTTTAATTAACATTAACTTTATTTTATTTTCTGATTTTACACTAGCAGGGAGACTGCCTGTCAGCACAGGCAGTCCCCCTGCAGGCAGACACATGGACACCTATTGTGACCATGTGATCGCTGTGTTAAGCGATCACATGGCCACAGGGGTCCTAATTCAGTGTGGGGAGACTGTCTGGGCTGCAGGCAGTCTCCCCACAACCGGAGCAACGCTGATCGCCTCCGGGGGAACGACGGCGATCAGGTAAGTAACGGAAACCGTTAGGACGGTTCAGGACCGTCATCGGTCCTCAAGGCAAAAATGCCGATGACGGTCCTGAACCGTCCTGGGTCGCTAAGGGGTTAATTCTCTTTTGTGCTTTCTTTTGGTTTCAATATTGATTTTCTATCAAAGCAATTTCATTTTTAACCACATTAAAAGATCCTTAGGATAGTTTTTCCTAATAAACATATCCTCTAAAATCTTAATGTATTGCTTAAAATCACTCTGTTTAGAACAATTTCACTTGAAATAATGTTTAGGGATATTATTTTGAATAATGGCAGCTGTTAAAAATGTAAAACAGTTTCCATCTGTAGCTTTAAACTTTCTAGTTTAAAATCTTCAAAAATTAAGCCATGCCCCAAATAATCTATGGAAACAAACAAAAAAGAAAACTATGTGAACTTTTAAATTAAAACACTGGCTTTTAATGGTTTAAATAATGAACTAGATATATTGGCTTTTATGGATTATTATATGTTTGTCTCTATCTTCTCTTTGGATTTCAGGTTATATAATGTTAGTTGTTCCCTTTTTTTTCTTCTGTCTCTTTAAAATGTAAAATATAAAGATGTTTTAGAATTTTAAATTTTAAAAAAAAGTTTTTATATTTTTAAAAGATTGAAAAATGTAAAATTTTGAATAGTTCAGACAGGGTCTTTTTATATTTTGAAAATTGCTTAAATTATTTTTTGAAGTAGGGTTTTTAAAGATAAGTTTATATTATATTTATTACTATAATAATCGATAGTTATAATTTTTGATTGCTATATATTTTATGCTGTTTATATGGACTCACTCGTAGATCTCTATATGTATCTGCACACATATGTAAAATGTGTATTGAATTTTTACAGCATTACATAGAATGTATTGAGGTAAACACTAGCCTCCAGGTCTCTTGCAACACACACACTTTTTAATATATTTCTTATAATTATACATATAATGGAGACTGGAAAGCATTATATTTGACCTTTTGTGATATGTGTTTACAATGCTTTTTGTCTTTTGGTTTATAATTTTAAAAGTCAATAAAATTTTCTTGTGCTCAAGGGTAATAGCCCCCATGGACATAAAAAAAAAAAAATACATTAAAATTAATTCTGTGTTGTCTAGTTTTATTATTTTTCTTAAAACTGCTTGTCACGAGCGTGGGCTATAGGCCCAGCCGAGACAGTGGGGAGAGTATGGAAGTGACAGGGTTAATGACACCAGACCCCTGGTTACCTGTTGCTAGTCCCAGCAACCACTCAATTAACCCCTGCAATCCCTTCTACACTAACCCCCTTAATACACTTTACTCTACTGCCACCACCAAGACTTTTAAACCCGGGCATCTTAGGTTACCCCACACACAGGAGAATTATAGTATCACAGTTCTACTTTTACTGATAAAACATATATAGTTAACCCTTTTTGGTAACGTGTTTACCTGAGCTTTCCTCTGGAGAGTGAAGCTCATAGAGAACAGAGACACAAGCTGATTAAGTAAACATTTAATCTGACAAAAGGATTCACAGTGCTGAGTACAAAATACAGAAATAAATGACATACAGATAACAAATTGCAAAACAGTACATAAAATAAAATAGGAGAAAACACAAGAAATTCCTTACATATATTTACCCCATATAGAATTCTTGTGGGAGTCTTAGATGGTATAGGTCTCCTAGAAGTTACTGACAAAAAGAAAAGGAATAACTGACAACCCTGGATAGTCCAACACCCTCATATATCTAAACTAGTTGTTTCTCAGTGGGCAGACCCCTGGGGGGGATCAGAGGGGGCTGGTCTGGCAGTCTATTGCCCACTCTATGAAATTCCTTGTGTCCAGCTCTGGTGATGGCTATCTAGATGTTTTATGGTCTAGGCCTGGTGCAAGATCAAAGACCATAATAAATGTCATCCCAAGGTTTACAAAAAACAACTCTTAACATATATAAACACACATCAAACACCAACTCATGCTTTTGGGATGACACCTCCCCCTTAAGATGGTGGACAGAAAAATTTAGCCACAGGCTGATTTATCTGTCTACCATTAACCCTCTAGTTGCCGAGACAGGCCATCTGCATTCCCATGCAAGCTGCCCTTTTTGTGTTGGACAGTGAAATTATACTGTTGGAGGATAGGGCTCCAACGGAGCAGTTTATCAGTGTTAACTGTCACCTGCAGCAGGTTGTGATCAGTCCATACCACAGCTACCCCCTCAACAAACATGCCTGATTTGCCTGTTTCAATTTCCCATCGTTCTCTGGTAACATCCCTTAAACCACACCCACTGCGCTCATGTAGTAGCTGTAAGGGGAAGAAACCAATGGATTTCCGCAGCACTCCCCGGTAAGCACACAAAAAAGCAGACAGAGAACACTCCCAGGATAGATGTGCTGTATCAACATCCATCATCTCTTTCATTTTGCGGTCTGTCTGCTGGGCTTGTTGCACTATCAGACTCTGAACCTTTGGTTCACAATCAGAAGGTTGCTTAGGTGTATGCGTGAGTTGTGATAAACTGACAAGGTTCCTGGTTCCTCCAACAGTATGTTTCCCTGCAGCCATCCTTCCTGGACCCACAGGCTGAGTCTGTCCGTGCCCCTCACTTTCACTCCAGGTCATCACACATACCGAACTTTGGAAACTGGCTAAGCCTGCCGCAGAGTAAAGCTCACACACCCTCTGCCCTCCCTCATAGCCTTGCTGTCCCTTCACATTTTCACCCACCACATCACATACATCTGCTTCAGGCACATATTGGCACATATATTCATTCAGCCCCCTCTCGCTGGAAGGCTTTTCCCATACATTTTCACAGGACACATTTGACCCCCCTTGATCAGATACAGAATTTTGCACACACTCACATAATTTCTTCTCCAAGGCAGGCCCTCCTCTCACAATCTCACATAGCACCTCAGACTGTCCTGCTGCAGCCCTGACCCACTGTTGACTTGTTACCGCTGCGATTAATGGTACACATCCCTGGCTCTCACCTTCCTCCTCTCCCTTACTCTCTGACATCCCAGACTCACAGTATTTTAATACAGGCACATCACTACTCACCCCTATCTCACATTTGGTAGACATCACTGGTTCAGTTACAGGTAGATATTTATCCACACCCTGCTCTCCCTCCCAGCAATCACACTTCACAATGTCTCCCAAAGTTTCACACAATACCTTAGGTGGAGCAGTCAGCCCTTCTGGCTCACAAACAGTGTCCGCTGGAGCATAGTGACAGAGCATCCTGCCCAAATCATTCCCCAACAGAACATTAACAGGGATATCCTCTGAAATCCCCACTTCCCGCAAACCTTTGCCCGCACCCCAATCAAGGTACACACGTGCCAAGGGCACAGCGGGGCATACACCCCCAATTCCTTTGATGGACATGGTTCTTCCAGGGATTATGTCCTCCGTATTCACCACTTCAGGTCGCACCAGGGTGAAGGAAGCTCCAGAATCTCTCAGTCCCATGGTCACTCGGTCACCCACAATTACACTCTGCAGGTTATCCTCTCGTTTCCCCACGGACCCACCCACAAGCAATACTGATGGTGCCCCTCCACGGACTGGTGAGGGCATATTCCTAGTGGGGCAAGTCCTGCTCAGATGACCAATCTGGTTGCATCGAAAACAATGGCGGGCATCTGACTCACTTGACATAGCCCCGGCTACGCTGGCAGTCGGCGGTGAAGTTCTCACTGCAGATCTTACAAGTGGTGTTTGAACTGTAGCTTCTCTCCAGGTCGAAGTAGCAGCTGACACAAGTCCACGCCTGGATGTGGGTGCATGGATGTCGGCATAGTCATCTGCCAGTTCTGCAGCAGCCCTAGCATTTTTTGGCTTTCTTTCCAAAATCCACTCTCGTACATTAGGGCTCCGGGTCTGCAAGAACTGCTCCAGGACCATTAAGTCATTAAGGGCTTCATAGGTAGTAGCTTGTACTCCTGTTACCCATTGCCGGAACGTGGTTTCTAATTGTGCAATATATAGAATGCAGCTGAATGTTGGGCATTGCTGCATACTCCTAAACTTTTTCCTGTAAGACTCAGGAGTAAGGTTAAAAGTTTTTTGCAATGCAGATTTGATTGCCTCATAGTTGTTATCAGTCTCTGGGGGAAGGGACACAAACACATCCAAGGCTTTCCCTTTCAGTTGTGGAGTTAAATATCTGCCCCACTGGTCTGAGGGTAATTGATGCTGCCTGCATACTTTCTCAAAACTTTTTAAAAATACATCCAAATCTGTCCCTTCTTCGAGGGAAGGAAAATCATCCTTACGGAGCCTACGTGTGCTGGACTCTGATGCATTGCTGTTCAGTGAGGACTGAAGGGTAAATTGCAGTTTAGCAAGTTCCAGCTCATGTCTCCTTTGTGCCTCCATTTCGGCTAGCCTCTCTGCAGATTCCCTTTCTGCAGCCTGCTGTTGGATCATCACATGCAGGGCCTCCTGAGGATTTGCAGCCATCAGTTGCCAAAATAAATCAGTTGAGCAAATGTCCTTAATGTTTTAAGGGGTACAACCACCAGGCATTTCAGTAAGCAACACTCCTGCAGTAGTAGGGAGCTCGGTAACCCTTTCAGTGTCCGTCTCTGGCTGGAAAATATGGCTGTCAGCCTCCACAAGGTCAGCAATAAGTTGTGCCTTATTTTTGCCAAAAGTTGGTAAATTCTTTTCTTGGCACAACAATTCCAAGGCCTCTTTTGATTGTTTGCGATAGGCCTCCATATTCACAAATAGGATAGAGAAAGAAAAACAAAAGATGGGAGGGGAGAACTGTTTTGCACTTTGTATGTATTTTAAATCAGCACTGAGCTTGGTCTTTGGAAATTACACAAAAACAAGTATGTAATTTCTTTTAGTGCTAAGACCCCCTTTACAGGTAAAATCTAGCAAGCACTAAAAATCTCTAAATATATCCCACTAGCTGCCGCCAGTTTGTCACGAGCGTGGGCTATAGGCCCAGCCGAGACAGTGGGGAGAGTGTGGAAGTGACAGGGTTAATGACACCAGACCCCTGGTTACCTGTTGCTAGTCCCAGCAACCACTCAATTAACCCCTGCAATCCCTTCTACACTAACCCCCTTAGTACACACTTTACTGCCACCACCAAGACTTTTAAACCCGGGCGTCTTAGGTTACCCCACACACAGGAGAATTATAGTATCACAGTTCTACTTTTACTGATAAAACATATATAGTTAACCCTTTTTTGGTAACGTGTTTACCTGAGCTTTCCTCTGGAGAGTGAAGCTCATAGAGAACAGAGACACAAGCTGATTAAGTAAACATTTAATCTGACAAAAAGGATTCACAGTGCTGAGTACAAAATACAGAAATAAATGACATACAGATAACAAATTGCAAAACAGTACATAAAATAAAATAGGAGAAAACACAAGAAATTCCTTACATATATTTACCCCATATAGAATTCTTGTGGGAGTCTTAGATGGTATAGGTCTCCTAGAAGTTACTGACAAAAAGAAAAGGAATAACTGACAACCCTGGATAGTCCAACACCCTCATATATCTAAACTAGTTGTTTCTCAGTGGGCAGACCCCTGGGGGGGATCAGAGGGGGCTGGTCTGGCAGTCTATTGCCCACTCTATGAAATTCCTTGTGTCCAGCTCTGGTGATGGCTATCTAGATGTTTTATGGTCTAGGCCTGGTGCAAGATCAAAGACCATAATAAATGTCATCCCAAGGTTTACAAAAAACAACTCTTAACATATATAAACACACATCAAACACCAACTCATGCTTTTGGGATGACACCTCCCCCTTAAGATGGTGGACAGAAAAATTTAGCCACAGGCTGATTTATCTGTCTACCATTAACCCTCTAGTTGCCGAGACAGGCCATCTGCATTCCCATGCAAGCTGCCCTTTTTGTGTTGGACAGTGAAATTATACTGTTGGAGGATAGGGCTCCAACGGAGCAGTTTATCAGTGTTACCTGTCACCTGCAGCAGGTTGTGATCAGTCCATACCACAGCTACCCCCTCAACAAACATGCCTGATTTGCCTGTTTCAATTTCCCATCGTTCTCTGGTAACATCCCTTAAACCACACCCACTGCGCTCATGTAGTAGCTGTAAGGGGAAGAAACCAATGGATTTCCGCAGCACTCCCCGGTAAGCACACAAAAAAGCAGACAGAGAACACTCCCAGGATAGATGTGCTGTATCAACATCCATCATCTCTTTCATTTTGCGGTCTGTCTGCTGGGCTTGTTGCACTATCAGACTCTGAACCTTTGGTTCACAATCAGAAGGTTGCTTAGGTGTATGCGTGAGTTGTGATAAACTGACAAGGTTCCTGGTTCCTCCAACAGTATGTTTCCCTGCAGCCATCCTTCCTGGACCCACAGGCTGAGTCTGTCCGTGCCCCTCACTTTCACTCCAGGTCATCACACATACCGAACTTTGGAAACTGGCTAAGCCTGGCGCAGAGTAAAGCTCACACACCCTCTGCCCTCCCTCATAGCCTCGCTGTCCCTTCACATTTTCACCCACCACATCACATACATCTGCTTCAGGCACATATTGGCACATATATTCATTCAGCCCCCTCTCGCTGGAAGGCTTTTCCCATACATTTTCACAGGACACATTTGACCCCCCTTGATCAGATACAGAATTTTGCACACACTCACATAATTTCTTCTCCAAGGCAGGCCCTCCTCTCACAATCTCACATAACACCTCAGACTGTCCTGCTGCAGCCCTGACCCACTGTTGACTTGTTACCACTGCGATTAATGGTACACATCCCTGGCTCTCACCTTCCTCCTCTCCCTTACTCTCTGACATCCCAGACTCACAGTATTTTAATACTCACCCCTATCTCACATTTGGTAGACATCACTGGTTCAGTTACAGGTAGATATTTATCCACACCCTGCTCTCCCTCCCAGCAATCACACTTCACAATGTCTCCCAAAGTTTCACACAATACCTTAGGTGGAGCAGTCAGCCCTTCTGGCTCACAAACAGTGTCCGCTGGAGCATAGTGACAGAACATCCTGCCCAAATCATTCCCCAACAGAACATTAACAGGGATATCCTCCGAAACCCCCACTTCCCGCAAACCTTTGCCCGCACCCCAATCAAGGTACACACATGCCAGGGGCACAGCGGGACGCACACCCCCAATTCCTTTGATGGACATGGTTCTTCCAGGGATTATGTCCTCCGTATTCACCACTTCAGGTCGCACCAGGGTGAAGGAAGCTCCAGAATCTCTCAGTCCCATGGTCACTCTGTCACCCACAATTACACTCTGCAGGTTATCCTCTCGTTTCCCCACAGACCCACCCACAAGCAATACTGATGGTGCCCCTCCACGGACTGGTGAGGGCATATTCCTAGTGGGGCAAGTCCTGCTCAGATGACCAATCTGGTTGCATCGAAAACAATGGCGGGCATCTGACTCACTTGACATAGCCCCGGCTACGCTGGCAGTCGGCGGTGAAGTTCTCACTGCAGATCTTACAAGTGGTGTTTGAACTGTAGCTTCTCTCCAGGTCGAAGTAGCAGCTGACACAAGTCCACGCCTGGATGTGGGTGCATGGATGTCGGCATAGTCATCTGCCAGTTCTGCAGCAGCCCTAGCATTTTTTGGCTTTCTTTCCAAAATCCACTCTCGTACATTAGGGCTCCGGGTCTGCAAGAACTGCTCCAGGACCATTAAGTCATTAAGGGCTTCATAGGTAGTAGCTTGTACTCCTGTTACCCATTGCCGGAACGTGGTTTCTAATTGTGCAATATATAGAATGCAGCTGAATGTTGGGCATTGCTGCATACTCCTAAACTTTTTCCTGTAAGACTCAGGAGTAAGGTTAAAAGTTTTTTGCAATGCAGATTTGATTGCCTCATAGTTGTTATCAGTCTCTGGGGGAAGGGACACAAACACATCCAAGGCTTTCCCTTTCAGTTGTGGAGTTAAATATCTGCCCCACTGGTCTGAGGGTAATTGATGCTGCCTGCATACTTTCTCAAAACTTTTTAAAAATACATCCAAATCTGTCCCTTCTTCGAGGGAAGGAAAATCATCCTTACGGAGCCTACGTGTGCTGGACTCTGATGCATTGCTGTTCAGTGAGGACTGAAGGGTAAATTGCAGTTTAGCAAGTTCCAGCTCATGTCTCCTTTGTGCCTCCCTTTCGGCTAGCCTCTCTGCAGATTCCCTTTCTGCAGCCTGCTGTTGGATCATCACATGCAGGGCCTCCTGAGGATTTGCAGCCATCAGTTGCCGAAATAAATCAGTTGAGCAAATGTCCTTAATGTTTTGAGGGGTACAACCACCAGGCATTTCAGTAAGCAACACTCCTGCAGTAGTAGGGAGCTCGGTAACCCTTTCAGTGTCCGTCTCTGGCTGGAAAATATGGCTGTCAGCCTCCACAAGGTCAGCAATAAGTTGTGCCTTATTTTTGCCAAAAGTTGGTAAATTCTTTTCTTGGCACAACAATTCCAAGGCCTCTTTTGATTGTTTGCGATAGGCCTCCATATTCACAAATAGGATAGAGAAAGAAAAACAAAAGATGGGAGGGGAGAACTGTTTTGCACTTTGTATGTATTTTAAATCAGCACTGAGCTTGGTCTTTGGAAATTACACAAAAACAAGTATGCAATTTCTTTTAGTGCTAAGACCCCCTTTACAGGTAAAATCTAGCAAGCACTAAAAATCTCTAAATATATCCCACTAGCTGCCGCCAGTTTGTCACGTGCGTGGGCTATAGGCCCAGCCGAGACAGTGGGGAGAGTGTGGAAGTGACAGGGTTAATGACACCAGACCCCTGGTTACCTGTTGCTAGTCCCAGCAACCACTCAATTAACCCCTGCAATCCCTTCTACACTAACCCCCTTAGTACTGCCACCACCAAGACGTTTAAACCCGGGCATCTTAGGTTACCCCACACACAGGAGAATTATGGTATCACAGTTCTACTTTTACTGATAAAACATATATAGTTAACCCTTTTTGGTAACGTGTTTACCTGAGCTTTCCTCTGGAGAGTGAAGCTCATAGAGAACAGAGACACAAGCTGATTAAGTAAACATTTAATCTGACAAAAAGGATTCACAGTGCTGAGTACAAAATACAGAAATAAATGACATACAGATAACAAATTGCAAAACAGTACATAAAATAAAATAGGAGAAAACACAAGAAATTCCTTACATATATTTACCCCATATAGAATTCTTGTGGGAGTCTTAGATGGTATAGGTCTCCTAGAAGTTACTGACAAAAAGAAAAGGAATAACTGACAACCCTGGATAGTCCAACACCCTCATATATCTAAACTAGTTGTTTCTCAGTGGGCAGACCCCTGGGGGGGATCAGAGGGGGTTGGTCTGGCAGTCTATTGCCCACTCTATGAAATTCCTTGTGTCCAGCTCTGGTGATGGCTATCTAGATGTTTTATGGTCTAGGCCTGGTGCAAGATCAAAGACCATAATAAATGTCATCCCAAGGTTTACAAAAAACAACTCTTAACATATATAAACACACATCAAACACCAACTCATGCTTTTGGCATGACACTGCTCTTTCAGCAGTTTAGTAGACAACTCCCTAAATACAATTGCCATATTTTATTTAATCTAATTAGTGGGCTGCCTACTTAGAAGCTGAAAGATCAAAACTATGAAAAGCCTTTTTCTTCATTTAAATTCAGCTGTTTAGTAGATTGTTCCCTTATTTAGTACTCTTATGTGGGATTGCCATATTTAAGAAGACGATATTAGGGAGCTATCGACCAAATAAAACAGTTCCCTAACTTATCAGTTGTATCCTTAAGTATGGCTTGGTAATTCCACATACTTAATTTACATGAATGAAATAATGAACAATAAGAAGATTAGTACAGACTAGTGAAAGACAAGCCCAATACCAATTCTATTACACTTATTAAAGTACTAGTCCAACATTGGAATGAAGAGACATGTAAAGTCTCCCAAGTTAAGCATAGAGACCTCCATTGCCCGTCACCTTAAATAATTCCACTCAGGAGATTCCCAAGGACTTCATTTCTGTGGGTTTGAACTGGTTAAATGCAACCAAAGAAGGGGTGACTCGGACAGGTTCCTGAAACAACGTGAGAGCTTCTGGATTTATTGCCTGAAGACTCTTTAACCTAAAGGGTTAAACGAAGGCTTCTCTTTTGCACCATTTATTTAACTGGCAAAATATTTATAAATACATTTTATCATTGGATTTTCTTCTATCCAACATTGACATTTATTTTGTTCCAGTCACTTGTCACATCTGAATAGGAAGCTCAGATAGGATACATAGATATGTACGTTACTATCTCATTTTCATGTCTAACACTTCTATATTTCATCTGATGCTTACACCAGACATCCAATTTCAAAATACTTTCCTATTATCTTCCCTCTCCCTATTAGGGATATATACTTTAAGATTGACTGAACTCTATATATGCTTTCTAACATTGGAGGAGTTAATTTGTTTGCTTTTATGACCCTCAGACATTGGAGGGGTTAATTTGTTGGTTCTAATGATCCTCCTCCTCTCTCTCTGCTTAATGGCAGTCCACCCCTTTGAAATCGGATATGCAGCTGTTTTTTACCTCCATTTTCCCATAAAAAGGAGGCACAATTTCAGTCTAATCTTAGCTCTTGACAAAGGTGCATACCAGTGCCGAAACGCGCGTCGAGCAGATGCTCCACTAGTTGTTTTTAATACTTGGACAGCTTTTGCATGCCTTAGCAACTTGCTATTACTATAAATGTAAACGTTTTCCCTGGGTAAATAGGCAATTTCTATTTTTAGGCAGTAGTAGATGAGTTAGTATTGGCTCTATTATAGGTAGATGATAGGCTGCCTTGAAGCATCAGTTTTAGCTTATTTCACACTGGCTATATCTAGTGTATGAGTGGTTACCCTGAAGCAGATATTTTAAGATTTTTTTATCTATCTTTTCTATACTATTGGCTAATCTCTGTATCTTCAAGGTGTAGATTTCTGTATCTTCAAGGTGGGACTATTTGTTCCTTCACTAATGAGCGGACCAATTTAGGTCTGCATACTAGTCTATCATCTCTACATTATTATATTGGCTCTGAGCACTTGACCATAAGGGATATTATACTAGGTGCAATTTCACATTCAATTGTTGGTTTCCTGGCTGTTATAGTTTCTCAGCCTGGGGTTTACTGCTTTGGATTACCACATATATTCCAATTTCCTTTTTTTTTTCTATGGTTTATTAATGATTAGTTAAGCTGATTAATAAGATAGAGTCACTGGTTAACACCATATGTAGTCTCCTTTACACTACAATTTCTGCCTATGATCCATTACACTGCCTTAGGATCAGTCTGCTACTATTTATCTATATTTATTGTTATATATTAGATACTGTATCAGACTTTCCAAGCCCACAGCATTTTATAAGATTTAGCTGGTTGATTTAAATTTGTATGCAAGTTTGCAACATGGTATCAGATTACATTAAACTGCTTTCTAGTCTTTTTCCAAGCTGGGAGAGCATTCTGACTGTCTATATAGGATCCATCTGCTTCTCCAATTGTATTTATTTTCTATTTTTTCACCTTATCACATTTTTCTGGCACTGTTTTATTGTGTGTGTTTTTTGTATCATCCTTATAGGGATTTTATACAGTTGTAAATTTATCGAACTAATGAACAAATCGAACATCAATTTTCCTTCGACCAATTCAATACTTCTTTCTTCCATTGTACCATTCGGATTTCAAACAAATGGACAAACAAGATGGTTTTAATATCAATTTCTAATCTCCTAGAAACAAATGCCCAAGTCTAGTTCGCAGTAGCACATAGTATAAAAGGCAGTGTATCCAAAATGCATTATTGTCCTTTTGTGAACCCGACTGGATATCTTAGTTATATTTCCCTTTGAGCTGGAAGTAGAACTGCTTACAGTGTTTATAGCCCAATTTCCCCAAATACCAGATCATACATAGTGTAGAGTAGAAAAACAACCTTTATTGGAAGCACACAAGTTTATATACACAAACCCCCAGCATGTGATTTCCAGCAAAAGTATAGGTGATCCAGTCCAGGCATCTCTGTGTCTAGGAGAGGATTGTAATACAGCTTAATACAATTATCTCTATAGATGGTTTTAGATACTGAAGGTAATTCTATCAAACAAACAGATATGATAAAGCCAGGGACTAATGAAAGTATTTGGAAAATTGGGCAGACTAGATGGGCCGAATGGTCTTATCTGCCGTCACATTCTATGGATTTGATATATAATAGACAGGAAAAATACAATTATATTATAGAAATAAAATAACAAATAAATAAATAAGTAAAAATGTCTTTGTTATTACTAGAGTTGAGCGGACACCTGGATGTACGGGTCCGGCGGGTTCGGCCGAACTCTGAAAAAAAGTCTGGGTTCGTGATCGAAATTGACTCTGAACCCCATTGAAGTTAATGGGGACCCGAACTTTTGGCCAAAAAAATGCCTCTAAAAAAGTCCTGGAAAGGGCTAGAGGGCTGCAAAAGGAAGTAAAATGGGAATAAGAGTAGGACAAGTGCTCTGCAAACAAATGTGGATAGGGAAATCACTTAAAATAACTAAAAAATACTGCTAAGCCATAAAGTACTACTCGATGGAATCTTTGATTTTAGCTTTGGAAGAACATAAATCAAAATCTAAAGCATGGCTGTCAGGAGGATCAACAGAATTATCCATTTGAGAGAGGATTGGAGTGCAAGGTATTCTCTTTCATTGTTCAAAATTTTTTTATTTTGTGTGATTTTTTGATCCTGAAGAAAGCCCACTGTGGGGCTGAAACAGTGATCATTTTTTAATGAATTTCTAAATAAAGCAATATTTGAATTTTAAACAAGTCCGAGGAGTGCAGTCATCACTATTGGGAATCTATGTATATATATTTGTTTTATTTTAACTGAGGTAGCCCCCAAAATATTGGGACATATAAAAAAAGAAAACCCTGTTCCACAGAGCGACTGATCTGTGCGTGCTGCTGCTGAAACTCCACTATCGCCTGCTGCTGCTTGTACAGTCTCATGAGGCGGTGAGTGGCAAGGCCCAAGTTATGCTGTAGCACAGACAGGTGAGCAGCAGCAGGGTAAGAACTCCGAAAGCGCGCACAGACGGCCCGCACTTTCTGCAGCAGCTCTGATATATCTGAGCAGTTTTTCAGGAATTTCTGCACCACCAAATTCAGCACATGCACTAGGCAAGGGATGTGCAGCAAACCGGCTAGGCCCAGAGCTTCTACAAGATTTCGCCCATTATCGCACACCACCAGGCCGGGCTTGAGGCTCAGTGGCAACAACCACTCATCGGTCTGTTGTTCCATGCCCATCCACAGCTCATGTGCGGTGTGGGATTTTCCCCCAAATATAGGAGTTTTAAAACAGCCTGCTGTTGTTTCCCCCTGGCTGTGCTAAAGTTGGTGGTGAAGGTCTGGATGAGGTGGTGGTAGAGGAGGAGGAAGCAGACTAGGAGGAGGAGGCAACAGGAGGCAAAGAGAAATGCCCTGCAATCCTCGGTGGCAGAAGGACATACACCAAACTGCTATCCGCCTCAGGCCCAGCTGCCACTACATTTGCCAGTGTGCAGTTAGGGAGATATAGCGTCCCTGCCCATGCTTACTGGTCCACGTATCTGTGGTTATGTGGACCTTGCCACTGATGGAGTTGCGCAGTGCACACCTGATTTTGTCTGCCAATTGGCTCGCCTGGAAAAGTAGTGGTGGCTGGTAACCACGTACTGTGGGACAACCACCACCATCAGGTTTTTAAAATTGTCCATCTCCACCAGACGGAATGACAGCATTTCAAAGGCCAGAAATTTTTAAATGCTGGCATTCAGGGACAGGGATCACGGGTTTCTAGGGGGGTACTTCCTCTTTCTCTCCAGTGTTTGGGAGATGGGCAGCTGAACTCTTCCATGGGACAATGTGGAGATGGTTGGGGATGGTGGCAGACATGGTGGCTTTGCTGCCACATCCTCTGTTTGCAGGGTGGCAGGTGCCACTGTAACTCCAGAGGTGGAGGAAGAGGCCGAGACAGCAGTAGAAGAGGAAGCAGGAGGAGCCTGAGACCTCTCTTGGTTTTTGAGGTGCTTACTCCACTGCAGCTCGTTCTTTGCATGTAGATGCTTGGTCATGCAGGTTGTGCTCAGGTTTAGCACGTTTATGCCTAGCTTCAGGCTCTGATTGCACAGCATGCAAACCACTCGTGTCTTGTCGTCAGCACATTGTCTGAAGAACTACCACACCAGGGAACTCCGTGGAGCTGGCTTTGGTGTGCTCCGTCCCTGGGTGCGTGGGCAGTAGCAGACGTACCGTCTAGGGGACGGCCGCTCCGCTTTTGCACCCTTCTCCTTCTTATGCTGTGCTGGTTCCTCTGTGCGACCTCCGCCTCTTCCTCCAAACTGGACACGTCACTCGCATGACCTTCATTCCATGTGGAGTCTAGGACCTCATCATCCTCCACATAATCTTCCACCCACTCCTCAACCCTGCCTCCTTGCCGGTCTGCACACTGCCGAAAGCCACAGCAGTTGGCACCTGTGTTTAGTCATCATCAGAGACGTGCTGCGGTGGTCCTTGCATGTCCACATCCTGACACATAAGTGGTTATGCATCAGTGCACTCAATCCCTTCCAGTTCTGGAGCAGGGCTAGGTGGATGGCCCATGTAATCTCCGCCAGCAGAGTCAACAAAAAAGCATAATAGACTGCTGCATAACTTGTAGCTCAGACTGCTTGGGTGATTTGCAAGGGGGTGAGGTGATAGACAGAGGGCCATGGGTTGCAGGTGCCAACTCTGAGCTTTCAGCAGGGCACCGGGTGGGAGACAATGTGCAGAAACTGGAGGTACTGTCAGCCATCCAATCTACTATCGCCTGTACTTGTTCTGGCCTCACCATTCGTAGACCGGTATTCGGGGCTACCAAATAACGCTGAAGGTTCTGTTGCCTACTCGCACATGAGGAAGGTGTTTCACTTGTGCGTGTTGCTGGCACAGATCGACCACGTTCTCTCCTTGCAAGAGGGATTCCACCAACACCAGCAGCACCAGGACCATGGCCACGTCCCTTATTTGACCTTCTCCTCATTCTTGGCATTCACCCACCAAACTAACAGATGTTTTATGTCAGACGACAATGTAACCGCCAATAGTCAACAGTTTTTTTTTTTTTTTTTAGTTTATTGGACTGCAAGAAATGCACCACAGGCTGCAAATGTACTATTTAGCACCCAAAAAATTTGAATTTTTGAAAGTGCGATGTAACCACAGTATTAGACACTTCCATTTGACTCTCAGATATGAAGAGCAGGCCCCAAAATTTACTATTTAGCAGTTTAATTTTGTAAAAATTAGAATTAGTGATGTCGCGAACTGTTCGCGAACTTTTCGCGAACGGTTCGCTGCGAACTCTAGTCGGCAGACACATGCCGGCCAATCTGCATCTGACCCTCCCTCCCAGACGCTCCCACCTCCTGGACAGCATCCATTTTGAAGCTGCCTTCAAAATGGATGCTGTCCAGGAGGTGGGAGGGTCTGGGAGGGAGGGTCAGCTGCAGATTGGCCGGGATGTATCTGCCGACTGGAGTTCGTGGTGAACGGTTCAAACGGTTTGTGGCGAACCGTTCGCGAAAAGTTTGCGAAAAGTTCGCGACATCACTAATTAGAATTTTACAAGTGTGCTATAAGCGCACTATTAGATGCTTTAAATTGACTCTAAGATATGAAGAACATGCCCAAAATGTACTATTTAGCAGATTAGTACCCAGAAAATAAGAATTTTTCCAAGTGTGTTGTAAGCGCACTATTAGACGCTTCTATTTGACTCTCAGATATGAATTGCATCCCACTAAAATACTATTTAGCAGTTTAGCACCCAAAAATGTTTACGTTTTAAAACTCCAATGTGACAGCAGTATTTGACGCTTCTATTTGACTCTCAGATACGAAGTGCACCCCATTAATGTATTTTTCAGCACCCAAAGAATTTTAAGTTTTAAAACTGCAATGTGACAGCAGTATTTGACACTTCTATTTGACTCTCAGATATGAAGTGCACCCCACTAATGTACTATTTAGCACGAAAATTTTTTGACTTTTGAAAACTCTGATGTAACTGCAGTATTTGACGCTTCTATTTGACTCTCAGATATGAAGTGCACCCCACTAATGTACTAGTTTGCAGAATTCTTTCCTAAGCTGTCCCTCACAGCAGCAGCATCCTCTCCCTACACTAATAAGACCTCATGTGCGTGTGGCGCTACGCGACTCCAGCTTATATATAGAGGCTGGGTCACATGCTGCACATGCATTAGTAGGCATGGCTGTGATGGCTTCTAAGGGAACATGAGTCAAACGCTTGTTGATTGGCTGCCCTGCAGCCTTTCAAAACCCACCATTAAATCGGCGAGCACCGAACTTCAAACCGAACATACAGTGATATGTCCATGTTCGGGTCCAGGGTCCAAAAAACGTAATGTTTGGTACGAACTCGAACTTTACAGTCCGGGTTCGCTCAACTCTAGTTATGACTACTTTTAGTGATACAGGTGGAATTTGCAAAGATGCAGAGGATTCAATATCCTATAGATTATAACGGAAAGTAAAAATGATGTCTCCTGAAGGGTTAAATTACACAGTAAGTACACTTACAGCAATAATCTGTAGTCTGCACTATGCAGGAGATTCCAGACCTTTCTTGCAGGTTGTGTTCCTGTTGTCTGCTCACTTGTGTTCATAACCCTCTGTCTTCCCACTCCATGATTATCAAAATGCAGTTATGCGTTTTGACTTATAAAACCATCTGTACTTCTTAATAAGGATTGTAGGGCCAAAAAGTGGGGACCAGATTTTATTTTGCTCTAACTTAAAATTCAAAATCTTAGCTCCTGTAATCATGATGCACAAAAGGAAGGGGCTAATATATGACAGTGAGACATGTTTTAAATGTAGTCATTCTCAGCAATATCTTGTTACCTTGATAATATTTATTCATTATTGTCAATAGGTTACACAATTAAACATTTAAACAAAGTAATTTTTGGATTGCTATCCTAATTTCAGTGTTCCTCAAGCTGTATATAATGGGATTCATTAGTGGAGTCACTACCATGTACAACAATGATCTGAACTTATTTAAATCAAAAGCATCTTCCCCAGGTGGAATTATATTGTAACGGATCACCTGGCACCCCGACTGGGTACCTCCGTTGAAGGATGCTCCTAGCGCTTCCTGAGGACTCCAAGCACTCTGGCAGACACCACAATCACCGAACCGGAGAAACAAATAAATTCTCCCAAGCATATGAATGCTGTAGACAGTTGAATAGGAACCATACGAATAGGTTTACTCTCCTAGCAGTCAAACTGGAACAGCATACAATGAATCCTTCCCCCAATAATGAGACGACACTTCACTTTGAGGGTTAAAACAGGAACTCCCTGTACTGTCACATACAGTCTCTTTTATTCCCAATCCACAAACATAGTACAGCCCACAGGGCGTTACAAAACAACCAATCACATCACAGTTACATCCCACATATTCCCTCCCCTTATCCTGAGAGGAAACTCAATTATACATACAGTTAAAACATACTTTCTACCCAACTTTCATAACTCCAAAACCATACATCACATTCACATAAAATTACATATTCACAATCAATCCATTCAGGGGAACAACATATTCAAAAATGGCACAAATCAGACAAGGGGTTCAAAAGTTAGTAAAAAGTCCTTTGTGACTAAATGAAGCATGGCTTTCTGGCCCAAACCAGTTTCAGAGTCTTCTATCCTGGAGATAAGTAATTCAATTATCTCCCAGGACAGACACAAGACTCCATTAAGCACATGGTTGCAAAAAGACACAAAACACTTTAAAATACATAAAGTCACATTTACACATAACACACAGACATTTCACATATCCCCAGATAGCTGGGATCTGAGTGCACATTATTAGATGAATGGCACTCAGATCACACAAATAAGCCTTTCTGCAGGGGAAATAAACAGTTTAACCTGCAGGGCCATAGTCCAAAGGGAGCAGGCGAGCAGCCAGGCTTCTCCAGTTCACAGTGGCGAGGTTGGTTTCGCCACACTTCTCCCCTTTACCAACTAGACTAACAGGGTATCTGACCTCCTGCCGGTCAGTGCCCTGGTTAGTCCAGCAACCCACCCACAAAACAGAAACAGCAGTACAGCCCACCCACAATAACTGGTTACTACACCTGGGTAGAGGAGAACTTTGTCCATGTCCAGGTGCCTCACCACGACTGTGTGGGCAGCTGTTAGGCTGCCTTGGTGGGTTGCTGAGTGGGCAGAGACCAGCGGTACTCTGCCCTGATGCCAGTGCTACCACGGAAGTAGCCTGGTGGGAGCCTGGTTGTGGGAGGGAGAGACCGACTGTCTCCCCTCTGGATACACCGCTCTGTGGCTGGGGAACAGGACCGACTGTCCCTACCCCTTGTGCTGTAAGTGCAGAGACTACAGTCCCATCTGCACTGTTGGGGGGTGTAACATCTCCCCTTGCTGGGTTAGGCTGCCGCTGGAGAGAGGGTGTAACAAGCTCCTCTCTCTGAACTGTAAACTGCCGCTGGGGAGAGGGGGTATCAGGCTCCTCTCCCTGACACTCTCTCTGCTGGTGGAGAGGGGGACCAGCTGTCTCCCCTTTCATTATTTTGTCCTGTGGTTGGGGTGCGAGACTGACGGTCTCTGCTCCCTGCAGGACACTCTGCCGCTGGGGAGGAAGGACGGCACCTTCAGCTCCCTGGGGTACACACTGCCGCTGGGGAGGAAGGACTGCACCTTCAGCTCCCTGGGGTACACACTGCCGCTGGGGAGGAAGGACTGCACCTTCAGCTCCCTGGGGAGGAGGAAGGACTGCACCTTCAGCTCCCTGGGGTGCACACTGCCGCTGGGGAGAAAGGACTGCACCTTCAGCTCCCTGGGGTACATACTGCCGCTGGAGATCTGGGCCGACCGCCCAGCATCCCTGTAGGGCCGGTTGAGAGACCGCCGTCCCATCTCCACCTGCCATCTGTGGGTCTGCCCAGGACCAGTCTGTGAGGTCCTTCAACATTTGCGAGTAAGGACCACCTGCTTCCGCACCTGGCAACTCCGGCTGCTGCTGGGGATCTGGGCCGGTCCCATCTCCACATGCCTGTTGTGGTTCCTCACAGGACCAGTCTATGAGGACCCCTACTTCGGGTTCCTGCGGCCGCCTCAGGGGGAGACGGCTAGCCTCCTCGGATGCAGCCTCTACTCGGCTGCTGTAACACTCCTTCCGCTGAGCATACTCTCTCTCTTTCGCCAGCCGGAATTCTCGGGCCAGCCTTGTGTTTCGCTCGGCCGTGACCTGGTTCCAGATCACCCGGCGTACCTCCATGGGTAAATCATCCCCATACTGGGCCACTCGCTGCCTCACCTCGGCCATCCAATCATCGCCAGAGCCTTCCATACTTGTCTGCTCCAAGTCGCTGGATACCTCTGCTCCCAGGGTCGCTGCACGTGTGCTAGCGTTGCCCTCAATTTGTAAATCCAAACGAACTGTGTCTCTAAGCTGCTTTACCTCGCACTAGGACGCCATCCCACCGCTTGCCACCAATGTAACGGATCACCTGGCACCCCGACTGGGTACCTCCGTTGAAAGATGCTCCTAGCGCTTCCAGAGGACTCCAAGCACTCCACCAGACACCATAAGCACCGCAGGCTGCAGCTATCTCCCTTCAGAACGAAGCAGGAACAAGCTCTTACAAGAGCTCAGTGATTATAGCAAGGGAATATGCCTAGCATAGCAATCCCTTGTAGCAGATTCCCCCAATAAGAGACAGGACTCAAGTTGAGGGTAAAAATAGAACTCTCTGTACTGTCACATACAGTCTCTTTTATTCCCAATCCACAAACATAGTACAGCCCACAGGGCGTTACAAAACAACCAATCACATCACAGTTACATCCCACATATTCCCTCCCCTTATCCTGAGAGGAAACTCAATTATACATACAGTTAAAACATACTTTCTACCCAACTTTCATAACTCCAAAACCATACATCACATTCACATAAAATTACATATTCACAATCAATCCATTCAGGGGAACAACATATTCAAAAATGGCACAAATCAGACAAGGGGTTCAAAAGTTAGTAAAAAGTCCTTTGTGACTAAATGAAGCATGGCTTTCTGGCCCAAACCAGTTTCAGAGTCTTCTATCCTGGAGATAAGTAATTCAATTATCTCCCAGGACAGACACAAGACTCCATTAAGCACATGGTTGCAAAAAGACACAAAACACTTTAAAATACATAAAGTCACATTTACACATAACACACAGACATTTCACATATCCCCAGATAGCTGGGATCTGAGTGCACATTATTAGATGAATGGCACTCAGATCACACAAATAAGCCTTTCTGCAGGGGAAATAAACAGTTTAACCTGCAGGGCCATAGTCCAAAGGGAGCAGGCGAGCAACCAGGCTTCTCCAGTTCACAGTGGCGAGGTTGGTTTCGCCACATATATAAACTATGACTAGAGTCACATAATAGGTGCACACAGAGATCAAATGGGAAAAACAAGTGGAGAAGAACTTGCTCCTTCCTGTTAAAGATGTAATTTTCATGATTGAGAAGAGAATTAAAACATATGTAATTACAATAAAAACAAATGGGAAAATAATTAGTGGGATGGAGAAAAATGCATCTAACATCCTCAAAACTGACGTGTCTGAAATAGCCAAATTCACCAGAGGACCAAATTCACAAAAGAAATGATCGATGTAATTTTGCCCACAAAATTGTAACTGGCAAAATAAAATCATTTCACTTAAAAGCAGCGTTATAAATGACAACCAGGGGCCAACTACCAATTGCAGGCAAACGTTCGGACTCATTATTAATGCATATTTTAGTGGGTTACATATGGCCAGTAACCGGTCATAGGACATCACTGCAAGAAGAAAACATTGTGCATAACCAGCAACAGCAAAAACGTAGAGTTGAGTTAAACAGCCAGCAACTGATAGTGTCCTCTCCTCCTTTATTGTGACATCAAGCAATAAAGGTATGATATCTGTAGTAAGAACTATATCAGAGAGGGACAAGTGCTTCAGGAAGTAAAACATTGGAACATTGAGATGGTCAGTGGTGGTCACCAATAGTACGATGAGCAGATTTCCACCTAGTATCACAGAGTAGATTAGTAGAAACAGAGTAAAGAGCAAAATTTTGAACTTGTGTAGACGTCCAAACCCCAAGAGAACAAACTCTGCTACTTCAGTCTGGTTGTCACAAGTGGGCTTCATAGCATCATTTCCTATAAAAAGATGTTACATAGGGCGTAACGCAGCAATTACAACATGGTAAAAATGACAAATATATAATTTATAAAGCCCTGTCATGTCTAAATCAAGATATATTCTTTTTGTCCCTCTGCATTAGTAAACACTGAAATCTTCTGCTAAAACTGATTGTTTTTTCTCTCTTAATTGTAGTATTTTAATGATTCTAAATTTTCCAATTGGTCATCTGTCCCTTAGATCATTGCATAGTATGTTAGGCCTGCATATTAGGTTTCAGCCAAATTGCAATTTGGCAAAATTTTAATTGTTACTTTAAGCACCATGACGACATTAGTGATTTGAAGTGGTCATGAGGCCTGGAGTCTGTATGTGTATTATTTTTCTTTGATGCTGAAGGTGTAACTGAGTTGTCATTAGCCAGTAGCAGGGGTGTCATTAGCCAGCCCAGAAATAAAGCTCTGAGCTGGCTTTTGTCAGTACTGTTCATTTGCTAAAGTAAAATATGTGCTGCTAAATCACCTGTGAACTAATCCCGGAAAATAATTCAAACAAAGAATAATCCAAAACAAATAATGTGAAAGCACACCCCACATATATACTTCTCCTTGAGAATATATATAATAAACTCCTATAGTAAAGACAAAAGAAAATTGGGGACACACGGAACTTGCATTTTGCAGGAATGGTGCTGCCATAGTGACCAACATTTATACATAATACAGATTAGGGACCAGCACATACATAAAAATATATTTTTTTTTATCTTATAAGGCTACTTAAAATATGCATATTCAGTTCCACCATGTGGTCATATTGTTTTAAGCCCACCACTATTTCATAGTACCCCAAGATCGGTGGGTCCTACACTAATTCCACTAATCACAGGTAACCACAGCTAAATATTTGAGGAGGTTTTAGGTAGTAATGTCACTTTAAAGGACCACTATAGTGCCAGGAAAACATACTCGTTTTCCTGACACTATAGTGCCCTGAGGGTGCCCTCACCCTCAGGGACCCCCTCCCGCCTGGCTCTGGGGAGAGGAAAGGGGTTAAAACTTACCTTTTTCCAGCGCCGTGCGGTGAGTTCTCCGCCTCCGATCCTCCTCCTCTCCTCTCCTCCCATTCGGCATTACAATGCTTTCCTATGGACGCTTGCGTGTTCTCACTGTGATTTTCACAGTGAGAATCATGCAAGCGCCTCTAGCGGCTGTCAATAAGACAGCCACTAGAGGATTTGAGGGCTGGATTAACCCATTTATAAACATAGCCGTTTCTCTGAAACTGCTGTGTTTATAAAAAAATGGGTTAACCCTAGCTGGACCTGGCACCCAAACCACTTTATTAAGCTGAAGTGGTCTGGGTGCCTAGAGTGGTCCTTTAATTATAATTGTCACAGAGCAGGTATGTGATACGTATTGTGAGTGAGAAGAGCCTGGAGAAGCACAGCTTTGGCAAGAGCAGCCTACTCACATCTGCTATAGCCTGCTCAAACTGCAAGAACAAACAGGTATCAGTTATCTGATGCAGCCCTAAAAGAAGGTTATGGTATCAGGTTGATATAGCCCGATACATCCTTATAAATAGATATAGATTCACATTGATACTTCCCTATAGGTCAGATACAGTCTCAGGGAATGTATGTGAAAATCATCTATGGGGGACACCATGTTGTGTTGAATTTTATGGTCAAACTATTACAGTTTTCATCATCAAGATTTAACATAATAAGATTAAACTTTGTATTTCAAATGATTTAATAATAACTTCAGACAAGGCAAAGCCATTGTTGTATAATCCTTCTCTCACCACCAATACTTCCAATTGGTATCCTTTTGAGAGAAATCCACTTTGCGTTACAAAATAAAGACCCGAAAACCCTACTTCAAACACCCCGATGGGGAATAAAAAGAAATCCCTTGCCGCCCAGGACCATATAGAACAAGGTTCCAGCAAAAAATCAGGAGAACTAGACAAATATTTTCGAGAAAAGTGAAAGCCCTGACATACGACAAGGACAGCAATATGGCGGCGGCACCTCGAGAATCGGACTCACCTCCTCCCAGCCCATCTTCCTCCGCGCAATCATCAGCCTTCAGAGACATGGAGATCAAAGAAATATTACAGAATATGCCTTCCAAGACAGATCTGGCATCAATGCTGGCAAGGCTGAAGGAATCAATGCAGGAGAAGATCTCTAATATCACCAGAGATGTCTACCACGTGGGGCAGAGGGTGAGTTGGAGTATGAAAACTTGCGCTCCATAGCAGCGATTAAGGCATTAGACAAGAGACAAGATGCCATGGACTTAAACTATATCACTACAGCCAGAAATATTGAGGAACCGGATAATAGGAACCGACAGAATAATTTACGCGTGAGAGGCCTACCAGAAGCACGGGAAGCTTCCGTGGACCTGAGGGGCAAACTACAAGCACTCTTCAACACTATCCTGCAGAGGCCAGAGGATACACTGATTTTATTTGACTGGGCCCACAGGACAAATCAAGAGATGTTAGCCGGGTCCACTATTTTACATTGAAAAAAGAAATCCTGATACTGTCTAAGGACTCCCCGGCAATGAAACATGGCAATACACAATTACAACTATTTCCGGAGCTGGCACGGTCCACCCTACAAGGCCGTAGAGCGCTGTGTCCTGTGACAGGCTTGTTGCAGGAATGCAACATAAGATACCGCTGGGGATAACCCATTTCCCTGATGGTGAAAATGGAGATACATATACCCTAAGAACACCTGCAGATGCTCCGGACTTCCCCCGTCAACTTGACTTACCCCAGTTGGACATGCTGGCCTGGAACGCTGAGAGCTTCCAACAGGTATTTATGGCACATCCGCAAAGACAAAGGAGAAGATCCCTGACAGGAGCGAAGAGACCCACATCCAAACTGCCCATGCAGCAGCAAACTACAAGGCCAAGGCGGGAGCCCCTGGTACCATAATCAGAGACAAAAACTACTGACGCCAAACCTTAAAGTCTATATCAGACAGACTCAATCTGTAACACTGGTCATTTTGATCAACAGGGTATTGTATTAATAGGGAAGGCGATAAATGTATGAGGCCTGATGCTTAGTTTTAAATAACCACAATACATCCCACTTTAATTCCGATGACAGCCAACCCCGGACCCCAAATTTGGGGCAACATAGGTCAATCTCAGGGAATCCGGGGCCCCAGCTATTGGTGGTGTGGGGCCTTGTGTCCTCCATCTCTCCCCACCTCTTCTTTGCCCCCTCTCCACTGTACACCGGGGATGGGGGGGTGGGCTACATACTATATTATTCTATTTTATTATATAATTTTATTTATATTAATGTGTCGTTTAGGACCTATGGCCATATAGCCTAAATCCCCCAACTGGGGAGAGACCAGCTCTCCGATAACGAGGCGGTCGGTCTTCCGGGGCCCCGCCTACACACATCTCCATATACGCATCCTCATATAAACTCAACTCGCAGAAGAAAGATCACTCGTTGGGACAGAGTGGTGCACCTACTTCTACATTACATACTAAAATGTACATTATCCCCACCCCCTACTAGACACTTGAGTAGGAGGTAAAAGGGAAACTCATGACTCCTTTTGTGACGCAATCACGTCTACACGTATTCCTACTAGCAGCAATCTTTTAAAGTTTATTACTGTATATAGTTTTCACCTTTTTAACCCTTCTTATTATTAGAGATGTCGCGAACTGTCCGCCGAACTGTTCGCAAACTGTCCGCTGGCGAACAATAGCGTGTTCGCATTGGGCGAACATATCCGATTTCCGGTCCGCCCCCTATACGTCATCATTGAGTAAACTTTGACCCAGAACCTCACAGCCAGCAGACACATTCCACCCAATCAGCAGCAGACCCTCCCTCCCAGGAAGTGTCTGCTGACTGTGAGGTTCCGGGTTAAAGTTTACTCAATGATGACGTATAGGGGGTGGACCGGAAATCGGATATGTTCGCCCAACACGAACACGCTATTGTTCGCCGGCGGACAGTTCGCGAACATTTCGGCGGACAGTTCGCGACATCTCTACTTATTATATTTTAATTGCTCAACGATAAGACATTGCCTGTCACCTTTGGGGTTTTCTGGCTTGTCGAACATAAGTTTCAACGATTTCTGACCTGCCGGTCACAGAATGGACAAACAATTACAGATAGTTTTTCACAATGTAAATGGACTTAACTCTCCAGAAAAGAAACATATGGTCTTGAGGGAACTCCATAAAATGAAGGCAGACATCATATTTTTACAAGAGACCCATTTTAGAGGCAAAGAGGCACCACAATTACGGCATAAACAATTCCCTACAAGTTTCTATAATAATTAAAATCTGAAGAACTCGAGAGGAGTGGTCATATTGATGGGAACACCTTTCACTTATACGCAACAGATATCTGATGAATCAGGAAGGTATATAATTTTGATAGGTCACATAGGAAACTCTACGGTCACGCTATTGAATCTATACCTACTGAACACACATCAATGCGCCACATTGAGACACATATTAACAAAACTCAAGAAAGTAGGAGAAGGCATTATTATTATAGGAGGGGATTTTAATCTGTCACTAGATGCACAATGGGACAGTACATCACAATGCCCAGCACATCTAGCCTCTGCAAGATCACAGATGTGAAAAATATTGCATTGCAATCAGCTTATAGACTGCTGGAGAGTACTTAAGCCCAATACAAAAAATTATACATTCTATTCCATCCCAAACATACATACACCCGAATAGACATGTTCCTCACCACACATAAAGACCTAACCCTCATCCGCAAAGCTACCATAGGTACTGTCACATGGTCAGACCATGCACCCATTTCTTTGTGGGTGTCCATACCAACAATACCTAAAACCAAGTACCAATGGAAGATCAACCCCCATTTACTGCTGAATAATTCAGTAAGCAAAGAAATAAAAAACCTCCATTAACCAATACCTTGATTTTAACAAAACTCCGGACACCTCACCAATGATACAGTGGGAAGCACATAAATGTGTTATTCGTGGGGAATTAATAAAATGGGGAGCCCATAAGAAAAGGGAGAAATCCAAAACTAGGAAGAAACTAATTCAAGATATCAAAAACTTAGAGGAATCACACAAAACTTCTCTTTCAGAGGAAGATTTTGTTAAACTAATGTCTCTTAGATCGGACCTAAAAATACTGCTAAACGACACTACTAAAAAAGCACTACTATGGTCCAAACAAAAGTACTATACACAGGGTGATAGATGTGGGAAGCTCCTCGCATCCACATTGAAGGCACAACAACAAAACACTTATATACCCAAAATGAGAAGGGCAAATGCCTCTATGGCACACACGGCGGAGGATATTGCGGAGGAATTCGGCAAATTCTGCCAATCTTTATACAACCTACATCACGACCCTCCAGACAGGGAAGCTATGCAACAGTACTTGGAGAAACATACTCGTAGGAAGCTCTTACTTAGCGAAACTCAATCGCTAGATATACCTTTCACAATAGAGGAGCTACAACTGGCCATATGGTCAACCCCCCATAATAAAGACCCAGGCCCAGATGGGTTCTCAGCGGCATATTATAAAAACACAAGAGCTCTCACCACACCTTCTGGAGACCCTGAATTCCCTAGCCCAAAACACACTACTACCCCAATCTTGTCTAGAAGCCATTATAACCATACTACCCAAAGAAGGAAAACAATTAGAAGTATGTGGAAGTTATAGACCCATTTCCTTGATTAATGTTGACATTAATATACTAACCAAAATTATGGCAATGAGACTTCGGCCATTTCTAAACGAAGAGACACAGGGGTGAATAATAATATTGTTAAGGGCTATGATAATCACAGTGTTTCTGCACACTTTAAAAAAATATCATAATAAAGATCCTAGGGGCCTCGCATTTTTAGGAACTGAAATAGTTAAGAAATCTTGGAGAGGAGGGAATCATATTATTGATATAGGTAAAAAAGAAATGCAATGGGTTCATAGGTTAAAAAACTTTAGAACCTAAGTGGCTAAATAAAGAATTTGATTTATTTAACTTTTTAGGTTAATGTGTATTTTTATGTGATAGATGAATAATAATTTTATTTGTTATTATTTTTTTTTTTATTGTTTAAATTTTATTAAATGAGTATATACTTTTTAAACTGTCGTAAGTATAGTTTGTAATGGGAAAAACTTGTTTTTTTCTACTCGAATCAGAAAATGTTTAGTACTGTCTCTTCAAATGCGATTCTTTGTTAAATGTGATTCTTTGCAAATTGATTTATGTATAAATGTTTTATTATGATACATTATTACTATTTTTAAACTATTATTTTTTAATAGAAATAATTTTGAATAAAGTTGTGTTTTATTAAGCTTTTTCCACATATTTAAAAGCTCAATAGACTGTTTATGTGTGAGATTATATCAGTGGCTGCAAGATTGCAGGAAAGACTTTTTATGACAACGATTTAAACACACCCACGTGAGTGTGTATATAAGAACTAAAAGGACATGGACAGACAGATCTGATTAAGCCATGAACACGGTGAAATGCGTCATCACGCAAGTCAAGCACCACACATTACGCACCATTGGAAACTGAGTGAGAACGAGCGGCAGTGGAGATAGCAACAGCAATACCGGCTAGGAACGGAGGGATAAGTCGACACCCCTATCTGTTAATGGCCGATCACTTTGCATCGCGAACTGAGTATAGAGGAAGGTGAAATATTTGTGCAGTGTTGGGCAATAAATATACGAATTGGAATACTTAGTCCGTGCAGTCCTTGTTTCAAAGGGAATATTTGAAGAAGCTGTTATAGTTAGAGCAGGCTTTTTCTGCTCTATCTTTGTGAGTACAATATTTGTCATTTAAAGTTAATTTTCCTAACAGATTTACACTATTTTCGTTTTTTTCTGTGTCTCTCCTTTTTATATGTACATTGCTACTGGAGAGGACACAAACATATGTATATATAATATTTATTTATATGATATCATCACTATACACTTTGAGTGCACTTTGTATCACTTTGCACTTTATTATATTCTGCACTTGTGGCACTTTTTTAGAATTTGGTCTTAAAGACACAGCGCACCTTAATTCTGAGTTCTATCTATATGAGTGTTTGGTGGAGTTTTACACTTGTTGTTGGTGCAGCTTCTTGTTATAATATTCTTAGAAATTTATATTTATAGACATTTATTACTAGCGCCTATCTTTTACTTGTTTTTTCTGTGTGTATATTAGTAAACGAACTAATACACCCAGACCAGGCAGGCTTTGTCCTAGGGAAGCGAGAGATAATACTATTAAGGTCCTGGACCTGGTCCACTGGTAGACGGTAGAGGGAAGCCATACATCCTGTTAGCAATAGACACCGAGAAAGCATTCGAAAGGGTGGACTGGCCATTCCTTAAACTGATTCTTGAGGCTCTGGGCTTTGGACCCAACTGGCTGGCATTAATAAGCGCCATATACTCCAACCCTACTGCCCGAATAAAAGTAAATGGCATACTATCAGAACCACTATCAATAACAAATGGTACTAGACATAGGTGTCCTCTGTCACCCTTATTGTTCATATTGGCCCTGGAACTACTTCTCCAAGCAGTCCGAACAGCAGAGGACATAGAGGGCATTGAGATAGGGTCACATCAATATCAAGTGTCAGCTTTCACTGATGACCTAATCATCACTATTACAAATCCCCTTCAATCCTTAATATAATTAATGGAAGCCTTAACGGAATATAATTCCTACTCGAAATTAACGCCACAAAATGTGAGGCACTCAGCCTCCAAGTAAATGAAAATATGGGAGAACGCCTTCGTGGTGAATACGAATTCCACTGGAATACTAAATCAATTAAATATTTGGGTATCAATATCACTAATACATTAGCAGACACGTATCAAGCAAATTTCCCACACATGTTGAATAAGATCCAGAATGACCTAAAAAGGTGGAATAAGCCATACTTCCGATGGTTGGGAAGAGTGAATATTATCATTATGAACGTCCTGCCTCGCATCCTTTATCTGATGAATACAATCCCTATAAAAATACCACAAAAGTTCTTTAATATGATTAAACCGCTCTTTACCAGATACATCTGGGCAGAGAAGAGACCCTGCATTGCATACCATATTCTCACTAGGCCCAAACACAGAGGAGGGGTGGGAATGCCAGATATAGACATTACTACTACTCCATTCACATGACAAGAATAATAGATTGCTCATGCCAATCTCCAAATAAAAGATGGCTATCCATAGAACAAACAATATTGCATACACCACTGGAAACCCTACCATGGACATATACGGGATCTAGGGACTACCCTACCCCAAACCACCTCACTATTGAGGCCACAATATGGGTGTGGATGAAATGAATCCATCTCCCCAATATATCTCCAGGAATATTACCAAGGTATCCAATATCTCATAATTTAAGGTTCCTGATAGGAAATAGAGGTATCTCACTCCCTATTCGTGTCCAGATGGAAAACACTCCATATATTCCACTAGACAGTGTGTGGTCTACACAAGGACAAACATCATTGGCAGACATAACACAATCGAACACACACACCTTAACTCAGAATTTTCTCTTCTTCCAAATGTCTCATTTCTTAAAATCATTGGGAATTCCTAAGGACCCTCTTAGAGAAACTACCAAATTTGAACAACTGTTAAGACACCCCCAGTGTCTTTAAATAAAGCCGCCGTTTAGTCGACCTTCCCCTGCTGCAATACCAATAATCTCCGTTCGCATAACCATAGTGCACGAACCAAACTCAGGGGAAGCGGCAATCTCCCGACCGGGATCAGTGAAAGGCTCCAACCTCCCGAAAGGAACTCCACGAACAGCTGCTAGCCGCCGAACAATAATATCCGGTTCCATCCAGCAGTCTCTAAACGCAAATAATAAATCCCCCCAATAACGAGACAGAAGCTCCACATTGAGGGTCAAACAGGATCTGGCTTTACTGTGGGCTACCTGCCCGTATTTATGCAGGTCTCCCACTTGGTGGACACTCCCCTAGGGGACCAAATGGGAGACTTAAATGACAGACAGATATGGGGACATTCCAGACACATAGACACAGATTTTACCCACAATGCACTATGATTCCCTCCCCTCTGCCCTGGAGATAATTACCAAGTAACTCAATTATCTCCAGGACAAAGCCAGTCGCCATTTTAAATATAAAATCATAAAAGACATAAAAATACATAACTTTAAAATAACCAAACATTTCCCATTCGTATCACATATCCCCAGATAGCCTGGATCTGAGTGCATATTATTAGCGAATAGCGCTCAGATCCCACACACATAGTTCAATCGCCATGGAGTCAAAGTTCTTACAGTCCTTCGGTATACGAATGACTCCATGGGAAGGCTATCTGGGTTAAGTCCTTTCGTATGCTTCAAACCTCCCGAACGGCCGGTATTCGTATGCTTTCGTGGAGGCAGCCAGGCGTTCCGTTGTTTCAGCGGTGTTCGGCAGAAAAAGTGTCTGTTTTTAGTTCCATAGAAATAGAGCCAAACACCGCTGGGCTTTCGCGTGGTTTAAAATGGCCGCTGCCTCGTGGTCTACATACGAACGACGACCACCCTGAATTCGTTTAATTGAGAAGTGTCTGCAGTTAACCACAATGTTCTAATTGGGATCAATAGGTTAACCAGTAGCACACTTCTCTCTTGGGTGGCCGTCCGTTCGGTAGGTTTGTTCGGGAAAAAATAGTCATTCGTATGGCTGGGCTATAGAAACAGCCATTTACACGAAAGGGGGCAGAAATAGACAAATACACCACGATAGGCAGGCAGATGGTTCTGTCACAACAACTATGTATGTGCGTTACACCACCAAAAAAGCAATATCTACATGTTTAGGCCTCCTACAGCCTCACAAATACTCGGGACTCCCATGGTATACGTGTAAATGGGAACAATATATAAATTGTACACTAAGTGCAAGGGAGTGGGAACAAATTTTTCATAGGATATTCTATGCCCATCCTAGTATCTCTCTCCAGGAAGACAATTACAAAATCATATCAACCTGGTACCGAACACCACAAGACATACATAGATTCCACCCCGCTGAATCCTCAATATGTTGGCGATGTGGGACAGAGAATGGAGATTTGGGACACATGTGGTGGCACTGCAGCCATTTAAGATCTCTCTGGGACATGATTAACTCAAACACAAGGGAGATCTCAGGACTTGCATTCCCATGTGAAATAGACACTATGCTGCTCCTCAACATACACATCCCTTTTCAGAAATTAAAAAATTCACTCCTAATATTTATGCTGGCGGCTGCTAAGCTGGTAATAGCGGCCAACTGGAAAAATACAAAACAAATAGGATATAGGGAATGGGTAACGAGGGTAGAGCACTTTAGAGTATTAGAGGAGCTCAGATGTTCTTCTTTGGGGAAGTCAACACGGTATGTTGAAATATGGAAACCATGGCTCACTCATATGAGTTACAACAAACAGGGGAAGGCAGATACACGGTATTCCTCAGTTTAAGGGTAGTAAATTAATTAAATTAAAACTAGACAAACCAATTGGTCAAGAGAATCTTTACAAAGGAACAGAAAAAACTGTAACAAACTGGATAATAAGGATTGGTTGGTTACACGGGACACTGTAATTGTTGAATGTGCTTTACATACCACTTGTTCCTATGTACTCAAATTATCTATCAGTAAGAGTCGTTGATACTCCATTGTATAAAATTGTAAACTATATAAAATTGGTCAGAAGAGCAATGTCTTATTTCATCCCTCTTTTCCACAACCCATCATCCCCCCCCCTCTACCTCCAGGTTACCCACCTTCCATCATACTCCTTTCCCTCCCCTTCCCTCCCCAAACACTCTCTGGACAATATATGGTTAAAATTGGTTAAAATTGATTTTTTGTTAAATTTATGATTGAAAAGCTTTCATATTGATGTTAAATGTCTGGATGAATATGATAATAACAATATTGTTCTCATTTCCAAAAATTTCCAATAAAAAGAAATTAAACAAAAAAAGAAAAAAGAAAACTACAAGCAATTCTAGGACCTTAATTTACAAAATTGTATTACTCAAAATTATCTTTTTGACCATTGGAGATTACAACATCCTAGCGAGAGAGATTATACTATTTTTTCATGTACACCAATGTTATTCGAGGATAGATTTTTATTTTTTTATAAGGCCCAAGATCTAGTTAGTGTTCTAGCAAAAAATAATTGGTCAGATAACGTTCTTTGACCATGCATCTATCCATTTAGAAATAAAGAACAATATAGAATATAAAACTTGAGGCAAAATAATCTATTAAATAACCCTAAAAATCTGCACAAGAATTTATTTCTACTAATTAGACAGCTGAAGAAAATCAACAAACATTATGGTGTGGATTTAGATGCTACATGAGGAATTATTATAAAGATAGCATCCAATCAGAAAAAAAAAAATGAGACACCTTTGTCTGAACTTCATATTAAATTAGAATTTTTACAAAGACAAAAAAATTATTACTATATATTCTGATATTTTGGCTCAAATTTAAAAAATCAAAAAGAAAAGAAAATAATTAAATATGATAAGATCAATAAGTCAATCAAATTTTTCAAACATAAATGGTACTCTGAAAATAAAGTGGGTAAAGCTCTAACGAGAAAACTTCAACACAATAAAAATAATATAATAAAGAAAATAATTGTAAATAAGGTTAGTTATACATCTCCAAGAGGAACTGCAAAGCTATTTAATCAATTATTGAATTCTTTAAAACTTCCTAAAATATCAAATGATAAACAAGCAAAATTAAATAGACCTTTCTCTTTGATAGAAATTAGAAATACGAGTAAAGATTTTAAAACTGCAAAATCATCTGGCCCAGATGGCTACTTAGCTCCCTTTTATCAAAAATTAGAAGATATAATTTTCATGTATATCCAATAATAGCGATATTCATAGTGAACTGTTACAGGCTTCAATCATTCCTAGAAAGAAACTTGGAAAGGATGCTTCATATACCAAAAATTACAGACCAATTTTCTTCTAAAATTTAGATCTTAAAATCCTAGTTGAGAGATTGAAAATCATGATCTCGGACCTTATATATAAAAACCAATCCGGATTTATTCAGAATAGATCTCCAACTGATAATGCAAAGAAAATTCTTAATCTTATTCATAGAGTCAAGCAAACTAACATTGAAACTGCCTTTTTGGCTATTGATGCAATAGAATTAAATTAAACTTTCTGGATTCAGATCTAACAATATTTCAGATAGTTGGCCAATTTAAACAGAATACAATGCTTTTATATTCTAAACCGCAAGCTAGAGTAATCGGTCCATTAATAAGACCTGACTAGTTCCCCGTTAACAACGGGACCAGGGATATGCTCTAGTTCCGCTCCTATATGTTTTTTTCAATCGAACCACTAGCAGTAATGATTAGAAACAATCCTAAAATATATAGAGTACAAGCCCATAATTTTAAGATAAGATAACTCTTTACGAGGACTATGTTTGTTTGACCCTATTTAAATCAGAACATGTTATATTCCTATTATTCAAGCTACAAATTCAACCTATCTAAAACACAAATATTAATGCTTAACTTACTGACAGCCAAATTGGAAAACATTAAAAACTTCTATACATTTGACTGGGATAAAAATGTAGTAAGTATTAATACCTTGGTATTAAGATAAAATTTGGCTTTACTAATATTAGTGAAATTAATTACAAAGATCTTCTGGAGGAAATAAAGCAAAAACTAACATTTCTGGAAAAAAATTTAGAAATTACTTGGCTAGGTCAAATTAACGTAGTGAATGCCTACATTGTTCCCAAAGTAATCCCTTTGAAAGTCTCTTCTAATATTATTCAGCAATTTCAAACTTCCTTCTCTTTATACATTTGTAGGCATAAAAGACCTAGGGTATCACAAGCTATTCTAAAAAGGGAAAATAGACATGGGGTTTCAGTTATCCAGATCTGTTTAAAATATAAAATATAACTATGATATTTCATGATCTTCAATTGGTAAACCCCAGGCTTTACTCTCTTTCTGGTATACAATGAAAACTCAAGATCTTTCAACTAACAACTTATCTAAACTCTATCTAAACTCTTCATGGATCAACATAACAAACGTAACAGTCTCTAATCCTACAAATCCAGTTATACTAAATGTCATTCAGATGATCAAAATTTGAAAAAAAAAAGAATTAAAATAGTTGATACTATTCTCTTTGATTCTCCTATCAGATTGAGGACTTGCACATATTAAATTGGATAAAGTGTGGAATATCATATATTTCAGAATTGTGGGCACAGGATGAAATTATACAATTCTTCACTCTTCAACTGAAGTATGGTCTACCCCACAGATAACTTTTCACATATTTAAGAATAAAAAACTATCTTAGTAAGAAACACATTTTAATCATACATCCATTTTCAAATCGGATTTAAAGTGTAGTGGGGGAAAAGACAAATGTCAAAAATATCAAATATCCTTACTGAACATAAAAATTGTGAAAAACCTATCTCCCTTATAAAATGGGAAAACTGTATTAAAAAGAAATTTCACATCTAATAATTGGTTCACAAGTATATGTTCAGTAAGGAAAGATATGCATTCCTTATCACTGATTGAATTACACTGCAAGCTCTTATATCACTGGTATATGGTTCCAACAAAATTAAACAAGATATAAATTATAAACTCTGACAACTGCTGGCGATGCTTAACTTCCAAAGGGAATATATACCACATTTCATGGGACTGTTCAGTATTAAATGATTTAAAACAACTCAACTCATTAATTACTAAACTGTTTAACTTGATTATGACAATCTCACCTCAAATGTTTTTATTGAATCTTGACTTTCCAAACTATACCAGAAATAATAAGAGACTTAAAACACATATATTCTTTGCAACAAAGATCTGTATGGCAAGAAAGTGTACATCGCCAATAGGAATAAGCCGGTTTTAAATTTGTGAGGAAATTGATTGCCAGTGCAATATGGAGTGAGGCTATTTTTTAGCACAAGAACATATCGATACCTACAATGAAATCTGGTCACCCGGGGTTAATAGGAAAAAAAAAACTAAAGAATAAACGCTATATAAATAATTTTCCCCTATCATGTTAATAAGATTATAATTGATTAAGAAGTAATATTGCCCTGATTGAATGTATGTTGGAATGTATGAGGGTTGAATGAAAGTCATATTAAGACTTTTCAAAATAGAAAACTTTAAATGCATACGTATTTCTTAAAATTGGTCTTTTTAGATTAATATGCACTCTTCATTACGCACAATTGTAATTAACAAATACACTTGATTCACTTTATTAATGTGTAATTTATACTCAAACATTAATTAAAAAATTATAATACAAAAAAAAAATCACCCATTACCTGTTCCTATTAACCCCTTAAGGACACATGACATGTGTGACATGTCATGATTCCCTTTTATTCCAGAGGTTTGGTCCTTAAGGGGTTAAACATGTACAAATGTCACACATGTCATATGTCCTTAAGGGGTTAAACATTAGAACATTGTATTATTTTTCCTCTTCTCTCTGAGCTAAGATGGAGGCATCCAGCTGCAGGTTAAATGGTTGTAGGATAAATGGTTGTGGATTTCAACATTAAATTCTATTCTTCATACAATTCACAAATACATGTTAAATATATGAGGCATCCATAATAAGAAAACATAATATGAAAAATCATAGATGTGTTATTTCCCCTTTAATAATGTGCTTATCCCTTCTGCCTGATAAAATATGAATATTAATAAAAAATAAATTAAACGAGAGTAGATATTGACAGACAGAGCAATAAACACATAGATAGATTAACTTTTATTTTACTTACAGAATTGTCTTTCCATATGCTAAGAAGATCTGAAAAATATGCTAAGGTAATTATGTCTTAATTAACCATATATTTTTTTTTTTCTTTGTGGCTGTTGATATTTTAAGTAAATTTAGCAGACACAATGCCCATTTTATAGTTTTTTGACAAACTGCTGGAGAAATCCCAACGCACCAGAATTTTATTTAGTGTTTGTGATTATCTCTGCAGGGAATTGATGAAACAGAAAACAAACCATAATTAAGTCAGGTTAATTGTCTGCTTTATCATCAAGTTTTAAAATATCCTAACTAGATTTTCATATATTTATTGAAAACAAAGACAAATCAAGGAAACATAAGTGTAAAATATATTTCTAAGAAAACGTTTGAAATGTAAAATTTGGAGAAAAAATATTTTATTTGGGTGTTTAGGTAAGAGTAACTAGTTTCTATGTTATACTACAAACTATTATTGAATCATGATAACAATGATCGTTCAATTAGTATTAAACTTAAAACTGTAACACATTGCTGTAGAATTGCTTTATTCTAGAGTCTTCTAGATGCTATTGTAAAAAGAGTAGCAAATCATTTGAATATTTACCTTTTATTATTGAGAAAACACTATTCAAGAAACAAGATGCATCTATTACACTCTCAGTAAAGTAATACTTCTTGATATTATTTTTAAACCTTTGTCCCTCTAATTTAAGACTATGTACTCTTGTTGTGGTAGTTTTTCTTATTTTAAATATATACTCCTCCTTTACTGTGTTGAATATTTTTATATGTTTAAATGTTTAAATATTTTATATGTTTAAATGTTTCTAACATATACCCCCTGTCTTGTCTTTCCTCCAAGCTATACATGTTAAGGTCCTTAACATTTCCTGGTAAGTTTTACCCTGAAATCAATGAATCAGTTTTGTAGCCCTTCTCTGAACGCTCAATGGTAACAGTACTGTGTACAATACTGCAAGTGAGGTCTCACCAGTGCTCTGTACAATAGCATGAGCACTTCCCTCTTTCTACTGCTAATACCTCTCCCTATACAACCAAGCATTCTGCTAGCATTTCCTGCTGCTCTATTACATTGTCTGCCTACCTTTAACTCATCTGAAATATTTACCCCTAAATCACTTTCCTCAGATATTGAGATTAGACTGTATCAAATATTTTATACTGTTCCCTTGACTTGCACTTATTCACATTAGATGTCAGCTGCCACAGCTCGGACCATTTTTCGATTTTACCTAAATCATTTGCCATTTGGCTTATCCCTCCTGGAACATCAACCCAGTTGCAAATTGTTGTATCATGAGCAAAACGACAGACCTTACCATCAAAGTAGTAGAATAAAGGAAAGAGGTCCAGGCACTCCTTGGTTCAAAATAGGCACTTTATTGGAACAACAGCAACGTTTCAACCATGTTGGTCTTTTTCAAGCTAACAAATACACCAACTAACTCAGTTTATATAGGTAAATTATACAATCAAATAAAATATAGCACATATGTGAACCAATATACAAGACCAGAAAATGACAGCTGTTGATAGTAATGAGCTTACATGGATAATCACCATGAATTAATTAATTTTTATTTGATTGTATAATTTACCTATATATACTGAGTTAGTTGGTGTATTTGTTAGCTTGAAAAAGACCAAGATGGTGGAAACGTTGCTGTCGTTCCAATAAAGTGCCTATTTTGAACCAAAGATGCCTGGACCTCTTTCCTTTATTCTACTACTTTTATGGGAATCTGGTGTTTGGTTCTGGTACAGCTAAGAACCCTGGCTCAGACTGATGGGAGAGAGTGCAGTTCCCTACACACTCTGGAAAGACTTTACCATTAAGACCTTCTGCAATATCACTAATAAAAATATTGAAGAGAATTAGCCCAAGTACAGATCCCTAAGGTACCCCACTGGTGACAAGACCATGCTTCAAATATAATCCATTGACTACAACCCACTGTTGCCTGTCACTCAGTCACTGCCTAACCCATTCAACAATATTGCAGATTATTGATAAGCCTTCTATGTGTGACAGTGTCAAAAGCCTCACTGAAATCTAGGTAAGCAAAGTTTACTACACCACCCCGATACATTATATTAGTCACTAAATCAAAAAACACAATAAGATTAGTTTGGCATGGAAACATAGAATGTGACAGCAGATAAGAACCATTTGGCCCATCTAGTCTAAACACAATGTGACGGCAGATCATCTTAATTTTTTTGCTCTTACTGACAAGCTTAATGCAATTTTCTGTTGATTTCAGTAGTGCAACTTTAAAATAAACCCATTTTTATTGGACTCCATTTAAACCACTACATTCTGATAATAACTAATTTATGTATATTCTAATTTTAGAAAAGTCTGGTTTTCTAAAATCTAAAACTTTTGTTTTTGTTTTTCTTATATTAAACGACACTGACTGGTGATCACTGGATCCTAAACTTTCACCTACAGTAATATCTGATACTAAATCTCCATTTGTTAATACTAAATCTAGTATGGCCTCTTTACGAGTTGACTCCTCAATGATTTGGTTTAGAGATAATCCAGTAGGCAGCTTAGAATATGTGTGCTCCTGGCACAAGCAGCTATTTTGGTTTTCCAGTTCACATCAGGAAGATTAAAGTCACCCCTGATGAGAACTTCCCCCTTCAATTTCATGTTAGCTATCTCCTTAACTAGAAGATTATCTAATGCTCCTATTTCATCTGGAGGCCTATAAATTACACCTACACAGGTTACTGTGCAATTACCAAATAGATGTTATGCTGTCCTTTGTATACTGTCACACATTTTGTGGTTAAAGTCAATGCTATATTGTAATTTTACGGTTTAGCAATTGTGACTCCATCTTGCTTGCTAGCACAGACACATTTTTTTCCTCTTAAATTAAACACTAGATCAATTCTAGGACTTATACATTTTTTCTAAACTACTCTTATTTAATTTTTTAACTCCTCACACGTCTCGGTCTTTAAAACTTTAAACATTTTCACTGGATTATTATCTCTCCAGAACACAAGATGATCTACTACAGAAGACTGATAAATATAATTGGTTTATTTAAATTTTTCGTAAAAACATTATCCCGGGAATTATTGTGTGAAATATAAATATTTTAAAAAAACATGCTTCGGGCACTTTCTGTCCTTTCTTTGGGCAACAGGATTGATGTTTTATCACCATTTGGTGCTCCTGCTAGTTTAAATATTTCCTAGGAAAACTTTTGAATTTCTCACTAAAAACATTCATTCCCTTTTGGGAAAGATGCAAACCATTGTTTCTGTAAAGTTCAATTCCATTCCAAATATAGCTACTATAAGAAACAAAGCCAAATCCTTGCTCCCGACACCATTCACCAAGCCACAAATTAAAGTCCCTAATACACATCCACCTATCATTCTGAATGGTATGCACAGGCAGAACTTCAGAGAAGGACAGTATGGAGAAAATCTGCCGTATATCAGATAGATAAAAGCAGATATATGCATTATGTAATAGTAAGAGCACTAAATTACTATGAGGCAAACAGCAGACAGAAAAATAACAATAAAAAAATGATGCATACATGGAGAAATGGGAGAAGCACTAGGAGATATCCTCAGATTCTATGGAATGTCTAAAGCAAAGAAAGCCGTGTTTGTGGTGAAATGCATTGTTATTATTTTACATACTGTATTTAAACAAAGATATCCATATTTTAGGATTCCTGGACCTTTCTACTTTTTTTCAACTGCCTCTTGGATACGATGGTCCTTGATTGGGAAATACCATTCATGCTTTGTGGATTGAACAAAGCCATGCTTGTTGTATAGGAGTAAGAAGTTTTTTTAAGTTATTTGCATGTATTTGATTTACACTGTTCACTATGTTTCTTCTCTGCTCTTTTGTATATACATTACAGAAAAACCCTAGCCATCAAAGCATCCTAGAGGGTGAGTTATACCACATACTGATTCATGTTTAGGGGTCATTTGGGTGCTCCTGCTTAGGGGCCATGTGAGCGTATTTTCACTTACTTGCTCAGCCTTTGCCATCAAAATATCCTACACTATATGGTGTTTATTTTCTTTCCATTGCATATTCCCTGGATTATCAATTGTGGCCAAGAAATTCACTACACATCGTGAAGCAGGGATCATACCACTCAAGCAGTGGTGGAACTACCAGGGTTGCAGGAGTCGCAGCTGTGACCAGGCCCATCACTCCGGGGGTTAGAGTGGGAGCTCTGACTGCCATTAGCCTAAGCCAGACACTGGCAGTTAGGAAACAGATGGGTGACTAAATTTTTTTTATATTTTGCATGTGTATGTGTATATCTGTGTCTGTATGTGTATCTGTATGTGAATCTGTATGTGAATCTATTTGTCTGTATGTATGTGTGCCTGTGTATCTGTATGTGAATTTGTATGTCTGTATGTGTATTTGTATGTCTGTGCCCCTATGTATTTGAATGTGTGTTACTATTTGTATCTGCATGAGTGTAATTCTGTGTATCTGAATGATTGTCATGCATCGTTTCTGTATCTGCATGTGTTTATATGTATCTGTTGGTGTGTGTCTGTGTATGACTTGTGTTTGCATTCATATTAATCCCCTTTTTCGTATGATTCTTTCTACCGAACGGCGACCCGTTCGGTTGTTTCAGCACAGATGTATGGAAGTCTGGAGGTCTCAGCAGTGTTTGCGTGGTCGAGTGTTCGATTTTGGTTCCAGATACTAGGCGACCAAACACCGATGTGCATTTGTATGGCAAGATGGCCACTGCCACGTGTTCGTATGTCGAACAGCGGCCATCCAGGGAACACACCCAGTACATTCATCTAATTGCCAATTAGTCGGTGGTTAAACACCGATCGGGGGGTAAACTAGAGGCACACTCATCTCTGGGGTGGTCTGATTGTTCGGTAGTTTGTTCATATGATACCCTCATGTGAGATTACCATATTTAATTGTACCAAATTAGGGAGTTATCGACTAAACACAACAGCTCCCTATTTTGTTAGTGGTACCCTTAAATATGGTTTGATAATCGCACATTCTAATTTTACATGAATGAACTAATGAAAAAAAATCAAACAAAAAGTTATTTGTTCACTACTGTTTTCTTACATTGTCATTGTGCCATTCAGAAATTGGACAAATGGATGAACAAGATGATTTTCTTACCAATTTATTTTCGTACAGAAACTAATGACCAAATCTATTTCACAGTAGCCAAAAAAATATGAAAAGCAGTGTATCTCCAAAATGCAATGTCCTTTTGTGAGCCGTTTGAGGATTTGAGGCCTGTCAGCGTTATTTACTAAAGTGAGATTTGTTGGAAATTGAAAGTAAATTCAAAGTGAATCTTGTAAATGTAAATCGTCAAACATAGCTGCCTATGCATTTTACTGCTTTCATGATGTTTCCATCTCCGGGTGTCAAAAAAACAAAAAACAAACCACATTCCTTAGAATTTGCTTACAGACCTAAACTAAGTTTATATGTTCTTTACCTTTCACCATCAAGTTTAAAACTTCCTTCAGACACGGTTTGATATATAATACAAATATACACAATATACTCAAACTCCCACTACTCCTGGGCAGCAGCAATGACTATAGTGCACATCAGTCCCAATACATACAATAAAAACAAATGTAAAAAGTAATTAGCGCTCTATCCTGAATCCCTATGCACATTCAAATTAATGGAGATTTTTTAGTATCCAATGGCCATTAAAGTGTAAGCTCACCTGCCATGTTTAGGCAAAACTTCTTAGGTGAGTCCTACACTAACAATTCACCTTGCTGCATTTTTTCTATAGTCTTTATATTATGTATTGGGGCTCATTTGTACTATAATAATTTCTGCTGCCCAGGAGAAGAGTGCAGGGCCTAATTTTGTATGTTTGTATTTGCTTTGATATCACACAGCCATGTTACAGTGCTTCCACCCACCCCATGTGTTCCCTATTTAGGGTTAATAAGTGCATAAGGGGTGATAAAAATATTCCCCTCTGCCTTATTAGAGATCTCACCTGTTAGCTGACATCAGCAAGGTGAATAGTTAGATTGTTAGTGTAGGACTCACCTAAGAAGTTTTGCCTAAATGGGGCAGGTGAGCTTACACTTTAATGGCCATTGTAGCAGTGGAAGATCTGGAGGTTGGGGGGAAACGGAGCAATTGTCCCCCCAAGAAAATACTGCAGTGCTGAGGCTCTAACCTTCCAGCCCATGCAGGGCTGAGGCTCTCCCCAGAGATCTCCCTCACGGGCCCACAGACACTTTGCTGGGCAGCCAGCAGCAGTGGGAGAGGAGAGCCAGCTCTAGCTTGAAACTCCACCAGGTTTGCAATCTGGTATCATTGATGTGGTTACCATGGCAATGCTATGTTCTCACAAGAGTGAATTCTAGCCTCAGGAGCTATAGGCTAGAGTTCACTAACCACCAGACCACTAGGGCTTCACCACCGGACCACCAGGGATTACAAACCTTAATCTGCCCTGTTTCTCCCCCACACACTATAACTTTCTACACATTTACACAGTGCACCCCCCACACACACTGCCCACCCCATATACACACTGCACAGCTCACATGCACACAGCCCCTTCCCCACACACACTGCCCACCATACACACTACTCCACACACAAACTGCCCACCACACACATACTGCCCCCCATTAACAGACTTCTTAGGTGAGTCCTACACTAACAATTCACCTTGCTGCATTTTTTCTATAGTCTTTATATTATGTATTGGGGCTCATTTGTACTATAATAATTTCTGCTGCCCAGGAGAAGAGTGCAGGGCCTAATTTTGTATGTTTGTATTTGCTTTGATATCACACAGCCATGTTACAGTGCTTCCACCCACCCCATGTGTTCCCTATTTAGGGTTAATAAGTGCATAAGGGGTGATAAAAATATTCCCCTCTGCCTTATTAGAGATCTCACCTGTTAGCTGACATCAGCAAGGTGAATAGTTAGATTGTTAGTGTAGGACTCACCTAAGAAGTTTTGCCTAAATGGGGCAGGTGAGCTTACACTTTAATGGCCATTGTAGCAGTGGAAGATCTGGAGGTTGGGGGGAAACGGAGCAATTGTCCCCCCAAGAAAATACTGCAGTGCTGAGGCTCTAACCTTCCAGCCCATGCAGGGCTGAGGCTCTCCCCAGAGATCTCCCTCACGGGCCCACAGACACTTTGCTGGGCAGCCAGCAGCAGTGGGAGAGGAGAGCCAGCTCTAGCTTGAAACTCCACCAGGTTTGCAATCTGGTATCATTGATGTGGTTACCATGGCAATGCTATGTTCTCACAAGAGTGAATTCTAGCCTCAGGAGCTATAGGCTAGAGTTCACTAACCACCAGACCACTAGGGCTTCACCACCGGACCACCAGGGATTACAAACCTTAATCTGCCCTGTTTCTCCCCCACACACTATAACTTTCTACACATTTACACAGTGCACCCCCCACACACACTGCCCACCCCATATACACACTGCACAGCTCACATGCACACAGCCCCTTCCCCACACACACTGCCCACCATACACACTACTCCACACACAAACTGCCCACCACACACATACTGCCCCCCATTAACAGACTTCTTAGGTGAGTCCTACACTAACAATTCACCTTGCTGCATTTTTTCTATAGTCTTTATATTATGTATTGGGGCTCATTTGTACTATAATAATTTCTGCTGCCCAGGAGAAGAGTGCAGGGCCTAATTTTGTATGTTTGTATTTGCTTTGATATCACACAGCCATGTTACAGTGCTTCCACCCACCCCATGTGTTCCCTATTTAGGGTTAATAAGTGCATAAGGGGTGATAAAAATATTCCCCTCTGCCTTATTAGAGATCTCACCTGTTAGCTGACATCAGCAAGGTGAATAGTTAGATTGTTAGTGTAGGACTCACCTAAGAAGTTTTGCCTAAATGGGGCAGGTGAGCTTACACTTTAATGGCCATTGTAGCAGTGGAAGATCTGGAGGTTGGGGGGAAACGGAGCAATTGTCCCCCCAAGAAAATACTGCAGTGCTGAGGCTCTAACCTTCCAGCCCATGCAGGGCTGAGGCTCTCCCCAGAGATCTCCCTCACGGGCCCACAGACACTTTGCTGGGCAGCCAGCAGCAGTGGGAGAGGAGAGCCAGCTCTAGCTTGAAACTCCACCAGGTTTGCAATCTGGTATCATTGATGTGGTTACCATGGCAATGCTATGTTCTCACAAGAGTGAATTCTAGCCTCAGGAGCTATAGGCTAGAGTTCACTAACCACCAGACCACTAGGGCTTCACCACCGGACCACCAGGGATTACAAACCTTAATCTGCCCTGTTTCTCCCCCACACACTATAACTTTCTACACATTTACACAGTGCACCCCCCACACACACTGCCCACCCCATATACACACTGCACAGCTCACATGCACACAGCCCCTTCCCCACACACACTGCCCACCATACACACTACTCCACACACAAACTGCCCACCACACACATACTGCCCCCCATTAACAGACTTCTTAGGTGAGTCCTACACTAACAATTCACCTTGCTGCATTTTTTCTATAGTCTTTATATTATGTATTGGGGCTCATTTGTACTATAATAATTTCTGCTGCCCAGGAGAAGAGTGCAGGGCCTAATTTTGTATGTTTGTATTTGCTTTGATATCACACAGCCATGTTACAGTGCTTCCACCCACCCCATGTGTTCCCTATTTAGGGTTAATAAGTGCATAAGGGGTGATAAAAATATTCCCCTCTGCCTTATTAGAGATCTCACCTGTTAGCTGACATCAGCAAGGTGAATAGTTAGATTGTTAGTGTAGGACTCACCTAAGAAGTTTTGCCTAAATGGGGCAGGTGAGCTTACACTTTAATGGCCATTGTAGCAGTGGAAGATCTGGAGGTTGGGGGGAAACGGAGCAATTGTCCCCCCAAGAAAATACTGCAGTGCTGAGGCTCTAACCTTCCAGCCCATGCAGGGCTGAGGCTCTCCCCAGAGATCTCCCTCACGGGCCCACAGACACTTTGCTGGGCAGCCAGCAGCAGTGGGAGAGGAGAGCCAGCTCTAGCTTGAAACTCCACCAGGTTTGCAATCTGGTATCATTGATGTGGTTACCATGGCAATGCTATGTTCTCACAAGAGTGAATTCTAGCCTCAGGAGCTATAGGCTAGAGTTCACTAACCACCAGACCACTAGGGCTTCACCACCGGACCACCAGGGATTACAAACCTTAATCTGCCCTGTTTCTCCCCCACACACTATAACTTTCTACACATTTACACAGTGCACCCCCCACACACACTGCCCACCCCATATACACACTGCACAGCTCACATGCACACAGCCCCTTCCCCACACACACTGCCCACCATACACACTGCTCCACACACAAACTGCCCACCACACACATACTGCCCCCCATTAACACACTGCTCCCATAGACACACACACATTGCCCCACAAACACACACTGAACCCCTCACCCACTGCAGCCCTCACAAACACAGTGCCCCATATACACACTGCCACCATACACCCACTACCCCTTACAGACAGTGCAGCACCCCACACACACATTGCACCCCTCACACACACTGCACCCCTCGCACACAGACTGCCCCTATACACACACTGCACCGCTCACACACAATGCCCCTCATCCACACACACTGCACTCCCACAAACACACACACACACACACTGCCCTCCTCACACACACTGCAGCCCTCACATACACACTGCACCATGAATACACATGCTACATCCCTCACACACATTGCACCCCCCACACACATACACACAGTGCACTCCTCACACACACACTGTGCTTAAATGGTGGCAGGGCGCCATGGCACTCCTGGCACCATAACCACTACAGAGAGCTGTAGTGGTAATTGTGCCTGTGTTGTTTCTTTAAATAACCTATTTAAAGTTCCACTCCGGAGATTAGGTTCTGGATCCACCCGCCTGCATTATAAACTCCAGTTATTTAAATGTGCTTAGGAATTCTGGAAATTGTGCAAGTAACTTTTTTTTCTTTTATATATAATAGACAGAAAAGAATTTTATTATTATTATTATTATTATTATTGTCATTTATACAGCGCTTTACAATATTATGAGAGGGGGGATGTAACTATAAATAGGACAATTACAAAAAAACTTACAGGAACAATAGGTTGAAGAGGACCCTGCTCAAACGAGCTTACAGTCTATAGGAGGTGGGGTATAAGACACGTTAGGACAGGAAATATCAATCAAATAGGGTGGGAGTGAAGCTGAGCTGGAGGAGAGAGTAAAGCACTGCTCTATGTGAGAGAGCAAGAGACAGGTATGTAAGGTAGAGATTACTCTGGGAGGCCACAAGCTTTCCTGAAGAGATGATTTTTAAGGCTCTTCTTAAATGATTGAAGACTAGAGGAGAGTCTGATGGCGGTAGGCAGGCTATTCCATAGGAAAGGAGCCACGCGGGAGAGGTCCTGCAAGCGCGAGTTGACCGTAAGGGTGCGAGCAGCGGTCAGGAGGTTTATCACAGAAAGAAAATCATTCATATAAATGAAAATAAACACTTTTCCTGTGGCAATATGTAGAGATACAGTTAGACTTAGCAAAGATACAGTTAGACTTAGCAAGGATACAGGGGATTCAGTATCCTACATAATATATCAGAATGTACAATTTTTGTCTTCACTAGGTTATAATTACCACTCATAATACACCTGCATCAATCATCTGCAGTTTGCACTATACGGGGGATTTCAAACTTCCCTTGCAGGTTGTGCATAATTCCTGTAGTTTGCTCACACATGTGCATAGCCCTCTGGCTCCCATCTCCAGGACTACCATAACACAGCTATGAATTTTGACTTATAAAGCTAGCTTTACTTCTGAGTAAAGATGGTAGGGCTCTGCCCAAAAGTGAGGACCAGATTTTATTTTGTACTCATTTAAAATTCAAGATGAATGTTAGCTCCTGTGTTCACAATGCAGAAGGAAGGGGTTAATATATGACACTAGGCCATGTTTTAAATGTAGTTGTTGTTCTCAGCAATTTCTTGTGGACTTTTTGCTTTTTATTCATTATTGTCAATAGGTTACACTATTAAACATGAATAATTTCTGGATTGCTCTCCTAATTTCAGTGTTCCTCAAGCTGTATATAATGGGATTCATTAGTGGAGTCACTACCATGAACAACAAGGATCTGAACTTATTTAAATCAAAAGCATCTTCACCAGATGGAATTATATAAATTATGGCCAGAGTCACGTAATAGGTGCACACAGAGATCAGATGGGAAAAACAAGTGGAGAAGAACTTAGTCCTTCCTGTTATAGATGTAATTTTCATGATGGAGAAGAAAATTAAAACATAAGTAATTACAATAAAAACAAATGGGAAAAATATTAATGGGATAGAGATAAATGAATCTAATATCCTTAAAACTGATGTGTCAGATACAGTCAGATTTAACAGAGGAACAAACTCACAGAAGAAATGATCGATGTAACTTTGCCCACAAAATTGTAACTGGTAACACAAAATCATTTCACTTGAAATCAGTGTTATAAACAACAACCAGGGACCAGCTACCAATTGCAGGCAAACATTCGGACTCATTATTAATGTATATTTAAGTGGGTTATATATGGCCAGTAACCGGTCATAGGACATCACTGCAAAAAGAAAACATTGTACATAACTAGAAACTGCACCAATGTAGAGTTGAGTTAAACAGCCAGCACGCGATATTGCCCTCTGCTCCTTTATTGTGACATCAAGCATTAAAGGTATAATATCTGTAGTGAGCACAATATCAGATAGGGCCAAGTGCTTCAGGAAGTAAAACATTGGAACACTGAGATGGTCAGTGGTGGTCACCAATAGTACGATGAGCAGATTTCCACCCAGTATCACAGAGTAGATTAGTAGAAACAGAGTAAAGAGCAGAATTTTTAGCTTGTGTGGATGTCCAAATCCCAACAGAACAAATTCTCTTACTTCAGTCTGGTTATCCTCACACATAGTGTATATATGTCACAAGTGGACTTCATCGCATCATTTCCTAAAAGAGATGTTACACAGATCATTGCACAGCTATTTCAACATGGTGAAGATGTCAAATATTTCTATAAAAATTCTGTTAATGTTAAATTAAGACATATCTATTTGTTCCTCTGAGGTTAGTAAACACTGAAATAGCTAAACCGTAACTAGTTTGCCAAATCTTCAGCTAAAACATTTTTTTGGCTTAGTTTTATTATTTTGACCTAAATTTTGACAGTTGGTCATCTGACCCCCAAATCATTGCATAGTATATTAGGCTTGTGCATTAGTTTTTTGCCAAACTGCAATTTGTCCAAATTAAAAAAAAGTTACTCAAAGCACCTTGACCACTTCACTGATTTAAAGTGGTCATGGTGCTTGAAGTCTGCTTGGTCATTATTTTGCTTTGATGCTTGAGGTGTAACTGGGTGTCATTAGCTCTGGATTGGATAATGTTATTTATGTTAAATTTTCATTAATAAGAAAATATCGAATACGGCACCAAATAACTACAGTAAGTGCTGTAATATCACCTGTGAACTAATCACTGAATATAATTCACACACAAATAATCCAAAACAAATAAAGCACACACAACATATATAAACTATTACCTTCCTTGATTTGAAAAGGTTAGAGGACAGATCTCCTTGACACTATACAAACACTTGTATGAATAGTATGACCTATTGAAAATTCCTTTAATGATTTGATGGTTGGGGGTAACTAAGAAGAGTGAAGGAGCTAAGCAAGTGTGCAAAATATAGAGTGTATTTGAAGTAAAAACTTAAATCAAGATATGAGGACATTAAGGTGATCTCAAAACCCTATGTACAAATATAGTAACAAGTGTCTGGCCGTCACAGTTTAAATTACAACATTTTAATAGTGTAATGGAAATTAATAAAATTATCTCTTAGAGATCATGTGATCCATTTTGAAGCAACCAAAATTAAATTAACTCCTTATAAAGATGCAAAATTATCCAGCTCACTTTATATGTGTTTTTTTATTATTTTGTTAACTATTAAAGTTGAAGGGAAAAATAAATAAATATAAATATTACAGAATCCAGCGCACTCACTTATTCACTAAACAATGATTTCAAATCTTAGAGATTGCAATAGTTTTCTTTAAAAACACCTCAGCTAGGCAAAAAATAATGGGGGTTTAGTTACATTATATGATCATATATTGCATAAGCCTGCCACAATGTCAATTTACCCCATTCTTGGCAGGTCCTACACTAGCAGCCTAATGCTTGCTCTTATGAGATTAATCTACTTACTTGGGAAATACTTCCTTACTGGGACTCACTGCAAGTCAAGGCCAAATAGGGTCCTGGAATGAGGCACCTGTAACAGGGAGGGGTGCAAAACCAAGGAGTTGGCCTGGGACTCCCAAATATATAAACGAAACCAAGAGGGCTGCACTCACCTGAACATGCATACACTATAGGGTGCTGCTGGGGCCAAAATATACAAAATACAGAATCCAGCGCACTCGCTTATGCACTAAACAATGATTTCAAATCTTAGAGATTGTAATAGTTTTATTTAAAAACACCTCACCTACGCAAAAAATAATGGGGGTTTAGTTACATTATATGATCATATATTGCATAACGTCAATGTACCCCATTCTTGGCAGGTCCTACGCTAGCAGCCTAATGCTTGCTCTAAGAGATTAATCTAAGAGTCCTACATACTTATTAACCTTTAATAGGGAATACATGGTTTAGGCGGCAGCTCTGTTACATGGCTGTGTGATACAAAAGCAAATGCAAACATACACAAATTAAGCCCTGCGCTCAAACTCCCATTACTCTTGGGCGGCAGTAATGACTATAGTAATACACATCACCCTCAATACATTTCAGAAAAAGCAAAGGAAAAAAGTTACTTGTGCTCTACCCCAAATCCCTGTACATATTTAATTAAACTGAGATTTTTTTAGTATCACTCCAATGGCCATTCAAGTGTAAGCTCACCTGCCAAATTGTATATATTGTGGCTAATACTAATAGTCATCGCTGCCACCCAGAAGTAGTTTGAGCACATGGCTTAATTATACATGTTTGTACCCTGCATTCAAACTCTGTCACTACACACAGATGCATTCCTGTTTTCAAACACAACACACAAATACATACACACAAATATTTGTATTTATTTTTTTAATCTGGAGCAGCAACCTAAAAGTAGATTTTACGGCCCCTCCAACTTATAATGACTAACACCTCCTTAAAGCAGCCTTTTACAGACACTAACATGTTCTTCAAATCATATTGTGAAATCAAATCATTGAATTCATTCATAGTATTAAATGGAGCCACATTTATAAACTCCACTCTCTGGGTCATGCTGTATGAACCCTGCGCTGGCTGTATTAACCCTACCCCATGCTGCAGTAACCCTGCCCCATCTAGATTAAAATCATGCACCTACGGCAATACTCCCTGTGCTGTATAATCAGCTCCACTTGGGTGTCATTGTCACACATTGTGTAATTGGAGGGGTTATTCATCTCCTACTATTACAGGGGACTCAGGACTAATAATGGAATGCTAAAAAAATATCAGACCTGGTCCTTTTCAGGATTCTATTGGGGGCTCCAGCCCCTGTTAGTCCCCCCCACCTCCCCGATCAACACCTCTGTACAGTACCCTAAAAATTGAAATTCAACTTAAAAACATAAAATTACGTGTGGGTGTAGATACCTGTTAAGTTTATTCACTGAACACTGATTTGTAGTGAATTTACAATACAATATCCAGTTTGGAAAAATATCCAGTTCAGTATTAGCCATAGCTTGTATATATTTGCCTAATGCTGAACTTTGCTTTTTCAACCTGCTACAATGTGATGATCAGTGAAAAAACCTGTGTGTTGGAATATATTAACTCAATGGACTAAGATTTCTTAATCCATTCACGGGTTCTATATTTACCAGTTCCAGAATTTGTACCTGAGTAAAGATAGATAGACAAACAGATTTGTAACTACTTACAGTATTTGATTTCATTTGTAGATGCGATCTGATTCAGATCCAATAATTCCCAGTTGCAATCTGCATTTTATAGTTTTCAGTACAGCACAGGGATGATTTCAAAGCATGATTATCTCCTGAGGATATTGATGAAACAGATAACAAACATTAATTAACTTGCTCTATCCAGCTAATTAATGACAAGGACAGTTGTTTTCCCTAATTAACTTTACCTTTCCAGGAATAAAAGTAGTCACACAAAAGTATTTCAGAATCCTTATATAAAAATCATTTTTAATTAAGATGCTGAAATGCCTAAAAACATTAATGTGTCCTCAGAAACAGAATTTACATTCAACATATGTTAAGACAGTAGCGGTCTTAATTTTAAGTCGGCTGAAGTTTACGAGAATAATATTCAAAGGTTAATAGTAAATTTATTTTATGTATTTATTTTGAAATTCTTTATTTTTGAGATTTTTCAGCAATAACAGGGTAAAAGTAGTATACAGGTTGTACTGTATAACATCAAGAATGGTAATTGGTGCTCCATTGTTATGATGGCTAGATGTTGCTTGGTTCTTGAAGTTGTGGGCTTCATGTAGCTTAAGGTGTGGGCTTACTCGCAATCGAGTTAGGTACACAGTGTGTTCAAGTGTCGGTTTTGGTGGAGTTTGGACCCATTAGAGCTGTGCACTTTAAATACACCATTAGCCCTTGGTATTTATCATGAAGGTCCTACGGCATTGTTAGGTGGAAGTCACGGCCGTGCTGGGTGGTGTGGAGTTGGTTAGTTGTTTATTAAAAATAAATAAATTAAATAAAAAAGGGGGTGGTGGTAATGGACTAATAACAAGTACTGACTGTACAATAACAGTCTTGTAATGGAAGGGCATTTCTGGAGTAGCATTCATGGTGCCCCATAGGGCTGTGAGTAGCGTAGTCTCGTTCCCATGCCGCTACGAATGTGAGGTTAATTTGTGAGGCGTGCGTGGTCAGTGTGTGGTAGATCATCAGTTCTGACATTGTATCGGTTAATTGTTGCAGGTGCTGTTTCTTAAGGTTGGTGACCAAAGAGATAAGGTGGCCACATATCACTGCTTTGTGGGTGGCCCAGGGAACTGCTGGGGTAAGGTCTGGTGTGGTTTTAAAATATCAAAATATTTGATGTGGGTAGTGATCTGTTGGACCGCTGTTTTATCTTGCATTAGTAGGGTGTTGAGGCGACATGACCATGGGCGAGTAAGGTTGGGTATGGTGAAAGTTATGGTTATGGTGGTATGGTCCATCCAAGATGTTACCGATATTCGACCCAAACATGTTTTCACGTTCTGGGTGTTCAAAATAACGCTGCTGATGCTCTCTCATGCTTCAATTTGCAGGAATTTTTCAGGTATCACCCATCAGCAAACCCGCAACCCAGGGAATGTCCAAGCTTCACAGAACTAATTATGTTTTAAGTTATCTATTACAACATAGTAGATCTCTCTCACAAGCAGACTTGTCCACTAATACAAGGAAAGCCTACTCTAGAGCATACAGTAGAGTAATGTTGTTTGTGATTATGATAAAATAAATGTTTTTTCTGTTGAAACTGTTGTTGCATTCACAACTTTTTGCCATATTTCTCTTAATTTAGCCTACAACACTATCAAACTCTACTTAACGGGCATACAACACTACATGTTGACCAGCCATCCCAACAAAACTCCATTCCAAACGTCCTACCGAGTAAAATGTGTCCTAAGAGGTGTTCACAGATTAACAGTACACAATCCCATCAAGAGACTTCCCATAGACAGTAAACTCTTTAAAAGTATCTCCGATATCCTCGACACGTCCCCTTTTGAACACACCACAAACCTAATTATAAAGTCTGAGCTTACTTAGCTTTCTATGGTTTTTTGAGACCCAAAGAATTTTCAGTGGAGAAAGCAACCGATTCTAAGCTTTGCCTCCAAAAGAAACACCTTAACAAAAGACAAGTCCACTACATCTTATCTATTACCCATACCAAAACAAGCCAAACAGGTCCTCCGGTAGAAATTAAATACTATCCTACCTCTACCAAATGGTGTCCTATCCTAGTTTTAGATAAACTATTGGTGTCCCAAATCACTTCCAACCCAGATTGTCCACTGTTAGTTATTCAAGGGAAACCACTAAACAATTTATGTATTACATTCGTACATTATTGCTCCGGCTAGGACAAAACCCACACGCATTCACGGGCCATTCCTTTCACTTTGGTGCAGCTTTAGCTGCCTAAGGGAACCACGTACCATCTCACATCATCAAAAACATGGGAAGATGGAAATCACCCGCATACAATAGGTACATTCCTAACCCTGAAAAAGAAATAAGAATGGATTTCCATGACATGTCTAAATAATGTTTGTACTTAAATAAACTTATATGTATTTTGAGAAATCGCTTCTAATAATTTTTGCCCTCTTTTACAGGCCTAACCTCACGTCAGTTTCGGCACACCTCAACTGACTGTTATTACTAATACTGCTTATTTTATTATAATTGCCTTATGTCCTCATAATGTGCCGTACACAAATAGAAGGCTTGGCCTGTAATTGTGGGAGGTACATTATTCCCTATATAAAGCGCAGTAAGCCCAGCTTACCTGTCATCGACGTTCCCGGAAATGCACCTCCCACCGCACCCTCAATTCATTAACATTTCTCCTAGGTGGGCCCTCTTTTACAGGCCTAACTTCACGTAAATTTTGGCACAACTCAACTGACTTTATTACTAATACTGCTTCTTTTATTATCATGTCATTACGTCCTCGTAATGTGCTGTACACAAATATATATATATATATATATATATGTATATATATATATATATATATACATATATATATATATATATATATATATATATAAAACAGTATTGGACACAATATTCAATAATATGGGAATATTCATTCTAAAAATGATGAATAATAAAAAAATACATAGTGTAATCTATAAGAATACAATGTAAAGTGAGTAAATGTATGGTTAAACTCACAAATATAAAGCTGTGCCAGGCTCTATGTTAAAAGCCTCAAGGTGCCAGTACTGGCTTTGGTATAGGTAAGGCAAGCAGGTGAAGCATGGTATCCAAAAACAATTTTTTAAAGAATATAAAATCAGGACATAAGTAAAAAAGCAGTGTTAAATGACAAGTATATACACTACCGCACAAAGTCCTTGTAAATACAGCATAAAAATACAGCAAACGCGTGTCGACATAAAAGTCTTCCTAGGTGCCATGTTAGATAGTAGATAGATGCTGTGTGTTCTCCTTTTGTATGATTAAGTTAATTGTAGGAATCAATTCACCTGCCGATTTTCCGCTTTACTTCCGGGTCACGTGTCACTTCCGGTCACGTTCGTGCGTCGGATTGTCGTTGTGATGACGTCACTTCTGGTTCGTTAACCCCTTCAGGACCGAGGACAGTTCAGGACCGTCATCAGCATTTTTGCATTGCCGACCGGTGACAGTCCTGAACCGTCCTAACGGTCCAATGTACTTACCTGATCGCCTTCATTCTCCGGCGGCAATCGTCGGTGCTCCCGTTGTGGGGAGACTGCCTGCAGCCCAGACAGTCTCCCCATGATGGATTAGGACCCCTGTGGCCATGTGATCACCCAGAGTGATCACATGGTCACAATAGGTGTCCATGTGTCTGCCTGCAGGGGGACTGCCTGTGCTGACAGGCAGTCTCCCTGCTAGTGTAAAATAAAATAAAAAATTAATGTTAATGTTAATTAAAAAAAATAATTATATATGTGTATATATATATATATGATATATAAACATATATTATATCTAGATATAATATATGTATATATAGCATACATATAATGTCATACTAAGTGTATTTTTATATTAATATGTACATATATTAATATAAAATACACTTATAATTAAATTACATAGGTATATATATAATATATATAATAACAATATATTGTATATAAATATTATTATAAAATACAAATAATAAGTAATTTAAATTAAATAAAAACATGTAAAAATAATTATACAAATTAAAAAAAATATATATATCTATATGAAATTTTATTCTAACTGTATTTTGATAGTAATAGATATATATTTATATCAAAATACACTTAGAATGAAATTGTATATATATCTATGTATATATAAATAAATAAAAATAATACGAACTATACATATGTCCATATGCAAAATTACATAAGTAATTATATAAATATACACGTAGACTTAAAATATATAAATATGCATATATATTTAAATTCTACGTGCATATTTATGTAATATTTCTACATAATTAAGTAATTTTATTGAATGCAATTTGAGGGACCTGCCTGCCAACCCATGCCAAAAGTCCAGAGAATTTAATTTGCTATCACTATATTTTACCCTGTAACTTTCTATGACACCCTAAAACCTGTACATGGGGGGTACTGTTTTACTCGGCAGACTTCGCTGAACACAAATATTAGTGATTCAAAACAGTAAAACATATCACAGCATTTTTTACACACAAACAGCGTTTTTACTGATGATATAATTGTTGTGATACGTTTTCCTGTTTTGAAACACTAATATTTGTGTTCAGCAAAGTCTCCCGAGTATAACAGTACCCCCATGTACAGGTTTTATAGTGTTTTTGAAAGTTACAGGGTCAAATATATGGGTCAAATATTTTTACATTGAAAAAGGCCAGGCTGGTTACGTTGCCTTTAACCCCTTAAGGACACATGACATGTGTGACATGTCATGATTCCATTTTATTCCAGAAGTTTGGTCCTTAAGGGGTTAAGAGCATATGGTAGCCCAGGAATGAGAATTACCCCCATGATGGCATACCATTTGCAAAAGAAGGCAAAAGTATTGCAAAGTATTGCATGTTATAGGGTTATAGGTACAAGTAGAATATTGCTGTTTCAAAACATACATTTTTAAAATGTATCAATAGTGACATTGTAACACTGTTATCTGTCATAAATCTCTGAATAACACCCCACATGTACATATTTTTTTTTAAATTAGACAACCCAGGGTATTGCAAATGGGGTATGTCCAATCTTTTTAGTAGCCACTTAGTCACAAACACTGGCCAAAATTAGCGTTCAATTTAGTTTTTTACTTTTTCACACACAAACAAATATGAATGCTAATTTTGGCCAGTGTTTTCGACTAAGTGGCTACTAAAAAAGACTGGACATACCCCATATTGAATACCCTGGGTTGTCTACTTTTTAAAAAAAAATATGTACATGTGGGGTGTTATTCAGAGATTTATGACAGATGACAGTGTTACAATGTCACTATTGATAAATTTTAAAAATGTATGTTTTGAAACAGCAATATTCTACTTGTACCTGTAACCCTATAACATGCAAAAAAAGCAAAAAAGCATGTAAACACTGGGTATTTTTAAACTCAGGACAAAATTTTGAATCTATTTTGCTGTTTTTTTAATTCGCTTTTGTAGATGAGTAAAAGTAAAAAAACAATGTAAAATTAAATTACATGAGATTATATAAATGTAAAGAAAGCCCCTTTTGTACTGAAAAAAACAATATATCATATGTATGGGAACAGTAAATGAGAGAGCGGAAAATTACAGCTAAACTCAAACACCACAAAAGTGTAAAAAGAGTCCTGTTCGCAAATGTACATCACAAAACAGTCCAGTCCTTAAGGGGTTAATGAACTAGTCTCTCTATAATATTAAGTGCAGTGATGTCCATATTGTATGTGGGCAATTTTGCCCACCCATATAGTAATGCAATGTTTACAGTGTTCTGTGGACTTAGAGACACTTAGATTAAGTACTGTTAACAAATTAAAGGTACAGAATAATAAACAAATAAACCAATGTGCACAAATAAATGCATTAAAAACATCATGAATATAGATGCTAATAAAAAAAAAAAAACATACAATAGTGATAAAACTTAGCAGGATGGAATGATATTACTGTTTGTGGCGGAACCAGCCTCGCCACTGGGCATTGGAAAAGACTGATTGCTGGCCTCCTGCCCTGTGACTATGGCCCCATGTTGAAAGGATGGATTTTCCCCTGCAAAGACCCAAAAGCTGGGTCTTTCGGTACTTTCCCTATGTGAGCAGTGTTACCCAGATAGCTATGCCATGGAGCCCATTTGTATAATGAAAGACTATGGGAAAGACTTTGGCTCCATGGCAATTGAACTGTATGTGTGTGCTCTGAGCGCCATTCAGTAATAATGTGCGCTCAGATCTGAGCTATCTGGGGATATGTTGAATGTACCTGTTTTGTGCAATGGCTGCACAGTTATATGTTTTTATGTGTTTTATTGTCTTTTGCTGCCATGTGGCTAATGGAGTTTTGCCTCTGTCCTGGAGATAATTGGATTACTTCCCCAATTATCTCCAGGATAGAAGACTCTGTGGAACTGGTTTTGGGCAGAAAAGCCATGCTGCATTTGGTCAAATAGGACTTTTCCTTAACTTTTGAACCACTGGACCAATATGTATGATTTTGACATATGTTTGTATTTGGAGTATGCTGATTCTGAAAATGTAATATGAATGTGATGCATACTTTTCAAGTTATGAATAATGTGGAAAAACTGTATTTCTCTGGCTGTGATAATTAGATTAACCATTGTGTTCAGTAATCATATCACAGTCAGAGGGGAGGATTTTGTGTGGGAGTGTCTTTCTGTAATGTACGTGTGTTATTGGTTGTTATGTAAAACCCTGTGGGCAGTACTAAGTTTGTGGATTGGGAATAAAAGAGGCTGTATGTGCCAGTCCAGTCAGTTCCTGCTTAACCCTCAAAGTGAAGTGTCGTCTCATTATTGGGGGAGGATTTATTGTATGCTGTTCCAGTTTGACTGCTAGGAGTGTAAACCTATTCACATGGTTTTTCCTATTCAGCTGTATACAACATTCATTTGCTTGAGAGCATTCATATGCTCCTATGGTTCGGTGGTTTTGGTGTCTGCTGCAGTGCTTGGAGTCCTCAGGAAGTGCTAGGAGCATCCTTCAACGGAGGTACCTAGTCGGGGTGCCAGGTGATCCATTACATTGGTGGTAAGCGGTGGGATGGCGTCCTAGTGTGAGGAGAAGCAGCTCGGAGACACTGGTAACGTTTGGAGTTACAAATTGAGGGCAATGCTAGCACATGTGCAGCGCCCCTGGGAGCAGAGGTATCCAGCGACTTGGAGCAGACAAGTATGGAAGGCTCTGGCGATGATTGGATGGCCGAGGTGAGGCAGCAAGTGGCCCAGTATGGGGATGATTTACCCATGGAGGTACGCCGGGTGATCTGGAACCAGGTCACGGTCGAGTGAAACACAAGGCTGGCCCGAGAATTCCGGCTGACGAAAGAGAGAGAGTATGCTCAGTGGAAGGAGTGTTACACCAGCCGAGTAGAGGCTGCATCTGAGGCGGCCGCAGGAACCCGAAGTAGGGGTCCTCATAGACTGGTCCTGTGAGGAACCACAACAGGCAGGTGGAGATGAGACCGAGGTCTCTCCAACGGGCCCACCGGCATGCTGGGCCACCGGCCCAGATCCCCAGCAGCAGGCGGAGTTGCCAGGTGCGGAAGCAGGTGGTCCTTACTCGCAAATGTTGAGGGACCTCACAGATTGGTCCTGGGAAGACCCACAGATGGCAGGTGGAGATGGGACGGTGGTCTCTCTACCGGCCCTACAGGGATGCTGGGTGGTCGGCCCAGATCCCCAGCGGCAGTGTGAGTCCCAGGGAGCCGAAGGTGTCGTCCTTCCTCCCCAGCGGCAGTGTGAGTTCCAGGGAGCCGAAGGTGCTGTCCTTCCTCTCCAGCGGCAGTGTGAGTTCCAGGGAGCCGAAGGTATTGTCCTTCCTCCCCAGCGGCAGAGTGTGTCCTTAGGAGAGGAGACAGTTGGTCCCTCTCCCCAGCAGTCCAGTGAGTCACAGGGAGCCGTAGGTGCCATCCTTCCTCCCCAGCGGCAGTGTGGTCTCTACGACGGTCTCTACGTACTGACATCATAGATCGCCGTTATCACAGTAACACAACCGCATCACAATGGATGCTACTTCACATGTGATACATAGCCACAATACATGTAACAAAAAAAACATATACAAAGACCGATACAAACATGATGATACAATTCATTTAAAATTATGCAGTAGTGTGCCACACAGGATACGAGATAGAGCCCACTAATCAGCATAACCTATAATCTTGTGCGATTTCAGTGAATGTTATTTAAGATATGACTCTAAATTAAAGTGCATAATTACTACTGTATGATACTTAGTGAAATCTCTAAAATCTGAAAGTGCCTAGTGCATAAATAACCAATTTTTATGTTTGAAAAATATTTATAAATGTGTTATTAATTGCTTAACAATTGATTAATTGATTCAAAGTGTAATATTAAAAATTATTGCCTGTGAAAAAAATCTGAAAGTGCCTAATGCTTACAACATTATTTGACAATATATCTATATATCTTTCTAATATGATGCAAACATATAGTGCAATAATATAAAAACCAACCTTATACTCCATGTACTCCTGTATATGCATACTACTACCCCTGTAAGCGACAGAATTGAAATAGGGTGATATAGAATGTAGTTAATAAAGCAATAACATACCTGCTGTCAATTAAAGTCACAATACTAGTTTTTTAGACATACCTCACCTGAAGCTAAAACAACAATATAAATGTATACTAAACAACTGTAAACTGACTGTAAGCATGGTAGTATACGTTGCTATACTGTTTTTAGACTAATTAAATTTATATTCCTATATATTTTCAAACTACCTAACAATTCTTTGCCAATTATCTGCCGCTTAACTTACAAATTTAAAAACATTATATACAAGCAGGGGATATATCAAAGAAAAGAGTGATACGAAATCACTTCATTAAGGCCTTTTGGTGAGACTGTGTCAAGATGAAAGATCCAATAAGTTTCTCTATTCAAAAGCATATTTCCTCTATTGCCTCCACGGCGTGGTTCAGGGATGTGATCAATTGCCGTGAATTTAAGAGTTGCAAGAGGATGTTGTATATCCAAAAAATGCTTAGCTACTGGTTTATCACTGATACCATCTCTGTAGGCTGTACAAATATTTGACCGGTGTCCTCTAATGCGCTCACATAAAGGAGTCTCTGTTTTGCCTACATATGATAAACCACAAGGGAAGATAAGTTTATATATTACAAACAATGTTTTACAGGTAATAGTGTGATTAATGTGGAACTTTTTATTGGTATGGGGGTGATTGAAGGTACGTGAAGGAACCATGTGGCTACATGTCACGCAACCAAGACATCTAACACTACTCTGATGCTGTATCTTACCAACCTGCACATAACTTTGCGTTGGATCCGTTTTAACCAACATATCACGTAAATTCCTATTACGTTTGTAACATATTAAAGGTTTCTCCTGAAATATTGGTGGAAGTGTAGGATCTTGAGCTAATATGTTCCAAATTCTTTTAACAGTATTTGACAGCTTAACTGATATGTCGTTAAAGGTGGTTGAACAGATCAAGCGATTCTTAATAGCAACCTCCTTTGGAGTGAATTCTCTAGCCTGTTGTAATGCTTCTTCCAAATGTTTATTTTTGTATCCACGGTTCAGGAATCTCATTTTCATAAATTTTAATTGCTCGTCTCTTATTTCTTCATTGGAATTGTTCCGTATGGTTCTCAAAAATTGTGCCTTAGGAAGTGAGGCTTTTAATCATTCTGGATGCGCACTTTGTGCGTGTAGAATCATACTTCAATCCGTAGGTTTAGTATACAATGAATATTGTATACTATTATTCTCCACCCAAATTTGTAGATCTAAAAAATGTACTTTCTTGGTACTAATCTCTGATGTAAATTTGATAGGGCTATCGAGTTTGTTCAGATTGTTGACCATTAATTGAGCCTCTTGTACAGTACCAGTCCAAAAAATAAGAATATCATCGATAAATCTAAAAAATCGAAGAATATTGTCACCATAGCGTGGTAGAATATGGGTAATTTCAAAAATGTACATAAAGACATTGGCATATAATGGGGCCATAGCCGCTCCCATCGAAGTACCGTCGATTTGCAAGAACCAGTCATTCTCAAATCTAAAATAGTTATTAGACAACACTAAGTCCAGGAGTTGTAAAGTGTATTCAATGGGTGGACCTCTGTAGGTCTTTGACTGTGTCAATACTTGTCTCATGGCGTCAATCCCCTGTGTATGGGGTATAACAGTATACAAACTTTTGACATGCATAGTAATCAGGACTGTGGAGTTTCCATTGACTTGCAATGTTGACATTTCTTTTATTAATGAAGGTGTATCTTTAATACATGTCTCCAATTCCATAACTGGCTGTTTAAATAAAAAATCCAACCATTTAGCAATAGGTTCCAGTACACCTCCCACAGCCAAAACAATTGGCCGTCCAGGGGGGTGTATTGGATCCTTATGAATTTTTGGAATAGTGTAAATTACCGGTATAGACGGAGTATTGTTGTACAAGTACTCTGCCATCTTGGGTTCTAAATATCCGGCCAATACTCCTGTATTTAAGATGTCATCAATTTTGCGTTGTATTTCTTTTGTTGGATCTTTAGATAATTTCCTATAGGTTAGATGGCATTGAAGTTGTTGTCTGAGCTCATGGGCATAGTAATCATATTGCATTACCACAATTCCACCCCCTTTGTCTGCTGGACGTATAATAATGCTAGGATCCTCTGCTAAATTTCGAATGAGTTTCCTTTGTTGAAGAGTAATATTTTGATATTTCCTCTTATATTGTTTAATATGATTGTTTGTCTCTCCCGTGGTTGTAGACAAATAGGTCTTTACAGCTGGATTATTTGAAACCGGATCAAAAGATGATTTGGATCTAAACTTTGTAAATAGAGTATCTTGAGGAATGTTACTTTGAGAAGATTTTTTAGCAAAATATTCCTTTAAATGTAGACTTCTTCCAAAACGAAACATTTCAATGTTCCATTTAAATAGTTGAGGATTCGTTGAAGGAACAAATGAAAGTCCTTTACTCAAAATTTGCATTTCATCATCGGACAAATGTCTTGCTGACAGATTGAATACCGGTATTATTTCTTGAGAAGCGGTTTCGCTCGATTGCTTGTGGGTCTTGCCGCCCTGTCCTCTACTGATGTGAGTTCGTCTTGACTTTTTATTCGACTCCGGGTTATCATGGTTCCTCCTGTAGCTCCTAAAAAAGCTTTATGTTTATTAGTTTCACTATCTGATGCTGACTCCCCTGAAGTCACATCAATCGTGGGGAACTTAGGACGTTGTATATGTTTTCTAGGGCATCTAGGTCTTTGCTGACCTCCTGAAAGCCACTTATAAACAGTATGTTCTTTATAATCAAGCTTCACTCGCTCCATTTTCTTTTTTTTAAATTTAATGAGTTCATTATGATACTTAGCCACTTCCTCCTTTAAATTTTGTTGTAGTTTTATACCCTCTGTAGAGTTTAGAAGGAGTGCATGTAAAGCTTCTAATTCCATAATTTTTTTGCATGTTTCTATCAGATCTGCTTTAACATCTTTAATGATAATAACATTAAATCAAGTGAAGCCTTGTTGAGAACTTGAGTCCAATCCCTGCAGACTTGAGGTTTTAATCTGCCTATGGTGGGTATATTAAGAATTCTAAATCCTCAAGGGATCTGTTTCATTTTAAAGTAATCTGACAGGAAGACACCGTGAAGGTCCAGGTCTACTGCATTTTTATGTAATCTCAGAAGTTCAAAATAGACATCCTTACTGGAAAAATGTGTAGTTAATTCAAGACTTGATTTATCCCATAAAATAGCCTCAGTTTCTTCTGGTGTAAATTGTAAAGTTTCAGCACTATCTGCATAGACCCCTGCTTGCAATAAAAAATCATCCATATTGGAATCCTTGAATATTCTTTGATTACATATAAATGTGCAATACGTTATATTTTCCAATATTCCAATAGTGCTGGTGCAATGGTAGAGCTTTCCTCCAAAAAAACTCCAAAAATCTGAAAGTGCCTTGTGCATAAATAACCACTTTTAACCCCTTAAGGACGGAGCCAAATGTACACATTGTGAACGAAACAAAATGTAAACAAAACCTGGCATTTGCGCTACATGTCTGTCCAACCGTAATTCACCTATTTCATAGTAAATGCACCCACCCTTATTATATATCATTTTATTCAGGGGAAACAGGGCTTTTATTTAATATCAAATATTTAGATGTGAAACATAATTTAATATGAAAAAAATGGGAGAAAATAAGATTTATTTTTATTTTTTTAGTTCTACATGACATTTTAACTGTCAATGTCATAATACGGTTTGCTTTTACTGCAATAAAATACACATATTTGTATTCAGCAAAGTCTCATGTGTAAAACAGTACCCCCTATGTACAGGTTTTATGGCGTTTTGGGAAGTTACAGGGTCAAATATAGCACGTTACATTTGAAATTGAAATTCGCCAGATTGGTTACGCTGCCTTTGGGACTTTATAGTAGCCCAGGAATGAAATTTACACCCATAATGGCATACCATTTGCAATAGTAGACAACCCAAGGTATTGCAAATGGGGTATGTCCAGTCTTTTTTAGTAGCCATTTGGTCACAAACACTGGCCAAAGCTAGCGTTAGTATTTGTTTGTGTGAAAATGCAAAAACCGCCAATTTTGGCCAGTGTTTGTGACTAAGTGGCTACTAAAAAAGACTGGACATACCCCGTTTGCAATACCTTGGGTTGTCTACTATTGCAAATGGTATGCCATCATAGGGGTAATTTTCATTCTCGGGCTACCATAGGGTCTCAAAGGCACCGTAACCAATCTGGCAAATTTTAATGTGAAAAAAATTAAATGCAAACCTTATATTTGACGCTGTAACTTTTGAAAACACCATAAAACCTGTACATGAGGGGTACTGTTGTACTCGGGAGACTTCGCTGAACACAAATATTTGTGTTTCAAAACAGCAAAAAGTATCACAGCAATAATATCGTCCTTGTAAGTGCTGTTTGTGCATGAAAAATGCAAAAAACTGCACTTTTACTGGCGATATCATCGTTGTAATACATTGTACTGTTTTGAAACACTAATATTTGTGTTCAGCGAAGTCTCCCGAGTAGAACAGTACCCCCCATGTACAGGTTTTATGGTGTCTTGGAAAGTTATAGGGTTAAATATAGTGCTAGCAAATTAAATTCCCTTTACTTTCGGCATGGGTTGTAAGGCAGGTCCCGCTAAGTGTAATTAATTAAGATACCTAATTATGTAAAAATATTACATAAATATATATGTAGAATTAATATATGTATATATATATATATATATATTTATGTGAATCTATATGTGTATAGCTATATAATTTTTTGAAAATATTTTTATTTATATATAGGTATATATATAGTGATTTATACGTATATATTTATGTATGTAGATATATATATATATTATTTCGTTCTACGTGTATTTTGATATAAATATATATATATATATATATATATTAATACCACAATACAGTTAGAACGAAATAACACACATCTATATATTTTTTAATTAATTTTTTTTTATTATTTTTTTTATTTTATTTTTTAACGTATTTACATATTTAATTTTTTTATATTATATATAAATATATATATAACAATAATTATATATATATTTAATTAGTATCAGTCTACGTGTAATTTGATATTAATATATATATATATATATATATATAATTATATATATATTAATAGTAAAATACACCTAGACAGTGTACGTGTGTGTATATATATACTTAGATCATATATATATTATATATATATATGATCTAAGTATATATATATTTTTTTTTACACTAATAAATTTAATTTAATTTTTATTTTCAGCCAGCAGGGGGACCACCTGTCATTACAGGCAGTCCCCCTGCTGGCAATGCAGGAGGCAGCCTACCCGGCCATGTTATTGTGGGGTCCTTGCTAGGACCCCACTCTCACATGGCCGGGGGTCACCGGAGGAGAAGGATCTGCCGCGGGGGGGCTCCCTGGGAGTCCCCCCCACCGCGATCGCCGGCGTGGGACCGCCGGCGACCGGGTAAGTTAACAAAAACCGGAGGGCGTACAATTACGCCCGGCGGCGTTTAGAGCCGCCTAAAATAGGGCGTAATTGTACGTCCTCCGGTCTAAAGGGGTTAATGTTGGAAAAATATTTATCAATGTGTTATTAATTGCTTACAATTTATGCACTAGGCACTTTCAAATTTTAGAGATTTCACTAAGTATCAAACAGTAGTAATTAAGCACTTTAATCTAGAGTCATATCTTAAATAATATTCACTGAAATCGCACAAGATTATAGGGTATGCTGATTAGTGGGCTCTATCTCGTATCCTGTGTGGCACACTACTGCATGATTTTAAATGAATTGTATCATCATGTTTGTATCGGTCTTTGTATATGTTTTTTTGTTACATGTATTGTGGCTATGTATCACATGTGAAGTAGCATCCATTGTGATGCGGTTGTGTTACTGTGGGAACGGCGATCTATGATGTCAGTACGTAGAGACCGTCGGCCAGCGTGATGATGCGGTTATTTCACGCATGCGCACTGGCTGACAGAGAATGCCGACATTCAGAACTCACATGTGTGGTAAGTTATAGACCCATAATTAATGTAGTTATCTATGTAATGTTGTTTTGGCTTTTTTGTATGTCATTTGATCCTGAGGAAGGTCCCTGTGCGGACCGAAATGTCGATCCTGTTCGTTTTTAAGGAATAAAGTAATATCTTCATCATTCAGACCGTGAGTGCAGCCCTTGAATTCATTTTCATTTTTTGGAGTATATCTATATCTTCTAATGGACTGGCACCCGGCAACTAAAGTAAATGCTGTGGGGTACACTTTTGTACATATGTTTTATTTAGCATGAGTGCATGGACTCTATCTATTTTTATATATAATATGTATATATATCTTATATATACACTGTCAAACTAAGTGTATTTTTATATTGATATATACATATATTAATATAAAAATACACTTATATTTAAATTACACACACACATATATATATATATATATATTTATATCAAAATTCACTTAGAATGAAATTATACATATATCTATGTATATATAAATAAATAAAAATAATATGAAATATATCTATCCATATATAAATTTACATAAATCATTTCATAAATATATAGTTACATAGTTACATAGTTACATAGCTGAAAAGAGACTTGCGTCCATCAAGGTCAGCCTTCCTCACAAATGTTGTTCCTGTTGATCCAAAAGAAGGCAAAAAACCTGGTCTGAAGCACTTCCAATTTTGCCACAAACTAGGAAAAAAAATTCCTTCTTGACCCCAAAATAGCAGTCAGATGTCTCCTTGGATCAAGCAGCTATTACCCCACTAATTAGAAATTATATCCCTGTATGTTATGTTTTAATAGCCACTGTAAATATACACGTAGACTTCAAATATATAAATATGTGTATATATTTAAATTCTAGGTGCATATTTATATAATATTTTTACATAATTAAGTAATTTTATTGATTGCAATTTGAGGGACCTACCTGACAACCCAGGCCAAAAGTCCAGAGAATTTAATTTGCTAGCACTGTATTTAACCCTGTAACTTTACATGACAACTTAACACCTGTACATGGGGGGTACCTTTTTACTAAGGAGACTTTACTGAACACAAATATTAGTGTTTCAAAACAGTAAAACATATCACAGCGATGACATTGTCAGTGAAAGTGACGTTTTTTAAATTTTTCACACACAAGCGGCACTTTTACTGATGATATCATTGTTATGATATGTTTTACTGTTTTGAAACACTAATATTTGTGTTCAGCGAATTCTCCCGAATATAACAGTACACCCCATTTACAGGTTTTATAGTGTTTTTAAAAGTTGCTGGGTCAAATATAAGGCTTTGAGTTTCCTTTTTTTTACATTAAAATTTGTCTGGTTGGTTATGTTGCCTTTGAGAGCATGTGGTAGCCCATCAATGAGAATTACCCCCATGATGGCATACCATTTGCAAAAGAAGACAACCCAAGGTATCGCAAATGGGGTATGTCCAGTCTTTTTTAGTAGCCACTTTAGTAGTCACAAACATTGGCCAAAGTTAGCGTTCATAATTGTGCTTTGCATTTTTAACACACAAACAAATATAAATGCTAACTTTGGCCAGTGTTTGTGACTAAGTGGCTATTGAAAAAGACTGGACATACACCATATTGAATACCCTGGGTTGTCTAATTTAAAAAAAAAAATGTACATGTGGTGTGTGATTCAGAGATTTATGACAGATAACGGTGTTACAATGTCACTATTGATACATTTTAAAAATATATATTTGAAACCGCAATTTCCTACTTGTACTTATAGCCCTATAACTTTCAAAAAAATGTAAACACTGGGTGTTTTTAAACGCAGGACAAAATTTTTAATCTATTTAGCAGTTTCTTTCATTAGCTTTTGTAGATAAGTAAAAGATTTTTCAAGAAAAAAAAAAAAATCTTTTTTTTTTTAAATTTGTCCCCGTATTTTATTTTTTAAAGTAAATTATATGACATGGTACAAATAATGGTATGTAAAGAAAGCCCTTCTTGTTCTGAAAAAAACAATATATAATTTGTATGGGAACAGTAAATGAGAGAGAAGAAAATTACAGTTAAACACAAACACCACAAAAGTGTTAAAACAACCCTGGTCCTTAGTGTACAACATGGCCAAAACAGTCCGGTCCCTTAAGGGGTTAATTGACTCGTTGATTTGAAATTTGATTAAAATTGTGTTGTTTTGGTTTGTTTTTTTGTTTTTTAGAGTGTTTATTATTAAACATATATATACAGTTGTGCTCAAAAGCACACCCTTGGAGAATTGGTAATGTATGTATAATTTTAACCCCTTAAGGAGGATGTACTTACCCGGTCGCCGGCGATCCCACTCCTGCGATCATGGTATGGGGACTTACCTGGGAGCCCAGCGAGTTCCCCTCTGTCCTCTTCGGCCCCCCGGGCCATGTTATCACGAGGTCCTTGCGAGGACCTCATGATCACATGGACGGCATAGCTGTCCATGTCAATGCCAGCAGGGGGAGTGCCTGTAATGACAGATACTCCCCCTGCTGTCTGAAAAAAAATTAAATACAGTTTAAAACGGTGTAAATTACAGATATATATAATTAGATTATATATATATATTTGTGCTCGGAATTTAAATACGTAATGGATAGTATCTGTGAGCAAAGTTGGTTGTGGTGTGCCGAAACCAACGTACGAGTGGGCCTGTAAATAAAAGAGGGCCCACCAAGGATAATGTAGTTAGAACAGGGTGTAGGTGGGTGGGGACAATCAGCTGAGAGGCAGCGGTTGAGTAGGGGCTGGGAGTTTAAGTATGGGACTTACTCCTCCCACAAATTCAGGCCTAATGGCCTTTCTACTTGTGCTCAGAATTTAAATACATAATGGATAGTATCTGTGAGCAAAGTTGGTTGTGGTGTGCCGAAACCAACATACGAGTGGGCCTGTAAATAAAAGAGGGCAAAAGATAAATTCGAGAAAATACACACTTTATTGCATTTTACAAGACCAAGTTCCTGAAAGCTTGGCGAAGCTCTTTCTCCGGTTGCGGAATATATGCGTTATATATGGAGGATTTCCATCGCCCCAGCCTTTTGATGATGTGGACCGGTGCGTTTGTGCTAGAGGCTGCTGAGGCGGCTCCTATGCGGAAGGAGTGCCCGGAGAATGCAGCCGGGTTGTGTCCGAGCTTAGATAACAGGGTTCTGACATGTAACATCAATTTTGCCGTGGTAAGCGGGTGCCCTTGTAATGTTAAGAGCGAAGAGTCTGGCAGGTGAGCGTGAAACTGATTGGATGCTGCCAGCCAGGTCAACTTGCGAATCAGCCGCAGGATGGTCAGGGATGATGAGCGCCCTTTGTTAATGATATCGCAAGCTGCTGAGTTATCTGAGTAGCATTTTACTGCCTTGCCGGACCAGAGATGACCCCAGGTGTGTGCGGCCGCCACAATGGGGTAAATTTCAAATAGGGCTGAGGTCTCCCTGAATCCTGGCAAGGCATCCATCTCAGTGGGCCAGTGGCCCCTAAACCAGTGGTTCCCGAAAATGGCTGCGAAACCGGTGTTGGCTGCTGCGTCTGTGTGGATGATGGGTTAAGAGGAGGAGAGAGGGGGGATAAACATGGAGATACCATTCCAGTCTTTCAAAAACCTCCCCCCACATAGCTAAGTCAACCTTGGCGTGGGGGTCCAAAGAAACTGTGTCGGAGTCCGGGACTCCGTGGAGCAGGCAAAGAAGTCTGGATATGAAAGACCTTCCCTGCGGAATGATGCACATGGCGAAGTTCAGAGATCCGAGAAGGGACTGAAGTTCTCTCCTGGTGCAAACGTCATTCCGCAGGAACGTGTCTAACTCCCCTCTCAATCGTGAAAGTTTGTCGTGGGGAAGGCTAGCTCTGAGTTTGACAGAGTCGAGCTCTATGCCTAAAAAGGTCAACTTTGTTGTGAGTCCTATAGTTTTGGCTGGGGACAAAGGGACTCCAAGTGTGGAAAATAGTGCGGTAGTACTTTTGATTGCTGTGGGTGTTGATGACCCTGGCTCTATCAGTAGAAAGTCGTCTAGATAGTGAATAACGGAGTGACACCTGATCATAGTGACTCTGCGAAAATGTCGAAAAGTTTGGGGCTGCTTCGAGAACCGAAAGTGAGTCGTGTTGAGAAGTAATAATTCCCTCACCATTTAACACCGTGTAAGTGCCAGAGTGAGGGGTGTATGGGCAGTAATTTAAAGGCGTTAGTGATGTCTGTTTTGCTGAGCCAGGGTCGATTACCAGATGTAATGATGGACTGTATGGCGTCGTCAATGGTAACATACTGAAGTGAGAATTCGTCTGCTGGAATGAGTGCGTTTATGCTTGGAACAAAAGAGGAGTGCGGTGCCGATAAATCGATAATAAGACGTTTTTTATTAGAATATTTGTGAATAGCAATACCAATAGGGTTAGTGCGCCAGGAGGAAAACGGTGAAGAGGTGAAGGGACCGATCATGAAACCGTTAGTGGTTTCTGCGGAAATGAGAGTGTCTACAGCGACTGGGTCTAAACGTGCAGACTGGAGATTAGGATATTCTAGTGTACCTGGGGGAATGGCTACTATGCCTGTGTGAAACCCTTGTGAGAAACCTGTGGTGAGAAAATCCACCAAGTGCCTGCTGGGGTGAGACCTTAGATAAAAAAACAGGTTGTCGATATTTATGTCTGTTAGTCATTTGTTTGGTGACAACCTGGCTGGACACATGGTCTTGGTATGTGCCCTGAAACATATGGAGCAGATGGGCAATAATCTACAGGCCCTGAAACTGCAGGAGCCTGCGTTGAAATTATTGCACACCTGCGCTTTACCTAAAAAGGAGATGGGCCTACCCAGCTTATCCCGAAGACCACCCACTGGCTTGTTGTGAGGGGTGAAAGTGGAGTGAGGTGTGAACGTGGGGTGAGGGGTGGGAGTGGAGGTGGTGGGATCTGATTCGACGGGACATAAGTCCGCCATGTGGGATGTAGAATTACAGATGGCACAAGCCGGGGGCCTGAGTCCAGCAAAGTGGCGACAGAAAAGTTCTGTGCCCATCTGACCCCAGTTCATTCTAATGTTGAACTGCTTGAGATGGGTCGCCGCCTTCGCTGAAACTGACTTGTGGTAGTCATAGAAGGAAGAGCCCCCGTACTTGATGCCTAGATCCACTACCTTGTGGAGATAGAGATCTAGCTCTTCTCTCCTATGGGGATACACCGTGCAAATGATGTCGCGGTATATCCCGAAAGCTATCACAAACTGGGGGATAGACAATTTTTTATTGAGCCTGGGATCCCTCGTTTTGAGCACGACTGAAATGTCACCATAGTCGTATGCCTTGCTCTCGAGTTTATCCTGAGAGGCTATGAGTAAAGACACCAGACACACATCCTTCCCGTCTAGGATATCTTTCCTGATAGAGTCTGGGACGGAGTGTGCTGGTGACTCGAATGGTGTGATGGCTGTGCCAGGTGCTGGAGGGGGGGAGTATAGGAGGGAATGTAGGTATGGCAGGTACAGCCGTGGTAGAGACTGGGACTTTGGTGTTAGTACCTGAGGAGGAGATGGCGCTCTCCACCTTAGACAGCCTGCTATTGAGGGTTTGTAGATTGGCCAAGATATCTGCTAGGGTATCCTGGGTGGCCGTGCTGTTTCTTGGTGGTTGTCCTTGAGAGCTAGTTCCCGGCCTAGGCTCGGGGACTTGGTGGGTAAGCAGCCTGTAAAGTTCTGCCTTTCTAGCTGTGGCCGGAAAGGGGATTCCCCTGAGCCTAAGCTCGGCCGTGATTTTGGGAATAGTCCATGCTCTCAAGGACGTGGGGGTTGAAAGAGTGAGTGATTCGCCTGGAGACACGGGTCTGATTGGCGTGAATGGTGTTTCTTCTGTCAGTTCTTCGGTTGGAATTGGTTCTTGGGACATTCTAAAAAGGAATGATTATGTGAAAGATATATTAGAAGGGGAGTGAGGTAAGTAGGGGGGGTATGGGGAGTGGTGTATCTGGAAGAACTGGACTGTAATGCTAGATGCCGAGGCGAAAAACTTAACTATTGAATGACTGGATAGGTGAGGCCCTGCTAATGCCAAGTGGCGGTGAGAGGCTCTACCTATGATTTGGCTTATGAGGTAGGTGCCACAGACGTGGTGGCGGGATGTTGGCCTCTCGGTGACGATAAGAGAAATCAAAACGTGTGGCCGTGACAGGTGAGGCCCTAACTAGAGCCCTGTAGTAGGGCATGCGAGGCTTATAACTATGGTTTGGGCGTGGGGCCGTACCTCCGTGTTGAGGTGGGGTGGGGGTGATAGGCCTCGCGGGATCGGATTTCCTGATAGGGTGGGCTAAGGCATTAGCCTGTGCCCTATAGCCAGTTCGATTGTATGCTTAAGGGTAAAGTGAGAGGACTGGAGTGGTGTGTGGATACTAACCTTGACTGGTCGCAAATGGTATCTGGAGCCTCCTGATAAGTGTAGAGAGTCTTGTCTTAATGCTGTCTTTGAGGAAGAATCCTGGGGGTTTAAGACAGATGTTGCTGTATTTATACGTATCGTGATGTCGTATGAATAGTATTGGGAGAAGGTTTGTTAGGGGCGCCACGTGAGATCCTGCATTGAGGGATCTGGGAGGTTTAGGTGTAGGAATGGGATGATTTTAGATATAAGTGAGAAGGCAGAATGAGGCCTTGGGGTAGCGAATGGACGTACTTGAGTAAGGACGTAAGTACCTGAAGGTATGGCTGAGTACCGGGTCAGGTTTTTTGGTGTTTTCTGAGCCTGATGGCCGTACGACCGGATGTCTGTGTAGACAAGTAGTAAAGAGATAACGTATCATGGGTGTAAGCCAGAGGAAAGGTAGTAATGGAGTTGAGACCGCGTGAGGTCTAGTATTGAAAAGAGAGTGAACTATACCTTGGTTTGAAGTACAGAGATTATGTTTAATCGTGGCAGGTTAACTGCGTAGAATCGGTGGAAGCTTAGACTAATACAGGATCTAAGGGTTTAACCAAAGACAATTTCCATATTTAGCTATAGATGTGAAGATAATTGATAAAAACCTGATAACTCAAAGTGATAATAAACCATACCTGTTCCTGTAATAAAAGGACCTTGAAATAACAACTTTAGCGCAGAAAAGCAAGAGACCGATGCAATCTGTAAAAGCCAAAATATGTGACAGGGTGATTTATGTGAAAGGAATAGTACGGATTATGTGTAATGGGTATTACTTGTATGTAGTGTTTAAATGACTTATAACTGAGTGTTTTTTTGTTTGTTTTTTGTGGAAAGAATGGTATTGCTTTTATTAGACACGTATGAAGGTATGAACCATGGTTAAAACAGTATGTTTATTATAGAAAAATACGTAATCGGTTATCAAAGATAGGAAAAACACAAGGCTGGTAGTTAAACCAGATAGAATAACCCCAAACTGATGTGAAGGTATAAGTAATAGTAGGATTCGTGTGATTAGAACTTATGCATGCTTTAGCTTGTAAGAATAGAAATATAACCGAATGTAAATTAGTAAGATGGTGTTCGTGTATTTAACCATACGAATAGGTTAGTACTAAATGACCGAACGGAAAAAGGGAATACAGATAATAATGAGCTTAATACATTAAATATATATTCGGTAGTTTCTGTACGAATATGCTTAAACGATAGTGAAATGAGCCGAACGTTCGTGCGTTTTGGCGTGAATGGAGATTTTAACGAAAAGCATGTATTCGTGTAAATGCGAAAGAGGGAGCCTACCCCTACGTTTTTAGGCCCGAACGGCGGGGAATAGCGAACGCTAATTCCCACGCCTTGCTTACATGAACGTGCCGGTCTCGTGACCGGAAGTCGGGTACCTCGACCGGGGAAAAACCGAGTGGAAGGACCTCGAACGGACGGAGGATTGAACAGGATGTCTGACTGCTGGAAACAGGTACAGTTCTGGCGGGAAGCTGGACCGGAAGTGCTAGTTGCTAAGGACAATCAGCTGAGTGGCAGCGGTTGAGTAGGGGCTGGGAGTTTAAGTAGGGGACTTACTCCTCCCACAAATTCAGGCCTAATGGCCTTTCTACATATATTAATTATATATATATATGATCTAAGTATATATACACATATACATACATACACATAAATGCACATACACTGTCTACGTATATTTTAATATTAATATATATATATATATATATACATATATATATTAATATCAAAGTACACGTAGAATGATATTGAATAAATATATATATATATATATATAATTATCATGTAAATATGTAAAAAAATCAATAAAAAAAATACAAAATAAATAAATAAATAGTGTATATATATATATATATATATGTGTGTAATTTCGTTCTAACTGTATATTAAAATAAGTTTATACGTATATATCACTATATATATCTATACATAAATAAAAATAATTTAAACACATTGATAATTTATACACATACACTAATTGCAATTTTAAAAGCTACAAGTGTGGAAAATTAACCTTTAATTGGCATTTTAAGCTGTTTGTTTCACCTTGTGTGTCTGTAACAAGGCCAAACAGTTAAGGTTATGTAAACTTTTGATCAGGGCCATTTGGGTGATTTAGAAAGGAGCCAGACAACCATATTATAATAATAGGCTTCATATGAGCACTATCCTTCAATATTTTTTTTTTTTTTGCATAATTAGACAGATTTTCAAAATCAATGTCAAAATTGCAAAATTTCTGCCAGGGTATGAATGCTTTTGAGCACATCTGTATATGCTTAAATATATATATATATATATATTCCCTTTTGCTCAGCTGTCCGTATGCACCCATTCGTTTACCGAACCCCCTCAATGTGTGGCCCCTTGTTCGCACCTTTTAATTACCAACCAGCCATGGCTTTTAAACCACACAATGGTTATTAGTTCAGGTGCTTTCCCTGTTTGTATAACTGAATGCACGTGTTCAAACAATTGACGGCCATTTTGTCTCCCAAACGCGGGCAACAGAGTCGTCGTCGACGGTCGTCGACAGAGTGGACTGTTTTCGGATACGCAATCCCACGAATACCCGGTAAACTAGTACTGTTGCCCATCCAACTTCCTGAACAATTAAGAGAACGGTGTTCAGGAGGCATAAACTACCAATTAGGGGAGCATATGTACCCTAACAGCCAGGGAATGGATTTATCAGTGTTCATGTGAGAACCACTGAAAGATGACCGGTCGTTGCCTTGTTTTCTCTGGAACTGTTTTGGGGCATCACCTCGTGGCAGACCGGTCAAAACTTCTTTTGAATGGCGTTCCCAAACCAACAAGGGGATATGAGTGATATTTTGGTAAAGTGTGTGCTCAGTTCCAAGCTTTTCAGTGATATGACTTTCGTGGGGTTCTGAAGTTATTAAAATGTATTTTTTTTTTTTTTTAAATATTGTATATTTTTCATGTACTTGAGAAATAATTAAGTTATAATTTTTTCTCACGCAAATATCTCTCAGGCACAGAGGATCCTGGGAAGAAAAGCCCTGTAATTTTGACTTAGAAATCCCATGCTAAGGGCAATTTATAAAATCCGTGTGTGTCAGAAACAAAATCAGTTTTACCCCTAGAACTGTGTGTCGTCCAATTGCTCCGAAGGAGGTGGGATATTTATTTGGCGTTTTTCTTGCTCCTGAATATACACTTGTGGATCCAGCGGAGAAAAGTCCCTGCTAGGACTAGGGCTCCGCTACATTTGCCATCTGCCGTTCATAAGTGTTTAGGACTGACAAGCAAGTACTGGCAAACAAACCTGACATTGTGGTAGTAGACAAGAAGAAATGGAAGACTGCGGTCATGGTGCATGTGGCAATACCCAGTATAATATCAGGAAGGAGGAACAGAACGACTGAAAGAAGAACTAGAAACGATGGAGAAAGTGAAGGCAGTAGTATTCCCAGTTGTGAGACGATAAGACAATTAATTTTATCTTTTCTAACAGTAATAATTTGAAAAGCTTATCCAAAAGAATTACATTAAGGCTTTATTATCTTAATGATTTAATTGTCATCATATATTCTTCTCTTACTTTTAATATTCAGGATGAATTGCATTAATTTAAAAGAATAGTCTGACAACAGTGCATTTAACTCTTAATAAAATTAGCATTGTCTTTCAGAAAATCAGGAAAGTTTTTTATCCTAAGACCCCTGCGTCTAAATACAACAATAAAACATATTTTTATATGTGGGCAAGACATTTAGATCTTTTAAATGCAAAATTAGAGAACACGTTAACTTGATAAAAAGAAGACTCGAGACACCTATCTCCAGACACTTTCACCAACATCATTATCATTCCTCAGAAGGGATTAGATTAATGGGGATTGAGTCCATACCAGGACCACCTTGAAAAGGCAATTGGGATACAAAATTATGCCAGAGGGAAGCCTACTGGATATATAGACTTAAAACAATATCACCGTATAGACTAAATGAGGGCTTTTCATTCCTGCCATTTGTCTAATATTTCCGTTGTGTATTTTTGAACCACTATGAATCAATTGTGGAACACTATACTGTAAATATTGTACATATAATGTAACTCTACTTACTCTTATTGTTTATAACTTCACTAACTGTCAGTCTTTAAATCCATTGTTAAACCCTTGAGCCATTATACTGTAGTACAACCATAACCCCTAACATTTGCTAGATCCATTTTCTATGTTACTGGCAATACTATTCTATGACCAACTATATTGCATTATATAAGAGTTATGAGTGTTTTTTTTCCAATCTCAACCATCATGGAAATACACCTAATATAATTAAGCACTGTATTTTTTTTCTAGGGGTTGGGGGGGGGCTATCCCCTGTTAAGCTAAGTTAGCTTATGCCATATCTTTTACATGATAATTACATTTGAATACGTTCATACACCAATATATTTTGTGGGTCATAATCTATTTGCCGTCATTGGTCGGCACCTACTTAGCCTCTTCAGTACACCTCCTGGAGTTTACAGTATTGATACTTTGATTTATGACATTGATGGCACTGTGGTCTGTTTTTGCATCTGTTGACTTTGAGTAAGATAGCGATCTACAATTCTTCACCTCTCCATGTTAGTGAACCATTTAGCATAGCACTTATCTTTGATGGACAATTGTGTTTACATTGGGCTTCTTCCGTATTTGTGACAATTAAGCCACTTATGTTCCTTTAAGCCTGCATTTGTTTCTCCGTCCATCCACCTCTGATTGGCCGCATGATACCGCCATCATACAGATGTAGTAACAGACAGACAGACATAGCAATAAATAAAAATCAACCGACATAGCATCATTAAAAATCAACTGTCATAGCGTCAATAAAAATGAACCACCATAGCGTCAATAAAAATCAACAGACATATCATCAGTAAAAATCAACAGACATATCGTCAATAAAAATCAACAGACATAGCATCAGATAAAATCAACAGACATAGCGTCAATAAAAATCAACAGACTTAGCGTCAGTGAAAATCAACAGACATAACTTCAGTAAAAATCAACAGACATGGTATCAATAAAAAATCAACAGACATAGAGTCAATAAAAATCAACAGACAGAGCGTCAGTGAAAATCAACAGATATAGCATCTATAAAAATCAACAGACATAGCTTCAGTAAAAATCAACAGATATGGCATCAATAAAAAATCAACAGACATAGCATCAATAAAAATCAACA
>OW240914.1:16047523-16064127 GCA_933207985.1 Pelobates cultripes
GCTGCAAGGAGACATACACTGGGACACTAAGGGACACTGGGAGACATTATGGCAGACACTGAGACACTAAGGGACACTGTGAGACATTATGGCAGACACTGAGACACTAAGGGACACTGGGAGACATTATGGCACACACTGAGACACTAAGGGACATTGGGAGACATTATGGCAGACACTGAGACACTAAGGGACACTGGGAGACATTATGGCAGACAATGAGACACTAAGGGATGTTGGGAGACATTATGGCAGACACTGAGACACTAAGGGACATTGGGAGTCATTATGGCAGACACTGGGACACTAAGGGACACTGGGAGACATGGCAGACACTGAGACACTAAGGGGCACTGGGAGACATTATGGCAGACACTGAGACACTACGGGACATTGGGAGACATTATGACAGACACTGAGACACTAAGAGACACTGGGAGACATTATGGCAGGCACTGAGACACTAAAGGGTACTGGGAGACATTATGGCAGACACTGAGACACTAAGGGACATTGGGAGACATTATGGCAGACACTGAGACACTAAGGGACATTGGGAGACATTATGGCAGACACTGAGACACTAAGGGGCACTGGGAGACATTATGGCAGACACTGAGACACTAAGGGACACTGGGAGATATTATGGCAGACACTGAGACACTAAGGGGCATTGGGAGATATGACACAGACACATGTTGACACAGTGTCCCCATGTCTCCCAGCCAGTGTCCCTGGTGTCTCAGTGCCCCCTTGTCTCCCAGTGACCCCTAGTCTCCCAGTCTGCCAGTGTCTCACTGTCCCCATGTCTCCTAGTGCCTCCATGTCTCTCATTGCCTAAAGTGTCACAATGTCCCCTAGTGTCTGTGGCCCTGATGTCTCAGTGTCCCCATGTCTCAATGTCCCCCAGCCAGTGTCTCTAGTGTCTGTGTCCCTGGTGTCTGTGTCCCCATGTCTTCAAGTGTCCCCTATTTTCCCATTGTCCTCATGTGTCCCAGCCAGAGTCCTCTAGTCTTCCAGTGTCACTTGTGTCTCCATGTCCCTAGGTCTCCCCATTTCCCTAGGTCTCCCCATATTACTAGTGTCCTAGTGACATGGGGACCCTGTGATACATGGGGACACAGGGAGACATGGGGCATTGAGACACTGTGATACATAGGATCACTGGAAGACCTGGGAACACGACACTAGGGGACACTGGGAGGCATGGAGCATTGAGACACTGATACATAGGAACACTGAGACCTGGAGTAATCGACACATGGGGGCACTGGGAGACATAGGGGCACTGGGAGACTAGAGGACTCTGGCTGGGACACAGATGGGAGGAATCCATCTATACAGCAGAATCAAACTAATAGGTTTTTTTTGTGATTTTACAGCATTTTCTCTTATGTCACTCCTTTTTTTCCAAGAAAGGTGGCAACCCTAACTACTTTTCACATACTCTTACTTAAGTATGGAAACTTAAGTGGGATGTATGGGAACAAAACTTGTGTGGACTGGCTGACAATGAATATAGTTAAAGGGACACTATAGTCACCAGAACAACTACAACTTATTGAATTTGTTCTGGTGAGTAGAATCATTACCGTCAGGCTTTTTGCTGTAAAGACTGTCTTTTCAGAGAAAATGCAGTCTTTACATTACATCCTAGTGATAACTTCACTGGCCACTCCTTAGATGACTGTTAGAGATCCTTCCTGGGTCATGGCTGCCTAAAATGCATCCAAACATTCAGTGTCTCCTCCCTCTGCATGCAGACACTGAACTTTCCTCATAGAGATTCATTAATTAAATTCATCTATATAAGGAGATGCTGATTGGTCAGGGCTGTGTTTGAATCATGCTCGCTCTGACCCTGATCTGCCTCTTTGTCAGTCTCAGCCAATCCTATGGGGAAGCACAATGATTGGATCAGGCCCCCACTTCTAATGATGTCAGCAGACTGCTTGTTTTTATGAGTCTAACAGCATGCAGAGTTACAGCTTCAGGCTTGAATATAGTAAGATTTTGCTATATTTATGGAGACATGAGGGGAACAGGGGGGCTAGATGGTGGTGTTAACACTATAGGGTCATGAATTCATGTTTGTGTTCCTGACCCTAAAGTGATCCTTTAAGGTAATGCTAACTTTGGTCTCTCTAACACTGTGGCATGTTCCCTTTCTTCTACACTCGCTACATACAGCTTTTCTCTGTCCCAGACCATATACCAGGAGCTTCTGCCTGCTAGTAAGAAGGTAAGGAGACAAGTGGACCAGCGAGTGCTAGGGGACAGTCCTTAGAAAGCATTGAGCGAGCGCATCATTAGATGCATTTATGCCAAGCTCAGGGTGCTGTCTGCATAGTATGCCCTTAGTTGGCCAGCTGCATGATTGGCAGGCAGCCTGACATGCATTCATGCCAGGCTGGCCTTCTAATTCTTTGAGCAGACATGTCCTCTTTTTGGGCATGTTCGCCCCTTTTGGCAGGTTACGTGATTACGTGATTTGTGTCAGTGGCACACCCTTTTACCATGCTTATTGACTTCCTGCTTGACTGGACACTGCTGTTAGGGGTTATGGATTTACTTGTAAGATGAAAACATAAATTAGAGAGAGATTAGCCTAGGGTTTGTGTTTTCTTATAGCTGCTGTTTTCTTTCTCTCCAGCACCATATCCATCAGATACATGATGCTTGGGAGTGTTTTACTGTTTTTGGTCGATATAATTCTGCAATTAGGCCTGTCATAATTGTCAGCACCAGGCCCACTGGGCTCTTAATCTGGCCCTGCATGAACAGTCCTGTCCAGTCCTGCCCCTGTCTAGTTAATGTTCCCTTATGTATTGTGTACATGTTTTGGGTTTAGCTTTCTGTCCTGCTCTGGTTCTGGGTTCTATTAGTTCTGTCTTGTTTCCATGTTTGGTGCCTATCTCTAGTCTTGCATTATTTTCTGTAATTTTCATTCTTGCTGCAGAGCCTCCCTATTCAGCTCCTGGGAGGTCCGCTTATTTCCATGCTCCTAGTTCCTGGGTTCCGCTGTAGCTGATTCAGGGTTCTGGTTTGTGGCCGCACAAACGCTGGGGCTCAACGCCAGAGGACGTGTAGTTACCCTGCACCAGTCCCTGATAGTCCATTACCACGCTGAGACTCCCAACTTTCCATACCGCCATCCGTGACAACCCCTAAATCACAAACAAAATGCCAAACGTCCGACTACCCTGCATGCAGAGTTTGCCGCTTATTAGCCTCCCAGAAGATGCGGATTGCATTTAACCGCAGTTTAATTGACGAACGGCAGGGTGGTCGTCGTTCGTATGAACAAATGCGTGGCGGTGGCCATTTTATACTGCCGAATGCCCAGCAGTGTTTGTCGTTTCGGTCACTGTTTTACACGAACACCGCTGGAACCTCCAGACTTTCATCCGTTCGTTTATAAACATAGGAACGCAACATTGATCAGTACCTACATACTGACGAACTAGACCGACCCTGATGGCTAAAAAGTATGGAACTAATCCTGGACTGAGTTATGCCGACTGGTCGTTGAGAACACTTTAACCCAATGGCAATCCAACTGTATTCGTGAGATCTGAGCGCTTTTCGGATATATTGAGCGCTCAGATCCAAGCTGTCTGGGGATGTCAGGTATACCTAACATTCATGCTGCCGCCGGAACCCACTTCCGGGTTCACTGCGCTTAGCCCCGCCCCTTTCTCTGACGCGGTCCTTCCACGATACTTAGGAAGACCGCGCCAGATTCAAAGGGCTGGATTATTCACTCAGGTGCGGCAGTGAGATCAGCTGCTCTACTCGATGCTACCGGCTCCATCTCTCAGACCTCGGCTTGTAAACGGATTTCTACCTTCTCATCTCTCAGACCTCGGCTTATAAACGGAATTCTACCTTCTCCTCTCCCAGACCTCGGCTTGTAAACGGATTTCTACCTTCTCCTCTCTCAGACCTCGGCTTGGACAAATGGACTTCCTTTCTCTCACTACTAAACTGCAGTTTGTTAAAAGAGACTCCCTCCTCTTCCTCCATTGGGTGCAATTAACCCTTCCAGTGCCAGAGTGCTTCTAAGTTAAGTAAATCTTTTGTCAAGGAAAGCAAGTCATATCAATTAATTATAGTATTTAATTTCTTTAAACTCTCTGTTGACAAATAAGGATTGCTGCTAAGGCTAAAACTTCATTATTAAAATTCAAGTCGGAACTAACTTGGCATTTTCCTGATTATTATTTAAAGATACAGTCCACTGATTTCACTCCAATATAATAGGAGGTGAAACTTACTGTTCCTGCCCTCAGAAAATTCTGCAGTTGAGTTCCAATTAAAGAGGTATTACACAAAAAGCATCACAGAATAATCCAGCCAATTTCAATGGAACCAACAGATATTAACTCACAAGTTTCTGCCCTAACCAATAGAGTGGATACGATTGCTCAAGGGTTACAGGAACTGCAAATCACAAATGAGAGAATATTAACCTATGTTAGAGACATGCAAGGCCATCTTCCTCATGCCGCTCTTCAATCGGCAGGTGATCCTGCTGTGTGTAATCCAGAAAAATTTTATGGAGATAGAACAAAGTACAGAGAGTTTTTGAATTCTTGCAAACTTCTGATAGCTTTAAAACCTAGATCTTATCTCACTGAAAGATCAAAAGTTTGTTCAGTAATTTCTTTTTTAAGAGGTGAACCTATGGCATGGGCCCATTCCTTTTTAGAAAATGATGATCCCATATTAGATTCATTGCATGAATTCTTTGAAGCTATGTCTTTATTATATGAAGATCCTTATAAACAGGCTACTGCTGATTTAAACATCAGAACTCTCCACCAAAAGAACAGACCTGTTGAAGATTATATTGCAGAATTTAAAAGATGGGCTACAGAAACCCAATGGAATGACATCACTCTACGCAATCAATTCCGTCTCGGATTATCAGAAGCTGTGAAAGATGAACTCTCGCGTACTGAACTTACTCCCACCCTAAATGCATTGATTCAACTTTCCATTAGTATTGACAGACGTCTAAGAGAAAGAAGGGCTGAAAAAGTTCACACTACTTCTAACTGGAGAAAACATTTTACTACTCCAAAAATTCCTGAAAAATCTCTTCCTCACAATGAACCTATGGAAGTTGGTATAATAAGAAGCCCTCTTACTTCGGAAGAAAGGGTAAGAAGGAGACAACTAAAATTGTGCATGTATTGTGCTTCAAAAGAACATCTAATCCCAGAATGTCCCCTACTAATCCATTCGAAAGCTTCATTCATCTACTTCTATATTGAACGTTCTTCAAAAAAGGAAAACATCTACTTATTTTTCTATATCTCTCATATTAGAGTGGGATACAAAAAGAATCGTGACTGAAGCCATTATTGATTCTGGTGCTAATGGAACCTTCCTTGATTTTTCTTTTGTTGCAAATAATAAAATTCCGTGTGTTCAAAAAACCAATTTTATTCCAATCAGAGTTATTGATGGTTTATTTATATCCTCAGGACCCATAAAAGATGAGACAATTCCTCTAAGAATGATTACCAATAACGTACATACAGAATTCCTTACATTTGATGTTATTAAATCTCCAATTTATCCCGTCATTCTAGGAATTAATTGGTTAAAAACTCATGATCCTTTAATTAAATGGTCACCCTTTTCCATTTCTTTTCCTTCTGACTTTTGCAAAAAAACCTGCTTCCAACATATTCCTATTCTCCAAACTACTCAGGAATCAATTATACCTCCATTCTACTCAGACTTTTCAGATGTCTTTTGTAAAAAAGAAGCGGAAACACTTCCACCTCATCGAGCATATGATTGCCCAATAGATCTAATACCTGGTGCTCCCATTCCTTATGGACACATTTATCCACTTTCTGAAAAGGAATTGCAGACCTTAAAAGAATATCTTAATGAAAATTTACGTAAAGGATTCATCAGACCCTCGACTTCACCGGCTGCCTCTAGTATATTTTTTGTGAGGAATAAGGACCAAACCATCCGACCCATTATAGATTACAGAGCCTTAAATAAAATAACCATAAAAAAACGTTATCCTCTTCCACTAATAAATGAATTAATTGAAAGGTTAAGAACTGCAACTATATTCACTAAACTCGACCTCTGAGGCGCATATAACCTCATTAGAATAAAACAGGATGATGAATGGAAGACCGCCTTCCGGACTAGGTATGGTCTTTACGAATATCTAGTGATGCCTTTTGGGCTTTGTAATGCCCCTGCAACATTCCAACATTTTATAAATGATATCTTTAGAGATCTTTTGGATGTTTGTGTTATTATCTACTTAGATGATATTCTAATATATTCTAACAATTTGGATGAACATAGGAAGCATGTAAGATGGGTTCTATCTAGATTGAGAACTCACAAATTATACGCTAAACCAGAGAAATGTCTTTTTGAAGTTACTGAACTCTCCTTTCTTGGATACATTATTTCACCTCATTCTCTGAAAATGGATAACTCTAAAATCGAATGTATTATTAACTGGCCCATTCCTACTACTACAAAAGAATTGCAACGATTTCTTGGATTTGCAAACTTCTATAGAAAATTCATTAGAAACTACTCAGAGGTATCACATCCACTTAACCACCTTAACAGTACTAAACGTCCTTTCAAATGGAATAAAGACGCACAAGCTGCCTTCGACAGTTTAAAAAAAAGATTTACAACTGCACCTATTCTACAGCTACCTAATCCAACATTCTTGTATGTCCAGAAGTCGATGCATCAGATTCAGCTATTGGAGCAGTTCTTTCTCAGCAAAAGACTCCTCAAGATCCACTTCATCCAGTCGCATTCTTTTCAAGATCCTTGAGCTCTGCTGAAAAAAATTATCCAATTGGTGAAAAGGAATTATTAAGTGTTAAAGCTGCCTTTGAAAATTGGCGCCATCTATTAGAAGATACAAAACAACCTATCATAGTCTATACAGACCATAAAAATCTTGAATATCTTTATACTAATAAAACCCTTACGGCTAGACAAGTTAGATGGAACCTATTTTTTAACCGGTTTAACTTCCAATTAATATACAGACCTGGAAATAGAAATAAAAAGGCTGACGCTCTTTCTCGAATTCCTTCTAAAACTTCTATTGATGTTTATCCTCCTAACAAAATAATAGGGATCCTCTCTTCTCTTCAGGATGACTTAAGGAACTTGAATCAAAAGGATCTTGAACTTCCCAAAACACCTAATTTAACAAAAAAGGATGGTATATTTTACTTTAAAAATAGAATTTATATTCCTCCCATTCTTAGGAACAAATTACTCAAAATGGTTCATGATTCACCCCTAGCTGGACATCCTGGAATAAAGAAAACTCTTGAACTAACTTCACGATATTATTGGTGGCCTCGCCAAGATAGAACCATTGAATTATATGTCAAAACTTGTCCTATCTGTCAAAGGTCCAAATCTGAACATAATCAACCTTTTGGATTACTACTTAACTTACCCATTCCAGAAAAACCTTGGCAATCCATTTCTATGGATTTTCTCGTTGACCTTCCACCATCTCGACATTTCACCACTATTCTTGTTGTTGTGGACCGCTTCACAAAAATGTCCCATTTCATCTCTTTAAAAAAATTACCCTCCTCCGTAGAATTGTCCAAAGTCTTTATTGATAATATTATAAAACTCCATGGTCTTCCAGAAGAAATTATTTCTGATAGGGGGACACAATTTACCTCCAAATTCTGGAAGGAGATGTGTCTCTCTCTTCAAATTCAACGCAAACTCTCTTCCGCCTATCATCCCCAAACTAATGGGCAAACAGAGAGAGTTAATCAATGTCTGGAACAATATCTCCGATGTTATTGTTCATACCTGCAAGATGACTGGACCACATGGTTACCTATGGCTGAATTTTCTTACAACAATACCATTCATTCTAGTACGAAAATGACTCCTTTCTTCTCCAACTATGGTTTTCATCCGTCCTCATTTCCCATCCAAACTATTACTTCATCCAATCCTACGGTTACATCAAAAAATGAATTTATGTCCTCTCTATTCCTCAAATTACGGGAGAATCTTCAACTCGCTCAAAACTACCAGAAAAAGTTTTTTGACAATAGAAGAAGAATTCCCCCTCCTTACAAAGTAGGGGATCTTGTCTGGCTCTCTTCAAAAAATATTACCACAAACCGTCCTTCAAAGAAATTGAGCTCTCTTTTTCTTGGTCCTTTTCAAATAACTACAATCATCAATGATAACGTTGTTAAATTAAAACTTCCTCCAAGTTTTAAACTTCATCCAGTATTCCATGTCTCTTTGCTTAAACCACACATCCCTGATCCTTTCCATAGAGAAATAGTAACAACTCCTGAACCTATCATCGTCCAAGGTGAAGAAGAATATGAAATTCATAAGATTTTGGATTCTCGTATCCACCGTGGCTCTTTACAATACCTTATCAGATGGAAAGGTTATGGAGTTGATGAAGATACCTGGGAAGATTCATCTAATGTTCATGCAAAGAGATTAATTGATGCTTTTCACAAACGCTACCCCTTTAAACCGAAATAAGTGCACCCAGAGGATGCCCCATGAGAAGGGGGTACTGTCAGGTATACCTAACATTCATGCTGCCGCCGGAACCCACTTCCGGGTTCACGGCGCTTAGCTCCGCCCCTTTTTTCTGACGCGGTCTTTCCACGATACTTAGGAAGACCGCGCCAGATTCAAAGGGCTGGATTATTCACTCAGGTGCGGCAGTGAGATCAGCTGCTCTACTCGATGCTACCGGCTCCATCTCTCAGACCTCGGCTTGTAAACGGATTTCTACCTTCTCATCTCTCAGACCTCGGGTTATAAACGGAATTCTACCTTCTCCTCTCCCAGACCTCGGCTTGTAAACGGATTTCTACCTTCTCCTCTCTCAGACCTCGGCTTGGACAAATGGACTTCCTTTCTCTCACTACTAAACTGCAGTTTGTTAAAAGAGACTCCCTCCTCTTCCTCCATTGGGTGCAATTAACCCTTCCAGTGCCAGAGTGCTTCTAAGTTAAGTAAATCTTTTGTCAAGGAAAGCAAGTCATATCAATTAATTATAGTATTTAATTTCTTTAAACTCTCTGTTGACAAATAAGGATTGCTGCTAAGGCTAAAACTTCATTATTAAAATTCAAGTCGGAACTAACTTGGCATTTTCCTGATTATTATTTAAAGATACAGTCCACTGATTTCACTCCAATATAATAGGAGGTGAAACTTACTGTTCCTGCCCTCAGAAAATTCTGCAGTTGAGTTCCAATTAAAGAGGTATTACACAAAAAGCATCACAGAATAATCCAGCCAATTTCAATGGAACCAACAGATATTAACTCACAAGTTTCTGCCCTAACCAATAGAGTGGATACGATTGCTCAAGGGTTACAGGAACTGCAAATCACAAATGAGAGAATATTAACCTATGTTAGAGACATGCAAGGCCATCTTCCTCATGCCGCTCTTCAATCGGCAGGTGATCCTGCTGTGTGTAATCCAGAAAAATTTTATGGAGATAGAACAAAGTACAGAGAGTTTTTGAATTCTTGCAAACTTCTGATAGCTTTAAAACCTAGATCTTATCTCACTGAAAGATCAAAAGTTTGTTCAGTAATTTCTTTTTTAAGAGGTGAACCTATGGCATGGGCCCATTCCTTTTTAGAAAATGATGATCCCATATTAGATTCATTGCATGAATTCTTTGAAGCTATGTCTTTATTATATGAAGATCCTTATAAACAGGCTACTGCTGATTTAAACATCAGAACTCTCCACCAAAAGAACAGACCTGTTGAAGATTATATTGCAGAATTTAAAAGATGGGCTACAGAAACCCAATGGAATGACATCACTCTACGCAATCAATTCCGTCTCGGATTATCAGAAGCTGTGAAAGATGAACTCTCGCGTACTGAACTTACTCCCACCCTAAATGCATTGATTCAACTTTCCATTAGTATTGACAGACGTCTAAGAGAAAGAAGGGCTGAAAAAGTTCACACTACTTCTAACTGGAGAAAACATTTTACTACTCCAAAAATTCCTGAAAAATCTCTTCCTCACAATGAACCTATGGAAGTTGGTATAATAAGAAGCCCTCTTACTTCGGAAGAAAGGGTAAGAAGGAGACAACTAAAATTGTGCATGTATTGTGCTTCAAAAGAACATCTAATCCCAGAATGTCCCCTACTAATCCATTCGAAAGCTTCATTCATCTACTTCTATATTGAACGTTCTTCAAAAAAGGAAAACATCTACTTATTTTTCTATATCTCTCATATTAGAGTGGGATACAAAAAGAATCGTGACTGAAGCCATTATTGATTCTGGTGCTAATGGAACCTTCCTTGATTTTTCTTTTGTTGCAAATAATAAAATTCCGTGTGTTCAAAAAACCAATTTTATTCCAATCAGAGTTATTGATGGTTTATTTATATCCTCAGGACCCATAAAAGATGAGACAATTCCTCTAAGAATGATTACCAATAACGTACATACAGAATTCCTTACATTTGATGTTATTAAATCTCCACTTTATCCCGTCATTCTAGGAATTAATTGGTTAAAACTCATGATCCTTTAATTAAATGGTCACCCTTTTCCATTTCTTTTCCTTCTGACTTTTGCAAAAAAACCTGCTTCCAACATATTCCTATTCTCCAAACTACTCAGGAATCAATTATACCTCCATTCTACTCAGACTTTTCAGATGTCTTTTGTAAAAAAGAAGCGGAAACACTTCCACCTCATCGAGCATATGATTGCCCAATAGATCTAATACCTGGTGCTCCCATTCCTTATGGACACATTTATCCACTTTCTGAAAAGGAATTGCAGACCTTAAAAGAATATCTTAATGAAAATTTACGTAAAGGATTCATCAGACCCTCGACTTCACCGGCTGCCTCTAGTATATTTTTTGTGAGGAATAAGGACCAAACCATCCGACCCATTATAGATTACAGAGCCTTAAATAAAATAACCATAAAAAAACGTTATCCTCTTCCACTAATAAATGAATTAATTGAAAGGTTAAGAACTGCAACTATATTCACTAAACTCGACCTCTGAGGCGCATATAACCTCATTAGAATAAAACAGGATGATGAATGGAAGACCGCCTTCCGGACTAGGTATGGTCTTTACGAATATCTAGTGATGCCTTTTGGGCTTTGTAATGCCCCTGCAACATTCCAACATTTTATAAATGATATCTTTAGAGATCTTTTGGATGTTTGTGTTATTATCTACTTAGATGATATTCTAATATATTCTAACAATTTGGATGAGCATAGGAAGCATGTAAGATGGGTTCTATCTAGATTGAGAACTCACAAATTATACGCTAAACCAGAGAAATGTCTTTTTGAAGTTACTGAACTCTCCTTTCTTGGATACATTATTTCACCTCATTCTCTGAAAATGGATAACTCTAAAATCGAATGTATTATTAACTGGCCCATTCCTACTACTACAAAAGAATTGCAACGATTTCTTGGATTTGCAAACTTCTATAGAAAATTCATTAGAAACTACTCAGAGGTATCACATCCACTTAACCACCTTAACAGTACTAAACGTCCTTTCAAATGGAATAAAGACGCACAAGCTGCCTTCGACAGTTTAAAAAAAAGATTTACAACTGCACCTATTCTACAGCTACCTAATCCAACATTCTTGTATGTCCAGAAGTCGATGCATCAGATTCAGCTATTGGAGCAGTTCTTTCTCAGCAAAAGACTCCTCAAGATCCACTTCATCCAGTCGCATTCTTTTCAAGATCCTTGAGCTCTGCTGAAAAAAATTATCCAATTGGTGAAAAGGAATTATTAAGTGTTAAAGCTGCCTTTGAAAATTGGCGCCATCTATTAGAAGATACAAAACAACCTATCATAGTCTATACAGACCATAAAAATCTTGAATATCTTTATACTAATAAAACCCTTACGGCTAGACAAGTTAGATGGAACCTATTTTTTAACCGGTTTAACTTCCAATTAATATACAGACCTGGAAATAGAAATAAAAAGGCTGACGCTCTTTCTCGAATTCCTTCTAAAACTTCTATTGATGTTTATCCTCCTAACAAAATAATAGGGATCCTCTCTTCTCTTCAGGATGACTTAAGGAACTTGAATCAAAAGGATCTTGAACTTCCCAAAACACCTAATTTAACAAAAAAGGATGGTATATTTTACTTTAAAAATAGAATTTATATTCCTCCCATTCTTAGGAACAAATTACTCAAAATGGTTCATGATTCACCCCTAGCTGGACATCCTGGAATAAAGAAAACTCTTGAACTAACTTCACGATATTATTGGTGGCCTCGCCAAGATAGAACCATTGAATTATATGTCAAAACTTGTCCTATCTGTCAAAGGTCCAAATCTGAACATAATCAACCTTTTGGATTACTACTTAACTTACCCATTCCAGAAAAACCTTGGCAATCCATTTCTATGGATTTTCTCGTTGACCTTCCACCATCTCGACATTTCACCACTATTCTTGTTGTTGTGGACCGCTTCACAAAAATGTCCCATTTCATCTCTTTAAAAAAATTACCCTCCTCCGTAGAATTGTCCAAAGTCTTTATTGATAATATTATAAAACTCCATGGTCTTCCAGAAGAAATTATTTCTGATAGGGGGACACAATTTACCTCCAAATTCTGGAAGGAGATGTGTCTCTCTCTTCAAATTCAACGCAAACTCTCTTCGCCTATCATCCCCAAACTAATGGGCAAACAGAGAGAGTTAATCAATGTCTGGAACAATATCTCCGATGTTATTGTTCATACCTGCAAGATGACTGGACCACATGGTTACCTATGGCTGAATTTTCTTACAACAATACCATTCATTCTAGTACGAAAATGACTCCTTTCTTCTCCAACTATGGTTTTCATCCGTCCTCATTTCCCATCCAAACTATTACTTCATCCAATCCTACGGTTACATCAAAAAATGAATTTATGTCCTCTCTATTCCTCAAATTACGGGAGAATCTTCAACTCGCTCAAAACTACCAGAAAAAGTTTTTTGACAATAGAAGAAGAATTCCCCCTCCTTACAAAGTAGGGGATCTTGTCTGGCTCTCTTCAAAAAATATTACCACAAACCGTCCTTCAAAGAAATTGAGCTCTCTTTTTCTTGGTCCTTTTCAAATAACTACAATCATCAATGATAACGTTGTTAAATTAAAACTTCCTCCAAGTTTTAAACTTCATCCAGTATTCCATGTCTCTTTGCTTAAACCACACATCCCTGATCCTTTCCATAGAGAAATAGTAACAACTCCTGAACCTATCATCGTCCAAGGTGAAGAAGAATATGAAATTCATAAGATTTTGGATTCTCGTATCCACCGTGGCTCTTTACAATACCTTATCAGATGGAAAGGTTATGGAGTTGATGAAGATACCTGGGAAGATTCATCTAATGTTCATGCAAAGAGATTAATTGATGCTTTTCACAAACGCTACCCCTTTAAACCGAAATAAGTGCACCCAGAGGATGCCCCATGAGAAGGGGGTACTGTCAGGTATACCTAACATTCATGCTGCCGCCGGAACCCACTTCCGGGTTCACGGCGCTTAGCTCCGCCCCTTTTTTCTGACGCGGTCTTTCCACGATACTTAGGAAGACCGCGCCAGATTCAAAGTGCTGGATTATTCACTCAGGTGCGGCAGTGAGATCAGCTGCTCTACTCGATGCTACCGGCTCCACTCTCAGACCTCGGCTTGTAAACGGATTTCTACCTTCTCATCTCTCAGACCTCGGCTTATAAACGGAATTCTACCTTCTCCTCTCCCAGACCTCGGCTTGTAAACGGATTTCTACCTTCTCCTCTCTCAGACCTCGGCTTGGACAAACGGACTTCCTTTCTCTCACTACTAAACTGCAGTTTGTTAAAAGAGACTCCCTCCTCTTCCTCCATTGGGTGCAATTAACCCTTCCAGTGCCAGAGTGCTTCTAAGTTAAGTAAATCTTTTGTCAAGGAAAGCAAGTCATATCAATTAATTATAGTATTTAATTTCTTTAAACTCTCTGTTGACAAATAAGGATTGCTGCTAAGGCTAAAACTTCATTATTAAAATTCAAGTCGGAACTAACTTGGCATTTTCCTGATTATTATTTAAAGATACAGTCCACTGATTTCACTCCAATATAATTGGAGGTGAAACTTACTGTTCCTGCCCTCAGAAAATTCTGCAGTTGAGTTCCAATTAAAGAGGTATTACACAAAAGCATCACAGGGGATATGTTGAACATGGGGGTTGAATTATGTATGATATGTATTTTAATGTGGTTTTGTTAACGTCTTAACTTTTCTGTTAACTGGAGATAATTAAGTTACAATGGTCACTTAAGCCAATTATATCCAGGATAGAGGGGAGGGTTTAGAAAAATGCACTTTGTTATGATTGGTTCATGTTACCTGTGTTTCAGTGCCCCACCAGGTCCAGTGGGTGTTCCCTGGCCTGGAAAAACTTATATAAAGCTAAAGCATGTACCCATTAAAATCAGTCTTCTTACCCTCAACTCGCAGCCTCAACTCATGTTGTAGGGAAATGATAATAACTCTGCTCAGAACTACAAGAACTTTCTACACTTCCAGGGATATCGGTAGTTGCTGAATTGGGGCTCTTTGCCGCTCTCCCAGCTTGGGGACAAGGAGATCCAGGCGGTCAAAATTTCAGCTAGCCTGGGGCAACCATAACAATAATAAAATATCCAACTAGGACTCAACAAAGGAACTAACAACAAGAAATGAAAATAGTACTACTGAAAAAATAATAATCGAAATACACCTTAAAAATAAAGGGAATTGATTTAGGCTATAATAGCCCACTGATGTAAGTTGTTGACTGACACCTAAGTAAATAGCCAAATGTGTGGAAATTATTGTGTCATAATGTCAAACATTGCACTGCTTAAAATATATATAGCAATTGAACACACTTGCACTAGCAAAGCGATATGTTGTGAATACTAGATTGCTAACTACTCTGCAAACACTAGTAAAGTGATTAAAGAGATGCTTGGTAAAATTGAAACAATACAGGAAGCATGCAAATTGACTCTCTACTTGCTAGTTTCAATAAGAACTACACTCTATAATCAATCTAACTGCATTGAAACATGCAGTGCATAGGAATTATAAGCTGATCGTACGATATAGCTATTAAACAGATAATACTGAATTGGGTTGTGATCGAACTTAGTGCATTTTAAAATTTAGTGCAACAGTATCATCTTGAACTAAAGAGCTACAATCATGAATGTAAGGAATGGTGCAATAATTGTTATGCACAATGTAGTTAGATGGTAGCAGGGCGATGTGATCGGTCTGTTGCTGTATTTCAGAATTGGGTGCAAAGGTATCCCGAGCTAAATAGCTCACAGTGTGATTTGATGGTTGAAATGGAGGAATACAGGCATACGGGATTGGAAAGGAATATAAGTTAAATAGCTTGCCCCAAGACATGCATTTCGCTTATTCAGCCCCCTCTGATGAGCAGAATAAGCAAAACCCACGTCAGGGTCATCTTTGATCTCATTAGCATCTCACCAACGAACTGCTATCAGGCATTCTATCTGGACTACTTCTGCATAGTAGGGATTCATCTTAGTCATTCTGTGTGATTACATTTATTAATTCAACAATATTAGGTTTTACATCTACCGACTTTATTTATTTTCGGGTGTTGGGTAAGCTACTTCCCAAGACAGGATAGGATCTCATACCATTACTCGGCTGATTAACTGCCCTTCGACGCCTTCAATGAATTCAAGGAAGCGAAGGAGGGCATTGATGACTTCCTACAGGACTTCAAGCGCCAGTGTCTCTTACAAGAGGTGTGCCCCGCAGACTGGATTACCATCCTAGCTCGGAAGCTAGCTGAGAAGGTGTCGGAGGCTTACCGGGACATACCCGTGGACAAATTCCAGGAGTACGACTTCATGAAACAAGATCTGCTAGTCCTATATGCCATAACCCCAGAGGTATACCGCAGGAAGTTCAAGGTGACGAAGAAAAGGGAGAAGGATTCACATGCGGCGTGGGCCTGCTGCATCAACCGAGCCACTCAGCATTGGATGAACTCGCAACAGGCAAAGTCTCTGGAAGAGATCATCCAGCTGTTCATGCTGGAGCACTTTTACAATGGGCTCCCGAACGAGGTGAAGGAATGGGTGAGAGACAGTTTGGCGGGCCGATGAGTATGCAGATACCTGAAGGCCCCAACACCTCTCCCAGCTACTGACCCCCTCCAAGACTTTTTCCACCACCTTCACCTGGCACAACAGTCCCGCTCCGAGGCTCCACTGTTAAGACATCAGTGTGCACCGACCGGAGCGGACCGGCGATGCTTTCAGAGCTATGCTGCCATTGAAAAGGAGTGCCTGATGGTGGTGTGGGTTCTCAAGAAACTGCAGCCTGTCAGGATCTTACCTGAGTTGGGAGTCTGTAGCGCAGATATGTTGCTCAACCTTGCAAATAAACACATGCCAAGGTGGTCAGGTAAGAATTTACCTGTCCTGTGAGTCTGTGCATGGGGGCTGTGCAGGATGAAGTTCCAA
>OW240914.1:16064500-16082639 GCA_933207985.1 Pelobates cultripes
CACAGCAGGATCAAAGACTTGATAAGGTTCACAGGGTGAGGCTCAGCTTATATACCCTGCTGATATCTGGTCAGGTGAAGCACAGCAATTGTCAAAGTCCAGCCCCCAGTGCTGCAGACAAGCCAGGATGAACAGGAGTGGAAAAACTCACAACACACAACTGATGTGGCTCAAAGGTAGAATGCAGGCCCAGGACTGCAAAGCTCCCAGGTTCAAATCCCCTGTTGGGCACTTCAGGAGCAGCCACGTCTGGCTGTCTGGATGTGATGGTGAGAACCATAACATAGCCCTACCTATCTGGACAGCCATTCACCTTGCTCACGTATCACAACCCGTTGGTGTGGCTTAACCGGGTCTCTGGCGACAATGCCAGGCTGTTATGGTGGTGTCTGGCCATACAACCATATCACTTTATGATTCATTACAGACCCAGTAAGGAAAACACAAACGCAGATGGGTTGTCAAGACAGATGTCCCTGGAGAAGTTTTTTTAGTTTTTATTACATTTTTCTTTCGGTTTTTCACTAATTTCTATGTAATCCGTTCTGGAATTGTCAGGTAGACTGTATTTAAATTGTAGTTTTTCGACAAAAAGAATGGGATTTCCCTTTAAGATATCATACAAATGTGTTATAGATATAACTATGCTGAAAGTTTATATTTATAGAAGGTAAATGATCACTTAACAGTGCTCATTTATAAACCTAACCTTGGATTTTTACTCTTAAAAATAATATTAAAAGCCTTAAGTGTGGTTCTAGTAGATCAAAACATGGTGGTGGTTTTGGTCCTCTTTCCCAGATTGTCATAATGCAACCTTTAGGGAGAATTGCAACACATTAGTTTCCTAGCCATCTGGGCTTATTGTTATGTATGTTAAAACCAACTGCTGTAGTAGCATTAGTGGCAAAGTAATATTTATGGGCGTCTGGTACACCAATGCCACCGTTAGATTTGTGTTGCTGTAAGGATGTTAATTTAATTCTACCAGGTTTGTTGTTCCATATGAACTTTAGCATAACTGAATTTATTTTTGAGAAAAAAAATGGTATAGACAGGGGTATGCTCCTAAAGTAGTATAAAAAATTTGGGAGGATTGTCATGTTAATAGATGATACTATTTCCAACCAAGAGAGTTCCATTCCACACCATCTCGCCATCTCCTTTTGTAAGTCGGGCCATTCTTTTTTTTTTAAGTTATACATGTTCATATTGGTTAAATTTGTGCATAGATTGATGCCTAAGTATTCTAAATAGTACACTCTCCATCATAAGGATACACTATTTTTAAAATTACCAGGTCTAAAATTATTAATATGAAGTGGAAGGGATTTGTTCAATTTATAATATGAAACCTCTCCGAATTGTTTTAAAATATCTTTTAAATAAATTAATTATGAAGTTGGGTTTTTGAGAGCCAAAATAATATCATCTGCAAATTATTCAATCTTATGAACTGAATCTCCAACTTCAATTCCCTCTATCTCAGGAGTAGTTCTTATCAATTCTGCCAACGGCGCCATCGCTAATACAAACAAAAGGGGAGATAGAGGGCAGCCTTGTCTTGTTCCATTCATAATAGAGAATTTTTCTGATTTGAAGCCTGAAACCGATACATGAGCTGTATTACCATATAAGGCAAAATTGCTTTAATGAAAGATGAGGGAACATTACATTTTTAGCAAAGTTTTCCATAAATAACCCCAAAGTATCCTATCGCCTAACGCCTTCTCCGCATCTAAGGATAACAGCAGTCAAGGCATCTTGATGGAATTAATATGCTGAATTAGATTGATAAACCTTCTTGTGCCATCAGGAGCGGTCTTCCATGCACAAACCCTACTTGGTCTCTATTAGTTATAGATGTGATAACTTTAGCCAATCTGTTGGCCAAAACTTTAGCGTACATTTTTGTGTTTATTAGCGATATGGGGCAGAAGTCAGCGCATTTATCGGGAGTTTTGCCCGGCTTTGGCAAGGTGACTATCTGCGCACAAAGAGACTCATATGGCATCTCCCCTCCGGTTTTAAAAGAATTAAATAATTTTACCATATGTGGCAAGAGAACCTCAGTAAAAGTTTTATAATATCAAATAATGAATCCATCAGGACCCAGGCCTTGACCAGATGGCATAAATTTAATTGCCTCATATATCTCCTCAGATGTTATATCACATTCTAAACTCTTCAATATATCCACGGATATCCAAAGCAATATCACTTTATCTAAGAATTGATCAATTGAGTAATGTCCAAATATGATTTTAGGTTATATAATTTACTATAATACTCAGCAAACATATTACTTATTGTTGTTAGACGAACGATCTTATATCCCCTTGATCACTTAATAAATACGCTATTTCAAACTGAGCATTCCCTTGTCGGAGTTTAGATGCCAGAAGAGTTGAGGCCCTGTTACCCTTTGACCGTCTGCTGCCCCATTTTCTATGGAACTGTTTTGGGTTTTAGTCTCGTGGCCAACTTGTCAGACCTTCACCCGAATATGATAGGAAAAAAGGTGATTTACGCACACAGAAAAGTGGATTTTACCTTACACATAAAATTTCTCAGGTAACCACACTACAGGTTGTTTTAGAAAACCTATATACAAATAGATACAACACATTTAGTGTAACCTGTACATAACAAATAATAACATGAGAGGAATAGATCTTCAAACTCACAATTTTCAGAGCCTTTTCAAAGTTGGCTCTAAACTCATAGCGCTCGTCATCTCATCCTTGAGATATTCAGTAGAAGTGCATCAGGTATGCCCACAGGAACTTGGAACTGGTAAAATTGCAGCAGACTCCAGAGTCCAAGTAAGGTAGGTATAAAAAGTTTTATTTAAATAAAAAGTTAAAATAAAAAGGTGTGTATATATATATATATATATATATATACAAATAAAATACAAAAGAAGCACAATGCGTTTCAACCTTTTAGTAGGTCTTTCTCAAGTGCATATAACTTGATATTGAGCTCAGAAACTCTTATATATCAAAGACAATCATGGAACAAAGTGAATAATTATAAACATCTGTATAAACTACCACCCCCTTCCAAATATGGTCATAACCGGAAGTGTCATGCCAACCAAAGTATACCCATACCTATAGTCCTCCCCAACATGTCTAACGTAAAAACAACCTGTGTAATTTCAAATAAAGTCCCAGTTCTTCCGGTCCTAGCTCTACGATGTCATATCCTGTAGTGTCGGCTTGATGTATTCCGACGCGTCACTTCCCGTCATTTTTCTAGTTTACATAAATCATTTGTCATTTGGCTTATCCCTCCTGGAACATCAACCCTGCTACATATCTTAGTATCATCAGCAAAAAGACATACCTTACCATCAAGACCTTCTGCAATATCACTAATAAAAATATTAAAGAGAATGGGTCCAAGTACAGATCCCTGAGGTACCCCACTGGTGACAAGTCCAAGCTTCGAATATATTCCATTAACTACAACCCTCTGTTGCCTGTCACTCAGCCACTGCCTTACCCATTCAACAATATTTGAATCCAAACTTAAAGATTGCAGTTTATTGATAAGCCTTCTATGTGCAACAGTGTCAAAAGCCTTACTGAAATCTAGGTAAGCAATGTCTACTGCACCACCCTGATCTATAATTTTAGTTACCCAATCAAAAAAATCAATAAGATTAGTTTGGCATGATCTCCCTGAAGTAAACCCATGTTGTCTCTGATCTTGAAATCCATGTGTTTTTAGATGTTCATCAATCCTATCCTTTAACATGGTTTCCATCACTTTCCCCACTACTGAAGTAAGGCTTACTGGCCTATAGTTGCCCGACTCCTCCTTATTAGCTTTCTTGTAAATGGGCACAACATTTGCTAACTTCCAATCTTCTGGGACTACTCCTGTTAACAATGATTGGTTAAATAAATCTGTTAATGGTTTTGCTAGTACACCACTAAGCTCTTTTAATATATATATATATATATATATATATACAAATAAAATTCAAAAGAAGCACAACACGTTTCAACCTTTTAGTAGGTTTTCTCAAGTGCATATAACTTGATATAGAGTTCAGAAACTCATATATCAAAGACAATCATGGAATAAAGTGAAATTATAAACATCTGTATAAACTACCACCCCCATCCAAATATGGTCATAACCAGACGTGTCATGCCAACCAAAGTATGGCCGCACCTCCGGCTATGTACCCATATCTAATGAGGCTTTCAAGTTAGTTCCGGTATATGAAACATCCATCATTACTCAGGCAATTTGCCAATAGTTAATATCATCAAATGACAAAAACATACAGAAAAAGGAGGATAAATAAAATACAGAGCCGTTATTATTTCACACTTTTGCAATATGCACACAGTGCTTTTGTTTTAAAAAGGCACTTTAGATCACACACTATACAATTAATGTATATATATTCAAAAAGGGAAGGCATAGAAAAAAGGGAACTAGAAAGGGGTGGATTAAGATCAAAGTGAGTTGTGGCAAAGGATTTTCAAGGAGGCTTCTTAAATGACCATATAGACATCTCTAATATAAAAAAGCTATATATGAAACTAAAATACATAATATATAAAAAATACTGAAAAAAATAATAATTAACAATGATAGAGGGCAAATTTTACTAAATTGTACTTAAAATAACTATTTAAAAAAAAAAAAAAAAAAAACTTCATAAAATACTATTAGAAACAGATCCCCCTTATTTTCAATTACTCAAGCAATGTGGGTGCTATTAAAAGAATTATAAGTAAGAACTGGGACATTCTAACTCAGGATGAGGAAATTCAAGAATTTTTAGGTTCTAAGCCAAAATGTATTTTTAGAGGGGCAAGGAATTTAAACAAATTTTAACTAGAAGCTTTTTAGAAAAAATACCTCAAAATGATTGCAATTTTTTAACAAATTGGTAAAAAAAACAACAAGGTTTTTATCACTGCGGGATGTGCAATGCATGTAAAAAAAAAATATAAAATAAAAAAATTGAATTACTCTCAACTCTTTTAGCGCTAAAAAAGAATTTAAAATCAAGTCCATGATTACATGCCATTCAAATAACATTATATATCTATTAAACTGTTCATGTGGCCTTCAGTATGTAGGCAAGACATCAAGGCCACTAAACATTCGAATAGGGGAACATGTTAGGAATATTAAAAAAGGATTTATAAACCACAGTGTTTTCAAACACTTTCTGGATAAACATGATTCAGACCCTAAATTTCTAAACTTCTGCTCTGTAGAGAAAATTGATCCCCATTGGAGAGGAGGAGACCTCCCAAAAAATTGAATACCCAAGAGAATTGTGGCAACTGACATTTAATGTGGATAAGTGCAAGATAATGCATCTTGGACGTAAAAACCCAAAGGTAGAGTACAGAATATTTGATAGAGTCCTAACCTCAACATATGAGGGAAGGGATTTAGGGGTGATTATTTCTGATGACTTAAAGGTAGGCAGACAATGTAATAGAGCAGCAGGAAATGCTAGCAGAATGCTTGGTTGTATAGGGAGAGGTATTAGCAGTAGAAAGAGGGAAGTGCTCATGCCATTGTACAGAACACTGGTGAGACCTCACTTGGAGTATTGCACACAGTACTGGAGACCGTATCTTCAGAAGGATATTGATACCTTAGAGAGGGTTCAGAGAAGGGCTACCAAACTGGTTCATGGATTGCGGGATAAAACTTACCAGGAAAGGTTAAAGGATCTTAACATGTATAGCTTGGAGGAAAGACGAGACAGGGGGGATATGATAGAAACATTTAAATATATAAAGGGAATCAACACAGTAAAGGAGGAGACTATATTTAAAAGAAGAAAACTACCACAACAAGAGGACATAGTCTTAAATTAGAGGGACAAAGGTTTAAAAAATAATATCAGGAAGTATTACTTTACTGAGAGGGTAGTGGATGCATGGAATAGCCTTCCAGCTGAAGTGGTAGAGGTTAACACAGTAAAGGAGTTTAAGCATGCGTGGGATAGGCTTAAGGCTATCCTAACTATAAGATAAGACTAGGGACTAATGAAAGTATTTAGAAAATTGGGCAGACTAGATGGGCCGAATGGTTCTTATCTGCCATCACATTCTATGTTTCTATGTTTCACACTGTCAGCCTCTTCATGCATCCACACTCACATTAACCACTCCTAATCATGTTAATCTCACCCCCTCCAAACTCACCTGCCCTCACTCTGCCACACTCACCCTGTCTCATTAACCCCCTTAGTCCTGTCACACTTGCCCCTCCTACCATGCCACAATTGCCCTGACACACTTACCTCCACTCACTCTGTCACACTCCCTTATCAAACTATGTCATACTCCCTGTCCCTCATTCTCTCTCACAACACCCCCACCCTGTCCATTTACCCCCTTCGCCCTGTCACACTCTCCCTGCCAATGATACCCCTTTACTCACCTTTTCACAGTCACTAGCTGAAGACATTCATCATATACACAGAGTAAGGAAAAATAGCTTTGCCATAAACACAATGCACAAAGGCTACAGACAGACACCCATACACACTTCAAGCAGCTACCACATACACATACGGTCCCAGACAAAAACGCAAACATGCTTACAGAGACATACATTCACACACACAAGGATACTCTCTGTCAGACACACTCTCATGCACATACACAGGCAAACTGTGCATCAATGTATAAATGTGACAGTGTGCATGTATTGCAACTCTATTTTTTTCACTTTTTTGTTAGTGTGGCCTCATGTTTGAGTTTCGCCTAAGGCCTCATAAAGTCTAGCGCCACTTCTGATGATTACAGTAGGTACAGAATTCTCTGTAGCAAAACATGTTTTGCTTCTCCTTGAGGCTTCTTCAGGTGTGTATTTAGAGTTTCTAGTTCGTTGCCTCTTTGAAATGTTCTTTGATTGTTGGTAATTGAAATTTCTAGTTCCGGCTATGAAAATCGTCGACATGCGTCCATGTTGGAATGCAGAGTCACGCTATGCGTCTTGAAGCGAAGGGGTCCGGAATCTCCTCTACTCTTGTAACTCAACGCTGCTTTCCACTATTCAGGCGCAGATCTCTCACAATCTTTTCACACAGTACTTGAACCTGGGACAGCATGCAATTTGGTGTAATACATCATTGGCTCATTGAAAGAGGATGAGGACAGGCATTGTTATAATAGGATCAATATGTATATGAATATAATAAAAGACATGGCACTGGGATCTTTCTTTCTAAAAAATACAAGCAATACTAATATGAAATAAAATATGAATAAAAAGTGCATGTTTACAAAATAGCACCTAAATATAAAACGGTGGCTGATTACAAAATGTTGCATTGGTTATAACATTTTTATTCTAACAATATAATTATGCTGTTACACAATATAAAAAAAGATGAAAACTACAGCGCAAACACATAGCAAAAGCGCCAAAAAAATTCCTTGGTCATGAACACACTCAGCTGCAGGATAAAAGCAAATAAAAAAATAACTTACCTGCAATGGATGCAAATAGAGAAAATAAAAAAAAATACATCATGGAAGTAAAAATATCAAATGTCTAGGTTATTTGATAATATATAGGAGGGTGAGCTAAAAAGGAATGAGTGTGTTAAAAATAGGTCACCCTTTTATCTAACATGAAGTATGCTTAAAGGGACACCATTTATTTGACTGATGTAGTTATCGTGCCTGCGGTCTATGCGTGCCAGGTCCAACCTTACGGAAAACAGTTAGTAAACCATTCAACAGAGATGCTCAGTACCAGCAGCCTGAATCCCAATGATGAATTGAGGAACAGGCAGCAAGCTGCCAAGATTATTTCTGCTAAATGATGAGTAAACTTTATCAGAGATGTGGGACTCCAGGCACCATTGCCACTTCAATCATGGAAGTGGTTATGGCCCCTACAATGTTCATTTAATCATATGAATAGTTAATGTTTTTAACAATTTTGAACAATATTAGTCCACCTTCACAGCTGTTAATTTAGTCTTGATGTCTGTTATTCTCCAAATACTTTCACCTTAGTTCCGAGTCACCAAGCCAGGAAAACATTTATAAGTAATTTTTTCAGAGCTCCCCTAATTTCCTTGTTCCTCCAGCTGTATATTATGGGATTCATCAGTGGAGTCACTAAAATATTCAATAACGATCTGAACTTATTTACATTGCTAGATTCTTCTGCTGATGGAACCAAATAAACTATAATCAAGGTCACATAATATGTACACACAGAGGACAAGTGGGAACTACAAGTGGAAAAGAACTTTTTCCTTCCATTTACAGATGGAATTTTTAAAATGGAGAAAAAAATTAATATATAAGTAATTATTATAAAAGCAAATGGGATGCACATCACATTAATGGAGACAAAAAAATCTAATAATGTGAATATGGATAAGTCAGAAATAGTCAGTTTTGCAAGAGGAGCAAAGTCACAGAAGAAATGGTCAATATAATTGCGTCCACAGAATTTAAATTGGTAAATTGAAAACAATTCACTTGAAAGTAAAGTAAAAGGCAATAAACAGCATCCGGCAACGGACACCAGGCAAACCTTAGGATTCATTATTAATGTGTAGTTTAAAGGCTTGCGGATAGCGATGTATCGATCAAATGACATTACAACAAGAAGAAAGCTTTGCACACATCCAGAAACAGAAACAACATGGAGCTGAAATATACAGGCAGTAACGGACATTGTCCTCTCGCCCACCAGTATGATATGGAGCATAAATGGGACAATGCTGGTGGTAAATAACACATCAGCTAAGGCCAAATGCTTTAGGAAGTAAAACATTGGAACATTGAAATGTGTGCTGGTGGACACCACTAGTACAATAAGCAGGTTTCCAGTCATTATCACAATGTAAGTTAGCAGGAACAGAGTGAAGAGCAGTATTTTGAAATGATGAAGTCCACTAAACCCTAACAGTACAATTTCTTCTGTTTCCGTCTGGTTTTCCTCACACATTGTTTAAACACATTGCATGGGGCACTAGATAATTCATTTCCTAAAAGCAAACATTGTGTTATTTAGCAATTAGCCCATATCAAAGTATTTACAGTTTTCAAATAAAATCTAATGCAAAGAGCGACTAAATTGATCCCCAAAACATTGTATCAGCTTCCCTGAAAAAATAGTTTACTGTTGACACATTATTCCACATATTTGCAGTAACAGTAATGTGGTTAATTGCCAAGCAACATTTTAGTAGTAATATCTTTTTTTTTTTTATCGAGCTACATTTACATAAACCATACCTGTCAACTGTCCGCTCACCACAACTCTAAACCCACTTAAGTGAATAAACCTATAAGCAATCTCATAATGGCAATTTCGGAATCCATGTAAATAAGATGGTTAAGTGGATATCCGTATTTCATAAAATTATTTCCCACTTGGTATTTTGCAGTTCTGTAATGTCCTAAAATAGATTAATTGATTATATTTTTACCATAGATCCATCTTTAGTAAGTTTGCATTGTCACCCATCCTTCATCGGACTTTTGCATTAATTTGTGACGCAAATGAATTACATTAGACTCAACTTACCATTGACCCCAGGGCTGAAAAGTAGCTATATTCATCATCTAGTTACAGATTAAAGTGTATGAAAGGCTACAAAGGCTGTTTATTTTATTCAGGCATGTTGATATACTGTACCTGTGGGCACTGCACTGTTCAGCCACAACATTAAACTAACTGCTTAATATCGTATAGTTCCCTGTCTTGCTTCCAAAATGATGTGTTGAGGCATGGACGCCACAAGACCTCTGAACATGTCCTATGGTATCTGGCACCAAGATAGTAGTAGCAGATAGTTTAAGTTCTACAAGTTGCGAGGTTGGACCACCATGGGTGGGATTTGTTGTTCCAGCACATCTCACAGATGCTCAATCTGATTCTGAGATCTGGGGATTTGTAGGCCAAGGAAATACCTTGAACTCTTTGTCATGTTCCTCAAAGCATTTCTGAACAATTTTTGCAGTGATGGCATCCTGCTAAAGAAGGTCACCGCCCTTCAGGAAAAAACATTGAAATGAAGGGGTGTACATTGTCTGCAACAATCTCTAGATAGATTGTATGTGTTAAAATAACATCCACATGAATGCAGGTTACCCTACAGACCATGGCCCAGAGCATAACACTGCCTTCGCCAGTCTGCCTTCTTCCCATAATGCATCCAGCTGCCATCTCTTCACTATGATTATGATGCACATGTGCCAGCATCATGATCTAAAATAAATTGTGATGCATCAGACCAGGCAACCTTCTTCCATTGCTCCATGGTCCAGTCCTGATGCACATGTACCCATTGAAGGTGCTTTTTGGTGGTGGACAAAGGCTGTGGCTACACAGTGCCATATGCATTAAACTGTAATGCATTGCACATTCTGACATCTTTTTGTCATGGCCAGTATTATGTTTTTCAGCTATTTGAGCTACAGTACCTCTTCTGTGTGATCGGATCAGAAGGGTTAGCCTCCGCTCCCCACGTGCATCAATGAGCCTTGGGTAACCATGACTTTGACAATGGTTCACCTTCCTTGCACTATTTTTGGTAGATACTAACCCCTGCATACCAGGAAGACCTCACAAGACTTTCCATTTTTGAGATGCTCTGACCCAGTCGTCTAGCAATCATAATTTTGTCCTTGTCAAAGTCCCCTATATCTTCTCGCTTGCCCATTGTTCCTGCTTCCAACACATGAAATTCAAAAACTGACTGTTCACTTACTACCTAATGCATCCCAAAGCTGCCATTGTAAACAATATAATCAATGTTATTAACTTCACCTGTCAGTGGTTTTAATGTTGTGGCTGATCGACATATATCCAATGGGCATATGTAGCTTTAATGTTTGCCTTCTGCTGCATTCTGTAAAGTAGATTGATTGCAAATAAATCCGGGGGGTTTTATTTTACCACTGTATTTTGTGTTATATTTTATATTTACCAAGGTATGCTAACCTTCCTAACTCTAACAAAATAATTGAGTTATGAATTATTGTATAATATATATGTTAGGCCACAAACGTTTTAGAATAGTGATTCAATATAATGTTATTATGTCAGTTTGGTATAATTTTATGAAGTATCCCTGAACAGGAATATATGTTTACATAAAATAGCTGTTTGCCTTAATTTTAATCACTAGAAATAAATTCTGTGTTTTAATTCCATTTGTGTTACATTTTAAAGCAGGTGACTTGATAGTGAATGGGTAGCTAAAGTAAAATGTCTTCCTGCCACTTAATGTATTATTTTATAGACTTGTGTTATCTATCTTTTGTTACATTTTTAGCATATGAATAGACTACATTCATATATTTATTATTAAGCATTTATGCTTATACCCTTAGTAAAGAGGTACAACTACAAATATGTCAGAAGAAATCAATATTCTCATGCCTTTTCATATGTGAATTATTACAAATTCAAAGTAAACTTCTCTTATTTTAGGCTGTAGAAAAACAGAGCAGACTTGAAGAATTTTTCCACTTTTACTGATTTGGACTAAAAATTTCAAATCACTTTCAATTCACTTTGAATTTTCCCCTAATTCGCACTTCATGAATACTCAAGACAGTCATAACAAATGCTCATTTTTGGAGCTTTATTTATATTATTTTTTTTTTTTTAATTTGTTCATGTGAATCACAAACATATTGTAGCACTTCCATAAAAAACAACTTGCTTACACCAATTTTGTGACATTAAATTCTAACATTAAAATTCCAACTCCCATACGAACTCTGTGTCAGATTAACTCTACAGCAGAGAGAAATCTTACCAGTAATCAGCAATCCATGAGAACTGGATTATACCCCAGTGTTATATTCACTGCAGCCTCATGACCACATGAATTGTTGCATATTATGACAGTCCTGAAGCCTGGGGTGTATAGAGGGTCATAAGATCCCATGTATAGTATGACACCTCTGCATCTTAAGGGCGTTGGGGACACATGTACATTGTAACACTCCCTGTAACTCTAGGAGGACACAATCATTATATGCTTAGTTAAGTGGATTTTGAAACAATTGATCAAATATTAAGGAGGTTTACCAGCCAGAAGAAAAAAAATTAACAGAAAGATTCTTTGCGGGCAGGGAGTGTTAACAAGAACTGCCGAGAAGGCAACAGCTTCCAATAGTGTATCTATCAATGCTATTTACTAAAGTAACGTCACATACAATCCAATTTTCTGTTTGATATTATTTATGTTTCAAGGTTTAATACATGATAACCATTTGCTCCCCTTTTCTACTCTATAGAAAATATACAACTGAATACAATCTATAAACACACACCTTTAAGTTTGGCTTACAATAATTGTTTCCGTTTGTAGGGTAGCCTACAAATCTGAAGTAAGATCTAAAGTAAGAGACAATTCTTACAAAATTGGATAAAATCTTCCCAGAACTGAGACTGCCAGCTCCATAAGTAACATTTTCAGAGGCATTTTATAGTGTTCTACAAACAACCGAGAAAGATCCTGAACTGCGTAGAGGAGAAAGTAATTACCCAAGAGGGTATTGACGAAATAAATAACAAACATTAATTAATGTATTACTTTAAGCTAATTAGTGAGATGAAGAGATCATTCACCTGTGTAACATTGTTCTAGGAAATTCCAAAATTGAGAGCCAAGCGAACTCAGAAACACCTAGCAAATGTTCTAGAATTAGAACTTTATAAATAATATAATAATACAGATAAAAAGTAAAAATGTGCTATCACCACAGAGATAAGCGTGTGAATAGTGTGTTAAGTATAATATATACTTATCTAATAGTAAACAGGACAGCCTCCCACTGATCACCTCCCAGATGGTGATCTTACATCAAATTATTTATTTAACAACAAAACATGAGAAATGGCTGTATAATCTAAAAAAGAAATAAAAAAAACAAAACATAGTGTATTACTGTTATTATATAAAAGAAAACCTGAAAATGTTAAAAGTAACAGTGTAACTAGAAACCATATAAACACATGATTATATACTTTAATAACACTCAGTATGTCACTTGCTGTTTTACCTGAAATCCACATCTTCTAGGCAGTGTCTTGGCACTGGCTCTCTATGTGCTATTCAAATCATTGCGAAAAGTGGTTAAGGTATGTCTCGATAGACCAGTGGTTTTAGCCACTGCCTTGAAGAATTCTAATTTGTCATAAAATACCTCCAAATTTGCCACGGCTGAGAGCACATAGCATAACCATGCAGCGCTTTTAAAATGGCCGCCACAACAATTGAACAATCAGTGAGGAACTGGGAAACTAAATTTCATGCTACCTTTGATGCAATCTGCGCAGCATTTTTGAGCAGATTGGAAGCCCATCAAGCAGAACGGATACTCACCGTATCCTTGGCAGAGGGGGCCTCTGGCACTGGGGAAACTGCCTGTGGTATTGAGAACCCTCAGGACGTAAACCCTGCCACAGGAGTTGGAGGGGTTGATGGTTTCCATGCACAGGGAGTGGGGAGCTGGAGTGCACCTCGATTGATCTTTGTGATCCAGGCAGCCTCTTAATGCAAAGGGGATGTAGGAGCAGAGGAACCGAGCAACTCCATTGAGAATTGCAGAACCGACTCCCAGATGAAGTATGTTTGTGTCATCGGCTGAATAGTTGGTGCTACCTTTTCCAAAATCTGCAATTTTTCCATAATAGCCAATAGTTTTATTTATTCATTCTGTTTTTTGTTTGTTATTACTGTCAGATGTGTACCAATTCGCAGTGGCTACCATACTAATTTTAACCCCCTTATAGATAACTACAAGTATAACTGGTGGACCTCCTCATGTGTTTTTGCTCACATAATTATTATTAAGCCTGTAATACCAATGTCTGTCCTAAGCCATATGTTTCTAAGATTTACCTACCATAGTATCCAGACATGAATGTTTTACTTATGATACCTTCAACCATAAAATGTGCAAGTCTTTTGACATGTCATGTAGCAAATACGTGATTGTTCCTACTGCATTGATTTCCATTTAATTTGTAATAACAAGCTTGAATGTTTTACTATGCACAACAAAACTAAAGAATATAAAAAAAAATCCTCAAGAGCATCCTATGGTTAGATTGTCCTACAACAATCCAAAGAGAACCTGTAGATGGACCCAGACTTCAATCGGAGAAGGAATTAAGAAAAGCTTTATAAGAATTTATGTTAAATATTATGTATTAACGTTTGTTATGATTAATCCATTTTGACTAGGGATGTGCATGGGCAAAAAATTTAGTTTGTTTCGTCACTTCCGAAATTCCGGACTTTGGCAATTTGGGACTTTGGCAATTCGGCACTTTGTCTCTGCACTTCTGAAATTCGGGACTTCGGCAATTCAGCACTTCTGGCATAAATGCATTATGCTGTGAAAATAACATGAGTAATCTTTTGTAACAATAGGAGCTGTGTCATTAAGGCTGGTTCAATAAGTAAGGCAGATTAGAACCTTAAGAGGGCTAACCCATTTTCAAGGGAAAAAAATGGGTCAGATAATTAGGTGCCCCTTACCCCTCTCAATAAGACTGGAGATTCTCTGACCCTTCACAACATGAAGCCAATGGAGGGGGTAAAGGCCATTAATTGGGCTACTACTGAGTGGCATCCAATGAACCCTACATTTTTTTCACTAACGTGAAAATTCAAAGTGAATTCAAGGATAATTTTTTTTTTAAGTTAGCTATTTTGGCCTTAAATTTTTAATTCACTTTGAACTCTCTCTTTAGTGAATAACCCAATAAGTGATTATTTTCAGCATTACATATCAAATAAAACTATACTTTTTAAAGCACTGAGGCTCCAGTCAGAAATTTTTACTAATTTGCATCACATCAAAATTACAGCAGGTAGCAAATTGTATTTCTGGCATAACTTTGTTATCCTTCAAAAACTGGAAAACTACAATTTAGAGTATACGTCATGGATGTACCTGAACCGAAGTTATCTTTTTTCTCTTTTGAACCACGTTTCAGTTGCACTACTCATGTAGAAATTCCTGTAAACAAAACTATTGATTTTTAATTTTTTTTTATTTTACTAATACTTAATAATGTTGTTATATGCATACATACACACAACTAATTGAGGCACACTCTAGAAATTGGCATATATATATTCTCTTTAATTCATCTAAAGGTGAATTTACAATCGGCTGTTCAGCTTCATATCGAGACCTTACTATAAAGGATAAACTATTAAGTTTAGTAAAGGTTCTTGGAATGAATATAAAAATGTAGATTGTAATTTCATTTTTGGATCAATTAAAGGAACGCTATAGGTACTAATATTTGTGTTTAGTGAAGTCTCCCAAGTATAACAGTACCCCATGTACAGTTTTTATGGTGTTCTGAAAAGTTAGAGAGTCAAATATAAGGCTTGCATTTAATTTTTTTCACATTGAAATTTGCCAGATTGGTTATGTTGCCTTTTGAGACCGTATGGTAGCCCAGGAATAAGAATTACCCCATGATGGTATACCATTTGCAAAAGTAGACAACCCAAGGTATTGCAAATGGGGTTTGTCCAGTTATTTTTAGTAGCCACTTAGTCACAAACACTGGTCAAATATTTGTTTTTTGCTTTTTTTCCACACAAAAACAAATATGAATGCTAACTTTGGCCAGTGTTTGTGACTAAGTGGCTACTACAAAAGACTGGACATACCCCACTTGCAATACATTGGGTAGTCTACTTTTGCAAATGGTATGCCATCATGGGGGTAAATCTCATTCCTGGGCTACCACACAGTCTCAAAGGTAACTAATCTGGAAAATTTCAATTTAAAAAAACTGAAAAATGCAATGTGCTATATTTGACCCTTTTAACTTTCCAAAACACAGTACAAACTGTTAATGGGGGCTACTGTTGTACTTGTGAGACTTTGCTGAATCCAAATATGTGCTTGTTTTGCAGTAAAAGCTAACAGTATTATGACATTTACAGCTAAAATGTGAGGCAGAACTACAAATATTTAATTAATTTTTAAATTTCTCACAGTTTTTAAAATTTTATTCATAATAAATTATGTTTCATATATTAATATTTGATATGAAATGAAAGCCCTGTTTCTCCTTAAAAAAACGATATATAATAAGTGTGGGTGCACTTAATATGAAAGAGGTGAATTACGGTTGAACAGACATTTAGCGCAAATTTCAGTTTTTGTTTACATTTTGTTTTGCTCCGAACGTGTACTATTGACTCCATCCTGAAGGGGTTAAAAGGACAACATTCATTTGATTGAAGTAGTTATGGTGCCTGGAGTCTGTGCATGGCAGGTCCAACATCACTGCTAACAGTGAATAATTCAGAAGAGATGCTAAATCCCATCAGATTGCATCCTAATCCCCAATGATGAATTGGGGACCAGGCTGCAAGCTGACAAGATATGTGGGACCTGGCACTCACAGACACCAGGCGCCATAGCCACTTCAATCATGGAAGTGGTTATGGTTTCTGCAGTGTTCCTTTAATCAAATTAATGTTTAATATTTTCAACAATTTTGAACACTTGCATGGCTGTCAATTTAGTCTTGATGTCTGTTATTCTCCAAACACTGTAACCTCAACTCGGAGTCATCAAGCTAAGAAAACAGTCATAGGTAACTTTTTCAGAGCTCCCCTAATTTCCCTGTTCCTCCAGCTGTATATTATTGGATTCATCAATGGAGTCACTAACATAAACAATAACGATCTGAACTTATTTTCAGATTCTTCTCCTGATGGAACCATATAAATTATTATTAAGGTCACGTAATATGTAAACACAGAGGACAAGTGGGAACTACAAGTGGAAAAGAACTTTTTCCTTCCAGTTACAGAGGGAATTTTTATAACGGAAAAGAAAATGAATATATAAGTAATTATTATAAAAGCAAATGGGATGCACATCAAAGCAATGGAGACACATACATCTAATAATGTGAAGGTGGATAGGTCAGAAATAGTAAGTTTTACAAGAGGAGCAAAATCACAGAAAAAATGGTCAATATAACTGCGTCCACAGAATTTAAATTGGTAAATCAAAAACAATTCACTTGAAAGTAAAGTAAGAGGCAATGACCAGCATACGGCAACGAATAGCAGGCAAAGATTAGGATTCATTATTAATGTGTAGTTCAAAGGCTTGTGGATAGCCATGTATCGATCAAATGACATTACAGCAAGAAGAAAGCATGGTACACTTGCAGAAACACAAAGAAAATGGAGCTGAACTGTACATGCAGTAACTGACATTGTCTTCTCTCCCATCAGTATAACATGGAGCATAAATGGAACAATGCTGGTGGTGAATATCACATCAGTTAAGGCCAAATGCTTTAGGAAGTAAAACATTGGAACATTGAGATGTGTGCTGGTGGACACCACTAGTACAATGAGCAGGTTTCCAGTCATTATCACCATGTACGTTAGCAGGATCAGAGTGAAGAGCAATATTTTAAAGTTATGAAGTTCTCTGAACCCCAAAAGTACAACTTCTACTGCTTCCGTCTGGTTATCTTCACACATTGTGCAAACACATCATAAGGGCTCTAGATAATTCTTTTCCTGAAAGCAAAACTGTGTTATTTAGCAATTAGCCTATTTCAAAGTATTTAAAGCTTTTCAGATATATTTAAAAACATGGTTAAAATCTAATGAAGTTACTCAATTGATCCCAAAACAACATTGTATCACTTCAGAGAACAAAAAATAGTTTACTGACCACATTGTATGTGTCAGAATAGAGCATAACACTGCCTCCGCCAGTCTGCCTTCTTCCTATAGTGCATCCTGCTGTCATTTCTTCCCCAGGTACACGATGCACATTCACTGGCCATTCACTTGAAGAAAATGTGATTCATCAAAGCAGGCAACCTTCTTCCTTTGCTCCATGGTCCCATCCTGACACAAATGTCTCAACTGAAAGTACTTGTGGCAATGGACAAAGGATCATCATGTGCTCTCTAACAAGTCTGTGACTACCCAACCCCATATGCATTAAACTGGGATGCTCTGTGTGTTCTGACATTTTTTTTCTCATGGCCAGCATTACTTTTTTCAGCAATTTGAGCTGCATAGCTTTTCTATGTGATCGAACCAGAAGGACTAGCCTTAGCACCTACGTGCATTAATCAGCCT
>OW240914.1:16082739-16113562 GCA_933207985.1 Pelobates cultripes
TGTCATTAACCACATTTCTATAAGCGGATGAATATGTGACATTACCCCCCACCTGAAGAACGCCCACCGGGCGGACAGGACCAGGCTTGAAAATTTAGGAAATTTAGCGTGAAAAGCGCGGATCTTACGGCCCGCATGCAGATCAGGAGCCGAAACCCAAGAACGATCAGCAGGACCGTAACCTTTCCAAACAACCAAGTACTGTAAAGTGCCCCGAGAAAACCTAGAATCCACGATAGAAGATACCTCATACTCTTCCTGACCACCCACCACCACCGGAGGGGGAGGAACACAAGGAACAGTATATCTATTGCAGACAAGAGGTTTGAGTAAGGACACATGAAAAGTGTTGGGAATCCCTAAAGATGCAGGAAGAGCCAGAGAGTAAGACACTGGATTGATCCTACGAAGCACTCTATAGGGACCAAGGAATCTGGGGGCAAACTTCATGCTAGGGACCTTAAGCTTGATGTTGCGAGATGACAACCAAACCCGGTCCCCCACTTTGTACACCGGGTTGGCACTCCTATGCTTATCAGCAAAATGTTTGAAGCGTTCAGCAGCAGCCCCTAGAGCAGTTTGAACCTTAACCCAGGTATCCCTAATGGAGGCCAGATGCTCATCCAGAGCAGGAATGGCAGTATCAGAAAATACCGCAGGGAGAACCGTAGGATGCCTACCATTATTGATAAAAAATGGACTGTGCCCAGAGGAGTCATGAACAGCATTGTTTCTAGCGAACTCGGCCCACGGGAGTAGTTTGGACCAATTGTCTTGTGTGCTATTAATAAAACAACGCAAATAAACTTCTAATGACTGGTTAGCCCTCTCAGCTGTACCATTGGTCTGTGGATGGTAGGAGGAGAAGGAGAGATCAATCCCCAATTGTTTACTGAACGCCCTCCAGAACCTGGACACAAACTGAGAGCCCCTATCAGACACAATATTGTGGGGATGCCATGCAAACGGACAATTTCACGTATGAAAATTAGGACCAAATCTTGCGAAGATGGCAACTTCTTGAGAGGAATGAAGTGAGCCATCTTAGAAAATCGGTCTACAACCATGAGAATAGTAGTGAACCCAGCAGAGCTAGTAAGCTCAACAATAAAGTCCATGGATAGGTGGGACCATGGAATCTCAGGAACAGGAAGAGGCTGCAACAAGCCACAAGGAAGTGCATGAGTCACCTTAGAAACTGCACACACAGAACATGCCTGCACATACTCCTTTACATCTTTCCTGAGTGAATCCCACCAAAATGATCTAGTGATCGCGGCAGTGGACTTATTGATGCCCGGGTGTCCAGTAGTTATATTGTCATGGAACACTTTCATGATATTAACCCTTTCACATAGGGGAACGAACAGTTTATCACACGGTTTACCACTGGGCGCCTGAGGCTGGGCCTCCAGTATGGTGCCAAGCAGTGGAGAAGACAGTGAGAGGACAGTAGTAGCAATAATACACTCTGGTGGAATAATAGGAGATGTCATCTGTTCCGGAGCTGACTCATTATCAAATTGCCTGGACAAGGCATCAGCCTTGGTATTTTTAGAACCAGGTCTATAAGTAATGAGAAAGTTAAAACGTGAAAGGAACAGTGACCATCTAGCCTGTCTGGAAGACAAACGTTTGGCATCCCCTATATATGCCAGATTTTTGTGGTCGGTTATGATCAACAGGGGGTCCTTGGAACCCTCCAAAAGATGTCGCCACTCCTTGAGGGCAAGAATAATGGCCAACAGTTCTCTATTGCCAATATCATAGTTGCGCTCAGCAGGAGACATCTTTCTGGAGAAGTAGCCACAAGGATGCAATGGTGTTCCCTGGCTTTCTCTCTGAGAGAGAACAGCCCCTACCCCTGTCTCGGATGCATCAACCTCCAATATAAAAGGTTTACTGGTGTCAGGATGTTTTAGTATGTCCGCAGAGGCAAATCTTTGTTTAAGAGTCTCAAAAGCATTCACAGCCTCTTTGGACCATACCGTGCTACTAACCCCTTTGCGAGTCATATTTGTGATTGGGGCTATTACAGAAGAAAATCCCTTGATGAATCTTCTGTAATAGTTGGCAAAACCAATAAACCTTTGAATGGCTTTTAAACCAGAGGGTAATGGCCAGTGTAGTACAGCCTCTAGTTTTTTAGGATCCATTTGAAATCCCGATGCAGAGATGTTGTAACCCAAAAAGTGGACTTCAGGCTGGTCAAATATGCACTTTTCTAATTTACAATAAAGTTTATTTTTCAACAACGTCTGCAGAACCTGTTTCACATGGGAGTGGTGAGTTTGAAGATCAGGGAATACACCAAAATATCGTCCAAATAAACCAAGACAAATGAGTAAATGAATTCCCTGAGTACATCATTTATAAAGTCTTGGAATACGGCCGGGGCGTTGCATAACCCAAATGGCATTACCAGATATTCATAGTGTCCACTACGGGTATTAAATGCCATCTTCCACTCATGATTCTCTTTAATTCTAACCAAATTGTAAGCGCTCCTAAGGTCAAGCTTAGTAAATACTTTAGCTCCCTGAAGTCTATCGAACAATTCGGAAATGAGTGGGATAGGGTATGCATTTTTTACAGTGATTTTATTAAGTGCCCTGTAGTCTATGCAAGGGCGTAACTCACCACCCTTTTTCTCAACAAAAAAGAATCCTGCACCAGCTGGTGAGGATGACTTTCTTATGTGCCCTTTGCTCAAGGATTCTTTGATGTATTCCTCCATTATTTTACTCTCCTGGGGAGATAAGGCATAAACTGCCCCCTTAGGTGGCATAGCGCCTGGAAACAGGTTAATGGCACAGTCATATGCTCTGTGGGGAGGCAATACATTGGATTGAACCTTGTTAAACACCTCCTGAAGTTCTCGGTATTGTATGGGAACTCCAGGAGTTTGGGGAGTGGTAGTGGGAAGGTCAATAGTATCCAATGTAGTTCTTTATAATCAACCAGACAAACTACCCCAGAAGCTGCTGTTTGGAAGTTCCCAAATTACCTACAGCATGTCAGAGGCAGAGGAGAGAGCAATCTAACTTGATTTCTGCTTTTCCTATGTGGTAAGACGACAACTATCAGAGAAAAAGAGGGAGTGGCACAAAGATAGAGTGACAGAGAGAGGAGAGAGAGTGTGACTGAGCCTGAATGGGGGAGACAGAGCATCATTGGGACACAGAAACTTACAGAGACATTTACAGAGAGAGCACCTTGTAGATTTTCTTATAAGGTAGGAATTTGGCAAAATATCAGTTTAACTGCAGCCCCTTTCATAGTATTATCAGATATTATTTTTTATTTTTGTTATTTTTTTTTTACAAATGTTTATTTTATATTTTTTGCCTGTGAAATATATTATAATGTGACATGTTGCTACTGATGGTAGCACCATGGTGTCTGATATTTGGTGTATTGTCCTTTTGGGGCTTTCTTTTCACCTGAATGGTTAAATGTTACCAGTGACTAGTAATGGATACATCTGTAATAATTCCACAAATGGAGATTTAATTACAAATTGTTTAAGAGCAGATGATCAGAAAGTAATGTTTTTATTACAGAGAAGCACAGACAGCTCTGTTTGTTTATTCCTAATTCATCTAAATTCTTATATTAATAGTTTTCATGTATCTGACCATTGATTTGTTTTGACACATCGGAGACAATTCAATTTACTTCACACAGTTTCAGTAGAATAATACTAGCTTGTATCTATTCAGTACAGTTCCACTCCAGGATTGATAGTAAAGCCAAACGTTTTTAACATTAACTAGGATTATTCTAATGTGAGAATTGTCAGGAATTGAAAGTGAAAAAACTGTAAGCATAGCTGACTTGGAGAATGTTTCCAGTTTGGCCATTTTGACCTTAAACCGGACACTATAGGTCCGTGATGGTGAACCTTTTTGAGCCCGAGTGCCCAAACGGTAATACATGCCAATTTTTTTTTTTCCTCAAAATGCCAAAACGGCAATTAAACCTGAATACTGAGGTTTAAGTTTAGAAAAAACAACTCATACAGTTGTCCGAACTAATTAACATCTCTGTGTGTGTATTAAGCAGTTTGTGTATGTGCTCGGCAGTCTGTCTGTATGTGTATTTAGCAGTCTGTCTGTGTGTATTTAACAGTCTGTCTGTGTACTTAGCAGTCTGTCTGTATTTAGCAGACTGCGGAATACACACACAAACTGCTGAGTACACAGTCTGCTGAATATGCACACAGACTGCTAAATACACACACACAGACTGCCGAGTACACACACATACACAGACTGCTAAATACACACACACACACACACACATAGACTGCTAAATACACACACACAGACTGTTGAGTACACACACACACACACACACACACACACAGACTGCTGAGTGTACACACACAGATTTCTGAGTGTACACACACAGACAGACTGCTGAGTGTACACACACTGCATTGATGGGTACAGTGTATGTGTTTGTGTGTGGGGTGATGTGTTTGTGTGTAGGGTGATGTGTGTGTGTGGGGTGGTGTGTGTGTGTGTGGGTGGGTGGGGTGATGTGTGTGGGGTGGTGTGGTGTGTGTGTGTGTGGGGTGATGTGTGTGTGTCTCAGTGTGGGGTGATATGTGTAGGGCAGGGGTGCTGTGTGTATGTCCCCCCCCCCCACTGTTTTCTTTCCCCCCATCCCTCCCTCATTTTTTTCTCTCATCCCACACTCAGTTTTCTCCCCCCATCTCTCCCTCTTCCCCCCATCTTTCCTCAGTTTTCTCCCCCATACCTCCCTCAGTTTCTCCTCCCCCATACCTCCCTCAGTTCTTCTTCCCCCACACCTCCCTCAGTTTTCTCCCCCATACACCTCCCTCAGTTTTCTCCCCCTCCCCTTGATCTCCTACCTTGTAGCGTGGCTGAGCGCACCGCGGAGAGAGAGCACTTCCTGTCCGCCGGGTACAGGAAACATAAGTTCCTGTACCGCTGTAACGAGCGCTTACCTTTCCCCGCCGGTCCCGCGCAGCGTGGGGTCCTCCTCCAATACTTCCGCGGGGCGGCTCAGCTCTTCTGACGCCGGCCGCTCGGAACAGGCCCACCTTTTTGACGCGGCGCATGCGCGCCGACGTCAGAAGGAAAATGCCGCCAAAATTCAAACGTGGCCACGCTCCCGGACTTTTTGGGGGCGTGGCTTCAAAATTAAAGTCAAAGAACCCACACTATAAAAGGGCTATCATGACACTTGTCAGATGCCCTAGTGTGGTACTCACGTTAGGTTGGTTCTTTCTAAACTCTTAGAAAATGGACTTTACTGTAAGTTAGAGAAATGTCTATTTGATAAGGACACTGTGCATTTTCTGGGCTATATAATTTCAGGGTCTGGATTTCAAATGGATAAGAAAAAACTAGAAGCTATCCTTAATTGGCCCCTGCACGTTGGACTCAAAGCCATCCAACGTTTCCTGGGATTTGCCAATTATTATAGAAAATGTATTAATGGTTTCTCCTCTATCACTGCACCTATGACCAAAAAAGGACGAAATTCTATGGAATGGAATCTCGAGGCCGAGGAGGCTTTTGAGAGACTTAAATTGGCTTTTTCTTCTGTGCCGGTGTTGAGACATCCCAATCCCTCACGTCCTTTTATATTAGAGGTGGATGCATCTGAAACCGGTATTGGAGCGGTGCTATCTCGACGTCCATCTGATGACCAACCATTGCATCCCTGTGGATTTTTTTCTAAGAAATTAACTGAGACAGAAAAGAGATATGAAATTGGGGACAGGGAATTATTGGCTATTATCTCTGCTCTCGAGGAGTGGTGCCATCTCTTAGAAGGGTCAACCATTCCTATCACCATCCTTACGGATCACAAAAACCTTTTGTATTTTGGAGAAACTAAAAGAATGTCAGACAGGCAGATTCGATGGTCTTTATTTTTAACACGATTCAATTACATAGTAACTTACAGACCAGGATCAAAGAACACTAAGGCTGATGCCTTATCCCGTCAACATGAACACTTATCACCTACAGTAACTAATTTTTCTTCCATAATCCCATCCAACCACATAATTGCCACCGTCCATGCCAAAATCTCTTCAGGGTTAATGGAGGAATTATCTAGGTTTCAGGATCAGACCTCATTAACTGTTCCCAGGGGAAAATTATACGTTCCCTTGGCTTATAGAAAAAAGGTCTTATTCCTTGTACACAACTCCAAATTGGCAGGGCATCCAGGCATTCACAAAACTGAGTCTTTACTCGAAGAACAGTTTTGGTAGCCTTCATACAAGAAGGACGTTCACGAGTTCATTCTTGCTTGTAGGTTCTGTGCCTCCACGAAATCATCCAAAGGTCGTCCTTTGGGCCTCCTTTCGCCATTGTCCATTCCCGGTAAACCCTGGTCAAGTATTGCTATGGATTTTGTAGTGGACCTACCTCCCTCCAAGAATCATAGGGTTATATTGACTATAATCGACAGATTCTCTAAGATGACTTATCTCATCCCACTAATCAAATTGCCTTCCTCTTCTGAACTGGCCTCTTTATTTATAAAAGAGGTAGTACGTTTACATGGCATACCTCAAGATATTACTTCTGTCCACAGTTCATTTCACGGTTCTAGAGGGCATTTTGTGACCAATTAGGTATTATCCTTAACCTTTCTTCTTGTTACCATCCCCAATCTAATGGGGTTACGGAAAGGATGAATCAATGCCTGGAACAATACATCCGCTGTTTCACTTCTGAGCACCAAGACGATTGGGTGGAACTGCTTCCATGGGCTGAATTCGCCCATAATAATCTGATACACGAAGCCACTCAACATAGTCCCTTTTTTATTAATTATGGTTTTAATCCTACAATTTTGCCGAGTTCTTTTTCATCTACAGGAGTGCCTAGTGTTGACAGCACTCTTAACAATATGAAAGAAACTTGGTTAGGGGTTAAACATATCTTAACTCAAAAGGCTCAGATTCAAAAGAAAAATGTGGATAGACGACGCAGGGCTGCTCCTACGTTCGTAGCAGGTGACAGGGTATGGCTGAGTACTCGCAACATAAAATTAAAGGTAACCTCGATGAAATTCGCTCCCTGTTTCATAGGCCCGTTCCAAATACTCAAACGTATCAATCCAGTCTGTTATAGTTTGAGATTGCCGAATACTATGAAGATTCCTAACGCTTTTCATGTTTCCCTTCTCAAACCTTTCATTTGTAATCGTTACACTCAGAATATCTCCACTCCTCCTGCCGCACCCGTGGAGGATCATGTTGAATACGAAGTTAAGTCTATATTGGATTAATGGATTTCTCGGTGTAAATTGCAATATCTCCTTGATTGGAAAGGGTACGGTCCCGAAGAACGGTCGTGGGTGGATGCCTCTGATGTTCACGCCCCTCGTCTGGTTTGTCTGTTTGAGAGGCGGCGCTCTCGTGGGTCTGGTTCTACCAGCCCTGTGGGCGGTTCTCGAGGGGGGGGTACTGTAACGAGCGCTTACCTTTCCCCGCCGGTCCCGCACAGCGCGGGGTCCTCCTCCAATATTTCCGGGCGGCGGCTCAGCTCTTCTGACGCCGGCTGCTCGGAACACGCCCACCTTTATGACGCAGCGCATGCGCGCCGACGTCAGAAGGAAAATGCAGCCAAAATTCAAACGTGGCCACGCTCCCGGACTTTTTGGGGGCGTGGCTTCAAAATTAAAGTCAAAGAACCCACACTATAAAAGGGCTATCATGACACTTGTCAGATGCCCTAGTGTGGTTCTTGTTTAAAGTCCCCTGGTGCTATTATCTCTGCCTGTCCTTCTTGGTATTTGACCCTTGGCTATCTCTCTGACTATTCTGTTTTCTGGTTTCACATTACTTGGCTTGGATAATCGTTTCCCCGTCTTCCGTATTCCCTTGACCTCTGGCTATTCCTTTAACTATTCTCAGACGCTAGTCCGGCCATTCTAAGGTCCGGTAACCGTCTTTCTGTGCGTTTCACGCTGTGTGAAGGGGTCACTGTTGTGACATTGGTCACTGTCGTGACAACCGCTATGCGCTCGGCCACGCTACACAGAGTGCCTGGCAGGAGGGAACGCAATGCGCTATGCGCTCACCTCCTGCCAGTCACTCCGGCTTTGCGCCCGCCGGGCCTGTGCGCCCTAAGGCGGCCACTTGTGCCGCCTTATGGATGCGCCGGCGGAGCGCACCCTCCCTCTCTCCGGGCATCCTATGGCCACGTGCCCACAGAGGGGGCTTGACGTGCCACCTGTGGCACGCGTGCCATAGGTTCGCCATCACTGCTATAGGTATTAAAAGAGCTTTAGCTTTGTGAAGCAGTTTTGGTGTATAGATCATTCCCCTGCTGTCTCACTGCTCAATTCACTGACATTTAGAAGTTAAACAATTTTGTTTATGCAGCCCCAGCCACATAATAATGTGGCATTGATAATGTGGCATGTGGCATGCAGAGCCTTCCCAAAAACATCCTTTATTGCATAGTCTGTTTAATTTAGAGTTTCTTGTCTCCTGCTCTGTTAATAATCTACCAGAGCCTACAGAAGCCTCCTGTGTGAGAGTAAAGTTTAATTTATATAGCAGGATATCAAAAAATGCTAAAGTAAATTTAAGCTCTGGTTGAACATGAAACCATAAACAGAAACAAAATTTCATTAATTGCTAAATTTAGCTGTGAGGCATGATCTATACACCAAAACTACTTTATTAAGCCAAAGTTATTTGGTACTTGTAGCGTCACTTTAAATTGTGTAAGTAACCGAAGGGACTTGAACTGTTTGTGTCCTGATTTGGTGAAAATGTCTAGCAGTTCCTATTGTGCAGGAAGTAATGCCTGAACGGAGTAAGGTTCTTCTATGAGTGGGTCAGTGGGCGTAATAGGTATCTAACATGTGTTTCCCTATCTCAGAAAATGTCAGAGGAGGAATATCAGAATGTTGATCACCTACGTATGCAAACCTTTTCCCACAATATCAAAGGTAAGAAAGAGAGAGATATATTGATCAATAACCCTAGAGAAAACAGAACTGTGATTTGGATGTTATGGGAGGTCGGGACTCTAGTCTATAATAAATAATTATGCTGTAAACAATGGCAAAAGTTCCTCCTTTCAAATGCAAATCATAAATTTATAACTTATAAGAGTGGTAGGCATTTTAAGGTGTTAGACAAGTCTTTAAATTTATATTTTTCCAGGGATAACAGATATGATTTTGTAGAGAAAAAAATGAAAGAAATTCTGACTGTTCTACATTGTCCCACAGATTTCAAAACAAGCTCATCATCTCGACCGTTACAGCCTGCGTCATTTCCGCCACCATCCTCACGCGTACTGTATGGACTGGCCACCCTCTGTGTAGGACTTCTGATAGTCACAGCCATGCTAAGTGTTTATATCACATGTAAGATCTTAAATATATTAAACTTCCTTATTTATGCAAATAATTAATACATCAGGGACTGATATCAGGTGTTTTTGATTTAACCATTCCTAGGTAGAGTATACATTATATATAATTAAAAAAAAAATATATATATATATTTGTGGTCGTGGCAATATAGCCGTATATGGAAACATAGCATATAATAACATATCAATACTTGGAATTAGTCGGTTGTGGTGTGCCGAAACCGACAGAGGAGTAGGCCTGTAAAAGTGGACCCACCTTAGAGGGTGTTTGTAATAGAGGGAGTGGTGGGTGGGTTGACTCGCCAGACCATTACGGTAATGTGGGAGTGGATTGGCAGCCTTTTATAGGGAAACCAAGCCCCTCCCACAACTACAGGCCAAGCCTTTTAATTTGTGGTCGTGGCAATATAGCCATATATGGAAACATAGCATATAATAACATATCAATACTTGGAATTAGTCGGTTGTGGTGTGCCAAAACCGACAGAGGAGTAGGCCTGTAAAAGTGGGCAAAAATAAATTATCATAAGACATAATACGTTGACCAAAATCTTTATTTAGATAAGTCACAGAAAGCTAGTCTTAATTCTTTAACAGGATTGGGTATGTAAAGGGTATAAGCGGAAGATTTCCAGCGTCCCATTGTTTTGATGATGTGTGGAGGAATGTGGTTAGCAGAAGCTGTAGATGCTGCTCTGATTCGAAAAGAATGACCCGAAAATTGACTAGGGTTCAAGCCGAGTCTAGTCAACAGCAGTCTTACATAGAGCATAAACTTTACTGTAGTTAGAACGTTACCGTGCAGTTCTAGCAAAGGTTGTAATGGTTGTTTGTGGAGTGATAGTAGATAATTGTCAAAATTTTGTACAGGGCACCATTTGTTATGAGTAGGGTATAAGGGGATCGTAACGGTATGACCTATGGCGCTGGTTTTTGAATGTTTTAGCGTGAGTAGGTAATGGTCGTTCTGTTTCGCTAAGTCCATAGTTCTTAGGTAATCAGGGGACGTGATAGTCCTAGTTGTGAATTCGTTGGGACGGAGGAATCCATAAAAAGCAAGATATATGGCTGATTTTATTACCGTATTTGTCCTGGGCTCAAAAGGAGAGGAATCTAACAAGTTGACTTGTGCATGAAATATGTGGTTATCAATAGGTAGTCGTTTCTCGGGGATATGTGTATCTAATTTCTTAATGCCTCTAAGAACTGTCTTGATTTGATATGAGGACAGGAAACTCGTGGCGTTGGGTTGTTGAATTAGCATGTGGTGTTGAATTCCCGTAAGGTATAGTTTTATAGTGTTAAATGATAGTTTAAGGTTGATGTGGCAAAAAGAAGTGAAACCCAATATTGATTCTATCGTGAACATATCGTGAATGTGAAATTCAGTGATGAATTTTTTGAATATGTGAAAAGCTCTGTCGTAAGTGTTTCTAGTGTTTACAGAGAGTGCCAGGTGAGAAATGTGACGTGCGTGATTTAACAAAGCTTTTAATCCATTATCATGTCTGTGAAAAGTAGGACTGGAGTTGCCCGTCTGGAGGCGGTGGGTAGTGTCGTGAAGAATTCCTGAAAACGAAATTGAGACAAGTGATCTGCACTGATGTTTGTGCACCCTGGAACGTGAATACATGTTAGAAAGAATTGACAAGTGGCTGCTACCCATGTGAGTCATCTCAATAGCCTCATAATTACCAGGGATGATGACCGGCCTTTATTGACAATATGGCAAGTAGCCATATTATCAGAATAGCACCACACCGTGTGACCGGACCACTGGCGGCCCCAGGTAACAGCCGCAGCCACAATGGGGTACAATTCGAATAAAGCTGAGGTCTCTGTGAATTTTGTGAGTGATTTCACCTCAGTTGGCCATGGCCCCACGAGCCATAGGTCACCCCATATGGCTGCAAACCCCGTGTTTGCTGCAGCGTCTGTCCATATTGTAGGTGAAGTGTCCGAGTGAGATGGTATAAACATGGCACGCCCATTCCAAGAAGTGAGGAAAATCCTCCACATGCTCAAATCGGATGTCGCATGTATGTCTAGTGAAATGTAAGATGTGTCTGAGGTGAATTGTGGAAATAGTGATAGCAAATGTGAAATAAATGATCTCCCCTGGGGAATGATTCTCATTGCAAAATTAAGCGATCCCAGCAATGATTGTAGGTCTTTCTTAGTGCAACGACCTTGCTGTAGGTAGTGGTCAATACTTGCCAGGATACACTCAATTTTCTCATGAGGGAGGCTGGCCTGCATGTGTACTGTGTCTAGTTGTATCCCTAAAAATTGCATCTGGGTGGCGGGCCCCAGGGTCTTGTGTGGGGAGACTGGAACAGAAAGTGACTCAAATAATGCCAACATGTGTTTTAAACTTGTGGGTGGACTTGTGTTGTTCTCAATTGTGAGGAAATCGTCTAAATAGTGAATCACAGAGGGACATTTGTAAACATTTAGCAACAACCAACATAAAGCCTCTGCAAATGTGTCGAAAATACGCGGGCTGCTCTTAGAGCCAAAAGTGAGACGAGTGAAGAAATAGTATAACCCTTCCCATTTAATGCTGTGAAGGTGCCAAAGTGTAGGGTGCAGTAGTTTGAAGGCATTTACTACATCCGTTTTGCTTAACCATGCCCCTGTGCCAGCTTTAATGATAGCCCCGATGGCATGGTCGATAGTGGCGTAATGTAGTGAAAACTCTTCAGATGGTATCAGTGAATTTAGGCTGGGGACCGTGGAGGAATGTGGTGCGGGTAAATCAATGATAAATCTTGGGGGGTTTTGTTCCACCTCAGCTGTATTAGGGCAGAAATTTGTGCTGTGGGTTGCTGATGAGCATACTGCACAAGTTGGGGGCCTGAGGCCTGCAATGTGCCTACAGAATAGCTCAGTGTCCAACTTGCTCTAATTGATGTTTAAGTTGAACTGAGCCAGAGCTGCTGCCACTTTTGCAGAGAAGGAACGGTGGTAATCGTAAAATGCTGTACCACCGTATTTGTGTCCCAGATCCACCAACTTGTGCATGTACGTATCCAGCTCGGCTCTTTTCCCTGGGTATACAGTGCAATATACATCCCTATAGATGCCAAACCCTAATACAAATTCTGGGATGTTCAATTTTTTGTTTAGGCGAGGGTCTCTAGCTCTAAGGACTACGGAAACATCCCCACAAGCAAAGGTCCTGTTCTCAAGGACATCCTGGGAGGCAATGAGCAATGAAGCTAGGTTAACGTCCTTGCCTTCCAGAATGTCCTTTTTAAGGTGAGCTGGGACCATGTGTGAAGGATCAATAGATTCTATATCAGCCGTAGCTGCCAGGGTATTACCGGGTAAGGTATTAGCAAGAGGCTGAGTGGTGACCGTTGCATTTGTTGTGGACTGAGTAACACTACCGGCCTCCAATTTGTCCAGCCTGTCGCTGATTGTCCCTATGGATGCCATAAGGGACGTCATCATAGCATGAAATGCTGGCATTTGCGATCCGCTAGGGCCTTCCCCTGCCTCGGAGTTGTCAGTGGTAGTGTATAATAGCCTATACAACTCCGCCTTCCTAGCTGTAGCCGGGAAAGGGATGCAGCGTCTTCTTAGTTCAGCTGTAAGATGTGGTATGGAGGGCTATTCACGTCTGTACCCGGAACAGGGGTGGCAGGCCTAGCGGGTGTGCTAGGTAGTGACAGTTCTTCAGGGATATCAGGCGTTAGTGACATAACTGAAATTATAAATATAAACAGTCAGTCGTATAAAATGTATTGTGGGTGGGTACTGGTGGGCTAGCTAAATACCAAGCGGTGAAACAATTAAGCTTCTTTTGAGAGTGACAGATGAGACCCTGCTAGTTGCCAAGCGGCTTGAGAGGCACTATCTATGCGTGGGCCCGAGGGGAAGATTGAGGCCACCGAACGTTGTGGCGGGGTGTAGGCCTCTCGGTGTCATTTAAAGCATAAGAAAGATTGGGAGTGACAGGTGAGGCCCTCTCTGTATATTGATGCGAGGCGGCTAGCTATGATTTGGCTCGAGGGACGTATTACCTTCGAGTGTGAGGTTAGGGATGTTGGCCTCGCGGGACCACTAGCCTATGGATTAAGACCAGAAATATTTTAACTAATTGGGCCACCTAACCTGGGACCAGTACCCCTCAATATTTTAGGGTATATTGGGTTCTGGCGTAGTACCTGATAGTGAGTCAGACTGATCTCTCAATGACGTAACTGTGATATTTGTCGGGTAGTTGACCTGTAGGTATAAGATGATAAGTAAATATCTGGAAAATGGGGTGGTAGTTAGGCCAGATCGTGGACCAGAACCTACCCGATAACTGCGGAGGAGATATAATCAAAAGAAACCGGCTCCTTGCTTGTAAAAGCTACCGTTCCAATGATTAAACCTAGGAGAGTAAATTATAACATTTTACCTAAAATCATATGTTTATATGGTCATTTATATGAATCATATGACAATGTTACCAACCTATAAAGTATAAATGATACCGATCACTGGGTCCCCAAATTTTAATATGAATTCTGGTAAGGAAACCTGTTGGAAGATGTCAGAAATCAGGATTGAATTAAGTGTAGCATAATTTAAAAGTTTTTTTTTTTTTTTTTTGGTGCTATATCATTATTGACCTGTAGGGGGCGAGATTCCACCTAAGAAGTGGATGCATGAACTTGTATAATTAGTGAGAAATGCACGAATTTGAGTCGAATGTGATGATAGTATATAATGACTATCTTGTATGGTAGAAATCCTAAGTATCTGGCCGAATGCAGCGTTCGTATGAATGCTAAAACATGAATTACATAGCTTAGTGGCGAAGTGTATTTAGGCGAAAATAACCGAATGCGGTTGAATGCGAATGGGGCTCCGCCGTGTAAGCCGTGAATATGAAGCGGTTTGCTTTACGGCGGGCCCAACTTACGTTTTTTTGGCGGCAGCAGTACCGGGGAAGCTGTGCAGACGACGGTGGCGGCGGGAAAAGCGCCCTGGAGAGCCCGGAACCACTCAGGAGGGCACCGGACCAGGAGACCACGAGGAAACAGGTAAGAGGAATCCAAGATGGCGGTCTGAACCGGAAGTAACGTTTCAGACTCGCCAGACCATTACGGTAATGTGGGAGTGGATTGGCAGCCCTTTTATAGGGAAACCAAGCCCCTCCCACAACTACAGGCCAAGCCTTTTAATATATATATATATATATATATATATATATATATATATATATAGCCATTAAGCATATCACAGATAATAAATGTCCCTTTACTAATTTTCCATCCTATGTGCAGTGGGTGAAGGTGAAGAAATCATTTAAAGGGGCACTATAAAGAAACTGCAATGTTTACCGCCTCTAGTGACTGCCCAGCAATCTAGAGACTCTCCCTGCAGTTTCACAAAGTTTGACTCTGTGAAATTATGCTGGACATCCTCACGCTTTGCATGAAGACATCCAGCATCAAGTAAAACCCCATTGGAAAGTAATTAATACAACTTTGCCTTTCTAACACAAAAGTGTTTTCATTTAACCCCTTAAGGACAAACTTCTGGAATAAAAGGGAATCATGACATGTCACACATGTCATGTGTCCTTAAGGGGTTAAGCAGCGGTCATCAATGTATCTGGCATACTTGTTTTATTTTCCAATAAAAACAGAGAATCAGGTTGATTGTTTTGGCCTTGTTTAGGCCTCATCAGTAAGGTATAGATGATACCTCTCTAGGTACAGTGACCTACTTGAATGTGGAATATTAGATGAGAAGAAATCTTTGATCAGGATTTCATGGAGTTCTTGGGATACCAACACTGCTAAGGTAAGCCTCTAAACTACACAATTTAGCAAATTTAAAATTCATAAATTTGCATTGAACTATTAAAATGAAAAAAGACCAAATCACAGAGAAAATCAGAATATAAAATCTAGACAATAAAAAATATGCCATTTTCATCTGGCGAGCGTTCCGTGCAGACTGAGTTTTCCAGGTCCGGTAATGGTTTATAAAGCTTCCCACACCGTGCAAGGTGCCTCAGAGCTCTGATTGGTTCATATATGGTTTTTATTTGTCCTGTCTTGTGACTGAAAAAAGAACATGGTAGAATAAAAGAAGACTTCTAATGGTAAGTATAATCATTGATAAATGCCCCCTTTTTTGATTTTTTTTACAACAGTGAGCAACCACTGAAAGGTCTAGATAATGATTTTCCTGCATTAGAGTCTTATTCATAAGTTAGTGCAGTTTAGAGAATCTAGCTGACAGAGGGTTTCCTGGCTCGCACTCAGTAATATCAAGTTTTCAGAGATATTGCTACTAAAAAATTTTGTTTTTTTGGGGTATGAATGTAGCTTTAGTTTGGCAGCAACACAAATTAACAACTGATATTTTCTCAAAATGTTTGCTGTTTGTAGATCATTTGCAGTAATACTGAGCTCTGGGTATCATAACTCTCAGCCTAAATACAGGAGTAAGCTTCTCATGGACATTTATTTATTTCAAACACAGACCAGGCAGTTAAAGGTACAGATCAAAGACCTGAGTCCATGCTCACAAATCTGAGTGTTACTTCGAACTCAAAAGTGGAAAGTCTTACACATAAAGGTCAGATATTTGTGTGTATTGAACTGTTTAATTTTAATTTTATTTGACATTTATAGCTTATTTTGTAGTGGTGCCAACTGCAGAAATTTACTTGTAAATACATATAATATAATTAAAGGTGTACGACAGGTTGGAGTTTAACTACAAGTTTATTTTTATTTTATTATATAAATTGATTATTTAAAGAATGTTTGCGGTGTATTTATCAATCTGGATCTGGAAGCATTTTGATACAAAAATTGGCTTAAATATTCCTATATGCAAGAATTTTTGGATACACAGGCGAAGATGCATTTGCAGCCCCCTCTTCCCCCCACAAAAATGTATATTCACCTGTGTGTCTCTTAATAGCGCTCTTGAATGTATTTTCCCTTTGTGTCTTACACTACCCCAAGCCCCACATGTCTCATCCCCCAGCCCCCCTATGTGTCTCATTCCCCCAGCCCCCCTATGTGTATCATTCCCACAGGCCCCCTATATGTCTCATTCCGCCAGACCCCCATGTATCTCATTTCCCCAGACCCCCATGTGTCTCATCCCCCCAGCTCCCCATGTGTCTCATTCCCCCAGCCCCCATATCTCATCCCCCTAACCCCCATGCGTTTCATTCCCCCCAGCTCCCATGTGTCTCAATCCCCCAGGCTCTCACATGTGTCCCATGTCCCCAGCCCCCCTATGTGTCTGTGGCGGAACCAACCTCGCCACTATGCACTGGAGAAGCCTGGTTGCCAGCCTCCTGCCATGTGACTATGGCCCCTGGGATGCATTGCCCTTTAAAGACATGATTTGGGCATAATGGATTTGTGTTGTGCTGCTGCTGGCCCTTTAAGAACCATCTGGGGACATACTGTGGAGTTACTGGGTGGCCACCATTTCCTGTATCAGAAGCACATGGTGAGAACAATGGATGGCGGCCATTTTAACTCACAGACACTGTGTGGACTTTTCAACATGGTGCCATCTCGCCAGTATTTGTTGCACAGAGACATCGTGCGGTGGTTTTGGACTATACAGCAGGGGACACATTATACAGTGATTGTTTTTTATTTAGCCTGTATATGTTCTGCAGAATCTGCATTAAACTGTATTTTCCAAAGTACTGAACGGATCTGGGTGAATTTTGGATATGTGGTTCACCCAGATCCCCCAGTTCCAAGGATATACTTTATGGGGTTATTGCATGTTTTGGGGTCCCTGTGATGTGTTTTATGAAACTGTATTTCTCTGGCTGTGATAATTAGATTACCCATTGTGTTCAGTAATCATATCACAGCCAGAGGGGAGGATTTTGTGTGGGAGTGTCTGGGTGTATTGTATGGATTGATTGGCTGTTTTGTAACGCCCTGTGGGCTGTACTATGTTTGTGGATTGGGAATAAAAGAGACTGTATGTGACAGTACAGGGAGTTCCTGTTTTAACCCTCAAAGTGAAGTGTCGTCTCATTATTGGGGGAAGGATTTATTGTATGCTGTTCCAGTTTGACTGCTAGGAGAGTAAACCTATTCGTATGGTTCCTATTCAACTGTCTACAGCATTCACATGCTTGAGAGGATTCATATGCTTCTCCGGTTCGGTGGTTGTGGTGTCTGCTGCAGTGCTTGGAGTCCTCAGGAAGCGCTAGGAGCATCCTTTAACGGAGGTACCCAGTCGGGGTGACAGGCGATCCGTTACATTGGTGGCAATCGGTGGGATGGCGTCCTAGTGCGAGGTAAAGCAGCTCAGAGACACCATTCGTGGAGTTACAAATTGAGGGCAACGCTAGCACACATGCAGCACCCCTGGGAGCAGAGGTATCCAGCGACTTGGAGCAGACAAGTATGGAAGGCTCTGGTGATGACTGGCTGGCCGAGGTGAGGCAGCGAGTGGCCCAGTATGGTGATAATGTGCCCATGGATATATTCCTGGCGATCTGGAACCAGGTCACAGCCGAGCGAAACACAAGGATGGACCGAGAATTCCGGCTGGCGAAAGAGAGAGAATATGCTCAGCGGAAGGAGTGTTACAGCAGCCAAAGAGAGGCTGCATTCGAGGAGGTTAACCGTTTCCCCCTGAGGCGGCCAGAGGAACCCGAAGTAGGGGTCCTCATAGACTGGTCCTGTGAGGAACCACAACAGGCAGGTGGAGATGGGACCGAGGTCTCTCCACCGGGCCCAACTGGATGCTGGGCAGCCGGCCCAGATCCCCAGCAGCAGCTGGAGTTAGCGGGTGCGGAAGCCAGTGGTCCTTACTCGCAAATGTTGTGGGACCTCACAGACTGGTCCTGGGAAGACCCACAGATGGCAGGTGGAGATGGGACTGCGGTCTCTACCGGCCCTACAAGGATGCTGGGCGGTCGGCCCAGATCCCCAGCGGCAGTGTGTGTTACAGGGAGCTGAAGGTGCCGTCCTTCCTCCCCAGCGGCAGTGTGTGTCCCAGGGAGCCAAAGGTGTCGTCCTTCCTCCCCAGCGGCAGTGTGTGTCCTAGGGAGCTGAAGGTGCCGTCCTTCCTCCCCAGCGGCAGTGTGTGTCCCAGGGAGCTGAAGGTGTCGTCCTTCCTCCCCAGCGGCAGTGTGTGTCCCAGGGAGCTGAAGGTGTCGTCCTTCCTCCCCAGCGGCAGTGTGTACCCCAGGGAGCAGAAGGTGCTGTCCTTCATCCCCAGCGGCAGTGTGTATCCCAGGGAGCTGAAGGTGCCATCCTTCCTCCCCAGCGGCAGTGTGTACCCCAGGGAGCTGAAGGTGCCGTCCTTCCTCCCCAGCGGCAGTGTGAGTCCCAGGGAGCCAAAGGTGTCGTCCTTCTTCCCCAGCGGCAGTGTGTACCCCAGGGAGCAGAAGGTGCCGTCCTTCCTCCCCAGCGGCAGTTTGTATCCCAGGGAGCTGAAGGTGTCGTCCTTCTTTACCAGCGGCAGTGTGTACCCCAGGGAGCAGAAGGTGCCGTCCTTCCTCCCCAGCGGCAGTGTGTATCCCAGGGAGCTGAAGGTGTCGTCCTTCCTCCCCAGCGGCAGTATGTATCCCAGGGAGCTGAAGGTGCCGTACTTCCTCCCCAGCGGCAGTGTGTCCTGCAGAAGCGGAGACAGTCGGTCTCGCTCCCCAGCAGCAGGACAATATATTAAAAGGGGAGACAGTTGGTCCCCCTCTCCAACAGCAGAGAGTGTTCCAGGGAGAGGAGCTTGTTATCCCCTCTCCCCAGCGGCTGAAAGTATGTATGGGAGAGGAGCTTGTTACCCCCTCTCCCCAGCGGCAGCTTAGCCCACCAAGGGGAGACAGTAATCTCCACAACAGTGCAGATGGGACAGTGGTCTCTGCACATGCACCACCGGGGGTAGGGACAGTCTGTCTCCCCCTCCAGCAACCAGGCTCCAACCAGACTACTCCCGTGGTAGTGCTGGCACCAGGACAGAGTACCGCTGGTCTCTGCCCACTCAGCAACCCACCCAGTACGCTTACCAGTCACCCACACAGCCATGGTGAGGCACCTGGACACAGACAAAGTTCTCCTCTACCCAGGTGTAGTAGCCAGTTATTGTGGGTGGGCTGTATTACTGATTGTGTTTTGTGGTTGGGCTGCTGGACTAACAAGGGCACTGACCGGCAGGAGGTCAGATACCCTGTTAGTCTGATTGGTAAAGGGGAGAAGTGTGGCGGAACCAACCTCGCCACTATGCACTGGAGAAGCCTGGTTGCCAGCCTCCTGCTATGTGACTATGGCCCCTGGGATGTATTGCCCTTTAAAGACATGATTTGGGCATAATGGATTTGTGTTGTGCTGCTGCTAGCCCTTTTAAGAACCATCTGGGGACATACTGTGGCGTTACTGGGTGGCCACCATTTCCTGTATCAGAAGCACATGGTGAGAACAATGGAGGGCGGCCATTTTAACTCACAGACACTGTGTGGACTTTTCAACACGGTGCCATCTTGCCAGTATTTGTTACACAGAGACATCGTGCAGTGGTTTTGGACTATACAGCAGGGGACACATTATACAGTGATTGTTTTTTATTTAGCATGTTCTGCAGAATCTGCATTAAACTGCATTTTCCAAAGTACTGAACGGATCTGGGTGAATTTTGGATATGTGGTTCACCTAGATCCCCCAGTTCCAAGGATATACTTTTTATGGGGTTATTGCATGTTTTGGGGTCCCTGTGATGTGTTTTATGAAACTGTATTTCTCTGGCTGTGATAATTAGATTACCCATTGTGTTCAGTAATCATATCACAGCCAGAGGGGAGGATTTTGTGTGGGAGTGTCTGGGTGTATTGTATGGATTGATTGGCTGTTTTGTAACGCCCTGTGGGCTGTACTATGTTTGTGGATTGGGAATAAAAGAGACTGTATGTGACAGTACAGGGAGTTCCTGTTTTAACCCTCAAAGTGAAGTGTCGTCTCATTATTGGGGGAAGGATTTATTGTATGCTGTTCCAGTTTGACTGCTAGGAGAGTAAACCTATGCGTATGGTTCCTATTCAGCTGTCTACAGCATTCACATGCTTGAGAGGATTCATATGCTTCTCCGGTTCGGTGGTTGTGGTGTCTGCTGCAGTGCTTGGAGTCCTCAGGAAGCGCTAGGAGCATCCTTTAATGGAGGTACCCAGTCGGGGTGCCAGGCGATCCGTTACAGTGTCTCATTTCCTCATCCCCATGTGTCTCATTCTCTCTGCTCCCCATGTGTCTCAATCCCCTAGGCCCCTATGTGTCTTATTCCCTCAGCACCCCATGTCTCTCAATTCCCTGGCTCCCTCCACTCCCCCAGCACTTACACTCATGTGTCTCAATCCCCCACACCCTGTTATGTGTGTATTCCCCCAAGCCCCCATGTGTCTAATTTCCTTCCCTCCTTCCCTCTATACGTCTTACCCCCTCTCCCAATCTGTGTCTGCTTAACTCCTACTTTTAGCTTGGCTGAGCTGTTTCCCTCTACCCAGACTGACAGGAGCAGTTCTGAACACTCCTTCCTATCAAATCGGGGAGAGAGACACTAGCTCCTCTACACCAGTCTGTGGCTCAGCCACGCTGCAATGAATGACAGTCAGGAATGAATGACAGTCACTAGCTCCTCTATCCCAGTCCGTGGCTCCCCTCCTGCTAGAAACCCGGGCATTGTGCCCCTCCAGCCAGGGGGCCCTAAGATGGCCACCTGTGCTCCCTTATGGTAGCGCCAGCCTTGCAGTATGTAGCAAAAAAGATAGTGTGTCTAAACCGATGAAAAATAGTGTCTAAAAAAGAAATTACCTATCCAATATGATACAACAGCTTCCTCTTCTGATATTCCAGACTGTATCCCGTACAATAGAATGTATATACAAATAGCAGAAGAGTATAGCTTATAATCTACAGAAAAAAAAAAAAAACAGTACAATACGGTAATACAGTTATGATGCAATAAAACTGTGCCAATATAAAATGATGAAGATTGGTAAAATCTTCTTGAGGTGCCTCCCCTTAGATGGTTGGAGGGTATGTCCTGTGCTCCCTCTCAACTGATTGAAGGAATTACCACACTATGGAAGTCTGGACTCTGGTAGTCTGGTAAATGGTAATAAATAGTCTGCTTTATTATATTTTGTATGTAGATAAAATAAAAAATGTGGTCCTACGCGTTTCGTCTTATATAAGACTTCCTTAGGAACTACTTTAAATCTAGTGACTGCAGCACTGGAAAACAGATTCAGCAAAACCATTCTACAGGTGGATGTGGGAGAAGATTTTTTTTGTTTGCTAAAACTATATAAAAGTGACAATTTCTGATATGTCCAATACAGAAAGCAATTTTTTATGCCAAGTATTAAATCAGGAAATGATAACAGCTCTTTTTGTTTGAAGCATTCGAATGGGCAATATATTTCAGTCGCCATCCTTGCATCTGAGTTTTGGGGAGATATACAAATATACTGTGGACTTACAAAGCGAACAAAATCAGCAATGACATCCTACTAGTTTATATAGCAGATATCACTAGAATGAGTTTGCATGTCAGGCATCCCCCGGCTGAGCTAATGTGCTGGAAATCATTAGACTGGGTATATATTTAAGGCATCCCTAAACTAAGGGGCTCTATCAATCATGTTGTATACATTTTTTTACTTCTTTTGTGATATATTTTGGCCATCAGAAAAGAGCTAAACTTGCCATCTATCCCATTACAAATCGGAACAAAATAGTAGGATTTATACCTTTTATACGAAGGACACAGTCTAAGCTCTCTTAACTGAACATTAAAAAAAAAAAAAATTTTGACTTAAAAAAATACAGAGATAATATGAAAAAATGTTCCCTTTATGTATACACTAAACTGTTTTAGAGACAAATGTTTCTTTACTATTCTTCTACACCATCCCGTGTTCAGTGGGTTTAGACATCATTAGAAAATCAAGCCAAATTAAACCATTTTCCCCCAATACAAAGAATGTTTCAGTATGCCTAAATTTATATTGAAAACACTTATTGCTATTAAGCATTTAGTCTTTTTTGCTAGTCAGACAATATTTTTTTTTTGTATAAAAATAGCTTTATTTTGCCAGTAAGACAAATTAACAGCTGATAGTTTCTCGGAAAATCTCATTTTTGTACATCATGTGCAGTAAAAACTAGCTGTGAGAGCTCTCTGTCACAGGGAACTCTTCCTATAGACATTTGTTTATTTCAAACACAGATCATGGAGTGAAAGGTACAGATCTTGAGCAGATGCTCACTAACCTGAGTGATGGTGTAAACTCGCAAGTGGAGCTTCTTTCTCTCAAAGGTACCGTGTTTCTCCGAAAATAAGACCGGGTCTTATATTAATTTTAGTCACAAAAAACACACTAGGGCTTATTTTCAGGGTAGGGCTTATTTATTTACGGTACCGGTATGTACATTGAACAACATTTAAACAACATTTAAACAACTTTTCTTCAAATACCGGTACAGTCATCTTCATTTTCCTTTGAACCATTGGTCCTAATCTCTCATTTACAGCAATATATGGTACAGTAGCTCTCCCTACCGTAAACAACATTTATTCAATTACAATCATGTCATCTTCTTCTGGAATATCATCATAACTCTCCAAACCCTGATTGCCAGCCTGAATTTCTTGCATCTCCATTTCCTTTTGAACCATTGGGCCTAATCTCTCATGTAAAGCAATATAGCTCTCCTTAAACGAGTACTTCTTGTCCATGTAGCCTGCTCGTAGTGCTTTGGCAACACAGCTGTCAGTGATTTTATCCCAAGAATTCTTCACCCATGTCACGACCTCTAGCAGTTTAGGCTTCACAAAGTTTCCACGCTGATTTCTGACCAATCTATTTTCAGTGTATTCATTGATTTCTGTGCGCAAATGGTCCTTGAATGGTTTGTTTATTGCAATATCAAGAGTTTGGAGATAAGCAGTCATTCCTGCGGGAATCATTACTTGATCTATTCTTCTCTCTGCAAGGAAGTTCTTCATGTCTTTTGCGCGGTGAGTGCTGGCTGAATCCCAGACTAGCAGACCTCTTTGGCCACCTCTCAGAACAAGTGGCAGCATTAAATCGATCCACTTTCTTATAACTGCTTGTGTGCACCAGGCCTTTTCTGTTTCAAGAACATAAATGCCTGAAATGCGTTCAATCTTATCTTTCTTGCCCTTTGCGATAATTAGAGGTGTGGCTTTTGTTCCATCCAGACGAATTGCCAAAACACAAGTAACACGTGCACTTTCATAACCAGTGGAGGGAACGTAGATTGAGGAGGCTCCCCTCTGATCAATTGTTGTTTGAGATCCTTAGCCCATATACACTGCAGTTTCATCCATCGCAATCATGTTGGAGAGTTGGTATTTAGAAGTCTATGCCATCAATAAAGAACTTGAATGCAAGTGCACGTTTAACAACTTCATTATCTTCCAGCTTGAACAGTGTTGTCGATCTTCTTAGAGACAGTTCATATCGCTTAAGGAAGCCATCCAGCCAGTGGTGTGATGCTTTGAAATCTTCTGTGGATATGTCGAATTGTGGTGCTATTTCAAGGGCAAATGTTTGAATATCAGCCCTGCACACAACCAAAGCTTTTGCTCTCTTGTCAGCAATCCATTCACAGATGACATCTTCCAGCTCAAGATATAATGGCTGGCGACCTGATCCACACTTGCGCTTCTTAGCATTTCCCTCGTCCACCTTTTGACTGAGGTTACCATACTCTGCTCGCCATTTTCGGACCATTCGGAGATCTAACTTCATCTCTTTGCAGAAAGTGGTCAGATTCTTGCCGTGGGAGTCCTCCACGATTCCTTTCTTGTACTCGACAGAATAGCTCTTTCTCTTTGCACTCATCTTGTCTGGGGATCAAAATACCGTACTGTCTAATTAATCCAGCCCCCTCTAATTAATCCACCCCCCCTTTAATTAATCCACCCCCTCTAATTAATCCACCCCCCTTTAATTAATCCAGCCCACCCTTTAATTAATTCACCCCCTCTAATTAATCCAGTCCACCCTTTAATTAATTCACCCCCTCTAATTAATCCAGTCCACCCTTTAATTAATTCACCCCCCTTTAATTAATTCACCCCCTCTAATTAATCCAGTCCACCCTTTAATTCACCCCTCTAATTAATCCAGCCCACCCTTTAATTAATTCACCCCCCTCTAATTAATCCTTTAATTAATTCACCCCCCTCTAATTAATCCAGCCCACCCTTTAATTCACCCCCCTTTAATTAATTCACCCCCTCTAATTAATCCAGCCCACCCTCTAATTAATTCACCACCCCTTTAATTAATTCACCACCCCTTTAATTAATTCACCCCCCTCTAATTAATCCAGCCCACCCTTTAATTAATTCACCACCCCTTTAATTAATTCACCCCCCTCTAATTAATCCAGCCCACCCTTTAATTAATTCACCCCCTTTAATTAATTCACCCCCCTCTAATTAATCCAGCCCACCCTTTAATTAATTCACCACCCCTTTAATTAATTCACCCCCCTCTAATTAATTCAGCCCACCCTTTAATTAATTCAACCCCTCTAATTAATCCAGCCCACCCTTTAATTAATTCACCCCCTCTAATTAATCCAGCCCACCCTTTAATTAATTCACCCCCCCTTTAATTACTTCACCCCCACCCCCTTTAATTAATTCAATTAATCCCAGACATAAAATATCTAGAGGTACTCACATTTCAAAGATTCCACTGGGAGCCTCACCGCCCGGAAATGGATCCTTCCGCTGAAGATCCGTGAAGGCAGACTGACGGCGCTGCAAAATGTCGTCATCACGTTGCGCGACGCTCCTCCTACAGCAGAAGAAGGAAGTCTCGCCGCAAAGGTATGATGCCTAGGTCTTATTTTCGGGGTAGGGCTTATATTGCAGCCCACCCCGAAAATCCGACTAGGGCTTATTTTCGGGGGAGGGTTTATTTTAGGGGAAACACGGTAAGACGTGTCTGTTGAGTTGTTTGATTTTCATTTTATTGAAAATATTAGCTCATGTTGTAAGACATAAACATAATTTAGTTGCATTTATTTATATTACATAATTTAGATTGTTTATTTAAAGGAGATCGTGGTGTATTGGATTTTAGGAAGTTAGTTGCAGCCAATGTGTCCGTCTCTAAGACAGATGCTAAAAAGCAAAAGCGGTAAAAATAAAGAAATGTCATTTAGAAACCAACAAAAGAGGAATTGCATTCATTACTGATATAGATCTGGGAGTATTATTTTTTACAAAATTGGCATAACTATTTCTGTACATCTTATCTTTTACTTCCATAAATTTAACAGGAAATTTGTGAAATACTCTACCATAAAGTTGTGAAGAGTTGTAGTGGTAACCAAAATCTATATCTGTTAAACAATCACTAATTAAATGAGAACAAATTAAATATTAATCTGGAATTATATAGAATAAATGTTTAATAGCTTCTAATTCCAGCAATTTTACAAAGCCAGATTAACAAACACGATATGCTGTTGGTGTACTGCCTAAATGTTTTACTGTTACTGGGACATTAATGCCTTCATGCATTGGTACAACTTATTTGTACCCATTGGACAAAAGTTCCCATGAGAGTAGGTAGCAGTTATATACAGGGCCTGTGAGAGTTCTCATTTTCTTGCTAAGATTAATTAAAACTGTTGGCACACAATGGCACCTAGTTTTCTAAACCTGTTTTCTAATCATTTTTCTTTAGTGACCGGGACACTAGGAAAATTGCAGGAAATACAGGAAAATGTCAAGCAGATTCAGCAAGACTATTCTACAGTTGGAGCTGGGAGAGGTGGGTTTTCATTTGCTAAAACGATACAAAAGAGACATCTTCTGATATGCATAATAACAAAAGCTCATTTTTTATGCCAATTATTGAAATCAGGGACTGGTATCAGGTGTTTTAAATATTCCTATGTAGAGTATATTCCCGCCATCCATACATCTGCGTTTTTGTGTCAGGATACCCTTTATTGGATTAGTGACTGGACAGCAATAGTTTCACAGTCTCTTGTCTTTTTTATAACAGTGAGCAACTGTTGCTGCTCGCATTTTAGAAGACATCTCTAAAGAAGATGATGTTGTAGGACCACATTTCTCTAATTTGCATTTTACATAATTTCCTTCCAACATCATTTGACAAATGGTTCTATTACACTTAATCTTCTTTGCAATCTAACAATATTATTTTGTTTTGTAAAGTAGATATTATCCATTGTTCCATCGGGAATATCATCATCTCAGATCAGAACTAACTTCTGAATATTAGTGGTGGGAATTACCCATTTATCATTTACTACATGTCCTATGGTTAGCTCAAATGCAATGTTTTATTTTGGTTCAGAATGTAAACAATTACCTCCATCTTTAAGGGATTAATTACTAAATCAAATTTAGCTTAATGAAATGGTTTTGATCTTATTGCACAATTCTCACAATTCTTTAGGAGTTAAATTACTTTGTTCATGCAGTCCTAGTCATATTTCACCAGACTGAGACTTACACATTCTTCCAAAATAAATGATTAATTATAAACAAAAGTGAAAAGAAAAGAATGGGACTAGAGTGTAGTGAGAGGGGTGATGGGCAGTTAGATAATAGTGTGAAAGAGAGGGGTAATGTGACGGACCGCCTGGCACCCCGACCGGGTACCTCTGTCAATCGATGCTCCTAGTGCTCACCGAGGGCTCCAAGCACTCCATCAGACACCACATGCACTGTAAACTCCACAAACCATCGCAACTTGGTTGGGGTCTCGCCTTTCTAGACCCACCCTGGACCCAAGACCAGGATCCAGCTTCCAATGGGTAAACCTCTCCTACTCCAGAGAGCATAGAAGAAACAGTTCTTAGAAGAGCTAGTGATTATACTCAGGGGAGTATTGTGATATAGCAATCCCCAGAGTGAATGTAGTTCTCCAATCCACCAAACATGAGCCAAGACTTCATGAAGGGGTAAAGCATCTCCTTTAATGGGAGACACAGCTGGCCTTTTATGCAAGTCACCATGCAAGGGAACACCCATGTGGACCTTGTGGGGGACAGGATGACAATTGTTACAAGCAATGATAATGCAGTACAGTAGGTGAAACTCCCACACATTACACACAATCCTTCCCCTCATCCTGGGAGATAATTGAGTCAAGTAATGCATGTAACTCAATTATCTCCAGGCAGAAAAACACACATTTTTACAAAGTATGAAAAGTACCCCCAAAAACACAACATATCCCCATAAATGTCAGATACACTGATAGCCCTGATATGGATGACCAACATATCCAAAAATCACCCAGATCAGAGCAGGGTTTAGGAAATCTCTTTTTGACCGACCGACCGCACGCATGGTTTCATACCCAAAACAGTTTCAGATAAATACGCTGTGCGGCTGGTCTATTTGAAACAGTTGACATACCATTCGAATTACCGAACATAACAGTTGATGTCTGTCCCTTGTTCGTGGGCTTCTTCCCACCGAATACCATTCGGCTCCCATTCGAATAGCCAAAGTTCCAGCGAAGGTAACTGTTCAGCAGTGTTCGTGCCGTCGCATGTCCAATTCGAATTCCATGAACTCGACGACAAAACACTGCTAAACATGTTTGACTAAACAAGATGGCCACCGCCACGTGTTCGACTATACGAACTGTGATCACCCAGCTGTTCGTCAATTAACTACCAGCCTGGGAGGTAAATAGGCTGCACCCTCTACTTGCGGCTGGTCTGACTGTTCGGTTGTTTGTTAGGTAAATGAACACCATAAGCATAATCCATTTGGTAGCCCCCTATACTGAACTCTAGAAGGGAAAAGACATGAACAAAGCCTTTCCACAGTCCTGAAGCCAGGTATAATACATGGGCCATATTCCTTGGGCAAGAGGCTGGCAAGCAGGCCCCTCCAAGTACCAGTGGCGAGGTTACTTTTGGGGGTGATGAAGCATGATAGACTGTAAAGTGGGAGAGTGGGTATCATGGCATAGAAGGTTACAGGTGTTATGTGTGTGATTATAGAATAGGTGAGATGTGTGGTGTTGATAGTTAAATAGGGAAAAAACACGTTTTCTATTTTTATTTTTATTTTTTTATTTATACTCATGGGCTATAAGATTTTTGATGCATTCCAGAATTCAATTTATTATTTCTATGACAGACAAGTTGCAGTCGGATGTGCAGAGAGTAATAACTGCTGTAGGAAAACTCTTAGACTGGGCCATGAAACAAACACAAGGTGAGCTGATTGTACCCTGCTAATAAATTCTTGGCATTTGAATGCAAGGGCATATTTTTGTGAAGTTTTGATGGTTTAAAACTGGAATGTGTTTGTGTGTAGCATATGCATTTAACATCAAGAGTATGTTTGTGTATAGTGTTAGTGTATGAATACAGGGACGTGTTTGTGTGTAGTAGTAATGTTTACATGCAAGATTGTGTTTGTGCATAATGTTTGATTGAAGGGTATATTTGGGTGTAGTGTTGGCATTTAAATGCAGATTTATCCTTGGATCGAGCAGTTGTTACCCTACATTGAAAGATTATATCCTTGAATATTCTGTTTTTGCAAGTATGCATCTAGTAGTTGTTTGAACATCTGTATGAACTCTGATAAAACCACTTCTTCAGGCAGAGAATTCCACATCCTGATTGTTCTTACAGTAGAAAAACCTTTCCTTTGCCTTAGACAAAATCTTCTTTCTTCCAGTCTAAACGCATTGGCCTTGTGTCCTATGTAAAGTCTGGTTTGTGAATAGATTTCCACACAATGGTTTGTATTGGCCCCGAATATATTTGTATAATGTTATCATATCCCCTCTCAGGCGACGTTTTTCTAAACTAAATAGGTTTAAATTTGTTAACCTTTCTTTATAGCTGATATGTTCCATTCCTTTTATTAATTTTGTAGCCCGTCTCTGCACTTTTTCTAGTGCCATAATATCCTTCTTTAGAACAGGTGCCCAAAATTGCACAGAATATTTAATATGTGGTCTTACCAGTGATTTATAAAGAGGCAAAATGATATTCTCGTCCCGAGAATGAATGCTCTTTTTCCTGCATGACAATACCTTACTGGCCTTGGCCACTTGTGATTGACATTGCACATTGTTGCATAGTTTGTTGTCTATAACAATTCCCAAGTCCTTTTCGTGTGTTGTTATCCCTAATTCGCTTCCATTAAGGGTATACGTTGCTTGTGTATTCTTTACGCCGAAGTGCATAACTTTGCATTTTTCAACATTAAATTTCATCTGCCATTTGAGTGCCCAGACCCCCAGTCTATCTAAATCCCTCTGCAGCAAAGTAATATCTTGCTCACATTGTATTATTTCACAAAGTTTTGTGTCATCTGCAAACACTGAAACATGACTTCAATGCTGTCTTCAAGATCATTTATAAACATGATAAATAGAAGGGGTCCCAGAACAGACCCCTGAGGGACACCACTTGTCACCTCTATCCCGCTTGAAAATTTACCATTAATGACAACTCTTTGTACTCTGTTTTTAAGCCAATGTTCTACCGAAGAACAAGCATTTTCATCTAGACCGATTTCCTTGAGTTTGAACACTAATCTATTGTGTGGAACTGTATCAAATGCCTTGGCAAAATCCAAATAGATTACATCCACTGCAACACCCTGATCTATACTTCTACTTACCTCTTTGTAGAATGCAATCAAGTTAGTTTGACATGACCTGTGCTTCATAAAACCGTGCTGATTTTTGCTGATAACCATGTTCTTCTCAAGGAATTTTTGAATATTATCCCTTAATAACCTTTCAAATATTTTACCAGCCACAGAAGTTAAGCTCACAGGTCTATAATTTCCAGGCAAGGATTTTGAACCCTTTTTGAATATAGGAACCACATCTGCCTTCCTCCAATCCTCCGGAACACTTCCTGAAAGAAAATAATCTTGAAAGATTAAAAACAGAGGTTCACTTATTTCTGCACTTAGTTCCTTAAGTACACGTGGATGGATACCGTCAGGCCCTGGAGCTTTGCTTATATTAACTTTCTTTAGTTGCTGCAGCACCTTGTCTTGAGTTAACCAATTACAATTATTCTGCAAGTTTTTAGTAGCAATCATTTGCACATCTATTGCCATGGGTTCTTCCTTAATATATACGGAGGAGAAATAGTTATTTAAAATTCCTGCCTTTTCCTGGTCTTCATTAACTAACACCCCCGTTTCAGTTTTTAGTGTACATACACTTTAATTTTCGTTTTTTTTAGAATTTATGTACTTAAAAAATGCTTTGAGGTTGGTTTTGCTCTCTTTAGCTATCATTTTTTCATTTTGAAGCTTAGCAAGTGGAATTGCCTTTTTGCACGCATTATTTGCTTCCTTATATCTTTTATAAGATGCATCTGATTTGTCCAATTTAAATGCTTTAAATGCCCTTTTCTTATTTTTAATCTCTT
>OW240914.1:16116870-16134710 GCA_933207985.1 Pelobates cultripes
AGACATAATGGGGGTGAAGTGCTAGGGAGAGCAAAGAGTCAAAGTCTGCCTGAGTGAAGTGATTTGGGATTGAGAAAAGTTCTCCTTGGTTGGCAGACCGGATCCTGTAGTGAGTCTAGTCGTGTGAGCAGAGACTGCGTGGGCACAGGCCCTGATGAATTTTGTGCGGCCCTCTGTAGTCAGAGCCCGCATCGCAGCAGGCCATAGGATCTTGATTGTGATTGAGTGCCGGGTCGGTGGGGACAGAGATGACCCCTGCCAGTCCATATGGGGAGGGACAGGAGCCCAATCCGGAGTTTGCAGTGAGCTGTGTCGGCGGGAGAGCGGCTGTCTCCGCCGGGCCAACCATGCTGCTAGGACGCGAGGTCTGTCTGCTCGGAGCCGGCAAGGTAGTCCACTTGAGTGGTATCAGCTTGTAGGGCAGAAAGTCCCCGTTCATGAGAAGGTAAGATTGTGCCCGGTTTGCGGGCTCTGCTCCGTGAAAATTCCGTATTATTAGCGGTAAAATGCAGGAGCTGTTGCAGCTTGCGTCTGCTCCGTTCCGCGGTCAACCCCCCAGCTATCATCCATTTACATATATCTGTTGCTGTTATTGTGCCAAAAACTATATGGATATGTAGACATGACTTCTGTGGCTCTGTTTTCTTTTGTATTTTTAGTGAAAAATAAGAAGGAAATTAAATAGTTTCACAGTTTCTGGACATAGAATGGGATGGATTTAAGCTGTGTCTTTTGAGTTTCCATGTAAAGGGAGACAGCGTGATAGAGTCACATATGACAGTGAGTCCTAGTGCGAATATATAGTAATGTCATCAATATGAAAGGAAGTAAAAAAGGGAAATAAGTTTAGTTACATTTCAGAGAGCATAAGTATTCAGGAATTGAAAATAATAATTTGAACTGGCAGAAAGACATTTCAGTTGTTTGATGTGGCACAAGTGTAAAGATCGGGACAGTCAATCTGAGCGTCTTCTCTATCGCTCACTGTAGTGGTTATGGTGCCAGGAGTATCTTGGTGCTATTTAATTGTAAGTAATCAAATTATTTTTTTAACAGTTGGACTTCTTGATTTCCAACCTGGGATTTGCTGGCTGCCACTTCTCATCTCTACTACTAGCAACAGAGAGCCAGAACTTCCATATGTTATCTTGAGTGCAGGGCTTAACTCATTGACTGACAGTGAAGTCATTATGGAACTTCCTTTAATATTTTTTGGGTGATTTATTTTTTTAATTTAATGTTGAAGGGAGTGTTTTTACTAATGGAGGTTGGGGAAATACTGTTAAATATTGTTTGTGTGGATCATTATCTCAGGAAATTTTGGAGAACATGTACAGTTGTGCTCAAAAATTTGCATACCCTGGCAGAAATTGTAAAATTTTGCCATTGATTTTGAAAATATGACTGATCATGCAACAAAAGGTCTTTTATTGAAGGATGGTGATCATATGAAGCCATTTATTATTATTAAGTGTTCTTGCATAGCAAGACCACTTAATGTTATCTCACATATATATTCTTATTCTTATTATAGCCAAATTTGCCACCCTGCAGCAGCAAGTGATGTCATAGACAGGGCCTTTTGAACACCTGCTAATGTTTTTATAAATGTATGTTTTAATGTAACTGTGAAGCACTTTGGGCAACAACGTTGCAATTAAATGTGCTCTATAAATAAATAATAACAGTTACTCTGCCCACTCCAGTTGTAGACTACTGGTGGAGGCAAGAACACTTCACACAATTTCCCCAGGAATTGTAGCTTTTCTAGTTAAGTGTTCTTGCATAGCAAGACCACTTAATGTTATCTCACATATATATTATTATTAAGTGTTCTTGCATAGCAAGACCACTTATTGTTATCTCACATATATATTATTATTCTTATTAAGTGTTCTTGCATAGCAAGACCACTTAATGTTATCTCACATATATATTATTATTAAGTGTTCTTGCACAGCAAAACCTCTTATTGTTATCTCACATATATATTATTATTCTTATTATAGCCAAATTTGCCACCCTAACTCCTCCCACAGTTTTTACACTACATAGACAAAAATTTACCAAAACGTGCAGATTGTTCCCGATCGGATTGCTATTACTTTGTGAAACGTTTCGCCGAATGGTTCACGGAATATCGTCGTTCTTGTGGCGCAATTTGTCCCATAGGAATGAATGGCAAAGCTAGAGTGGGAGCTGGCAAAAGCTAAAAAATCAGGACATGATTTTTAAACTGCCACCACTCCCTTATTTTCAGGCCCACCTACACAAATCTTATATCAAAACGTTCAGCTATCCCTGCTGCCACTAAACATGTCAACGGCTAAGCCATAGTCCTGATAGTTTTCACAATATAGTCAGGCACAGCAGCAGAGTGATGTCATAGACAGGGCCTTTTGAACACCTGCTAATGTTTTTTATAAATGTATGGTTTAATGTAACTGTGCAACAACGTTGCAATTAAATGTGCTATATAAATGATAACAGTTACTTAGCCCACTCCAGTTGTAGACTACTGGTGGAGGCAAGAACACTTTACACAATTTCCCCAGAAATTGTAGCTTTTCTAGTTATTATTATTGTGTGTGTGTGTGTATTAGGTGTTCTTGCATAGCAAGACCACTTAATGTTATCTCACATATATATTATTATTATTAGTGTTCTTGCATAGCAAGACCACTTAATGTTATCTCATATATATTATTATTATTATTATAGCAAAATTTGCCACCCTAACTCCTCCCACAGTTTTTACACTACATAGACAAAAATTTACCAAAACGTGCAGATTGTTCCCGATCGGATTGCTATTACTTTGTGGAACGTTTCGCCGAATGGTTCACGGAATATCGTCGTTCTTGTGACAAAATTTGTCCCATAGGAATGAATGGCAAAGCTAGAGTGGGAGCTGGCAAAAGCTGAAAAATCAGGACATGATTTCTAAACTGCCACCACTCCCTTATTTCCAGGCCCACCTACACAAATCTTATATCAAAACGTTCAGCTATCCCTGCTGCCACTAAACATGTCAACGGCTAAGCCATAGTCCTGATAGTTTTCACAATATAATCATTTGTTTGCAACTAACGCCGTCCATTGACTTTCATTGAAACTTCACTCTGCAAAGCTCAAATTTGAAGTGCAATTTCTAAACTGCGACTGTGCCTTCAATTTTAATACTTCAGAGACATACTATGCATCACAATGTAGGTCTGGGTCTTGTGATTCTCACAATATAAAGCTCTTCGCTGTAGGATTTATAGTTAATGAAATACGACCGTTTGAAGATGGCAACCGCCAAAATACTCTGACCTGTGCCAGGCTGCAGCAGCAAGTGATGTCATAGACAGGGCCTTTTGAACACCTGCTAATGTTTTTATAAATGTATGGTTTAATGTAACTGTGCAACAACGTTGCAATTAAATGTGCTTTATAAATGATAACAGTTACTCCGCCCACTCCAGTTGTAGACTACTAGTGGAGGCAAGAACACTTCACACAATTTCCCCAGAAATTGTAGCTTTTCTAGTTTATTTTGTTCTTCTGATTCAATTCAAAAATCAAAATTCATCCAAGCAAAACTGATACCTAGATGAATTTCGGCTGTCCAGAAATGTTTTCTATTATATATAAAATAATAATTGGCAGAACCAAAACTTCTCTCTGTGCACATATATTAACATCCAGTCGAAGACATATATTGAAAACTTGGCAGAATATAGAATTACTAAAACCTCGCAATAACAGCATTCTGTATGGCAATAATTTATTTATTTTATTTATAAAATATTTTACCAGGAAAGATACATTGAGATTTCTCTCGTTTTCAAGTATGTCCTGGGTCCACAAATCATTGCATTGTTACATTAAGTACAACAAAATACAAAAACAATATTAATACACAATATATACAAAATTTAACATAGAACAGGCAGGAAATATATAATCAACCATGACACGTGCATTCTGTTTTGAGGTATGTAGAGAGGGATCTCTTAAATGACTTTAGGCTTAGGGAAGATTTTAAATTGTGCGGGAGGTCGTTCCACAATTGCGGCGCTCTGTAGGAGAAGGAGGATCAGGCCGCTTTCTTTTTGTATTGAGGTAGACTAAGTAAAGTGCTTGTACTGGATCGGAGCTTATAGAAAGTGGGAACAGCTGGGGAAAGCATTTTGTTTAGGTAGGGTGGGAGTTTCCCAGAAAAGCTCTTAAAATCAAGGCTGGAAAGATGAAGGGTGCGTCTGGATTCCAGCGATAGCGAGTTTAGTTCCTTTAGCATGTCACAATGATGGGTCCTGTAATTACATTGTAGCACAAATCGGCAGAACGAGTTATACAATGTGTTGAGTTTATTAATGTGGGATTGCGATGCAGACGCATATACTACATTCCCATAATCAATGATTGGCATCAGCATTTGCTGTACAATCTTTTCCTTTACTGTAGGGCTTAGGCAGGCTTTGTTTCTGTACAGGGCACCTAATTTTGGATAAAGTTTAGATGCAAGCTTTTCTATGTGCAGGTCAAAAGATAGATTGGGGTCTAATATCATACCCAAGTATTTGAAAGAGTGGACCGCGGTCAGTGTGCCATTTGAATTTGTTTTGATGGATAGGTGGGAATTGTGTAACTTGTGTAATTTAGGTACTGTTCCAAAGATCATTGTGACAGTTTTGTCAGTGTTCAGGAAGAGTTTGTTTTTTGCGATCCACTTTTCTACCTCTGTAAACTGGTCTTGGAGCAGAGCCTCAAGTTGCGGTAGATTGGATTTGCTCGCATAGATTACCGTGTCATCTGCGTACATGTGTACATTTGAGGATTGGCAGACATTAGGCAGATCATTTATAAATAATGTAAATAGTAGGGGGTCGAGAATGGAACCCTGGGGAACACCACACGTGACTGGGAGAGGGAGGGAATCACTGTCAGAAATGGACACATATTGCGAGCGATCCGATACATACGATCGAAACCAGTTTAGAGAATGATCACCAATACCTGAGTTTTTGAGTTTGTGCAGTAGAATGTCGTGGTCTACTGTGTCAAAGGCCTTAGCAAAATCAAGGAAAATAGCTCCAGTTAGGTCTCCTTGTTTCATGCCAGTTTGGATGTCATTGCAAACTTTAGGAGGGCAGTTGTAGTGGAGTGATTCCGGCGAAAGGGGTCAGATAGTTTAATTGTTGGTAGCAATGCAGCCTTGCTTATGTTAAATACCACGTCTAACTATATTAAGTAAAATGTAATGTGAAATGTTTTCATACTGTGGCTTAAATTTGGCACATTTTACATTTTGAATCAATCAGCTGAAACATGCGCTCTAGCTTGTCAAACTAGTGATATCACAAGTAAAGCAGTTCCATACTATTCATGTTTTCTTAATCTTTCCTAATATTATAATATATGTTATAATATATAATAATAATAATAATAATATAATTTATATTTTTAAGGAGATACTGCTACGTCTACTGTTTTCCACAATTGCTCTAATTAAATGTCCCCTCTTGATATGTTTCAAAATATATTTAATCCTAAAAGATTTACCGTCGGGTGCATTTTGATTGTGTCCTAAGGGACCAATTTTCCAAGCAGTTACTGATGAAATGTAATTTCAGCTCTATATAAACGGAAAGGGATAACTCGCTCCTCATTAGTTCCTGCGATCATTACGGTATGTCTGTTATTTAGAATACTTGTTTAGGGGACTGGCTTAATAAATACTTTTTAGATTTTGATTTCATGGTGTACCTAAATATTATTTCCAGTGTTCCTCTGCATAATACAAGGTATGTTTAATCTGATTGTTTTAACATGTCAGTATTATGTTATTAATTCAATTTTTAACTCGGAACATTCCTGATTGTGCATAATTAGGTGTCTATCGGAAACAACCACAGATGTTTCCAGAATCAGATGTTTGATAACTTGCAAGGCCAACTCAGCAGTTAGCATATGAAAATAATACAGAAACTGGAAAAATACAATACAATGATTAAAATGGTTACAATATACAATGATTTCTAAATCTTTAATATAAATGAAAAAGATACATTTGTTCACACATGTAAATAATTTCTCGGCTTGACTGTTGCAATTCACTTATTGCCATCTCTCTTCTATCTTTTTCTTGTCCTCTGTTTATATTTGCAATAATATTTCTTAGTTTAAGGACACCATTATTCACAAGGAATGCCATAAATTGTCCTATTTGACTTTCCCTAATCCCCACCCAACAGAAATCTCTTTGAAAACCATATCTACTTACTAAGCAACAAACCCATTCTCTACACCAGTCATTCCATCATTCTTCACATAACTCGCATTTCCGCACACCCTCTACACCCTTCAGATCTCCCATACTTCAGTTTAGTTTGTTTTGCAAGTTTACCTACATACAGGCATCATTCCAGACTAAATCATCTGACATATTCTTCTTCTTGTGACTTGCAGGTCCCTCTTTTCCTCCTCTTCCCCCCTTCTTTATTTATTTTTGCCAGGTGCTATAAAAATAATTATTATATTGATAATCATAAGAACAGTTATGCATCTGTACACTATAATTCAATTATTTTTCTGTCTTATTATATTTCTTACTTTCTTTTTAGATCTAAATGCAAACCATACATGGGTATGATTTTATGGATTTGGGATTTTAGTTAATAATGCAACATGTTATAATGTTATGGATACCGCATGAAAGCACAATGCCAAAAAACCAAACTATGATCAGTGAGTTCTTTCTAATTGGAATCCAAAGTGAAAAATATTATTTTAAGTTTATACTTTTTGTTATTCTGTTTTCTATTTACCTGACCACTATAATCGGGGACTTCACAATCTTAGTACTGATGTCAGTAAGTCAGCGACTTCAATATCCAATATATTACTTCATAAAATACCTGTCACTGTCAGAATTACTTTTAACTACAAACATTGTCCCTAACATGTTACGTATCATACTATTAGAGGGGGGCACTATGCCATTTGTTGGTTGTATTTCACAATTCTATATATATATTGCCTCGGGTACAGTGGAATCTTTTCTACTTACTGTGATGTCCTACGATCGATATCTGGCCATTTGTAAACCACTGCATTACACTCAAGTAATGGATACTCAGCTTTGTAATAAGGTAGTTTTGTTATCTTGGTCATTGAGTTTCTCTTTAGTTCTCATAACAATTATTCTTATATGTCAGCTTGAGTTCTGTGGTCCAAATGTTTTGGATCATTACTTTTGTGATTTTGCACCACTTGTAGAACTTTCGTGTTCAGACACTACACTCTTGAGAACAGAAGTCCTTGTGCTCTCCATCCCGGTAGTCTTATCTACTTTTGTTTTCATTATTGTGACTTATGTGTGCATTTCTATGGCTATCCTCGGAATATCCAGCATCAATGGAAGGAAGAAAGCCTTCTCCACTTGCAGCTCCCATTTGGCATCTGTCTGCTCGTATTATGGGCCTCTCATTATTATTTACATGGTACCTTACAAGGTAAATGCCCTTAATGTTAACAAATTTCTTTCAATATTATACACAGTGGGCACTCCATTATTTAACCCCTTGATATACAGTCTAAGAAATCAGGAGGTAAGAGATGTTATCAAAATATATATTGAAATAGCTCAGACAAGATATTTAAGCAATTCATTGTAATTATAGCTGGCATACCCTGTCCAAATTGTAATTTACCTGTTTGTAGTTTGCAATGTGTGTCACTTATTTTCTGATTAAAAGGATACTCTAAGCACCTTGAACACTACATCTCATTAGAAGGGTTATGGTGTCAGAAGTCCCTTGGAAATAATTCATGATTAGAAATTAAGCCATTTTTATTGGTTTAACACTGAATGAGAGTTTCTGAGAACCTGCAACTCCACATTATCTATACCAACTCATACTAACAATGGGCAGAGGTGATAGGCTGACCCACTCAGTCTGTTGTAGGTGCCATCACTGCTTAGGCTAATATGGAAGTATAAACTGGAGCAACAGGTAATGGCCAGGATAACACATTCAGGGCTGAACAATTCAAAAAATGGTGTAACACTGAAGAGTTGGACATTAGGAGAGGAGTCCAGGCATCCTAGCCAATTCAGTGAGATGAAGTGGTTATTGAACCTAGAATGTTCATTTTATGTTATTATTATAAAAACAGATTGTAATTATAATTATTGTAAGTTGTGATTGTTCTCCTACCTCATTGTGACCAAATATTACGGTACGGTAGATATGCAACTTAAAGGGATATTCCAATTCCCAAATACAATTTTTTTTTATATATATATATAAATACTGTTTAGTAGATATACCACCAATGAACAGGCATTTATTTAATTATGCATGTTTTCATTCCAGGTATATCTAAAACAGCTTACACAAGCTGCAGATCTCTTGTGTGAAGCATTTTCAACCCGTCCTCTAAAAAAAAAAAAAGGCAGTGTTATCTAATTATAGCATGCTGCATATATTTAAACATTATTTCTCATAATTTTAAATCGGCTTTAATCATCCTTGATTTAGGGGATTATAGATACAATTCAATATTGATAAACTTGATAAACCAAATGGGAATTGTAAGCCAAATTATTTAAAAAAAAACGATAGTTACCCTGGTTGAAGAGTGGTGGGTATCTTTGTCTCCCCTACCCATGAGGTCTCGATAACATGCTTAAAAATCTGAATTATCATAGGTTAAAATATAGTAATTAAGGAATAAATATAGAAAGTATATTATAAGATGTATATAACACATGGCAATGGCAATGAAATACAATATACAGAAAGAATAATATATATATATATAATTTAGCAGGTAAATAATAAAATATAAAATAATAGGTGAATTGTCGCATTTGGAGCAAAACTTACAATTAGGGGTAAATCATCATATGATAAAATGTTTTTTTTTATTTCTGTGTAAATAATGCTGTGTCAGAACTATTATGTTATCCGTTCTAGACCAAGTTCAGGTTTGACTGTTGGAGGATTATACACCCTTCCATGAGAGATTGTTCATTCTTTTCCTCAGCCACTAAATCATACTCCAGGTTGGACATGTTCTTTTTACACTCAATGATTATACACCTTTTTCAATATATTGATTATGGCTCCATAACCTGGTCCAACTATGCTCCATGTCTCTTATCATCACCAATCCGTACCTCCCTCAAAAACCCAATCAGTGGAAGTTGAATGACCTTCTAACAATAATGAAATTGTTTCTCAGGTATGGAAGGGCATTCGTAACTACTTGAGGAAAATAATTCCTTGGAATAGGTTTCTATTATAATTTTTGAAGTGCACAAATATGTTCTGAGGGGGATCCTTATTAGCATAGTGGCCAAACAGAAAAGGTCACGAGTACAAGCTATCTGACCACTTTTTCCATGTAGATAAAAAAAACAAAAAAACTAAAAACACAAATTAAAATCCCTGTTTAACTCCCAAACAAACACAAACTTCTAATAATTAAAAGTATATAATATGCACAAGGACGCATATGTAGGAGGTTAATGACTGATCAGAGGAGACAGGCCACCTTTACACTAAAAATATAAATGCCACAATGGAATCTGTCCCATCTCATATCAGATATCACTAAAGTGTTTCTAGATTATTTTTACAAATTATATAAATTGTGAAACTCATCACCAGCCCTTTCTGAAGTACAAACATATCTATCTTCTAGAATTAAAACTACTACCTATACCAGTATCTTCAGGGTGAACCCTGGATGAACCCCTTACGGCTGATTAATTTTATTAGAAGTCATGTTTAGTTGTCCTGCCCAATTATAGATAGATGTTTGAAACTAATTTTATCCTTTCTTAAAATAATAACACAAATATCAGTACTGTTCTCTCCTGCTTCAGTTTTATTTTATTTCTTCCCAAAATCCTTACTTAAACAACTTCTAACCATGGCCAATCAATTAATTCAGCAAAGAAAACAGCTACCTTTAGGAGGAATTAGGTACAGAGAGGGAAGTCAAATAGAATTATGGAGTAATTCCATTACTCTTTAACGCATAAACACTAGGTCTCTGAAAACATGGTCCATGCTATGATTGGCTTATATAGCGGAGTGTCAACAACTAGATTAATGGAATCATAGTGGTGCGGATGGTATTGTGTGGTGAGATGAAAAACTGGGACTCTACACAATAATTAATTATAAAAATATTTCACTTCCATTGACATTTTTGCTGAAATCAATAAAAATAAATCCATAGGTTTTCTTTACGTGTGTATAAATTATTACAGTTAGAACAGTGAAATGTATTTTTTCCCCACGTGTTATATTTTACTGATACTAAATGATGTTACAGATATGTATGTTGTATCTAAAGTACAGAATCTGTGACTTTTAACCAGCAATATATGCATTGTCTGGCCACACTTAGTTACTCCAATCAGTTTATTTATTCTTTTTATTTTGCCAGGTTCTTCTTGATTGCCTTCACACCTCTTTTCTTTAATGCCCGAATCTCATGCACACAGTTCAAAGGGTTCACAGAGGTGCCTGCAAGCAATGAATCTCATTCCATCTGCCACCAACATGTGTAGCAAGTTGCCTGCAGATGTAATTTTTCCACAGAACTAACATGAGGTAGCCTAACCGGAGTAGTAGTTCTGGACTGCCTACGTTACATGTGCCGGGGGTGCAACTAGTGTCCAACACAAAAGTGCAGATATCTCTATATGTTTCAAGCAGAAACGCTGCACATACAGATTTCTTGCTCCATACTTCTAAAAGCAGAAGTGGTCATAAAGGCTGGAGTAATCCTCTAACTGGGGAAATCAGTGGCGGAATCAAGCAGTTAGGGCCACCCGATGGCAAAGTTTCCTCAGAGGCTTGGTCAGCGCTGTGGCCCTTTAATAGCACAGCCAGGCCCCAGTGTTAATGTCAGCACTGGGAGGGTGGGACAGCCAGTGGGGGAAATTCTGACTTCCTACAGCCTCAGGCAGTCCCAGGGAAGCCACCGTCCTGCACCCTAAAGGTAGAAAATGGGAGGGAGGCTTAATATGTGTACATTTTGCCGGCCTGTCTGTATCTGTGTATGTGAAAATATCTGGTGTGTGTCTGTCTGTTTATCTGCAGGTGTGTCTGTATGTGTATCATATTTTTGTGTGTCTGTGTAGTTGTGTATCTGCATGTGTGTTAGTCTCCCCCCTGCATGTCTGTGTGTGTCTGTGTATCTGAATGTGTGTCAGTGTTTGTATTTGTATGAGTGTCATTTTGTGTATTTGAATGGTTGTCATTTGTATTTGTGTGTCATTCTGTGTGTACGTGTATATGTATGTGAATTGAAAGTGTTAGCGCTTAGTAGATCGGTTCCATAGCATATTAGCAATATTGTGCAGAAAGATTTCAGCCACAACTGCCAGAAGAATTGTTCAAGATCCAAAAAAACCTCACAGGTAACTTCAGGAGAAATACAAGTTGCTCTAGAAAAAGACGATGTGGTTGTTTCAAGGAGCACAACACGATACAATTAGTGATGTCGCGAACTGTTCGCGAACTTTTCGCGAATGGTTCACGCGGTTCGCCATGAGCCGTTCGCCACGAACTACGGTCAGCTGACACATCCCGGCCACTCTGCAGCAGACCCTCCCACCCAGACCCTCCCACCTCCTGGACAGCATCCAACGTGTACATTTGGCTTAGTCCTTATGGGGTTAATATAAAAAAATAATAATATTATGGCACTGAATCCCCCTTATTTAAGCTAAGAGTCAACTCACTAATGTTAACTCTTCTAAACCCTTGAACATGTTTATTAGTGAATGTATATTTCACACAATTAAATCACAAGATTTATAAAAATATACATGTATTGTGACAAATAATAATGATAAACATGCATGACAATAAGTTAATATGCAAAGAGAATATGGCAGTATTATGATAGCAATAACCACAATAAGATAACTTCTAAATCACTATGTCTTAGAGCAAGCATGCCACAATGGAAATATTTGTGGCCAACCTGCCCTGGGGCCACTTTGTGTTGTGACTGTGACCAGCTGCAAGACAGGAAATATATTTTCTGTCTGATTCTTGTCTTCCCTCCCATGGCCGATTGTGTGCTCCCGCAGGCCAGCCACTCTCCCTTCTCTCCTGCTCACAGTGCCAAGGGAGCTCCTGGCCTGCTTGAGTAGAAAAGAGCAGTGCTGGAACTGGAGGACGTGTGGCTCATCTTAAGGTATGGGAGAAGCGGCTTAGGGGACCTTACAGTGTAGTGTGCTAAATTATATTAATTTAGGAGAGGGAGGGGGCAGTTTATTAAATTGGGAGAAGGAGTGAGCAATGTATTAATTTTAGAGAGGGGGCACTGTATTCATTTTGGGGAGGGAGATGGCCAGTGTATTAAATTGGGGAAGGGGGCAGTGTATTAAATTGAGGGAGGGGGGAGGGAGGGTGAAGTGTATTAAATTAGGGGAGGGAGTGGGGCAGTGTATTATAGTGGTGGGTTGGGGGCAGTCTATTAATTTGGATGAGAGGGAGGCAGTGTATTAGAGTGGTGGGAGGAGGAGCAGTGTATTAAAATGGGGGAAAGAGGGGGGCAGTGTATTACATTTGGGGAGGGCAGGCTACTTTGAAGCAGAACGAGTCCAGGAAGTCCAGTGTCAGTTAGCAACTTTTTTTATACTATACTTCTCGAACTAAACCTACATTTCTATGAAAACTGAAGTCTTCATTTTTTTGCGGCTTACATAAACTTAAACCTTGTTTGCTTGGCCTGTGTTAGCCTTCGAGTTTGATATGCTTGTCTTAGAGTAATCAGGTTAGCAGTCAACGAAAGAAAGTATCTACCAGTAGGTGGCAGCGTATATAGCAAGTAACGTACATGTATCAGTACACAGATAATGCAATCAGCTTGCTATCTCCTAGAAACACATATCCAGGCATATCAGTCAATATTTTTATTTTTTTTAATGAATTATGCTAATTAAACATAAACATTTTTCATCTAGTAATTAACAGATATTGCAAGAAATGAGCAACAAAGATAAATACAGTTGATACAAAACTAGTAAGGCAATATCTAATAATAAACAGATGAATCAAAACAACTCAACATGCTATTTTTATAATGAACAATGCCACTTAAAAATTGGACATTTAAAAATTGTAGAAGACAGAGTCCACAGAATACTTAACGCCAGGATGTTGGTCCATTCCACTGTCCTTTCTCGCCTTGACTACTGTAATCCGCTTCTCAGTGGTCTTACGTGCTCCCAACTTGCGCCATTACAGTCCATAATGAATGCAGCGGCGAGGCTCATCTTCCTGTCCGCCCGCACCTCCCATGCCTCATCCTTCTGTCAGTCCCTACATTAGCTTCCTATAAAATATAGAGCTCAATTTAAAATTCTGGTTCTTGCTTTCAAATCTCTACATAATGCTGCTCCCACCTATCTATCCTCACTTATACACAAGTATGTACTGTCTAGGCCCTTACGATCTGCTGAAGACTTACGTCTATCTTCTGTCCGTACTCCCCCCTCTGATGCTCGCCTTCAAGATTTCTCGAGGGCTGCACCGTTCCTGTGGAACTCGCTTCCCTCCTCCGTTACATGCTCACCCAGTCTCCACTCCTTCAAAAAATTGTTAAAAACCCACTTCTTCATAAAAGCGTATCAATTAAACTGTAAATAGCTCCTGACTGATTCCTCTTCTGCAACTGTCACTAGTCTAATACTATCCTTACCTTTTTGTGTCATTTTACCCCACTCCCTCTAGCATGTAAGCTCATTGAGCAGGGCCCTCAACCCCTCTGTTCCTGTGTGTCCAACTTGTCTGGTTACAACTACATGTCTGTTCTTCCACCCATTGACGGCGCTCTATAAATATCATAATAATAATAATACAGTAATAAAACAGAAAACTGCTGGCAGGCAGATAGAGTGAACAATGCAGTTAGGCTGTTAATTACATCACTGCTGGCTGCAGTTCTCACTGAGCAAGCCATTTAAAACATTTGAAAAGCAATATATTTCTTTGAAGTCCTTGGAGTGCTATCATTACTACATTTCTATATATATGTATTAAGGCCGTTTGGCCTGTATTTGTGGGAGGGACGTAAATTAATTTACTCCCCTATATAAAGTACAACCCTTACCTGACTCCACACCATTCAAGGTCAGCGTCTGAATGCACTTCCGGTTCATCCAGTCGCCATTTTGGAGTACTTCTGTTTCCCACAAGGTTTTCCATCGCTGAGCTGTGTCCAGGAATCCTACTGCAGATTTCTTTTGGATCAGCTTCTTGCCTTACTATCGCCACGGATCGCGTCCTAGTGACTGTCAAACAGTAAGTAGACCTAACCGTTACGCCAGGCAAAAAGGCCCACGGCATCAATTACGGTTCAGGTCCTCACTTTACTGTCCGCATTCAGCTAATATTGCTCTTAAAATCTGTTTACTGTATCCGTCCGGTTTTCAGCTGTTCACTTACACGGCATTTTCGTGCATATGAATTAGGCATTTGGTACTTAATATGATGTGCAGCATATTTCTCCCTTTCATTTTCTAGCATAAACATTTTCGCATAAACGTCTACGTCAAACGCACGAACACGCTATTCACTTAAAGGCTACTGATTTTCCGTCACTTCCTGCTTGTGCGGTTTACATTGCACGAACAATATTCACAAATATTACTATTACTGCCAACCGGGCAGCCGTCCGGCCATAGCATGACAAACCATGCTATACATATGTCGCCCAGTTCATGTGGTTAAACACACGAACGGACAGGTTTGGGAATAAAGATTCATGTATATGTATAAATACTTGCAGGGCTAAAAGGGGGGTTATCACATATTGTTACATCTTGGGAACTCCACACACGAATGGGTTAAAAATAGGTTCCAGTTACACATATGGGTATACACATGGCTAAAGATTCCACACTGCCTCCTTCAGGTCGGCAAGGATATTGCCATTATAATAATATCACATTACTTTCCCGAATACTATACATATCTCACAGATACCTCTATTTTCACAAAGGGGTTTTAACATTTTTTTATTTTTCATTACATTTACCTTTCTACTATATTTGCCTACCAACTAAAAGGCGACATACAGAATTAAGGAGATCTTACAAACACCATCTCCTGACCTATACAGGTCAATACAAACATAATCAAAGTTAATATAATTGTGACACTTGTACATATTTTTCATACGGTTTCATCTATTTTGAGAAATACTCCCTTGATGGCATACCATTTGCAAACATAGACAACCCAAGGTATTGCAAATGGGGTATGTCCAGTCTTTTTTAGTAGCCACTTGGTCACAAATACTGGCCAAAAAGAGGCGAATTACGCCTGAACTGACATATAGCGCAAATCCAAGTTTTTGTTTATGTTTTGATCACAACGTGTACATTTGGCTCAGTCCTTAAGGGGTCAAGTGATATGCTGTTCTGAAGAAGTGCGTTTTCAAAGATTTTTTGAATGATGAAGATTGTTGAAGGTTGCCAGAACAAGTATAAACTTGAGATGTCTCACAATTCAGGGAAAATAAAATAGGGTCAACGAGTTAAATTAATAAATAAATTAATTATTTGTACATAAAAATGTGTTCTAACCATGCCTACTTTAACATACAAACATTGTTTTACATAATTTATTAAATTGTATCTCATCACTAGTCTTTGCTTTTGAATGATACCTTGTCTGCTTGTTTTGATTAACATTTTTATTAGTTGAAAAAGTTGTGTCTGTTTAATATTTTCATTGCAGATATCAATATACCCAGAGCTGTTCTGATTGCCTGGTTCCTGAGGCAGTATATAATAGGGTTGAGTAATGGAGTTACCATAGTGTACAACACAGACATGAACTTCCTTATCTTCACTGAATGACCACTGAATGGCACAGTATATTTTATGATACAGAATATGACACTTATATAAGAAGTGGAATAACACAATGTGAAGATAAATCCTTAAAAATAGTTTGCCTAAAATAATAATCTCCCAAAACGGTAGAAAGGTATATCAGGACTTCTCCAGGTCCTCAATAGTATATGAACACAGGAAATATCTACAGTAGAAGGAAGTAAAAACTCATAGAGTAGTACACTTAATACATCTTTAAACAGTGTGCTTTAGAGTGCACTCACAAGCATATCTACATTGTCTACAAATGCTCGCAGTTTAGGGAATAAGATCCATGAACTTGTGGCAATAATGGCAACTGATAGTGTAGATTTAGTCGCTGTTACTGAGACATGGTGCAATGTGAAAAATGACTGGGACATAGCAATACCAGGGTACTCTTTATATAGGAAAGATAGGGAAGGCAAGAAAGGGGGAGGGTGGCCTTGTATGTGAAGGATAGCATAAAATCTAGCCTAATAAAAGTTAGTGAGGCAAACATAGAGTCCGTTTGGGCTATGTTAGAATTTGGTAATCACACAGTAACTTGTGTAGGTGTGATTTATAGGCCCCCAGGACAAATTGAAGAGTTAGATAACTACTAGTTGAGGAAGTAGCTAAAATGACAATGAAGGGGGAAGTTATCATCATGGGTGACTTTAATCTTCCTGATGTAAATTGGAAAACAAAATTAGCTACTTGTGCCAGGAGCACATATTCTAAACTCCCTACTGGGATTGTCTCTAAAACAAGTTGTTGAGGAGCCAACTCGTAAAGAGGCCATACTAGATTTAGTGTTAACAAATGGAGATTTGGTATCAGATATTACTGTAGGTGAAAGTTTAGGATCCAGTGATCATCAGTCAGTGTGGTTTAATATAAGAACAGTGACTGAGTCACACCACACAAAACAAAAGTTTTAGACTTTAGAAAAACAGACTTTTCTAAAATTAGAATATGGGTAGAGGAGTCATTATCAGACTGGAGTAATTTAAATGGAGTCCAAGAAAAATGGGATTATTTAAAAGTTGCACTATTGAAGGCAACAGAAAATTGCATTAGGCTTGTCAGTAAAAGCAAAAAATTCAAGAAACCACTGTGGTACTCTGCAGATGTGGCCAAAATAGTTAAAAACAAAAAGCATTTAGGAATTATAAAAAAAACCCAGAGTGAGGAAGACAAATGATCTATAAGATTAGGCAGAAAGAGGCTAAGCAAGTTATAAGAGCTTCCAAATCACACACACAAGAGAAAATAGCACAGTCAGTAAAAAAAGGGGATAAAACATTTTTAGATACATAAATGAGAAAAGAAAAGTAAAACAAGGATTAGTTAGATTAAAAACAAAAGAAGGAAGGTATGTAGAAGAGGATAAAGGTCAGGCTGACTGCCTCAATGAATATTTTGTTCTGTATTTACAGAAGAAAATGAAGGAAAGGGACCTCAGTTGAGAAAAAGGATAAATGAGTCATTTATTACACGTGAGTTTACAGAGGAAGAGGTTCTATTTCAACTGTCAAAAGTCAAGACAAATAAGTCAGTGGGACCTGATTGAATACACCCAAAGCTATTAAAAGAGCTTAGTGGTGTACTAGCAAAACCATTAACAGATTTATTTAACCAATCATTGTTAACAGGAGTAGTCCCAGAAGATTGGAAGTTAGCGAATGTTGTGCCCATTCACAAGAAAGGTAATAGGGAGGAGTCGGCAACTATAGGCCAGTAAGCCTTACTTCAGTAGTGGGGAAAGTGATGGAAACCATGTTAAAGGATAGGATTGTTGAACATCTAAAACACATGGATTTCAAGATCAGAGACAACATGGGTTTACTTCAGGGAGATCATGCCAAACTAATCTTATTGATTTTTTGATTGGGTAACTAAAATAATAGATCAGGGTGGTGCAGTAGACATTGCTTACCTAGATTTCAGTAAGGCT
>OW240914.1:16134810-16157874 GCA_933207985.1 Pelobates cultripes
TGGTGCCAACTGCAGAAATTTACTTGTAAATACATATAAAGGTGTACGACAGGTTGGAGTTTAACTACAAGTTTATTTTTATTTTATTATATAAATTGATTATTTAAAGAAAGTTTGCGGTGTATTTATCAATCTGGATCTGGAAGCATTTTTATACAAAAATTGGCTTAAATATTCCTATATGCAAGAATTTTTGGCTACACAGGCGAAGATGCATTTGCAGCCCCCTCTTCCCCCCACAAAAATGTATATTCACCTGTGTGTCTCTTAATAACGCTCTTGAATTTATTTTCCATTTTTGTCTTACACTACCCCAAGCCCCACATGTCTCATCCCCCAGCCCCCCCTATGTGTCTCATTCCCCCAGCCCCCCTATGTGTATCATTCCCACAGGCCCCCTATATGTCTCATTCCGCCAGACCCCCATGTATCTCATTTCCCCAGACCCCCATGTGTCTCATCCCCCCAGCTCCCCATGTGTCTCATTCCCCCAGCCCCCATATCTCATCCCCCTAACCCCCATGCGTTTCATTCCCCCCAGCTCCCATGTGTCTCAATCCCCCAGGCTCTCACATCTGTCCCATGTCCCCAGCCCCCCTATGTGTCTGTGGCGGAACCAACCTCGCCACTATGCACTGGAGAAGCCTGGTTGCCAGCCTCCTGCCATGTGACTATGGCCCCTGGGATGTATTGCCCTTTAAAGACATGATTTGGGCATAATGGATTTGTGTTGTGCTGCTGCTAGCCCTTTTAAGAACCATCTTGGGACATACTGTGGAGTTACTGGGTGGCCACCATTTCCTGTATCAGAAGCACATGGTGAGAACAATGGAGGGTGGCCATTTTAACTCACAGACACTGTGTGGAATTTTCAACACAGTGCCATCTCACCAGTATTTGTTACACAGAGGTATCGTGCGGTGGTTTTGGACTATACAGCAGGGGACACATTATACAGTGATTGTTTTTTATTTAGCCTGTATATGTTCTGCAGAATCTGCATTAAACTCTATTTTCCAAAGTACTGAACGGATCTGGGTGAATTTTGGATATGTGGTTCACCCAGATCCCCCAGTTCCAAGGATATACTGGGGGTTATTGCATGTTTTGGGGTCCCTGTGATGTGTTTTATGAAACTGTATTTCTCTGGCTGTGATAATTAGATTACCCATTGTGTTCAGTAATCATATCACAGCCAGAGGGGAGGATTTTGTGTGGGAGTGTCTGGGTGTATTGTATGGATTGATTGGCTGTTTTGTAACGCCCTGTGGGCTGTACTATGTTTGTGGATTGGGAATAAAAGAGACTGTATGTGACAGTACAGGGAGTTCCTGTTTTAACCCTCAAAGTGAAGTGTCGTCTCATTATTGGGGGAAGGATTTATTGTATGCTGTTCCAGTTTGACTGCTAGGAGAGTAAACCTATTCGTATGGTTCCTATTCAACTGTCTACAGCATTCACATGCTTGAGAGGATTCATATGCTTCTCCGGTTCGGTGGTTGTGGTGTCTGCTGCAGTGCTTGGAGTCCTAAGGAAGCGCTAGGAGCATCCTTTAACGGAGGTACCCAGTCGGGGTGCCAGGCGATCCGTTACATTGGTGGCAAGCGGTGGGATGGCATCCTAGTGCGAGGTAAAGCAGCTCAGAGACACCATTCGTGGAGTTACAAATTGAGGGCAACGCTAGCACACGTGCAGCACCCCTGGGAGCAGAGGTATCCAGCGACTTGGAGCAGACAAGTATGGAAGGCTCTGGTGATGATTGGCTGGCCGAGGTGAGGCAGCGAGTGGCCCAGTATGGTGATAATGTGCCCATGAATATATTCCAAGCGATTTGGAACCAGGTCACAGCCGAGCGAAACACAAGGATGGACCGAGAATTCCGGCTGGCGAATGAGAGAGAATATGCTCAGCGGAAGGAATGTTACAGCAGCCAAAGAGAGGCTGCATTCGAGGAGGTTAACCTTTCCCCCTGAGGCGGCCAGATGAACCCGAAGTAGGGGTCCTCATAGACTGGTCCTGTGAGGAACCACAACAGGCAGGTGGAGATGGGACCGAGGTCTCTCCACCGGGCCCAACGGGATGCTGGGCAGCTGGCCCAGATCCCCAGCAGCAGCCGGAGTTAGCGGGTGCGGAAGCCAGTGGTCCTTACTCGCAAATGTTGTGGGACCTCACAGACTGGTCCTGGGAAGACCCACAGATGGCAGGTGGAGATGGGACTGCGGTCTCTACCGGCCCTACAAGGATGCTGGGCGGTCGGCCCAGATCCCCAGCGGCAGTGTGTGTTACAGGGAGCTGAAGGTGCCGTCCTTCCTCCCCAGCTGCAGTGTGTGTCCCAGGGAGCCAAAGGTGTCGTCCTTCCTCCCCAGCGGCAGTGTGTGTCCTAGGGAGCTGAAGGTGCCGTCCTTCCTCCCCAGCGGCAGTGTGTGTCCCAGGGAGCTGAAGGTGCCGTCCTTCCTCCCCAGCGGCAGTGTGTATCCCAGGGAGCTGAAGGTGTCATCCTTCCTCCCCAGCGGCAGTGTGTACCCCAGGGAGCAGAAGGTGCTGTCCTTCCTCCCCAGTGGCAGTGTGTATCCCAGGGAGCCAAAGGTGTCGTCCTTCCTCCCCAGCGGCAGTGTGTACCCCAGGGAGCTGAAGGTGTTGTCCTTCCTCCCCAGCGGCAGTGTGAGTCCCAGGGAGCCAAAGGTGTCGTCCTTCCTCCCCAGCGGCAGTGTGTACCCCAGGGAGCAGAAGGTGCCGTCCTTCCTCCCCAGCGGCAGTGTGTATCCCAGGGAGCTGAAGGTATCGTCCTTCTTCCCCAGCGGCAGTGTGTACCCCAGGGAGCAGAAGGTGCCGTCCTTCCTCCCCAGCGGCAGTGTGTATCCCAGGGAGCTGAAGGTGTCGTCCTTCCTCCCCAGCGGCAGTATGTATCCCAGGGAGCTGAAGGTGCCGTACTTCCTCCCCAGCGGCAGTGTGTCCTGCAGGAAGCGGAGACAGTCGGTCTCGCTCCCCAGCAGCAGGACAATATATTAAAAGGGGAGACAGTTGGTCCCCCTCTCCAACAGCAGAGAGTGTTCCAGGGAGAGGAACCAGTTATCACCTCTCCCCAGCAACAGGACAAATTATTGAAAGGGGAGACAGTCGGTCTCCCCCTTCAACAGCAGAGAGAGTGTCAGGGAGAGGAGCTTGTTATCCCCTCTCCCCAGCGGCTGAAAGTATGTATGGGAGAGGAGCTTGTTACCCCCTCTCCCCAGCGGCAGCTTAGCCCACCAAGGGGAGACAGTAATCTCCACAACAGTGCAGATGGGACAGTGGTCTCTGCACATGCACCACTGGGGGTAGGGACAGTCGGTCCTGTCCCCCAGCAGCAGGACTGTTTAGGCAAAGGGGAGACAGTCTGTCTCCCCCTCCAGCAACCGGGCTCCAACCAGACTACTCCCGTGGTAGTGCTGGCACCAGGACAGAGTACCTCTGGTCTCTGCCCACTCAGCAACCCACCCAGTACGCTTACCAGTCACCCACACAGCCATGGTGAGGCACCTGGACACAGACAAAGTTCTCCTCTACCCAGGTGGAGTAGCCAGTTATTGTGGGTGGGCTATATTACTGATTGTGTTTTGTGGGTGGGCTGCTGGACTAACAAGGGCACTGACCGGCAGGAGGTCAGATACCCTGTTAGTCTGATTGGTAAAGGGGAGAAGTGTGGCGGAACCAACCTCGCCACTATGCACTGGAGAAGCCTGGTTGCCAGCCTCCTGCTATGTGACTATGGCCCCTGGGATGTATTGCCCTTTAAAGACATGATTTGGGCATAATGGATTTGTGTTGTGCTGCTGCTAGCCCTTTTAAGAACCATCTGGGGACATACTGTGGCGTTACTGGGTGGCCACCATTTCCTGTATCAGAAGCACATGGTGAGAACAATGGAGGGCGGCCATTTTAACTCACAGACACTGTGTGGACTTTTCAACACGGTGCCATCTCGCCAGTATTTGTTACACAGAGACGTCGTGCGGTGGTTTTGGACTATACAGCAGGGGACACATTATACAGTTTTTTATTTAGCCTGTATATGTTCTGCAGAATCTGCATTAAACTCTATTTTCCAAAGTACTGAACGGATCTGGGTGAATTTTGGATATGTGGTTCACCCAGATCCCCCAGTTCCAAGGATATACTATGGGGTTATTGCATGTTTTGGGGTCCCTGTGATGTGTTTTATGAAACTGTATTTCTCTGGCTGTGATAATTAGATTACCCATTGTGTTCAGTAATCATATCACAGCCAGAGGGAGGATTTTGTGTGGGAGTGTCTGGGTGTATTGTATGGATTGATTGGCTGTTTTGTAACACCCTGTGGGCTGTACTATGTTTGTGGATTGGGAATAAAAGAGACTGTATGTGACAGTACAGGGAGTTCCTGTTTTAACCCTCAAAGTGAAGTGTCGTCTCATTATTGGGGAAGGATTTATTGTATGCTGTTCCAGTTTGACTGCTAGGAGAGTAAACCTATTCGTATGGTTCCTATTCAACTGTCTACAGCATTCACATGCTTGAGAGGATTCATATGCTTCTCCGGTTCGGTGGTTGTGGTGTCTGCTGCAGTGCTTGGAGTCCTCAGGAAGCGCTAGGAGCATCCTTTAACGGAGGTACCCAGTCGGGGTGCCAGGCGATCCGTTACAGTGTCTCATTCCCTCATCCCCATGTGTCTCATTCTCTCTGCTCCTCATGTGTCTCAATCCCCTAGACCCCTATGTGTCTTATTCCCTCAGCACCCCATGTCTCTCAATTCCCTGGCTCCCTCCACTCCCCCAGCACTTACACTCATGTGTCTCAATCCCCCACACCCTGTTATGCGTGTATTCCCCCAACCCCCCTTTGTCTAATTTCCTTCCCTCCTTCCCTCTATACGTCTTACCCCCTCTCCCAATCTGTGTCTGCTTAACTCCTACTTTTAGCTTCGCTGAGCTGTTTCCCTCTACCCAGACTGACAGGAGCAGTTCTGAACACTCCTTCCTATCAAATCGGGGAGAGAGACACTAGCTCCTCTACACCAGTCTGTGGCTCAGCCACGCTGCAATGAATGACAGTCAGGAATGAATGACAGTCACTAGCTCCTCTATCCCAGTCCGTGGCTCCCCTCCTGCTAGAAACCCGGGCATTGTGCCCCTCCAGCCAGGGGGCCCTAAGATGGCCACCTGTGCTCCCTTATGGTAGCGCCAGCCTTGCAGTATGTATCAAAAAAGATAGTGTGTCTAAACCGATGAAAAATAGTGTCTAAAAAAGAAATTACCTATCCAATATGATATAACAGCTTCCTCTTCTGATATTTCAGACTGTATCCCGTACAATAGAATGTATATACAAATAGCAGAAGAGTATAGCTTATAATCTACAGAAAAAACAGTACAATAGGGTAATACAGTTATGATGCAATAAAACTGTGCCAATATAAAATGATGAAGATTGGTAAAATCTTCTTGAGGTGCCTCCCCTTAGATGGTTGGAGGGTATGTCCTGTGCTCCCTCTCAACTGATTGATGGAATTACCACAATATGGAAGTCCGGACTCAGTAAATGGTAATAAATAGTCTGCTTTATTATATTTTGTATGTAGATAAAACAAAAAATGCGGTCCTACGCGTTTCGTCTTATATAAGACTTCCTTAGGAACTACTTTAAATCTAGTGACTGCAGCACTGGAAATTTTACAAAAAATGCAGAAAAAATGTCAAACAGATTCAGCAAAACCATTCTACAGGCGGATGTGGGAGAAGATTTTTTTTGTTTGCTAAAACTATATAAAAGTGACAATTTCTGATATGTCTAATACAGAAAGCAATTTTTTATGCCAAGTATTAAATCAGGAAATGATAACAGCTCTTTTTGTTTGAAGCATTCGAATGGGCAATATATTTCAGTCGCCATCCATGCATCTGAGTTTTGGGGAGATATACAAATGTACTGTGGACTTACAAAGCGAACAAAATCAGCAATGACATCCTACTAGTTTATATAGCAGATATCACTAGAATGAGTTTGCATGTCAGGCATCCCTCGGCTGAGATAATGTGCTGGAAATCATTAGACTGGGTATATATTTAAGGCATCCCTAAACCAAGGGGCTCTATCAATCATGTTGTATACATTTTTTTACTTCTTTTGTGATATATTTTGGCCATCAGAAAAGAGCTAAACTTGCCATCTATCCCATTACAAATCGGAACCAAATAGTAGGATTTATACCTTTTATACGAAGGACACAGTCTAAGCTCTCTTAACTGAACATTAAAAAAAAAAAAATTAGACTTAAAAAAATACAGAGATAATATGAAAAAATGTTCCCTTTATGTATACACTAAACTGTTTTAGAGACAAATGTTTCTCTACTATTCTTCTACACCATCCTGTGTTCAGTGGGTTTAGACATCATTAGAAAATCCAGCCAAATTAAACCATTTTCCCCCAATACAAAGCATTTTTCAGTATGCCTAAATTTATATTGAAAACACTTATTGCTATTAAGCATTTAGTCTTTTTTGCTAGTCAGACAATATTTTTTTTTGTATAAAAATAGCTTTATTTTGCCAGTAAGACAAATTAACAGCTGATAGTTTCTCGGAAAATCTCATTTTTGTACATCATTTGCAGTAAAAACTAGCTGTGAGAGCTCTCTGTCACAGGGAACTCTTCCTATAGACATTTGTTTATTTCAAACACAGATCATGGAGTGAAAGGTTCAGATCTTGAGCAGATGCTCACTAACCTGAGTGATGGTGTAAACTCGCAAGTGGAGCTTCTTTCTCTCAAAGGTAAGACGTGTCTGTTGAGTTGTTTGATTTTCATTTTATTGAAAATATTAGTTCATGTTGTAGGACATAAACATAATTTAGTTGCATTTATTTATATTACATAATTTAGATTGTTTATTTAAAGGAGATCGTGGTGTATTGGACTTTAGGAAGTTAGTTGCAGCCAATGTGTCAGTCTCTAAGACAGATGCTAAAAAGCAAAAGCGGTAAAAATAAAGAAATGTCATTTAGAAACCAACAAAAGAGGAATTGCATTCATTACTGATATAGATCTGGGAGTATTATTTTTTACAAAATTGGCATAACTATTTCTGTACATCTTATCTTTTACTTCCATAAATTTAACAGGAAATTTGTGAAATACTCTACCATAAAGTTGTGAAGAGTTGTAGTGGAAACCAAAATCTATATCTGTTAAACAATCACTAATTAAATGAGAACAAATTAAATATTAATCTTGAGTTATATGGAGTAAATGTTTAATAGCTTCCAGTTCCAGCAATCTTACAAAGCCAGATTAACAAACACGATATGCTGTTGGTGTACTGCCTAAATGTTTTACTGTTACTGGGACATTAATGCCTTTGTGCATTGGTACAATTTATTTGTACCCATTGGACAAAAGTTCCCATGAGAGTAGGTAGCAGTTATATATAGGGCCTGTGAGAGTTCTCATTTTCTTTCTAAGATTAATTAAAACTGTTGGCACACAATGGCACCTAGTTTTCTAAACCTGTTTTCTAATCATTTTTCTTTAGTAACCGGGACACTAGGAAAATTGCAGGAAATACAGGACAATGTCAAGCAGATTCAGCAAGACTATTCTACAGTTGGAGCTGGGAGAGGTGGGTTTTCATTTGCTAAAACGATACAAAAGAGACATCTTCTGATATGCATAATAACGAAAGCTCATTTTTTTATGCCAATTATTGAAATCAGGGACTGGTATCAGGTGTTTTAAATATTCCTATGTAGAGTATATTCCCGCCATCCATACATCCTTTATTGGATTAGTGACTGGACAGCAATAGTTTCACAGTCTCTTGTCTTTTTTATAACAGTGAGCAACTGTTGCTGCTCGCATTTTAGAAGACATCTCTAAAGAAGATGATGTCGTAGGACCACATTTCTCTAATTTGCATTTTACATAATTTCCTTCCAACATCATTTGACAAATGGTTCTATTACACTTAATCTTCTTTGCAATCTAACAATATTATTTTGTTTTGTAAAGTAGATATTATCCATTGTTCCATCGGGAATATCATCATCTCAGATCAGGACTAACTTCTGAATATTAGTGGTGGGAATTACCCATTTATCATTTACTACATGTCCTATGGTTAGCTCAAATGCAATGTTTTGTTTTGGTTCAGAATGTAAACAATTACCTCCATCTTTAAGGGATTAATTACTAAATCACTTAATGAAATGGTTTTGATCTTATTGCACAATTCTCACAATTCTTTAGGAGTTAAATTACTTTGTTCATGCAGTCCTAGTCATATTTCACCAGACTGAGACTTACACATTCTTCCAAAATAAATTATTAATGATAAACAAAAGTGAAAAGAAAAGAATTGGACTAGAGTGTGGTGAGAGGGGTGATGGGCAGTTAGATAATAGTGTGAGAGAGAGGGGTAATGTGATGGACCGCCTGGCACCCCGACCGGGTACCTCTGTCAATCGATGCTCCTAGTGCTCACTGAGGGCTCCAAGCACTCCATCAGACACCACATGCACTGTAAACTCCACAAACCATCGCAACTTGGTTGGGGTCTCGCCTTTCTAGACCCACCCTGGACCCAAGACCAGGATCCAGCTTCCAGTGGGTAAACCTCTCCTACTCCAGAGAGCATAGAAGAAACAGTTCTTAGAAGAGCTAGTGATTATACTCAGGGGAGTATTGTGATATAGCAATCCCCAGAGTGAATGTAGTTCTCCAATCCACCAAACATGAGCCAAGACTTCATGAAGGGGTAAAGCATCTCCTTTAATGGGAGACACAGCTGGCCTTTTATGCAAGTCACCATGCAAGGGAACACCCACGTGGACCTTGTGGGGGATAGGATGACAATTGTTACAAGCAATGATAATGCAGTACAGTAGGTGAAACTCCTACACATTACACACAATCCTTACCCTCATCCTGGGAGATAATTGAGTCAAGTAATGCATGTAACTCAATTATCTCCAGGCAGAAAAACACACATTTTTACAAAGTATGAAAAGTACCCCCAAAACACAACATATCCCCATAAATGATCCCCTGATAGCCCTTATATGGATGACCAACATATCCAAAAATCACCCAGATCAGAGCAGGGTTTAGGAAATCTCTTTTTGACCGACCGACCGACCGCACGCATGGTTTCATACCCAAAACAGTTTCAGATAATAACACTGTGCAGCTGGTCTATTTCAAACAGTTGACATACCATTCGAATTACCGAACATAACAGCTGATGTCTGTCCCTTGTTCGTGAGCTTCTTCCCACCGAATACCATTCGGCTCCCATTCGAATAGCCAAAGTTCCAGCGAAGGTAACTGTTCAGCAGTGTTCGTGCCGTCGCATGTCCAATTTGAGTTCCATGAACTCGACGACAAAACACTGCTAAACATGTTTGACTAAACAAGATGGCCACCGCCACGTGTTCGACTATACGAACTGCGATCACCCAGCCGTTCGTCAATTAACTACCAGCCTGGGAGGTAAATAGGCTGCACCCTCTACTTGCGTCTGGTCTGACTGTTCGGTTGTTTGTTAGGTAAATGAACACCATAAGCATAATCCATTTGGTAGCCCCCTATACTGAACTGTGGAAGGGAAAGGACATGAACAAAGCCTTCCCACAGTCCTGAAGCCAGGTATAATAAATGGGCCATATTCCTTGGGCAAGAGGCTGGCAAGCAGGCCCCTCCAAGTACCAGTGGCGAGGTTACTTTTGGGGGTGATGAAGCATGATAGACTGTAAAGTGGGAGAGTGGGTATCATGGCATAGAAGGTTACAGGTGTTATGTGTGTGATTATAGAATAGGTGAGATGGGTGGTGTTGATAGTTAAATAGGGAAAAAACACGTTTTCTATTTTTATTTTTATTTTTTTATTTATACTCATGGGCTATAAGATTTTTGATCCATTCCAGAATTCAATTTATTATTTCTTTGACAGACAAGTTGCAGTCGGATGTGCAGAGAGTAATAACTGCTGTAGGAAAACTCTTAGACTGGGCCATGAAACAAACACAAGGTGAGCTGATTGTACCCTGCTAATATAGTCTTGGAATTTGAATGCAAGGGCATATTTTTGTGAAGTTTTGATGGTTTAAAACTGGAATGTGTTTGTGTGTAGCATATTCATTTAACATTAAGAGTATGTTTGTGTATAGTGTTAATGTATGAATACAGGGATGTGTTTGTGTGTAGTAGTAATGTTTACATGCAAGATTGTGTTTGTGAATAATGTTTGATTGAAGGGTATATTTGGGTGTATTGTTGGCATTTAAATGCAGATTTATCCTTGGATCGAGCAGTTATTACCCTACATTGAAAGATTATATCCTTGAATATTCTGTTTTTGCAAGTATGCATCTAGTAGTTGTTTGAACATCTGTATGAACTCTGATAAAACCACTTCTTCAAGCAGAGAATTCCGCATCCTGATTGTTCTTACAGTAAAAAAACCTTTCCTTTGCCTTAGACAAAATCTTCTTTCTTCCAGTCTAAACGCATGGTCTTGTGTCCTATGTAAAGTCCGGTTTGTGAATTTCCACACATTGGTTTGTATTGGCCCTGAATATATTTGTATAATGTTATCATATCCCCTCTCAGGCGACGTTTTTCTAAACTAAATAGGTTTAAATTTGTTAACCTTTTTTATAGCTGATATGTTCCGTTCCTTTTATTAATTTTGTAGCCCATCTCTGCACTTTTTCTAGTACCATAATATCCTTCTTTAGAACAGGTGCCCAAAATTGCACAGAATATTTAATATGTGGTCTGACCAGTGATTTATAAAGAGGCAAAATGATATTCTCGTCTCGAGAATGAATGCCCCTTTTAATGCATGACAATACCTTACTGGCCTTGGCCACTGCTGATTGACATTGCACATTGTTGCATAGTTTGTTGTCTATAACAATTCCCAAGTCCTTTTCATGTGTTGTTATCCCTAATTCGCTTCCATTAAGGGTATATGTTGCTTGTGTATTCTTTACGCCGAAGTGCCTAACTTTGCATTTTTCAACATTAAATTTCATCTGCCATTTGAGTGCCCAGACCCCCAGTCTATCTAAATCCCTCTGCAGCAAAGTAATATCTTGCTCACATTGTATTATTTTACAAACTTTTGTGTCATCTGCAAACACTGAAACATGACTTTCAATGCTGTCTTCAAGATCATTTATAAACATGTTAAATAGAAGGGGTCCCAGAACAGACCCCTGAGGGACACCACTTGTCCAGCTTGAAAATTTACCATTAATGACAACTCTTTGTAATCTGTTTTTAAGCCAATGTTCTACCGAAGAACAAGCATTTTCATCTAGTCCGATTTCCTTGAGTTTGAACACTAATCTATTGTGTGGAACTGTATCAAATGCCTTGGCAAAATCCAAATAGATCACATCCACTGCAACACCCTGATCTATACTTCGACTTACTTCTTCGTAGAACGCAATCAAGTTAGTTTGACATGACCTGTGCTTCATACAACCGTGCTGATTTTTGCTGATAACCATGTTCTTCTCAAGGAATTCTTGAATATTATCCCTTAATAACCTTTCAAATATTTTACCAGCCACAGAAGTTAAGCTCACAGGTCTATAATTTCCAGGCAAGGATTTTGAACCCTTTTTGAATATAGGAACCACATCTGCCTTCCTCCAATCCTCCGGAACACTTCCTGAAAGAAAATAATCTTGAAAGATTAAAAACAGAGGTTCACTTATTTCTACATTTAGTTCCTTAAGTACACGTGGATGGATACCGTCAGGCCCTGGAGCTTTGTTTATATTAACTTTCTTTTGTTGCTGCAGCACCTTGTCTTGAGTTAACCAATTACAATTATTCTGCAAGTTTTTAATAGCAATCATTTGCACATCTATTGCCATGGGTTCTTCCTTAATATATACGGAGGAGAAATAGTTATTTAAAATTCCTGCCTTTTCCTGGTCTTCATTAACTAACACCCCCGTTTCATTTTTTAGTGTATCTACATTTTAATTTTTTTTTTTTTTTTAGAATTTATGTACTTAAAAAATGCTTTGAGGTTGGTTTTGCTCTCTTTAGCTATCATTTTTTAATTTTGAAGTTTAGCAAGTCGAATTGCCTTTTTGCACGCATTATTTGCTTCCTTATATCTTTTATAAGATGCATCTGATTTGTCCAATTTAAATGCTTTAAATGCCCTTTTCTTATTTTTAATCTCTTGTTTTACTTCTCTACTAAGCCACATTGATTTTAATGCATTTCTTTTATATTTCTTTCCCAATGGTACATACTGAGAAATGTACCTTTCTAATATTTGTTGGAAGATGATCCATTTATCCTCAGTGTTCTTTTCACTACATACAAATACAAACAAACAAACAAACACACCGAGGTCAGTCATAATAAACATAGTTTAGCCACCCTGTTGTTTACACATCTTTTGGGTGCAGGAGATGACTCATCTTGGATCCAGTGGGTTCTTACTGTGGCTGTTGGGAGCATGCCCTGGTTGACCAAGGCTCATCATGATTCTCCACCCCTCTTATTTTATGTTTCTCTCTCCCTACCCTTCGCTCTTGCACCTTGAAATCCTTAGGTGTGACTTATAATAAAAAAAGTTAAAATGCCAATTCAATCAATTTAACCCCAGGTTCTAACGCTATAAAAAGGAAGAAGATTATTTATGTGGACCTCTTATTTAAGGCTGTTTTCCGACTTGCAGATGAAACACTTTTTCAACACACCCTGAACAAACTCTTCTTTCTGAACTTTCTGAGCTGTATGCATATCATCTCTACCGACAAGCCCTACTGTTTACTTAACTTGAATTTACTTATATTTATAGCTTTATCTTTGCATTTTCCTGACCTTAATTTAGTGTTAATAATTTACCAAAACATTATTTCTGTGCTCACATCTACCTGTTCTAGACAGTATGACTGGTGTGTGTGAACAAGGCTGGTCTCATTTCCATTTGAGCTGCTACAAACTCTTCAAGGAGGAAGAAAACTGGACCGAGTCAAAAGCAATGTGTGAGGCAAATGAAAGTCACTTGGTTGTAATCAACTCTAAAGCTGAGCAGGTAGGTTGAAGACTTACTAAAAGACTAAAGAGATTCAATGTAACAGGGGTTGAAGGGGAATAGAGCAATATATAACTGCTAGGGGTGAGTGGAGGGCTTTAACAGTCCTTGGAGAAGATTGAGGTGATGTAACAGTGCTGACTCACCAGACACGTGTGCATGTATAAACACAGAAAATATTCAGCGCTTGTACAATACTAATATAGTCCATATAGTTAAGACAGCTTAATCACCAAAAGCAGAGTCTCTCTTGTCCAATAAGGGATAGGATAAAACAGGAAAACAATATGTAGCGCCTGAATGTCCTTTGGGGAATGTATGTGATGATAAAAAAAGGAGAAACAAGACTGATAGTGTAGTAAGTTAGAAAGTTAGGAATTCTGCACTCATACTTTCAGGGAGCTTGAGTACAGCTCCAATTTGAATGCCTGGCTGCAATGGTCCCACCTATGGATATATTGTGGCACATGCTCTTCAAGTTGCCCTTATAGTGATAAATATCCTCATAAAAATATAAAATACAAAATAAAATTATATAATGTAGTATATTGAACTAATAAGCAAGGGTAGGTATGTAGATAGGTGTACACTTACATATTATGGAGTCCAAGTATTGGCTCCAAAAGTAGTGTACCCACTCTAGGATATAGTTTGTCCTGAATAGAAACACCATACAAAATTGTGTTAGTGAAAATCACGTAACGGTGAGGATTTCCCCTATAGTTTATATTGCCAAATGAGACATATAGCATCCCAGAGAGTCTGTACAGCAGGGTCGGCTACATAGCTCCACACCCGTTTGTGCTAAAAGGGATTTGCTAGGCTGCCTTGAAGCAGCAGTTTAGTATCTATGGCCTGCCTGTGGGCTAGATAGTAAGCCCAGGGTTTTCTAGGATATAGTTTCCTTTCCTCTAAAGTTACTAATTTCGGAGGGGTCTTTTATTTATTTAAGGTACTGCTGTTATATATCCCTGTGGATTTTATGTATCTTTTAGTCTCACACTAGGGGATATATCACTATTGGATTTCCCCTATAGTTTACATTGCCAAACGAGACATATAGCCTCACAGAGAGTCTGTACAGCAGGGTCAGCTACATAGCTCTATACCCATTTGTGCTTCCTTGTGAATTTATTTTCCACCAGTGAGCTATCTTGGTATACTCTATTGAGACACTATTATTATTATAATGACCACAGTTTAACTCCAGTACCATATCGGCATTTCTACTATCGCTAGGTACCACGATCCCAGCTATATATATCACTTACAGATTTTACAGTTTTGCGCAACTTGGTTTATTTAATTTTCATATTTTGTACGGAACAGTCTTTACTTATGTTCCATTTCTCTTATATATTGGTCCACATATTGGATGTCCCTATAGTCTTACTTGGTCCTCTTTAGAGGCCTTACTACTATTTATTTTAGCGGACTCTATACGTATGTGCACATACAATCTATATACCATTTTCTATGAGATTAAGGAACATATCCCCAGGTTTTTAATTCCTCACCTTTATGTGATTTTCACTAACACAATTTTCTATGGTGTTTCTATTGAGAGTAAGCTTTATACCTATTATATATATATTCTTTGCTTAATTTTAGTTCAATAAAGGTTATTACCATTTTCTTTGTTACGTTTACTTTAGGAGGTAATCTTCTAGAGTGAGATTGAATCCCATTCACTTTTGAGTGAGTGTTTTTTTCTGTCTCACTCTTTCAGTTGGTAGTTATTTACTTGTTGTGGGGTTAAGCCCCCTGTGTTACCTCTTGTAACCTACTTTGGTGTTCTGACGTTGGCTAGTCCAACATCACCACTCCTATCTCACATTTAATATTATAATGTGTGCAGATATACATTTACAATCCACTTGCAGTCATCGAATGAGCCACTCAAACATAATTAATCAGATATGCACACATATATTACAAGCCACTTCCAACCCTAATTATCCAAGCAGATACACCTATCATTGTAGCAACTAACAGCTAATATGCTGGCTAGTACCCATTATTGCTCTCCCTTGTTATGGCTAGCTAAGACACAAGTGGGTTGAGTAGTGATAGGGTTAGTATGCATGCATCTCCTAACTGCTGCCTAGATTCAGTGGACCCATCAGGAACCCCTGCAAGTTCATATTGTGGTAAGAAGAGCAGTGTATAATAGAGTTGAGGTTTTATAGTACTATTTGGGAATTTGAAGAGAGTGTGCTTCAGAATGGATTGTGATTCTTCTCAATAAAATGAACAGTTTAACTCCTGAATCTCTTCTAGAACTTCCTATTTGGAATTTCCAAGTGGCACGCTTGGATCGGTCTCAATATAGTAGACGGGAAGTGGAAATGGATTGATGGAACATCATATGACAATGGACCAAAGTACAGTATAATGTCTATAATTGACTGATTTTTGTACTAAAAATTACTTACACCAATAAAGACAAAGGACATAATAATAATGTCATAACAATGCAACCCTTAAAGATTCTGTATCAAAATGGAATGTGCCGCTCATTTAACAAAAATGTTGAACTTTATAGTTCCACCATTTACACAACTTTGCTTATAAACAGTATACAGCTTACCCCATTAATGTAAGATTAGGTCCTCCAGTCATCATTATACTTTGATTGAGATGAAGTTGGTTCATGTATTGTTCCTTTAATGTTTTGATAAATACTGAATATGTTGTAATGTATCTGTAAACTGATTTCTGAGTTGTTTACATCACAAGATGTATTTGATACAGCAATTTATAGCTATTGAAGTGTAATTATACATCACCCATTTATTTAATTTTTTTAAAGTTTTTTTTTGTAGGAAAATAATATAGTTAATCATTAAGCATGTGAGGGACATAACAGAAAAGGTTATATTTTGTGAGCATTTGTGCAGCTGGTGAAATTTTTAGCAGATAAATCATGGTTCTGGGGACTCGGTATAACCATTGTTAACCCTTGGGCCCTAGGTAGCCACCTAGGGTGGCTTTCTAGTGTCAGAAATGCAAACATGATACCCAACCTGCTTCTCTGTGGAGTTAAAAGTTACTTCACTTACCTTTTCTCCACCGCCTCCACGGCTAAGTTAATCAATCTCAATAAAAATAATACAGTGGAACCTGGGAACTGGTCCGCTCCCTTAATCAAATAATTTGGTATTAGAACAAAATCAGATGACATTAACCTCGTTGATACCTTTATGTAACCTCGTTGGTTTATTGCATCGGCCTCCTAGCACTAGACAAAGTGAACAGAGCTCCATTCTATCAGCGGACAGAGCACAATTCTGTCAACAAACAGAGCTAAGAGGTGAAGTTATGTTCAATTTTAATTTACATTAGTTTTATTGGTTTTATGTATGATTTCATGCATGTAAGGTTATATTAAACTGTAAAAGTTGTGTTCAAATGTTGTAATTTTGGGGGTCGGTAATGGATTCATCTAATTTACATTAATTCATATGGAAAATGTTGATTTGGTTTCATACAATTCGGTTGTCAAACAGCCTTCTGGAACGGATTACGTTTGAGTTCCGAGGTTCCACTGTATAATGTGTATCATTGCCCTACAGTTTATTCAGAGATTGTAACATTTTCAGAGAAAATAAATACACTGATAAGAGCACAGTTACAGGGAAACGATAGTGCTAGGAAAACAATGTTTTGTTTTGCTAGCAGTATAGTGACTTATAGGACCCCCTTCCCTCGCAAACACCCTACATTAGGACTTAGTGTTATGGTACCTTCAGCATGAAATGTACAAACCGCCGTTTAGTGAATGCTCCCCGTTCGCAATAATGTTGTCTGTAAGCGTATGCAATACAACCATGCGAACCGCCAGCCAGGGAACACTCCAAACTCCCGAACGGTATCCGTACTGCCCCTTCCCTTCACGAGCCACAAGCTCACGACCTGCCAATATCAGCTGAACGCCAATATCTTTCAAGCGGCAAATAATTCCAAATAGCAGTCTCTAGTTGAGGGTAAAACATGAACTGAGTTTACTGTGGGCTACCTGCCCGTATTTATGCAGGTCTCCCACTTGGTGGACACTCCCCTAGGGGACCAAATGGGAGACTGCAATAGCAAATGGACATGGGGACATTTCAGACATACAATCACACAATATTCCCAGCATACATCACAGTTTCCTCCCCTCTGCTCGGGAGATAATTGAGAAGTAATTCAATTATCTCCCAGAGCAGAGGCAAATCGCCATTTTAAATACAAGTCACAAAACACATAAAAATATATAACTTTATAACTGCCGAACATATTACATTCGTGTAACACATCCCCAGATAGCCTGGATCTGAGTGCATATTATTGGCGAATAGCGCTCAGATCCCATACGCATAGTTCAATCGCCATGGAGTCAAAGTCTATTACAGTTCTTCGGTATGCGATTGACTCCATGGGAAGGCTATCTGGGGTAAGTCCATTCGTGCCTTTACATCTCCCGAACGGCCGGTGTTCGCACACTTTTGTCGATTGGAGAAGGGAGGTCGACGGCATCAGCGGTGTTCGGTTGAAAAAGTGTCCGTTTTCAGTTCCATGAATTTAGTACCGAACACCGCTGGTCTTTCGCATGGTTTAAAATGGCCGCCGCCTCGTGGTCGACATACGAACGATGACCACCCTGTATTCGGTTTTAATTGAGAAGTGTCTGTGGTTAACCGCAACGTTCTAATTGGGATCAATAGGTTAACCAGCAGCACACTTCTCTTCTGGGTGGCCGTCCGTTCGACAGTTTTGTTCGCTAAAAAAGTAAATTCACCTAAATCCAGGCATACGAATGGGTGAGTTTGTGAAACAAGCAAACAGACGAACACAGCAATCTTAGTTCATACGGATGGGTCTGTCACACTTAGGTTTTGAGTGGCACTGAGTGGTAGACAGCCAGTAAAGATGGAGTTTATCCTCCAGGGTTATTATTGCAGTTTATCAAAAACTTCTAAATTTACAATTGCAGGGCTAAGAAGCCTTGGACAGTGCACCTAGACTATTTCAGTGAGCTAAAGGTACTTGTAATTAGCACTTAATAACATCATTTATATTAATTAGAAATGTGCCAATCATCAGAGAAGGCAGGGGAATGAATTGTTCATGGAGTAAACAGAACAAGGAGAAGGAGGTGAATATTTAGAAAATAACTAAAAATCAATCTGTATATATCATTACTTGTCTTTGAGGGCACGTAAGCAATGCTTATAATAAACTAAAATAAAACTGTACTAATCAAGCTTAGCGCCCAACATTGGAGAGTCGCTGGAACACGTCATTCCTATATGGCTGTGTCTCTGTGATAATTGATACATTTAAAAAGTACTAACTGCAAATACCTATTGCTTAAAGATACACTAAAGGCACCCAATGCCACTGTCTGGAAATGGACAGGTGGGATATGCACGGCACATAGGATGTGTAGATGAGGAAATACAAGAGTAACATATTGGTTATAGTGTGTCTTTTGTAGATTTATAGCTATTAGGATAATAAAAAAACATAACTGAGAAGCTTTTAATCATGAAGGTGTGATAGAATTTAATATAATGTGTAGTGAGTTCCAGAGATGTAGGCAGCAAGTGTTTGGCCAACGGGAGTTAAAACATCAAGTAAAGAGATGTAAGAAGGAAAGTTTCAAATAACATTTATGTTGGGAGTAAAGAATATACATTTTATTTTGTATTGGAGCACATTGAGGGCATTGCTAAACAGATCAGTAATAGAAAACGGTAAGGGAAGGTGAATCAGCTGACAATATCTCTTCTCTTGCAAATATACTATGGAGTATTATGCTATGATTTATTTATTTTCTTCTGCTTCCCCTCTACATAACATCAGGAAAAGAGCTATCATCCATTTTTGTTTTTTCAATTCTTTATTTTATGCGTGCTTAGTGTGAACAACCATGTTTTTTATTTTTGTGGCATTGAAAAACATTGCACATTTTTTTTTTAGAAGTAGAACAGGTAACATATTTAGAATAAAACAAGTTTATGCATTTCGCCATGTTGATAGATTGAGTTAGGAATCGATTGCCTATATATGAGTTAACTCATCAGAGTCGTAGTATGTCAAGCTAGGTTTTCGTAAGATAGGCATGGTATAGTGAGGCATTCTTAGGAAACGATATATTAGGTAAACTTATTATAGTGTAGCATGGCTCCTATATAAAGTTGCCAAAGGTGCATAGTGACTACAACAGTGCAATTATGGCAACTTGGGGCCTGGCGCATTATGAGGGCTTTTTGGTCGCTGGCCATCTGTGCTGTTAGCAAAGTGATATTGGTGTCATGCAATACGAGTGAGGTATAATAGTAAAATATAGACATAAGGGGGGTGAAGTGCTAGGGAAAGCAAAGAGTCAAAGTCTGCCTGAGTGAAGTGATTTGGAATTGAGAAAAGTTCTCCTTGGTTGGCAGACCGGATCCTGTCCTCCGACCATGCTGTCAGCCGATCCCTGTGCTTGGCAGGCAGGAAGCTGATGTTTGCAGATCCTGGAGCGTGGTGGTAAGTTGAAGGCAGAAAGAGGACCCTCTCCAGCCCCAGACCTGGTATGATTTTAGCAGGAATTCCCCAAAGCTGGAATCTGGCTGACTCGGGATCTTCGCGGGACCAGTTCTCTCCCTGTGTGGGCGCCATGGGGGGTCCTGATCTTGTTCCGCCGCCTGCGTGGCTCTCTGGTGGTTCGGGCGATGCCGCTGAGGGAGACTCCGGGCGACCCTCAGCCCGGGTAGGTTTTTGGCCCGTGGGACATATGCTGGGCAAAGCACTGTGCCCGAGACAGGCCCATTCCACCCCCTTGTCTCTGGTCCCTTTTTCTTCATTCCCCGGATGGGAGGCACTTGAGCTTTGGAGCGCTCCTCCAGCTTCTCCCAGAATTGGGTTGGTAGTGAGTCTAGTCATGTGAGCAGAGACTGCGTGGGCACATGCCCTGATGAATTTTGTGCTGCCCTGTGTAGTCGGAGCCCACGTAGCAGAAGGCTTAAGGAGCTTGATTGTAATTGAGTGCCGGGTTGGTGGGGACCGAGATGACCCTGCCGGTCCATATGGGGGAGTTTGCAGTGAGCTGTGGCGGCGGGAGAGTGGCTGTCTCCCCCAGGCCGACCATACTGCTAGGCCGCGAGGTCTGTCTGCTCAGAGCCGGCGAGGGAGTACACTTGAGTATTATCAGCTTGTAGGGCAGAAAGTCCCCTGTCATGAGAAGGTAAGATTGTGCCCAGTTTGCAGGCTCTGCTCCGTGTAAATTCCATATTATTAGCGGTAAAATGCGGTAAAGGAGCTGTTGCAGCTTGCGTCTGCTCTGTTCCGCGGCCAGTCCTGCCCCCCCAGCTATCATCCATTTACATATATCTGTTGCTGTTATTGTGCTAAAACTATATGGATATGTAGACATGACTTCTGTGGCTCTGTTATCTTTTGTATTTTTAGTGAAAAATAAGAAGGAATTTAAATAGTTTCACAGTTTCTGGACATAGAATGGGATGGATTTAAGCTGTGTCTTTTGAGTTTCCATGTAACGGGAGACAGAGTGATAGAGTCACATATGACAGTGAGTCCTAGTGTGAATATATAGTAATGTCATTAATATGAGAGGAAGTAAAAAAGGGAAATAAGTTTAGTTAGATTTCAGAGAGCATAAGTATTCGGGAATTGAGAATAATAATTTGAACTGGCAGAAAGACATTTCAGTTGTTTGATGTGGCACAAGTGTAGAGATCGGGACAGTCAATCTGAGCGTCTTCTCTATCGCTCACTGTAGTGCTTATGGTGCCAGGAGTATCTTGGTCCTATTTAATTGTAAATAATCAAATTATTTTTTAACAGTTGGACTTCTTGATTTCCAACCTGGGATTAGGTGGCTGCCATTTCTCATTTTTACTACTAGAGAGCCAGAGAGCCAGAACTTCCATATGTTATCTTGAGGGCAGGGCTTAACTCATTGGCTGACAGTGAAGTCATTATGGAACTTCCTTTTATATTTTTTGGGTGATTTTTAAAAAAAAATTTGTTGAAGGGAGTGTTTTTACTAATGGAGGTTGGGGAAATACTGTTAAATATTGTTTGTGTGGTTCATTATCTCAGGAAATTTTGGAGAACATGTACAGTTTGCATACCCTGGCAGAAATTGTGAATTTTTGCCATTGATTTTGAAAATATGACTGATCATGCAACAAAATGTATTTTATTGAAGGATGGTGATCATATGAAGCCATTTACTATTATTATTATTATTAATTATTATTTATTATCACATAGTTGTTTGGCTCATTTTTAAATCAGAAAGATAACAGAAATCACCCAAATGGCTCTGATCAAAAGTTTACATAACTTTGAATGTTTGGCTTTGTTACAGACACATGAGGTGACAAACACAGGTTAAAATGGCAATTAGAGTTTAGCTTCCCACACAACTTTGAATGTTTGGCTTTGTTACAGACACATGAGGTGACAAACACAGGTTAATATGGCAATTAGAGTTTAGCTTCCCACACCTGTGGATGTTTAAATTGCAATTAGTGTCTGTGTGTAAATAGTCAATGAGTTTGTTAGCTCTCACGTGGATACACTGAGCAGGCTAGATACTGAGCCATGGGGAGCAGAAAAGAACTGTAAAAAAGACCTGCGTAACAAGGTAATGGAACTTTATAAAGATGAAAAAGGATATAAAAATACATCCAAAGACTTGAAAATGCCAGTCACTACTGTTCAATCACTTATTAAGAAGTGGAAAATTAGGGGATCTCTTTATGCCATGCCAAGGACAGGTAGACCAAGAAAGATTTCAGCCACAACTGCCAGAAGAATTGTTTGGGTTACAAAGAAAAACCCACAGGTAACCTCATGAGAAATACATACTGCTCTGGAAAAAGACGGTGTGGTTGTTTCAAGTAGCACAATACATAGATACTTGAACAAAAATGAGCTGCATGGTCGTATTGCCAGAAAGAAGCTGTGACGAGACCAATCTCACCACATTGCATTGGAGAAACCTGGTTGCTCGCCTGTTGCCTTTGGATTATGGCCCCATGTTAAAAGGCTTGATTTTCCCCTGCAAAGACATGAAAGCCAGGTCATTTGGTGCTTGACCTGTTTGAGCGGTGATACCCCAGATAGCTATGCCATGGAGCCTATTCGTATAATGAAAGACTATGGGAAAGACTTTGGCTCCATGGCAATTGATCTGTATGTGTGTGCTCTGAGCGCCATTCAGTAATAATGTGCGCTCAGATCTGAGCTATCTGGGGTTATGTTGAATGTACCTGTTTTGTGCAATGGCTTCACAGTTATATGTTGTTATGTTTTATTGTCTTTTGCTGCCATGTGTTCAATGGAGTTTTGCCTCTGTCTTTGGAGATAATTGGATTACTTCCCAATTATCTCCAGGATAGAAGACTCTGTGGAACTGGTTTTGGGCAGAAAAACATGCTTCCTTTGGTCACAAAGGACTACGATCTATCTTTTGAACCATTGGACCAATTTGTATGAATTTGACATATGTTTGTATTTGGAGTATGCTGATTCTGAAAATGTGATGCATACTTTTCAAGAATAATGTGGAAAAATTGTATTTCTCTGCTTGTGCTAATTACATTACCCATTGTGTAAGGTAATTGAATCACAGGCAGAGGGGAGGAATTTGTGTGGGAGTGTCTGAGTGTATTGTATGTGTTTATTGGTTGTGTTCGAAAACCCTGTGGGTGGTACTAATGTGTAAGAATGTGTACATAAGCAAAATAAACCCACAGCTCTGACTGTTCACTGCTTGACCCACAACACGGAGCTTTGTCTCATTCTTGGGGGGATTTATTGTATGCTGTTCCAGTTTGACTGCTAGGAGTGTAAACCTATTTGTATGGTTTTTCCTATTCAGCTGTTTACAGCATTCATATGGTTTCCTGTTCGGTGGATTGGTGTTCTGCAGTAGCTGTGCCTGTATCTCTGGAAGGGGAAGATCTACTAAACGGCGGTTTAAC
>OW240914.1:16159592-16185401 GCA_933207985.1 Pelobates cultripes
ACACACACAGCCGCTGGGGAGGGAGGACAGCACCTTCAGCTCCCTGGGACACACACTGCTGCTGGGGAGGAAGGACGACACCTTCAGCTCCCTGGGACACACATTGCCGCTGGGGAGGAAGGACGACACCTTCAGCTCCCTGGGACACACACTGCCGCTGGGGAGGAAGGACGACACCTTCGGCTCCTGGGACACACTGCCGCTGGGAGGGGAAGGACGACACCTTCAGCTCCCTGGGACACACACTGCCGCACAGGGGAGGGAGTAGAAGGCACCTTCAGCTCCTGGGACACACACACTGCACAGGGGAGGGCGGCACCTTCAGCTCCCACCAGGACACACACTGCCGCTGGGGGGAAGGGCGGCACCTTCAGCTCCCTGGGACACACTGCAGCTGGGGGAGGAAGGCTGAGCACCTTCAGCTCCCTGGGATACACACTGCCGCTGGGGAGGAAGGACGCACCTTCAGCTCCCTGGGACACACACTGCCGCTGGGGAGGAAGGACGGCACCTTCAGCTCCCTGGGACACACACTGCCGCTGGGGAGGAAGGACGACACCTTCAGCTCCCTGGGACACACACTGCCGCTGTGGAGGAAGGACGACACCTTCAGCTCCCTGGGACACACACTGCCACTGTGGAGGAAGGACGACACCTTCAGCTCCCTGGGACACACACTGCTGCTGTGGAGGAAGGACGACACACTTCTCTCTCTGTAACTTGCTCGGCCACTGGGGTCTCTCCCAACCTGCCAACTCACATGTCTGCCCTGCTCCGACCTGCAGGTACTCTTCTACCTGTCTCCTCACGAACTGCACGTATTTCTCCGGGGGGTTGGGTACAAAGAAAGCCAGCCGCATGGTAAACTCTCTGTCATACTGCTCCTGAGTGTAGCTGGGTGCCATGCTTGCGCTGCTGAAGTTGGTTCTTTTGTAGATAGGGTCGCTGTATGGGTACTGGCGTTGCCCTCAATTTGTAATCCAGGAACTGGTGTTGTATTATAGCTGTCCTTCTGGGCTGTGGAAATGATCCCGTCGCTTGCCACCAATGTAACGAATCACCAAAAAAAAAGCCAAAAACAAAGTCTCACATGGGGGTAAATGTCTTTATGGAGTGTTGTTTTTTGGGTGTAGTGTCCTCAATTGCTTAAGTTGTTCAGCCTCTTTGCTCGTGTTTATAACAAGAATGGAAAAAAGCCAATGGTGCCATATGTGCTGACAAGTGAAGATAAAATAAATGGATAAGTAAGCTCAACTCACATTTAAAAGAGCTATATCCAGCTCATGTGTGAAGAGCGTATAGTGGTATAATCCCCGCTTAAAGGATGTGTGATAGGAGTCCTCCAGAGGGGTGATGTCCAACACTCAGAAGAGGAAAAAAGACAACTAATCCTGCACTCAGTAAATTAAAAAAGGGCTTTTTCAAATGGGATAAAATTTCAAACTTGGCTATTTTGAGTATATATAGTAATCTAATTGCTTAAAATTGGCACCAAAAATTAAACCACCGAGTTCTTCAGCCAACAGAATACAAAAATATACATACATAGCTAAAACATGAAAGAAAGGCATAGTGAAGGTCTAGTAATGATTAAGTTACATTTTATTTTTTTTTATTATTTTTTTATTAAAACACAGAAATACACAAACGATTTGCATTGCATCTTGAGAAATGTAGTCCTGCTATTGACGGTTTTTAACATAAAGAACACAAATAATTTGCTTGGCATCATGGGGGCTGTAGTCCTGCTATTGACTTTTTTGAACACATAAAGCAAAAGAACAGCTACTTGGATATAATTGATATAAATGAAAGACAAATAGAAATAGGGGGCCATTTTGCAAATGACACATAAGGAGGATGATATGTATCAATAACAAAAAATGTAAGTACATGGTGGTGTGTAGAAATTAGTATTGTGTAAAAGCCAAATGAATGACACACAATTAAACAGAAATATAATACAAAATTAATCATCTTTAAAGAATACAAAATAAAAATAATTAAAACCAATGACATAGAAAACATAAAAATATGAAAAGGACAGTAAAAAAAGGGGGGAAAATCATAAGAAATTACGTAAGTCAAAATCAGCATTTAGGCCATGAGGGGCTAGGGTCTGTAAATTAATAACCCACTACATTTTCAGTTTACCTAAAATGTTCTTAATATTCCGCCTCTCCACGGTATCTTACATTTTTTTATTCCTATGCATTTAAGGAGTTTGGGATCTTCATTATGATTAATAAAGTGCTTGGATACACAGTGGTTCAGAAATCCATTTTTCATATTTCTACAACGTTCTCCTAGTCTCATTTTGAGGCATCTCGTGGTCATACCTACATACTGGAGGCCACATGGGCACTCCATGGGCACTCCAGTAAGTAAATCACATTGTTGGTATTGCACCCAATGAAATATTTAATATTACAACTTTTGTTGATTTTATTTAATTCAAAATGGGTGACTTTGGACTGGGCAGAAGGATCAGTGCTCTTACATACAATGCATCTTTTGCATTTAGAAAATCCTTGTATTCTTTCTAAAAACTTACGATGGGTGATGGGTTTATTTTCTTTAGTATAATTATTAGTTAGAATAGTTTTAAAATTTGGTGCACCTCTAAAAACAATATTTGGTTTCTCTGGTAAGATTCCTTTAAGGAGATCATCTTGAATTAAAAGATGCCAGTGTTTTTTGACTACTCTTTTTATAAAAGCACTTTTGTTATTATAATTTAAGATAATAAGGAGGGAAGGGAGATCGGAGGATATTTTCTCTTTATAGGTTAAAAGATTGTCTCTTTGTTGATTTTGAATATTCTCTATAGTGTTATTTAGTTTAGTAGGAGAGTAGTTTTTTTTCAATAAATCGATTCTTTAAAATGATCTATCTGTGATCAATCCATACGTATACATAGGAATTGACTCTTGGGGGCAAAGCCACGGTTTGTAGTGACAGCTTGTTTGATCAATGGCTGTGTTTGTGCATACTTGTTTAAAAAATGTATTTGTTGAATTGTCCCATTTTTTTATAAAAAAATGTAAATCTAAAAAGTTAATAGACTCCTTGCTGTGCTCATAGGATACAATTATACCTCTGTTATTGGTATTTAAGTGTCTAATAAAGGAGTTTAGAGAGTCCTCAGAGCCTTTCCATATAAAAAACAAATCACCAATATATCTAAAATAGGAGACCAGGTTTGTCTCCCAGGAATGCCCGCCCCAAACAGCACTGGACTCCCAGTCTGCCATAAAGCAGAAAAATATCAAAAGAAATTAATGATTTGAGAGATAAACTTCTCTGAAAGTAATGTATACCAACAAAACTCTGTACTAATTCAAAGTAAAATTGAAAAAATTGAGATGGACACAAAACATTAAAATAAAGAAATATGTAAGAGACAAACAAGATTACGCTAACCAACAAGTCAGGACATACCATCTAAATAACAAAAAGTATACTTCAGAGGCAATAGCTGTCAGAGAACGAGAAACAGTATGATTGCAGTATTCCAAGAGAGAATACTTATAGGGCTAGACAGGAACCACAACATGTCACCAGAGACCGCTACCTTTCTACACACAAGCCCCCTCATTACTCTCCAACTCAACCTAGACCTTACAACAGATTTAATAATCAAAATCATGCACCTTAATCTTATAACCACCAACTTTTTACTTATCACTATTGCCAACCTATGTATAAATCACGTAGACCATCCAGGGGCGTACCTAGAGCATTTGGCACCCGGGCGGGTCCTATTTTTGGCACCACTCCCCACCCCCCCTCAACTTTAAATGTAAAAAACAACCAAAATGTTGTTTAATGTATTTAGCACTGAGCAGTGTTTGTGTGAATGTATGCAAGTTTTTGTATGGAGTATGTGTGAGTGAATGTAGGGATGGGTTTGTATGTAGTGTTGGTGTTTGAATGCAAGCATGCATTTGTGTGTTGTGTGGTATTTGAATGCAGTGATGTGGTTATATATAATGGTTGGGTTTGTATGTAGTGTTTACGTTGAAATGCATGAGTGCATTTGTATGTGGTGCTATCCTTATGTGGGCTTGCCATATTTAAGGACACCAAATAATGGAACTATCTGCTAAACAGCACCCTCATTTAGTATATTTAAATATGGAAATCTCACATCCGGGCACCAATTCAGGGAATTATCTACTAATTTCAGTTGTTTAGTAGATAAATCCCGTATTTGTTATCCTTATATTAGATTGCAATATTTAAGGACACCAAATAAGGGAGCTATCTACTAAACACATACACAGAGATACACACAATCACACACATAATCACAGATATACACAAACACAATCACAGATCCACACACATACAATCACAGACACACATTCACATACACACACAAACATTACATACATACATACATACATTTAATAAATAAGAGGTCCACCCAGCCTCCCTACCTTGCTCTAGAAGGGCTGGAGTGGATCCTTAGTCCCTGGTGGTCAGTGGTTGCTGCTGGGATCTCTGTACTCTTCCTGCACAGGTCCCTCGCATGCCCTGTAATGACTCAGAGGCCGCGATGACACCATATCCCGGCTGACGGCTCACTACAGGGGAAGACCGTCAGACACAGTCAGATGCACACAGTCCCACACACAGTCACTCACACACAGTTACAGGCAGACAGTCAAACACGCAGTCACAGGCAGACAGTCACACATACACACACACAGTCACAGACAGTCACACACACAGGCAAACAGTCACACAAACACACACACAGTCACAGACAGTCACACACACACACACACACACAAAATCTCAGAAAGACTGTCACACACAGTCACAGACAGTCACACACAATCACAGGCAGACAGTCACACACACACACACACAATCACAGGCAGACAGTCACACACCATCACAGGCAGACAGTCTCTCACACAGTCACAGTCACCAAATAAGGGAGCTATCTACTAAACAAATATACAGAGATACACACAATCACACACATAATTACAAACACAATCATAGGCAGGCAGGCAGACAGTTACACACACACACACACACACACACACACACAGACACAGTCACACACACACACACACACAGACAATCACGGATAGTCACACACACACACAGAGTCAAAGACAGTCACAATCACAGTTACACACAGCACACACTCTCTCACTTACAGTAAGCTTGGGCTGGAGGAGGAGTGGATTCATTCAGTCCCTGCTGCGCTGTAGTTGGGGAAGAAGGGACTCCTTCCTGCTTCCCCTCTGTGTGAGCAGCAAGAGGCTGCATTTAGCTCCGCCCCCGCATCTAGCTTGGCTCCGCCCCACGGCCATTTTAGCTCCGCCCCAACTCTTTGTGCAGCCAGCTGAGCCAGGTCTCCTGCTTGCTCCCAGCCCCTGCGTTTGAGCTGTGTCGGCTGCCCGGTACCCCTGCTGCTATGGTGCCCGGTGCAGCCACACAGCTCACTGACCCCTAAGCCTGGCCAGCCCTGGTGGCACCGCCCTGCCTGATGGCATCGGTGCGGACCGCCCCCCCCCCGCCCACCCCTTAGTATGCCACTGAGACCATCATACACATCATCCAATCATCATGCAACTCATTCCAACTATTACAATGCACAGAGTCCAGACACAAAATATCACTCACCTAAACCTCCACGGTCAGGTTTTTCATACACAAATCATTCAGAATCACCTATAACTCACCAAAATAGGTATCAATTATTATCAATCGATTCTGAAATTGATCAAGACGAACATTTTTTAGAGATTCGTACTCACCCAAACACACACAACCCTTACCCTACAAGAGGCAAAAAAAGAACACTAAGCCCAGAGGAAAACAGGGTAGCAGAAGAGAACAAGAGAGAGAGACGAGAAAGACCATAATTAGCCCTAGCCCATCAGAGTGTGTCATTTTTAACTTATCACAGAAGCTTTTAACTGCGGCGCAATTATCTGTAAAGGTTTAAAATAATTCAAGCCATTTTAAACCTTCCTAGATGTGAATACATCTGTGCAGAAAGCCACTCTTAAAAGGTTTTTTAATGATACAAATGTATTGACCAATCCTTAATCCATTACAATTTGGGTAATCAGGGTGATTAAACTCTGCCTAAAAAAAGTTGGTTACACAGCCATGAATGATATGAAAGTTTGGTTATGAAAAACATCAAGCCTATAAAAGAGGAGAAAACCTGACTCTACAAATTGAATTACATATAACCACCTTTCTGTAGGTTGGTGTTTATTTAAACCTTTTTGTGTATATGTTTGTCTATTTGTAGCCACCTTTAGTAGGTTGGGTCTTAACCATCTTTATGCAGTTAAGGCTTTTGCTAATCCTTACCATACTATTCTCAGGTAGTGCATAATACAGATATGCAATACTGACACTGCATTTTGAGGTGACTATATAGGATTACAATCTTTTTGTTTCTTTGTGTATAGTCTAATTCAATATTTAGTAACAGGACATTTATGTGCTAGATTAAAACACTTCTTTTATTTCTGTTTATTCAAAGTTTTATGCAACGACATTGTCTAGTTGTTCGTAGCGAATTCAGAGAGCTCAAAACCCTCAGTCTTGTGGTGGACCACACATACTTTCTGCCAATATACATTTTTTGAATGTTAACAAGCTCCGTGTCTTATAGTTATATATATTACTATAATATTACTATTCTGCAATCCTTTACTGCAGTGGGGCTAAAAATATAGTTTGTATGAGACAAACAAATGAATGTGAGCAGTAACAAGGGTGAAGTGAGCACTGCACAGATACACTTTCAAACGTTTGGCTTTATATTTCCTGTTGTGGTGTACCCTAGTAGCCCCCACCACACCTATATATAAATGTAGAGCAAATAGTAACATATATTATTAACATATTTTAGTAGTAATTTCTTACTGTTAGATTGGTGGGGAGTGTATTTCTCACTGTTTGAGAATGTTATCACAGGGATTGCCCCTGTTGGAGAATTTGGAAAAGGGAATTGTACTCGGTTCTAGAGAATATTGGTAACACCATCTACTTATCAGTTTTCTTAGAGCCACACTATATTAAATAATAAATTGGTTTGATTATTTTGATATGTTTTGCTTATGAACTTAACTTTTCTGTGTTTTAGCCATTGGCGTGTAGGACAACCAGATAATTGGTTTGACCCCGAAAAGATGGGAAATGAAGACTGTGCCCGTCTTGAAACTAGTGGTGAATTGAATGATTTGCATTGTTCTTATCCTAATTCATTCATCTGCGAAAAGGAAATCTAATCTCATCGAGGATCAGAATCACTTGGAGATGTGATATGACAAGATCTAATGTACCAACACAAGACAAGAGGGCAAATATCCTGTATTGCATACTTATCATTGGAGATAAGGAAAAATAATTGTTATCACCAGCTATATGTCTACTAATAGGACTATCTACTAATAACAAATACTATATGTGAACTCGTTTGAGCAGGGTCCTCATCGACCTATTGTTTCAGTAACATTTTGTAATTGTTTCATTTATTGTAAAATTTTCAACTTTTTCTCAAAAATGTAAAGCTCTGCAGAATACGCTGGCAATTTATAAATGCCAAATAGAATGATAATAATATGATACAGGCACTTTTGTTAGTGTATATATCATAGAGATTTTTGGGAGATAATTATTGTTAAGAGCACCACAAAAACACTTTGATAACTTTTGAGTCTGTTCTATCACTTACAGTAAATATATCATTGTTATGTGCACTGATAAGCCACAACATTAAAATCACCTGCCTAATATTGTGTATGTTCCTCTCATGCTGCCTCTAAACACCAAGCCATTATCAGCAGATTCTTTAAGTCCTGCAAGTTGCAAGGTGGAGCCTCCCTGGATCTGATTTGTGGTTCCAGCACATCCCATAGATGCTAATTCGGTTTGAAATTTAAGGAATTTGGGGGCCAATGCAGCACCATGAATGATTAGTAATGTCCCTCAAACTATTACTGGCAGTATACATTATCCTACTGAAGGAGGCCATTGTCATCAAGAAACACCATTGTCATGAACAGGTGTACATGGTCTGCAACAATCTAGTACAAAGTAGCTGGCATGTGTCAAAGTAACATGCACATGAATGCCAGGACCCAAGGTTTCCCACAAGAACATTGTCCACAAGCATAACACTGCCTCCGCCGACCTACCTGATCAGTGTGGTTGAAATCTGTAATAAAGTTACCAGGAGTTTTGCTTACATGGGATCGTTGAAAAGATATAAAAGACTTATGTAGCGGCATAATGGGTTAAACCGCCATTTAGGAGATCTTCCCCTTCCAGAGAGACAGGCACAGCTACTGCAGAACACCAAACTCCCGAACCGCATATAAGGGAATGCTCCAAACTCCCGAACTGCATACAAAATAGCACTCCAAACTATTTGTCTGCTAGCAGACGAATAGGAAAAGCACCCAAGCGGCTTACACTCCTAGCAATCAGTCTCCATCAGCATACAGTAAATCCCCCCAAGAAAGAGACAGAGCTCCGTGTTGAGGGTCAAGCAGTGGTCTGTTTTAATGAGGGCTACCTGCCCGGTATTTATGCAGGTCTTCCACCTGGTGGACACTCCCCTAGGGGACCAGATGGGAAACTGGAACACAAATGGTACAATGACCAATCACAGGCAGACAGGGTTAAAACACTCCCCCAATACATTACAATCCCTCCCCTCTATCCTGGAGATAATTGGGAAGTAATACAATTATCTCCAAGGCAGAGGCAAAACTCCATTACCTCATGGTTACAATAAAATACTAAAATAAAATGCAAAATATTACATTTGTCACACAAAATATATACATGTAACCCATCCCCAGATAGCTGGGATCTGAGCGCACAAAAGTACAGAAAAAGTGTTCACAAAGTCTGTTCTCCATACGAATAGACTCCACGGGATGGCTCCCTCGGGTAATGCTGTTCATAAGGTTTAAACTACCGAATGAACAGGCATCCGGTTAAATGACCAAATGCAGAAGCAAGGAGGCTGACAGCTCAGTGGTGTTCACGCAAATAAGTGTCCGTTTACAGCTCCATAGTTTGGGCGCTGAACACCGCTAGCCGTTCGGGACTTTGTAAAAATGTTGATGAATGGATGTTCATGTAGAATCTTCTTAATTTCTTCTTATCTTCAGTTGATTGATATATATATGTCTTTTGTATATATAGTCTTGGGCCAAATGCTCGCCACAATAATATATGTCTATATTATTGAAAAGTAGTAATACGCAATCTGACTTACGGTTTCTTCAGGTTTATTCTTAGTTACGGATACATAATAAAACATAATAAAGGATGTTACAGGATAATAGACATTCAACAGCAAATGGTAATTGCTGGACTTCTGATGGGAGAGTTACATCGTTGTACAGAGCCGAGAGCCAAGCCAAGACTGAGCGCAACCTCGTGTCCCTCTGTTACTATATTGATGTGCTAATAGTAACGTCAGCATTTAACTCTAGCCATATAAGGAAAAGACCCCCGAATCCACATTCCAGAGCTCTCGGACAAAGAAAGCCTTGTGACTTATTGATACCATCTGTTACTTATGTCAATCCACACATCCATATATATAATCAATAGAAACATAGAATATGCAATATTCTACATTCCCTCTGTTTATGGTTTGTTTTAAAACCATAACGCAATGTATATAACCTGTCCATTCATACATCACTTGTATCACATTCATTGAGCATAGAACAAGATGTAGTCACAATTTTCTATTATATGAGAGTTCTTAGAAGGTCGAGTTTCTATCCCTCATACTGCTTACTTTACTTCAAAACTCCCTCTGTTTCAGCTATGTATTGATATCCATATCCATATTACATCATAACTACTTAAACATAATATATACATATATATAACAATAATAAATGAATAAAATAAAATATTTACAAATGTTGATCCAATAAACAATAAAGCAATCAAAAATATCTACCTGCTCAGGTACAGTCATGTCTTTGTAGACAACAAAATCAAGATGATAACTTTCTAAATAATAACTGTGTTTCACTATCATATTCCTACAGACACATATATAGTATAGTATTTTCATTCTCAAAACCTGATATTACTAAAATACTAATACACGTATTACTATAATATCCTGTCCAATTATATTTCCATGAATCATATGGTTTCTAGCAACCTTAAAATCTTCAGGTCATTTGTATTCATGAATTACATTCCTATACCATTAATACCATTTAGTGATGATTGTATCAGTACTTTACAATCATAGTATTTAATTGGTATATTCAGTAGGCTCTAACTACCTGAAATATACCAACACTACTTATAAGTCTCATTCAAAGGATGTGTTATCAACCATGAAGTTCTATAATAATTCTTCAAATAATGTTCATGGTGTTGACAATACTTATTGTCCTAGAAATTCTTCACCCAGAAATCTTTCTATCATAGATTTGTTTTTGTTTACATAATTATAATTTTCACTACAATTCCACCTTGTAGTAACAAACTTTAAATTCAATAGAAACATAGTTTACTTTAAAAGAACTTGGAAAGAATAATTTAAATTAATTAGCATCACTCTCTTCATTAGCATTGTGATGACTTATTAATGTAATACACCTTAAAAGCAGGCTTGTCCTAATGTTCTGACCAATCCATATTCCTTAGTACACTTCAACTGACTAAATTAAATTAAATTAAATAAACTTGGGGTCATACTGCCCAGAAACTCTTATTCCTAGTCTGTGTCTAACAAACTCAGGGAAATCTTAAAACAACTTAACAACGTATTCATTGGATACAATCATATCCAGAAACCTATTCTCCCTAGTCCATACCTTTATAGACTTAGGTCAAATATAATTGTGTACTATACTCTTTCCATTCAATTCAATTCCTCTTGGATCTCTGAACTCTTATATCCAAGGCATTCTTAATGTATACCATTACTTAATATTAATCAATATAAATTATCTTTCCTTAGTTTTCTTCCTTATGTTACCATTGTTTGTTTTACTTCACCTCGCTTATAAACAAATTATTAATTATAGTTAATCTATGAAATACTATTGCACTCAATCTTTGCAGTATTAAGTAACCATGATCCTTATTTTATCAACTTCATATTTTATCTACCTCTGATACTTCTCATTCTATGTATAGGTAATAATATAATAGTTCTCTTCATAATACGATTCTTTCGTAATTGTACTCCATGTGTTATATAGCTATAAGTAGTCTCTCTTGGTATTAATACTCATAACTGTTAAATAACTTTTCATTGTCTGTTTTCTTTTCCGTTAATATTTAGGAATTGATATGTATGTTAGTGTCAATCTTTTATTTCTTTGTAAGTCTGTTAATCTTCTGTATCGAATGAACTCTGTAGAATCTTCCATCACAGTTTGCAGATCAGATGAAAAGTCTCTTTCCAACAGTTGATGTCCAGTTGTCTGAAGGAATGCTTTCCTGATTTATTGCCACATAGATCTGTCACGCTTTACCTACATTAAAACAAATAACATGTGCAGCATCAATACAATGGCTTACAATGTTTATATCTCATTATTATTACACAGTTTAACATTGAATTACATGGACTACACAACATACTAATTTCTTCTCATGAGAACTACCATCTAGTGGTCATTACATTTATGCCATGTGATGTATAATTATTAAATTTCCTTTATATCAAAATATCTTTTCTACACATTTTAATTTTCAATTTTTTTATTAATCATACCTTATTCATCATACCCCCCTTTAAACTGTTTAATAATCTGGAGGTATAACCTAATCACATGTCAGATGTTACCACAAAATATTGTTTTCCACTATACTTTAACAATAGCAGCGTTACCCCAGATAGCTATGCCATGGAGCCCATTCGTATAACGAAAGATTATGTGAAAGACTTTGGCTCCATGGCAATTGAACTGTATGTATGTGATTTGAGCGCCATTCAGTAATAATTTGCGCTCAGATCTAAGCTATCTGGGGATATGTTGAATGTACTTATTTTATGCAATCGCTGTACAGTTATATATTTTTATGTATTTTATTGTATTTTGCTACCATGTGGCTAATGGAGTTTTGCCTCAGTCCTTGGAGATAATTGGATTACTTCCCAATTATCTCGAGGATAGAAGACTCTGTGGAACTGATTTTGGCCAGAAAAACCATGCTTCATTTTGTCAAATAGGACTTTCCCTTAACTTTTTAACCCCTGAACCGATTGCCCTGATTATTGAGTATAAGTATATTTCAAGCATGCGGATTCTAAAAATTTATGTTTTATGTGAATGGCATGTATATTTTGGAAGTTATTAATATTTTGTAAAAACTGTATTTCTCTGCCTGTGATAATTATATTACCCATTGTGTTCAGTAATCATATCACAGCAGAGGGGAGGCTTTTGTGTGGGAGTGTCTGTGTGTATTGTACGGGTTGATTGGTTGTATTTCAAAACCCTGTGGGCAGTACTATGTTTGTGGATTGTGAATAAAAGAGGCTGTATGTGCCAGTACAGTCAGTTCTGCTTGACCCTCAAAACGAAGTGTTGTCTCGTTACTGGGGGAATCTGCTACAAGGGATTGCTATGCTAGTCATACTGCCTTGCTATATCACTACTAAGCTCTTGTAAGAGTTTGTTCCTGTCTTGCACTCTGGAGGAGTCTACAGTGGTTATGGTGTCAGCTGGAGTGCTTGGAGCCCTCAGGAAGCACTAGGAGCATCCTTCAACAGAGGTACCCAGTTGGGGTGCCAGGTGATCCGTTACAGCGAGCAACCAGGCTTCTCCAGTGCAATGTGGCAAGATTGGTCTTGTCACAACTTAATTAACCCCTTAAGGACTGAGCCAAATGTAAATGTTGTGATCAAAACAAAACGTAAACAAAAACTTGAATTTGCTCTATATGTCTGTTCAGGCGTAATTCGCCTCTTTCATATTATGTGCACCCACACTTATTATATATAATTTTATTCAGGGGAAACAGGGCTTTCATTTAATATCAAATATTTAGGTATGAAACATAATTTAATAGGAAAAAAATATAAATAATGGAAGAAAATAATAATTTTTTTTTTTTTTTTACTTCTACGTGACATTCTAACTGTGAACGTCATAATACTGTTTTCTTTTACTGCAATAAAATACACATATTTGGATTCAGCAATGTCTCACGTGTAAAACAGTACCCCCTATGTACAGGTTTTATGGTGTTGTGGGAAGTTACATGGTCAAATATAGCACGTTACATTTTTCAGTTTTTTTCACATTGGAATTCGCCAGATTGGTTATGTTGCCTTTGAGACCGTATGGTAGCCCAGGAATGAGAATTACCCCATGATGGCATAACATTTGCAAAATAGACAACCAAAGGTATTGCAAATGGGGTATGTCCAGTCTATTTTAGCAGCAACTTGGTCACAAACACTGACCAAAGTTAGTGTACATATTTGTTTGTGTGTGAAAAATGCAAAAAACTAATTTGAACTCCAAATTTGGCCAGTGTTTGTGACTAAGTGGCTACTAAAAAAGACTGGACATACCCCATTTGCAATACCTTGGGTTGTCTACTATTGCAAATGGTATGCCATTATGGGCGTAATTTTAATTTCTGGGCTACCATACGGTCTCAAAGGCAACATAACCAATCTGGCGAGTTTCAATGTGAAAAAACTAAAACACAAGCCTTATATTTGACTCTGTAACTTTTGAAAACATCATAAAACCTGTACATTACGGGCACTGTTATACTTGGGAGACTTCACTGAACACAAATATTAGTAAAATGTATCACAACAATTATATCGTCCGTGTAAGTTCCATTTGTGTGTGAAAAATTCAAACAAATTCACTTTCACTGATGATATCATCATTGTAATACATTTTACTGTTTTGAAACACTAATAATTGTATTCAGTGAAGTCTTCTGAGTAAAACAGTACCCCCTCCCCCCCACCCCCCCCAAACCGATGTACGGATTTTTTGGTGTCTTGGAAAGTTACAGGGTTAAATATAGTGCTTGCAAAGTAAATTCCCTGGACTTTCGGCCTGGGTTGTCAGGCAGGCTCTGTAAATTGTAATTAATAAAATGACCTAATTATGTAAAATTATTACATAAATATATACGTAGAATTATTTTATATATATATATATATATATATAAATATATATATATATATATGTGTATATATGTATATCATTTTTTACAATTATTTTTATTTATATATAGGTATATATATAGTAATATATACGTATATATTATGTATACAAATATATATATATATATATATATGTATATATATATATATATTATTTTGTTCTACGTGTTTTTTTATATCAATATATATATATATATATATATATTAATTTTAAAATACAGTTAGAACGAAATTACACTATATTTCTTTCTTTCTTTCTTTATTTTTTTTTTCTGTATTTACACATTTATTTATTTTATATTATATATATTTAAATATATATATATATATATATATATATATATATATATATATATATATATATATAATGATAATTGTACATATATTTAATCAATATCATTATATGTGTATTTTGACATTAATATATATATATATATATATATTAATATTAAAATGCACTTAGTGTTTGTGTATTTATGTGTATGTGTGTATATGTATATATATATATATATATATATATAAAATATATGATAGAAGTATATATAATTTAAAGGGACACTATAGTCACCTGAACAACTTTAGCTTAATGAAGCAGTTTTGGTGTATAGAACATGCCCCTGCAGCCTCACTGCTCAATCCTCTGCCATTTGGGAGTTAAATCCCTTTGTTTATGAACCCTAGTCACACCTCCCTGCATGTGACTTGCACAGCCTTCCATAAACACTTCCTGCAAAGAGAGCCCTATTTAGGCTTTCTTTATTGCAAGTTCTGTTTAATTAAGATTTTCTTATTCCCGTCTATGTTGAGATACAATTATTTAAGGTAAATTACATCTGTTTGAAAGTGAAAACATTTTTTTTTTTTCATGCAGGCTCTGCCAATCATAGCCAGGGGAGGTGTGGCTAGGGCTGCATAAACAGAAACAGAAAGTGTTTAACTCATAAATGACTGTGAAATTGCAGGGGAATGATCTATACACTAAAACTGCTTTATTTAGCTAAAGTAATTTAGGTGACTATAGTGTTCCTTTAATTTTACACTGTTTTAAACTTTAATTTTTTTTTCCGGCAGTAGGGGGAGTACCTGTCATTACAGGCACTCCCCCTGCTGGCATTGACAAGGACGGCTATGCCGTCCATGTAATCGTAAGGTCCTCGCAAGGACCTCGCGATCACATGGCCCAGGGGGGCCAAAGAGGAAGGAGGGGGACTCCCTGGGATCGACGTCGACCGGGTAAGTACATGTGCTATGCCGCCCCCAGGCATTTAGAGGCAGGTCCCTAAGGACAGCATAGCACGCCCGCCGTCTTTAAGGGGTTAAATGCTCCTTTGTTTATGTTTTCTCACAACAGTGATCAATACATGCCTGATACAGCAACTACCTTCACCTGCATGAACCCTTCCTTGGGCAACAATGCCCAACATTTTGTAAGGGTTCTGTTTGGGGAGAGTGATTTCTTTTAAATCTGCCTAATAAAATAGAGTTACGCTATGTGGATCTTTTTGTATCTTTTTTAAGGTACTGTGAAAACTGTTATAAACAGTGTATCCTACGACTGTGGATCCAACCTGTGTGGCAATATCACTCCCCCACTAACTACCCAAGGACTCTTGGACATCACAGTATTTTATTTATTTTGAAGTAGTACTTGCTGAGATATATATGCTGCTGATTTGTTTTAAGTAATTTTTTACAAACCTTATAACGTGCATATACTGTTATTTCTACCACAAAGGATTGTGGGTGGACATATGCAAAGTAGTTTAACAATGAATCACATTTTTGCCTCATTCCATTTTAAACATGAATTCCTTTGAGTCTATGTTTGCTGTATACAACAGCTTTGAAACACAACTCAGGAAAAGATGCAAAGCCCAAGCACTACCAAGCCTCAATAGCAAACCAGTAGCCAACCTCATGCCGATGATTTGCATTAACAACGAAACAGCTGTCCATGAGTGGTTCACTGGCTTTGCATCTTTTCCTAAGCTGTGTTTCAAAGCTGTTGTATATGGTTGTATTATGGTTTATATGGTTATATTTCTATATTATTTCATTGTTAATGCAAATCATCAGCATGAGGTTGGTTATTGGTTTTCTATTGAGGCTTGGTAGTGCTTGGCCTTACCAGAGAAAAGTATGAATGCATTAATGTGCAAGCCCTATATTTGATGCTGTAACTTTTCTAAACCCTATAATATGTACACGGGGGGAATTGTTGTACTCGTGAAACATTGCTGAACACAAATATAACTGTTTTATTATAGTAAAAGCTAATAGTATTGTCATTCACGTTTAAAACGCCACGCAAAACTTTTCTTAATTTCTCACACTATTAACTTTTTAGATTTTATTCATATTAAATTATGTTTCATATATTAATATTTGATATGAAATGAAAGCCCTGTTTCTCCTAAACAAAATGATATATAATAATTGTTGATGCACTTAATATGAAAGAGTTAAATTATGTCAGGGATTAAAGTTAAGAAATGTAAACTGATGCTTCATTGACCTGGCTTGGCTTTACTTACAACAAATCCACCACTCATGAGTACTTGATCTCCCCAAAGCGTGTATGTGTAAATGGCACTTACTCACTCCCCACTTATAAGATGCAGTCCATTAGAATTTATATATTTTCCAATTGTTTTGTTGATTAGATAGCCTGCTCTATATGTTTGTGTTTTGTTATTTGAAGGCACAAGACAGATTATTTGAAATGGCGTTTGAAGCCCTTAAAGAAGTATACGTAAACTACATTTATAATTTATTTTTTTGTTTGAACTAATTTTATGCTCCCCTCCCCTCCTGTGCGATTGCTACCCTTTGTGAGCAAGGCACATTATTGATTGTTTATATGTTACTTTAGTAATGTGCTACTATAGAACACCATATTCATCAAGAGCATAAAATCATTTGAATTGTTTTTTAATAAGAATTATTTTTATTTTGGCACCTATATGGTAGACTTATATATTTTTTATATTTTTGCAATTTATATGGGCTAACCGGAAGATATGAGTGGCATCAAAAATTAGACCAGTAGAAGAGGGCAGTTTGGGCTTCCCGCATTGTTGTCCACTATAATATCATCACACAATACAGACTACCCCCCCAATGGATAGATATTGAGGCTCATTGGGCGCAAAAGACAAAACTATCACACCTGATTTTGCGACCGAAAATGCAACAAAAGACCGGCACTGCCGAACCTCTTGCCTACCACTGCCACGCTGCTTACAGTTTGGGACACATATATGGATACACTATGCCATGGTGAACCATGGCCTATGGCCACAGCATTGCAAAGCAAACAGGTCATCAATCCCACACTTGACCATCGCGTATGGACGTCCTGTGGTTGCACACACATACAACACCTGTTCTCACAAGGGGCAAAATAGCAGAGGTTTAGAATATATGGGACACCTATGTTAAGGGTACTGAGCAGCTACGATGATCTGGAGCACAGGTTGATTAGGCTTGAGGCCGCTGACCCCCACTGTAGAGGAGAACATGAAAGAAAAGAGTCTGTCTGACCGACACCTCGCAACACACTGTGCATGGCAGAGGACATTAAATAAAAAAAAATTCAAAATGTTCCCACTCATACAATACAATACAAATCGATACAGGTTACATGGCGCGTTTCTGGCACTGTTACCACACTTCCATAACGTTTCCATCTTGTTACCCTCCACATTATGTCCATCTTTCCGGACCCACCACCGCATTGTTGTATAGCACAAAAAAACATGTTATCAATTAGTTATCAAACTTAGCATACCTCAACATGTTGAATATCCCACCATGCCCAGGGGAGGATACACAGAGACTCCAGTTGAATGCTACTATGTGAATTACCACTGATACAATTGTCATACTGTACTTTCAACCTGTATGCTATTCACTTGAAGTGTTAATTCATCGACAATGATGTTCTATACATTGTTTTTCCATTCCCAAAATGAAAAAGAAGGATACTAAGAAAAAATAAGTATGTATGTATCACCAAAACACACATACACAGGTCCATACTTGGGTGTTCAGTTCACTTATTGTTTAGACATTGCATTGGCGTATGTTGGGCCAATTAAGGGTTAGGACTGCCCCGTAAGAGAAGCTATGTAGGAAGGGAATTATACCTAATGGCCAGTGTGAAAGGACTAAGTAACAGGTCACACTATAATTTGAAATCCTAATCCGTAAAGGGTGTGTCAAGCATAGGTTTATCTCTTTCAGATGAGAATTATGCACAAAATACAAAAGTACAGTGTTTTACTTTTAACCTCATGTCTCTTTATGGTGCTGAGACGTCCTGCGTCATTTCTGATGCAAATTTTCCTGCATTATATCTGTGACATAACCAGCACGCTATCTGGCATTGCAGGAATGACACAGGCCAATTGCAACGGCCTTAGAGCTTTCTCAATCCTGCCTTTCCCAATGCCCTTTGCTCTGTCATGGTTTCCCTTGTGGTGCTCAAAGTATTTATCAGAGTATTTATTATTTTGCTATTACTGATTCTTGGTTGACTGAAGTCTGACTTGTCTTGATTATTAATTTCTATTCCTCTGACCTTGGCTGGTCTCTAGCTATTGTGTACCTCTATATACTTTGACCTCAGACTGAATATTGACTTTGCAATTTATCTTTTCTACATTATGTTACATCTTATGAAAGACTGGTGATACATGCCTATTTATTCTCTCTTTTAACTTGTGATTTATTTTTGAGTTTTGAAATGCACCAAAGCTCTTTCCCCAGATGGGACTAAGATTGGGTTCATTATGATTATATTTGCAGAGTGTAAAAGGCAATGCACACACTCACTAGTGAAATATTCTCATCAAGATTCTCCAAACCAAGAGGCTCAACTCCCAAACAATCCAACTGGAATAAAGACATATGTTCAGGCATATCCAATGGTTTCTTAATACCAGGCAGTCTTTTGTTTGGAGTTCAGAGGAAAAGACAATGTTATGGCAAGTCTGACTTCACAAAGGCACAGGATAGTGCCAAGATGTTGTTAACTAATAATTAGTTATTTTAGTAATTTTTTCATTTTTCTTTTAATATTACGGGGGGAAGGGGACGTAATTGTACAGTAGCTCCAGGGATGTAGTGTTGAAATACAGATATGTATTCCTAACCCTACAGTATCTCCTTATTTTTTGTAGCTTGAAGTACAGATGCATTTATATCATGTAAATTATAAAGATAGGCAAGTTTAACAATACATGCATGGGGTACATAAATAGACTAACTGAGACTTAAATAATACAAATAAATTAGCCCTCTACTCACATTCCCACTACTCTTGGCTGGCTATAGTATTCATTAACTCAAATGCAAAAATAACAACAACAAAAAAGTTACCTCTATGCTATCTAAAATCTTTAATTTATATCTTTAAATATAGGTTTTTGAAATATTGCAATGGCCATTAAAATTCATCTGGCAGGATCAAGACAAGGTGCAGTTAACAGTTCACCTTGATACATCCTGTTAAAAGGCAAAATCGTTAGTGTAAAAGACAGGTGTTTTCCAACGAATTCCTATGAAATAATTAACTCTAAATAATGCATTGTAATACAGAAGCGATAATAATAACACATAAATGAAAACCCTAATACGCTAGGGTGCAAGTAATAGCTATAGTATAAATAAAACCAAAATGGCTACTTGTGTACCATCCTAAATCCTCATGTAAATTTTAATAACAGTGGTTTTAAAAACACTTTGGTTACCATTAAGTTGTAAGCTCACCTGCCAACAAGGATAAAATGGAGACATTTATATCATGGAACCTAGAAAAATAAACTAGCTTACTGAGTTTGTTAAACAATGTCTGCATGTGATATGTGCACAGCTGATCTGATAAATAAATCCACCAATTCACTACATTGGTTCTCATAATTAAATTCCTTCACCCGGACCCATCCCTAGACCCAGATCTGCCTGCATATACACAGCAATCCTCACTACATCCAGGCAGCAAGGTAACTAAAAGATTTAAAGCTACTGTCATAACTTTCTACTGAGCCATACACTTCAAATGATCCATTATTACCTTATCACTATTATTGTAATAATTCTAAGTACATACCACTGTTATCTTCTTTGATAATTTCTAGTAATTCAACAATACATTTATTTCAAGGTTCCATCTCATTGACCAGCAATCCTGCCCAATTTTACGACCTTCTTCCCCGATATGTGTTTTAACTGACCTACTCTCTCCTCCCCACACAGCTGACTGATACATGGTTATCCAGACTCCTTTGTTTTATAAGGATAGCACATTAGGTTATCTCCTAAATAACCAAAAGAGCAAACATTTTGATCATTCCACTGTTTAGTGGAGATTGCACCCTAATTTTGCATTATTAGTTATGGCAATATGTGTTAGTAAAACTGAGAAAAGGGCTTTTGAGCTGTCTATTAGATAGATATTAGATAGATATTAGATAATTTACTATCCTGACATGTATAGCCATAATTAAGGATGCAAAATTAAGGAGCTATCTACTAAACAATTGAGAGAACTAAATTAAGAAAAGTGTTTTTCTTAAAGGAACACTATAGGGCCAGGAATACAAATTGTATTCCTGACCATATAGTGTTAAAAATGTAGTTTAGGCCCCTGTACCCTTACCCTCTTAAAAATTGTTAAACCTCACCTTTAGTTGAGTGCTGCGTGGGTCCACTGGTGCTGGAACAATCCTCAATCCGCCTCCTTGACTAACACCATCAGAATTGATAATCTCAGCCAACCCAATGCTTTCCCATAGGAAAGCATTGGATTGGCTGAGATCGTCAATGCTGATGATCTCAGCCAAGGCAGCAGGGTAGTGGGAAGAGCCAAACATGCCCCTCTGGCCAATGCATCTTTATGGGGAAAGATCAGCTCTCCACGTCTGAGTGACTGCGACTGGAGGTATCCCTAAGGAGCAATGTGAACACTGCCTTTTCAACCTTCTCCCCCAATACCTCCAGTTGCCCTCCCTTTCTCTGAAAAGGCAGTGTTTACATTGAAATGCCTACAGGGACAGACTATACTATAATCTTGAAGCAGTTTAAAAATGCCTACAGGGACAGACTATACTATAATCTTGAAGCAGTTTAAGACATGACAGTTTAAATTAGTAAAGTGAGATTGCCATATATAAGGATACTAAATGAGGGAGTTGTTTAGCACATAGCTCCCTTATTTTCAATCTTTAACTATGGCGATCCCATGTAGCAAATTAGGGAGTTAACTTATCTACTAAACAGTTGAAAGATCAAATAAAAAAAAAAAATGAATACATTCTTAATTTTGATCTTTCATTGTTTTAGCGGATTTATTTTAGTTTTTTCTAACATAAGGAATAATGGACTTCCAAATTTTGAAAATAAATTAACTATAATCTATATATTTTATATACATAAAACTTCAATGGATGGCCAGCATTCCAACTTTTCAATTTAGACTTAACTTTTATTTGTCACAGGGCTGTCAGCAGTTAGTCTATCTGTAGTTTACAAGATAGTGCGCCGTAATATGTTAATTTGCCCCTCGTGGCATTACAGGTATTTAACAGAGTGCTCGCTGTTAGATCGGGGAGATCTGTAATTAGTTACAAAATAGCACAGTATCAATATTTTATTTCCACCTCTTGATTGGACAGGAGATGCAGCCTACATATTTGGCCAGACATCTTGTCCACTATGTTTATTTGCCCTCCCTTTACAAAAAAAAATCAGCTTCCTCCTCAGCTTCTCTATCAAAAGGGGTGAAACCCCAAATCCTTAAGCAACCAAACATGTTTATTTATCAGAGTTGGTGTTTTCTTAGTTTTATGTCTACATAATGCTTCAGGGATAAAAAATGTGGCTGAGCAGCAGATAGGCTGAAATTCGTCCAAAATACAATTTGCCCGAAATCAAATGCAGAACGTCAAGCCGTGTTTTTTCATAGCTTTTTTTTCTGTACTGAAACCATTACAGTCTGTTTCTTTAAAAGGATAGTTTAAACTTTGAAAACTTATTTTCCTCTTCAACATTTTTAGATAAATACATTAAAGCATTTATAGGGACATTTGAAACCATAACCATTGTTAAGACACCCCTGGTGTCTTTAAGGGAAACCGCCGCTTAGTTAACCTTCCCCCTTCACAGTATCAATAACTCAGTTCGCATAGACTGCAGTATACGAACCACCAACAGGGGAAGCGGTAATCTACTGAACGGGATCCGTAAGAGGCTCCAAACTCCCGAACAGAAATCCACGAATCGCCGCTAGCCGCAGAACAAGTATATCCACCAAGCGGCTTTCGGCTCCAGCAATCAGTCTCTAGTCGTCGGTAATAAATCCCCCCAATAATGAGACTACGCTCCGCATTGAGGGTCAAACAGGATCTGGCTTTACTGTGGGCTACCTGCCCGTATTTATGCAGGTCTCCCACTTGGTGGACACTCCCCTAGGGGACCAAATGGACATGGGGACATTACAGACATACAGTTACAACCTTTTCCCACAATGCAGTATGGTTTCCTCCCCTCTGCCCTGGAGATAATTGAGAAGTAATTTAATTATGTTCAGGACAAAGATAAATCGCCATCTTAAATAAAATACCAGAAAACACACAAAAATATATAATTTCACAACCACCGAACACTCTGCATTCATATCACATGTCCCCAGATAGCCTGGATCTGAGTGCATATTATTAGCGAATAGCGCTCAGATCCCATACGCATAGTTCAATCGCCATGGAGTCAAAGTCTATTACAGTCTTTCGGTATGCGATTGACTCCATGGGAAGGCTATCTGGGTTAAGTCCATTCGTGCGTTTAAAACTCCTGAACGGCCGGTGTTCGTATACTTCCGTCGATTTGAGAAGGGAGGTCGGCGGCTTCAGCGGAAGTGTCCGATTTCAGTTCCATGAAATCAATGCCGAACACCGCCTCGTGGTCGACATACGAACGACGACCACCCTGTATTCGGTTTTAATTGAGAAGTGTCTGTGGTTAACCACAACGTTCTAATTGGGATCAAGAGGTTAACCAGCAGCACACTTCTATCCTGGTTGGCCATCCGTTCGGTAGGTTTGTTCGATATAACGGGTCATTCGTATGCATGGGCTATGGAAACAGCCATTTACATGAAAGGAAGGCAAAACAGACGAATCCACCACAAATAGGTATACAGATGGTTCTGTCACACTGCTCCATCCTTGTGGGACACTCCGGCAGACCCGGCTTGACCCTTTGGCGGGTCAACTTGGGGATGACCGGACTAGGAGGTGGTGGGGATGTCAGTTTGCCGGGACAATCCATCTGCATTCCCGTTCTGCTTACTGGGTCGGTAGCTGATGGTGAAGTTATAAGGTTGTAGCGCCAAACTCCACCTCAGTAGTCTACCATTGTCTCCTGAGACCCGGTTAAGCCAGACGAGAGGATTATGGTCAGTCACAAAGGAAAGCTCTTGCCCGTATAAGTAGGGACTTAACTTCTTTAATGCCCAGACCAGGGCCAAACACTCCTTCTCCACTGCCACATAACTCACTTCTCTGGGTAGTAACTTTCGGCTGAGATATGCGACAGGGTGCTCCCCTCCATCTTCCCCGACTTGGGTCAGCACAGCCCCCAGTCCATACATGGAAGCATCTGTATGGACGAGAAAGCTTTTGTTAGGGACTGGAGCAGCCAAGACAGGGGCATTCACAAGAGCCTGTTTTAGTGCTTGGAACGCAGCTTCACAAGCTGGAGACCACAGGACCTGCTTAGGCAAGTTCTTCTTCGTCAGGTCGGTCAGGGGCTTAGCAATAGTGCTGTAGTCAGGGACAAAATGTCGGTAGTACCCTGCCATCCCCAAGAAGGCCAATACCTGGGTCTTAGTGGTAGATGTGGGCCAGTTAGCCACTGCCTCTACCTTGGCTGGCTCTGGTCTCTGGCTCCCACACCCCACTCTGTGACCCAGGTACTGTACTTCAGCCATACCTAGATGGCACTTCTCTGGCTTCAATGTCAGGCCAGCGGCCCGAATTTTATCCAGCACTACCCCTACATGTACCAGGTGTTCCTCCCAGGACCCACTGTAAATCGCAATGTCGTCCAAGTATGCACAGGCAAATTCTTGGAAGCCATCAAGGAGCCTATCCACCATCCACTGGAAGGTAGCCGGGGCATTCTTCATCCCAAAGGGGATGACCTTAAATTGGTACAGGCCAAAGGTGGTGACGAATGCCGGGTTGGGGATAGCATCTTCGGCCAGGGGAATCTGCCAGTAGCCCTTACACAGGTCTATGGTGGTCAGGTAGCGCCCCCTGGCAATACGATCTAATAATTCGTCTACCCCGGGCATCGGGTAGGCGTCAGTGGTGGTCCGCTCGTTGAGTCGCCTGTAGTCCACACAGAACCGAGTGGTCCCATCCTTCTTGGGCACCAGGACTACAGGCGAGGCCCAAAGGCTGTCGGAGGGTTCGATGACCCCAAGCTGGGTCATCTCCTGTATCTCCTTCCGCATTCCTTCTCGGACTGCTTCAGGGATACGATAGGGCAGCTGTCGTAGGGGGGTCTGTCCAGGGGTCTCTACCTTATGTACAGCTAGGGTAGTATAACCTGGCTCCTGGAAGAACGTCGCCTGCTTCTCCCACAACAGCTGCTTTGCTTGTACCCTTTCTCTGGGGTTTAACCTGTCCCCTAGCTGTACAAGGTTAGTGAGGTCAGTCTGGGAGTCCCTTTCTAACAAATCGGGAAGGGGTAAATTCTCAGGATCATCTGCAGCAGGGGCGCATACTGCAGCAATATTCTCAGGTCTCTTCTGATACTCCTTCAGCATGTTCACATGAAAGGATCTCTGAACCCTTTCATCTGCACAGCTGGCTATCAGGTAGGTATTATCACATATCTGTGCTACTACTCTGTATGGGCCCTGCCAAGACACTTGCATCTTGTTTGCCTTCACAGGCTTGAGCACCAATACCTTCTGCCCAACCTGGAAGACTCGCTGTCGGGCACCCTGATCTTACCATCTCTTCTGTCTCCTCTGGGCCGCCTGGAGATTCTCTCTTACCATCAGAGACAGTTTCTCCATGCGGTCCCGGAGTTCCAGGACATATGGTACTATGGGGATCTCCTCCTGCTCCGTCTCCCCCTCCCAGTGGCCTCTAATGAGATCTAAGGGTTCGCGGACCCTTCTCCCATAAAGCAACTCAAAGGGGCACCTCTCTGTAGGAAAATAACAGATGAGGCAGGAACCTCTCCCAGTCTCTGCAAGTATCTGTAAAGGTCCTCAGCATCTGCTTGAGGGTACCATTAAAATGCTCACAGAGACCGTTAGTCTGTGGATGATAGGGTGAGCTAAGCAACGGTTTAATGCCACACACCTTCCACAGCTGCTGGGTGAGCACAGCGGGAAATTGGGTTCCCTGGTTGGAGAGTTTCTCCTTAGGGAACCCGACCCTAGTGAAAATTCTAACCAGGGCATCAGCAACCGTCTCTGCCTCTATATTAGACAGCGCTACTGCCTCTGGATAGCGAGTGGCATAGTCCACCACAGTGAGAATATATCTCTTACCGTATGGACTAGCCCTGGCCAGTGGACCCACAATGTCAACGGCTATGCGGGCAAAGGG
>OW240914.1:16195524-16208503 GCA_933207985.1 Pelobates cultripes
CTATATGGCGCCCTAGGCGGCTGCCTAGTTCGCCTTATAGGAAGCGCCGGCCCTGTGTCTGTATGTGTATTTAGCAGTCTGTCTGTGTGTATTTAACAGTCTGTCTGTGTACTTAGCAGTCTGTCTGTATTTAGCAGACTGCGGAATACACACACACACACACATAGAATGCTAAATACACACACAGACTGTTGAGTACACACACACACACACAGACTGCTGAGTGTACACACACAGTTTTCTCACCCTCCCCTTGATCTCCTACCTTGTAGCGTGGCCGAGCGCACCGCGGAGCTCAGTTTCCTGTACCCGGCGGACAGGAAGTGCTCTCTCTGTGAGCACTTCATTTCCGTCCGCCCGGGTACATGAAACATAAGTTCCTGTACCGCTGTAATGAGCGCTTTCCTTTCCCCGCCAGTCCCGCGCAGCATGGGGTCCTCCTCCAATACTTCCGGGGGGCGGCTCAGCTCTTCTGACGCCGGCCGCTCGGAACACGCCCACCTTTTTGACGCGGCGCATGTGCGCCGACGTCAGAAGGAAAATGCCACCAAAATTCAAACGTGGCCACGCTCCCGGACTTTTTGGGGGCGTGGCTTCAAAACTAAAGTCAAAGAACCCACACTATAAAAGGGCTATCATGACACTTGTCAGATGCCCTAGTGTGGTTCTTGTTTAAAGTCCCCTGGTGCTATTATCTCTGCTTGTCCTTCTTGGTATTTGACCCTTGGCTATCTCTCTGACTATTCTGTTTTCTGGTTTCCCGTTACTTGGCTTGGATAATTGTGTGCCCGTCTTCCATATTCCCTTGACCTCTGGCTATTCCTTTAACTATTCTCAGACGCTAGTCCGGCCATTCTAAGGTCCGGTAACCGTCTTTCTGTGGGTTTCACGCTGTGTGAAGGGGTCACTGTTGTGACATTGGTCACTGTCGTGACATTACACTAGAGCCATGGACCCTGCAGGTGTTAACCCTCTCGGGCCGGTATCTGATGACCGGTTTGAAGAACTGGACCATCGCATGGACCAGTTCGCTATTGCGGTATAAACTTTGCTAGCACGTATTGCCCATCTCCAACCGGAGGAGCAAATCCCAGTACTCAGACCTCAGGAACAACCTATGGAAATGGTTACTATGGGTACTCCCAATCATGCAACCTCCCCTCTCCGTTACGGGGGTGATCCTAAAGGTTGCCGAGGTTTTTTGAACCAAGTTAGTATTTATTTTGAGCTTCATCCGAGAGCATACCCTACAGATAGGGCAAAAATAGGTTACATCATCACTTTATTGATTGATAGGGCGTTAATTTGGACGAATCCTCTATGGGAGAACGACAACCCAATAGTGTTTAACTATGTAGAATTTGTCGCGGCTTTTAGGAGGACTTTTGATCCTCCAGGGAGGAGAACTAATGCTGCCAAGACCTTGCTACGTATGAGACAGGGTTCTCGTTCTCTTGTTGATTACGCTCTAGAATTCCGTACCCATGCGGCCGAGGTTAGATGGAATGAACAAGCGTTTGTTGACGTATTCATGAACGGGCTTTCAGATAAACTTCTAGATGAAGTTGCCACTAGAGACTTAACCAATGTGCTAGAGGAACTGATCACATACCTTTCCCACATTGATGAGCGTCTCCGACACAGACAGAATACTAGAGACAGACCTCGACGGGTGCCAGAACGCCTGGCATTAACTTATCCTTCATCCGAGACAACAGCAGTCACTCCTCCAGAACCTATGCAACTGGGAGTTACGCGTTTGTCTGAGAATGAAAGACAACACCGTCGTAGGGAGGGACTATGCCTATATTGGGGCCGAAAGGGACATTCTCGTTCAACCTGTCCCAAACGGCCGGAAAACTCCCGCACCTAAGCCCTCAAGGAGGACAGGCCTTGGGTGTAATGTGTATGTCCTCCTTTAATGATAAAAAAGATCATAGGCTTCTTCTACCTATTGTAATTGAGTGGGAAAGAAAAAAGGTGCCAACCATTGCCTTAATAGACTCTGGGGCGGCTGAAAATTTTATTGATCATAAATTCGGTCAGGAACATGCTCTCCCATTTCAAAACAGATCAACAGCGTTGGCCGTTGAGGCCATAGATGGTAGACCATTATCAATCCCTTTTATCACACAAGAGACTCTTCCAGTAGTATTGTCCATAGGTTCCCATAGGAATATATCACGGAAAACTTAAGAAAGGGATTTATTACTAAATCTTCCTCCCCAGCTGGCGCCGTTTTTTTTTTTTGTTTCCAAGAAGGAAGGGGACTTAAGACCCTGTATCGATTATCGGTGTTTAAACAAAATAACTATACGTAACGCCTATCCTATTCCTTTAATTACAGAACTTTTCGATAGATTAAAGGGGGCGACTATTCTTACGAAATTGGATCTGAGGGGAGCATACAATCTAGTCAGGATTTAAAAAGGGCATGAATGGAAGACTGTTTTTAATGCTCGCTGTGGTCACTACGAGTATCGGATAAGGCCATTCAGGTTATGTAATGCCCCATCAGTCTTTCAAGACTTCATTAATGATGTTTTAAGGGAATATTTTCAGATGTTTGTTATTGTCTACTTAGACGATATTCTAATCTACTCCAAGAATATTAAAAACCACCATACTCACGTTAGGTTGGTTCTTTCTAAACTCTTAGAAAATGGACTTTACTGTAAGTTAGAGAAATGTCTATTTGATAAGGACACTATGCATTTTCTGGGCTATATAATTTCAGGGTCTGGATTTCAAATGGATAAGAAAAAACTAGAAGCTATCCTTAATTGGCCCCTGCCCGTTGAACTCAAAGCCATCCAACGTTTCCTGGGATTTGCCAATTATTATAGAAAATTTATTAAGGGTTTCTCCTCTATCACTGCACCTATCACTGCCATGACCAAAAAAGGACGAAATTCTATGGAATGGAATCTCGAGGCCAAGGAGGCTTTTGAGAGACTTAAATTGGCTTTTTCTTCTGCGCCGGTGTTGAGACATCCCAATCCCTCACGTCCTTTTATATTAGAGGTGGATTCATCTGAAACCAGTATTGGAGAGGTGCTATCTCAACGTCCATCTGATGACCAACCATTGCATCCCTGTGGATTTTTTTCTAAGAAATTAACTGAGACAGAAAAGAGATATGACATTGGGGACAGGGAATTATTGGCTATTATCTCTGCTCTCAAGGAGTGGCGCCATCTGTTAGAAGGGTCAACCATTCCTATCACCATCCTTACGGATCACAAAAACCTTTCGGATTTTGGAGAAACTAAAAGAATGTCAGACAGGCAGATTCTATGGTCTTTATTTTTAACATGATTCAATTACATAGTAACTTACAGACCAGGATCAAAGAACACTAAGGCTGATGCCTTATCCCGTCAACATGAACACTTATCACCTAGAGTAACTAATTTTTCTTCCATTATGCCATCCAACCACATAATCGCCACCGTCCATGCCAAAATCTCTTCAGGGTTAATGGAGGAATTATCTAGGTTTCAGGATCAGACCTCATTAACTGTTCCCAGGGGAAAATTATACGTACCCTTGGCTTATAGAAATAAGGTCTTATTCCTTGTACACAACTCCAAATTGGCAGGGCATCCAGGCATTCACAAAACTGAGTCTTTACTCGAAGAACAGTTTTGGTGGCCTTCATACAAGAAGGACGTTCGCGAGTTCATTCTTGCTTGTAGGGTTTGTGCCTCCACAAAATCATCCAAAGGTCGTCCTTTGGGCCTCCTTTTGCCATTGTCCATTCCCGATAAACCCTGGTCAAGTATTGCTATGGATTTTGTAGTGGACCTACCATTATTGACTATAATCGACAGATTCTCTAAGATGACTTATCTCATCCCACTAATCAAATTGCCTTCCTCTTCTGAACTGGCCTCTTTATTTATAAAAGAGGTAATACGTTTACATGGCATACCTCAAGATATTACTTCTGACCGGGGTCCACGGTTAATTTCACGGTTCTGGAGGGCATTCTGTGACTAATGAGGTATTATCCTTAACCTTTCTTCTTCTTACCATCCCCAATCTAATGGGGTTACGGAAAGGATGAATCAATGCCTGGAACAATACATCCAAGACGATTGGGTGGAACTGCTTCCATGGGCTGAATTCGCCCATAATAATCTGATGCACGAATCCAATCAACATAGTCCCTTTTTTATTAATTATGGTTTTAATCCTACAACTTTGCCGAGTTCTTTTTCATCTACAGGAGTGCCTAGTGTTGACAGCACTCTTAACAATATGAAAGAAACTTGGTTAGGGGTTAAACATATCTTAACTCAAAAGGCTCATATTCAAAAGAAAAATGTGGATAGACGACGCAGGGCTGCTTCTACGTTCGTAGCAGGTGACAGGGTATGGCTGAGTACTCGCAACATAAAGTTAAAGGTACCCTCGATGAAATTCGCTCCCCGTTTCATAGACCCATTCCAAATACTCAAACGTATCAATCCAGTCTGTTATAGTTTGAGATTGCCTAATACTATGAAGATTCCTAACGCTTTTCATGTTTCCCTTATCAAACCTTTCATTTGTAATCGTTACACTCAAAATATCTCCACTACTCCTGCCGCACCTGTGGAGGATCATGTTGAATACGAAGTTAAGTCTATATTGGATTCCCAGATTTCTCGTGGTAAATTGCAATATCTTCTTGATTGGAAAGGGTACGGTCCCGGAGAACGGTCGTGGGTGGATGCCTCTGATGTTCACGCCCCTCGTCTGGTTCGTCTGTTTGAGAGGCGGCGCTCTCGTGGGTCTGGTTCTACCCGCCCTGTGGGCGGTTCTCGAGGGGGGGTTACTGTAACGAGCGCTTACCTTTCCCCGCCGGTCCCACGCAGCACGGGGTCCTCCTCCAATACTTGCAGGGGGTGGCTCAGCTCTTCTGACGCCGGCCGCTCGGAACACGCCCACCTTTATGACGCGGCGCATGTGCGCCGACGTCAGAAGGAAAATGCCGCCAAAATTAAAATGTGGCCACGCTCCTGGACTTTTTGGGGGCGTGGCTTCAAAATTAAAGTCAAAGAACCCACACTATAAAAGGGCTATCATGACACTTGTCAGATGCCCTAGTGTGGTTCTTGTTTAAAGTCCCCTGGTGCTATTATCTCTGCTTGTCCTTCTTGGTATTTGACCCTTGGCTATCTCTCTGACTATTCTGTTTTCTGGTTTCCCGTTACTTGGCTTGGATAATTGTGTGCCCGTCTTCCATATTCCCTTGACCTCTGGCTATTCCTTTAACTATTCTCAGACGCTAGTCCGGCCATTCTAAGGTCCGGTAACCGTCTTTCTGTGAGTTTCACGCTGTCTGAAGCTTTCGCTGTTGTGACATTGGTCACTGTTGTGACAACCGCTATGCGCTCGGCCACCCTACACAGAGTGCCTGGCAGGAGGGAACGCAATGCGCTATGCGCTCACCTCCTGCCGGTCACTCCGGCTTTGCACCCGCCGGGCCGGTGCGCCCTAAGGCAGCCACTTGTGCCGCCTTATGGATGCACAGACGGAGCGCACCCTCCCTCTCTTCACGACCTATGGCCCCTTGTCCACAGAGGGGGCTTGGCGTGCCACCTGTGGCACGCGTGCCATAGGTTCGCCATCACTGCTATAGGTATTAAAAGAGCTTTAGCTTTATGAAGCAGTTTTGGTGTATAGATCATTCCCCTGCTGTCTCACTGCTCAATTCACTGACATTTAGGAGTTAAACAATTTTGTTTATGCAGCCCCAGCCACATAATAATGTGGCATTGATAAAGTGGCATGTGGCATGCAGAGCCTTCCCAAAAACATCCTTTATTGCATAGTCTGTTTAATTTAGAGTTTCTTGTCTCCTGCTCTGTTAATAATCTATCAGAGCCTACAGAAGCCTCCTGTGTGAGAGTAAAGTTTAATTTATATAGCAGGATATCAAAAAATGCTAAAGTAAATTTAAGCTCTGGTTGAACATGAAACCATAAACAGAAACAAAATTTAATTAACTGCTAAATTTAGCTGTGAGGCATGATCTATACACCAAAACTACTTTATTAAGCCAAAGTTGTTTGGCATTTTTAGCGTCACTTTAAATTGTGTAAGTAACCAAAGGTACTTGAACTGTTTGTGTCCTGATTTGGTGAAAATGTCTAGCAGTTCCTATTGTGCAGGAAGTAATGCCTGAATGGAGTAAGGTTCTTCTATGAGTGGGTCAGTGGGCGTAATCTAACATGTGTCTCCCTATCTCAGAAAATGTCAGAGGAGGAATATCAGAATGTTGATCACCTACGTATGCAAACCTTTTCCCACAATATCAAAGGTAAGAAAGAGAGAGATTCAATAACCCTAGATCAATAACCCTAGAGAAAACAGAACTGTGATTTGGATGTTATGGGAGGTCGGGACTCTTGTCTATAATAAATAATTATGCTGTAAATGATGGCTAAATTTCCTCCTTTCAAATGCAAATCATAATTTTATAACTTATAAGAGTGGTAGGCGTTTTAAGGTGTTAGACAAGTCTTTAATTTTATATTTTTCCAGGGATAACAGATATGATTTTGTATAGAAAAAAAATGAAAGAAATTCTGACTGTTCTACATTGTCCCACAGATTTCAAAACAAGCTCATCATCTCGACCGTTACAGCCTGCGTCATTTCCGCCACCATCCTCACGCGTACTGTATGGACTGGCCACCCTCTGTGTAGGACTTCTGATAGTCACAGCCATGCTAAGTGTTTATATCACATGTAAGATCTTAAATATATTAAAATTCCTTATTTATGCAAATAATTAATACATCAGGGACTGATATCAGGTGTTTTTGATTTCACCATTCCTAGGTAGAGTATACATTATATATAAAATATATATATTTTATATAGCCTTTAAGCATATCACAGATAATAAATGTCCCTTTACTAATTTTCCATCCTATGTGCAGTGGGTGAAGGTGAAGAAATCATTTAAAGGGGCACTATAAAGAAACTGCAATGTTTACCGCCTCTAGTGACTGCCCAGCAATCTAGAGACTCTCCCTGCAGTTTCACAAAGTTTGACTCTGTGAAATTATGCTGGACATCCTCACGCTTTGCATGAAGACATCCAGCATCAAGTAAAACCCCATTGGAAAGTAATTAATACAACTTTGCCTTTCTAACACAAAAGTGTTTTCATTTAACCCCCTAAGGACAAACTTCTGGAATAAAAGGGAATCATGACATGTCACACATGTCATGTGTCCTTAAGGGGTTAAGCAGTGGTCATCAATGTATCTGGCATACTTGTTTTATTTTCCAATAAAAACAGAGAATCAGGTTGATTGTTTTGGCCTTGTTTAGGCCTCATCAGTAAGGTATAGATGATACCTCTCTAGGTACAGTGACCTACTTGAATGTGGAATATTAGATGAGAAGAAATCTTTGATCAGGATTTCATGGAGTTCTTGGGATGCCAACACTGCTAAGGTAAGCCTCTAAACTACACAATTTAGCAAATTTAAAATTCATAAATTTGCATTGAACTATTAAAATTAAAAAAGACCAAATCACAGAGAAAATCAGAATATAAAATCTAGACAATAAAAAATATGCCATTTTCATCTGGCGAGCGTTCCATGCAGACTGAGTTTTGCAGGTCCGGTAATGGTTTATAAAGCTTCCCACACCATGCAAGGTGCCTCAGAGCTCTGATTGGTTCATATATGGTTTTTATTTGTCCTGTCTTGTGACTGAAAAAAGAACATGGTAGAATAAAAGAAGACTTCTAATGGTAAGTATAATCGTTGATAAATGCCCCCCTTTTTGATTTTTTTACAACAGTGAGCAACCACTGAAAGGTCTAGATAATGATTTTCCTGCATTAGAGTCTTATTCATAAGTTAGTGCAGTTTAGAGAATCTAGCTGTCAGAGGGTTTCCTGGCTCGCACTCAGTAATATCAAGTTTTCAGAGATATTGCTACTAAAATTTTTTGTTTTTTTGGGGTATGAATGTAGCTTTAGTTTGGCAGCAACACAAATTAACAACTGATATTTTCTCAAAACGTTTGCTGTTTGTAGATCATTTGCAGTAATACTGAGCTCTGGGTATCATAACTCTCAGATTGAATATATTAACAATAGGTGTGGAATATGTGGCGCTGAGTAATTAATGTGAACAGTGTATTTTAGCTGCTGTTTACACTCTATGGGTACTCCTAAAAACCCACCATACAAAGATAAACACCAAAAGACAGAAAAGATTTCAGACCTAATGGGTGTTACCACCTCTTAGGTCTTCTATCTTTAAGAGTGCAGCGCTATATAATATGTGAAAGCACAGTGAATTACCTGTAATTCAAAGGCAATTATCCTTTATATTCTCCAATGTAATATATATACAAAAGAAAACAGAAACATATACAGATAATTGTGCAGTATATCTATTACTTTAGTGAAGTGTTTAGTGGGTAACATATATATCTCCACTCACATTTTTTAGAGCCTTTTCAAGTGAATTAGGCTCTAAACTTTTGTGCGTCTGTGTCTTTAAGGGTAGATCACACGACCCCTCTCTCCAGGTTAAGTGTGTATTTTCCTCTCCCCAGTGTATATAAAAGACACAGAATTATCCAACTAAGTGTAGCATCCTTTGTAATATTTTCATATAAATAACAAATTAAAGTGCTCACCTTATTTAGAGCCTTTTGGTAACTGGCTCTAAGTGTATAGGCCTAGTGTCAATTTGTGGGGTGACACTGCCCCTTCCCTGGAATCACTGGTGCTGGATACAGTGGATAGTATAAAATAAGGGAATTTATTACAATATATATAAAAACAGTATAAAAATATTTCTAGAAAATAAAGAATTGAATAAGAACAAAATATTGCAAGTATTGGTGGTTCAGAAAAAAATGATGAGTCCACTTTAAAAGCCAAAACGCGTTTCGCCGGTAAAAACGGCTTCCTCAGTCAGCTTGTGAGTGTCCTCTTGGTGTTCTGTAATTTAAGCGTCCAAAATCCCGCCTAAAATGTCTTCTTCCAATCAAAAGAGTCTGTTTGTGTCATGTGGCGCGGCTAAAATGCCGTCGCGTCACTTCCGGTTTTTCGGCACTACAGGATCCAGAGTGCTTTGCGCTTAGCGCGTCACTTCCGGTTTTCGTCCGGTTATTTGTGGGAAATATAGTCCGCACTGGGAGCTTTATTCAGTTCATATTAGAGCCCTCTTCGGCTCATGTACAGTTTACAATGCAAATAGAAGAAAAAACAGACATTGTAATAAAATGTTATTGTATATGTCTTATCTTTAGAAAAAGTGTCTTTATAGCATCCTGCTTATATACTTCTATTCCTCCATATGTGTTCTAATTTTTAGAGAGCAATAACTTCAATTATATTCAAACACTTTTGTTTCTCATACAATTTGATCTCTATTATAAGCAATAGTATCTCTTACATAGAAAAACATGCAAATTAAACACAGTGGAAAAAAGTGGCTTTTGTTTCAAAGTGTGTATTCTTTATGAACCAATATTTGTGCAAACATATTCCACCTTTTGTTCATTTTTAAAATTCCAACTGTTTTTTGTTCTAATCATTCTAAATATATAAAATTAGTATGAAAATAAATACATTTAATTATTCTTTATTTGAAACAGTGGGGACTCTTATATGAAATAATGCTGAAGAGAATAGGCCCAATGAGAAACAATGATGTTAATTGGTATATTTTATATATATATATGGTCTAGTTCATAAAAAATGGCATAATTCAAAGTCTGCATTTAGACCTGTGGGAGCTAGAGTATTAAGATCAAAAATCCATTTTGTTTAAATTTTTCCTAATTTTCTAATTTCATCTTCCCCTCGCCAATTAAGTGTAATTTTCTGGATGGCCATAAATTCTAGAAATTGAGGGTCTTTATTATGTGTTAGGCTAAAGTGTTCTGAAACACTATGTTTATCATATCCTTTTTTAATGTTTCTGATATGTTCATTTATTCGTGTTTGTAGGGGACGTTTCGTTCTGCCAACATAGAATAAATTGCAAGAACACTTTAAAACGTATATAACCCTCTATTTATGGCTTACTGGGAATCACAATTTATAGACAATAATTTGGAATGGGGAGCGAGCCTTGTCTCCTATAAACGGTACATAGATGATATTTTTTTAATCTGGAATGGTTCAGTGGATCTTTTAAAAACATTTTTAACCTTTTTAAATACAAACGACTGGGGAGTGACATTAACCACAGAATACAGCAAAGAAAGTGTTAATTTTTTAGACTTAACCATTTTTATAGAAGATAACAGCATTAAAACCAAAACTTTTTTTAAACCGGTAGATGTAAACAATTATATCTACCTAAACAGCTGCCATTTTACTCCCTGGATAAAAAATATACCAAAAGCACAACTAATGAGAGTTTGTAGAAACTGCACTGATCAAAGCACTTTTGAGATACAGGCTATTAAAATTAAACAAGATTTTATGGAAAAGGGATATGAAGAAATCTCTCTCATAAACACTATAGAAGAAGTTAAAATCATGGAAAGAACCTCATTGCTAAAATATAAACCAAAAAGTATAAATACAAATACAAATTTGCCATTTATTTGTAATTTCAATCAAGAAAGTCACAAAATCAAACAAATAATAAACACTTGCCTATGCTAAGGAACGATCCTATGCTATACTCTATATTACCAGAGAGACCGAAATTAGTATATAGAGGAGCTCCTAACTTAAAACAAAAATTGACACATAATCACATCAAAGAAAACACACCTAACCCCTTTTTTCAGAAAGAAGGTTTTTTTTGGCTGTGGACAGTGTCTAGCTTGTAGAAGCACAAAAAGCACAAAAAGACACATTACAGAATTCTACGACCCTAAAGGGGAGAAAAAATACAAGATACTCCAAATGATCACGTGTTTTTCTAAGAGGGTTATATACGTTTTAAAGTGTTCTTGCAATTTATTCTATGTTGGCAGAACGAAACGTCCCCTACAAACACGAATAAATGAACATATCAGAAACATTAAAAAAGGATATGATAAACATAGTGTTTCAGAACACTTTAGCCTAACACATAATAAAGACCCTCAATTTCTAGAATTTATGGCCATCCAGAAAATTACACTTAATTGGCGAGGGGAAGATGAAATTAGAAAATTAGGAAAAATTTAAACAAAATGGATTTTTGATCTTAATACTCTAGCTCCCACAGGTCTAAATGCAGACTTTGAATTATGCCATTTTTTATGAACTAGACCATATATATATATAAAATATACCAATTAACATCATTGTTTCTCATTGGGCCTATTCTCTTCAGCATTATTTCATATAAGAGTCCCCACTGTTTCAAATAAAGAATAATTAAATGTATTTATTTTCATACTAATTTTATATATTTAGAATGATTAGAACAAAAAACAGTTGGAATTTTAAAAATGAACAAAAGGTGGAATATGTTTGCACAAATATTGGTTCATAAAGAATACACACTTTGAAACAAAAGCCACTTTTTTCCACTGTGTTTAATTTGCATGTTTTTCTATGTAAGAGATACTATTGCTTATAATAGAGATCAAATTGTATGAGAAACAAAAGTGTTTGAATATAATTGAAGTTATTGCTCTTTAAAAATTAGAACACATATGGAGTAATAGAAGTATATAAGCAGGATGCTATAAAGACACTTTTTCTAAAGATAAGACATATACAATAACATTTTATTACAATGTCTGTTTTTTCTTCTATTTGCATTGTAAACTGTACATGAGCCGAAGAGGGCTCTAATATGAACTGAATAAAGCTCCCAGTGCGGACTATATTTCCCACAAATAACCGGACGAAAACCGGAAGTGACGCGCTAAGCGCAAAGCACTCTGGATCCTGTAGTGCCGAAAAACCGGAAGTGACGCGACGGCATTTTAGCCGCGCCACATGACACAAACAGACTCTTTTGATTGGAAGAAGACATTTTAGGCGGGATTTTGGACGCTTAAATTACAGAACACCAAGAGGACACTCACAAGCTGACTGAGGAAGCCGTTTTTACCGGCGAAACGCGTTTTGGCTTTTAAAGTGGACTCATCATTTTTTTCTGAACCACCAATACTTGCAATATTTTGTTCTTATTCAATTTTTTATTTTCTAGAAATATTTTTATACTGTTTTTATATATATTGTAATAAATTCCCTTATTTTATACTATCCACTGTATCCAGCACCAGTGATTCCAGGGAAGGGGCAGTGTCACCCCACAAATTGACACTAGGCCTATACACTTAGAGCCAGTTACCAAAAGGCTCTAAATAAGGTGAGCACTTTAATTTGTTATTTATATGAAAATATTACAAAGGATGCTACACTTAGTTGGATAATTCTGTGTCTTTTATATACGCTGGGGAGAGGAAAATACACACTTAACCTGGAGAGAGGGGTCGTGTGATCTACCCTTAAAGACACAGACGCACAAAAGTTTAGAGCCTAATTCACTTGAAAAGGCTCTAAAAAATGTGAGTGGAGATATATATGTTACCCACTAAACACTTCACTAAAGTAATAGATATACTGCACAATTATCTGTATATGTTTCTGTTTTCTTTTGTATATATATTACATTGGAGAATATAAAGGATAATTGCCTTTGAATTACAGGTAATTCACTGTGCTTTCACATATTATATAGCGCTGCACTCTTAAAGATAGAAGACCTAAGAGGTGGTAACACCCATTAGGTCTGAAATCTTTTCTGTCTTTTGGTGTTTATCATAACTCTCAGCCTAAATACAGGAGGAAGCTTCTCATGAACATTTATTTATTTCAAACACAGACCAGGCAGTTAAAGGTACAGATCAAAGACCTGAGTCCATGCTCACAAATCTGAGTGTTACTTCGAACTCAAAAGTGGAAAGTCTTACACATAAAGGTCAGATATTTGTGTGTATTGAACTGTTTAATTTTAATTTTATTTGACATTTATAGCTTATTTTGTAG
>OW240914.1:16208603-16220336 GCA_933207985.1 Pelobates cultripes
TTTACTGTCCACACAGGAAAAGTTGTGCCGAGCAGCAACCTAATCCACAGAAGGGTTAATGCTGAGCAGTAATTGTGCAAATGAAACCTGGTGTCATGTATTCATCCGCTTAGAGAAAAGTGATTAATGACATTTACTGTCCACACAGGAAAAGTTGTGCCGAGCAGCAACCTAATCCACAGAAGGGTTAATGCTGAGCAGCAATTATGCAAATGAAACCTGGTAACTGACTTTGGGGTCAAAGGCCGGTTACAGCCTATCAGAACTAAAGGAGGGGTATTTAGGCCCAGTTCTCAGCCTGCTCAGTGCCCTGTCGTGGTTTCCCTTGTGGTTGTCTGAGAGCGCGTTCCTGTTTATAGTTTTCTACCTGGTTTTTGACTTTGGCTTTGTTTATTGACTTCTCTATATTCTGGTATCCTGACTCCTGGCTTTCCTCATCGCTGTGTCCCTTTCTGTGTTCCCTGACCTCGGATAGTATTTTTGACTATTTTTTGTACATTAAATCCGACCATTCTAAGGACCGGTAATACGTTACTTATTTGTCATCCGTGCTGTACAGTTCTACGTGCTGGATCAAACAGTAATCCTGACACATACAGCACCCAGACACATACAGCACCCCCAGACACATACAGCACCCCTAGACACATACAGCACGCCTAGACACACACGCAGCACCCTCAGGCACACACAGCACCCTCAGACACACACTGCTCACTCAGACAGACACTGCTCCCTCAGAGAGACAGCACCCTGACTCACACAGCACCCACACACAGCACCCACACACATATATAATAAATAAAATAACCCTCAGTGAGTTAACAGACAAAATAAATTAGAAACCTAAAATGTGACGGCAGATAAAAACACCCTCACACACAGCACCCCTCTTACATACACACACACACACTGCACCCCTCACACACACAAACTGCGTCCCTCACATATACAATACGTCCAAATATATATATATATATATATACACACACACACACACACACACACTACAGCACCCCTCATAAGGCACCACTACACACATTACGCTCCAGATACACGCTAGATACCTTACCCTATATGCACTCTTAATCCTCTACTTACACACACACACATACAATCTCCTATACACACTCTGAGTCCTTTACACACTAGATCTCCTACACACACACACTGACCCTAGCCACACATATTACACCACAAACACAAATTAAATTGACCTATTTACACAATACCACACCACACTCTACACACACGCAGTCCCACAAGCAGGCTCCAAACACATGCACCATACGCTTTCCTGGCCCTTTTGTCCTCTGGTATCACACTTGTGGAGACACCAGAGACAATTTAAAAGCAAACACAGCGCAAGCATGTTATTATATTTGCTTGCGCTGCGCAAAACAAATACAGGGCCTTTTTTCTAATGCTAGAGCTCTTCAGCAGGGCTCTGCGCATTGAACCAACAGGCTCTGTTTGAGAGGGGGCGTGCTTGTCTCTAGCCTCGCCCCCTACTTAGGGGGCCGCTCTGATTGAAAAATGCCCGGACCTAATTTTTTTCCCAGTCCGGCCCTGTGTTGTGGTCTTCATTCTGTATGTCTCAACGGTAAATTATCCCTCTAAACACCAGAAGAAGAAAATCAAGACAGGCGGAGGTGGTTGAGTATGGAGGAAGATTAGGACAACTGACCAACCACTATTGAACTAAAATAGAGTTAGACTAACACTGCTGCTGTACAATAAAGATACTCTATTTCTGGGTTGTAGGTTATTGTGCCAGGAGTTCCCTTGCACCCCACCATTTTAAGTAGTTGTTAACTTGTTTGCTATTGATTTGATAGAGTCAAGAAGAACATTAATCACTTTCTCAATATGTGCATTATTAGTATTACAATAAAAGAATTGACCACTTGTACCCATCGGATAACTTTAAAGCTGAGAACTCCTGCATGGGGCTTCCATTTGCTCTTCAGAGGTGGGGTAGTTAATAGCGGCTGCTCAAGTATTAACAATGTATCAGGAAAGTGTAACTTTCTAAATGATCTATTTGTACATAAGAATCCACTTACTTTGAAGACACCCACTCTTAGTCACCAAAGTGTAATGCAGAGATAACATTTTGAAGACATAAAATGATCCTTGAGTGATCCTGAATGCATTTCATGTGAATGTAGATGATTTCTCAACATACGTTTTGTTCCCAATTAAAAAGCCAAGGTTGGGGCTGTGGTGGACCGTCTGACACACCAACTGGGTGCCACCACCAAGCACTGCTTCCTAGTGATTACCAAGTACCACAAGCACCGCACCACACACACTTCCAGCTTGGTTGGGGTCTCGCTGTCCTCCACCCACCTTGGACCCAAGACCAGGATCTAGCTTCCAGTGGGTAGACATCTCATCCAAGAGAGTGTAGCAATATGCTCTTAAAAGAGCAAGTGATTATAATCCCAGGGGAGTATAGTGATATAGCAAGCCCCAGATACAGCTGTTTTCCCCACATATTAGATGAGACTCTATGTTGAGGGTAAGCAGGAACTCATTTATTGGTAGCAACAAGTGGCCCTATATGCAGGTCCCCATGCAAGTGTAGACTACAGTAAAAAGATACACACAATTATATTGGCTCTCCGGTCCAGGACACTCCAATACAAAATAGGTCAATCCCTCCCCTGTGCCTGAGAGATAATTGAGTCAGGAACTGTACTAAACTCTAGGCATAGAAACAATACATTTTTAGAAAACCTCAAAAATACCTTTAAACACACAAAGCCCCCACAAAAGTAACATCCCCTGATAGCCCCAATCTGGGTGACCAACATATCCAAAAATCACCCAGATCGGTTTAAGGGGTTCAGGAATTTCCTGGAAGTCATAATTTGACCGACCGCACACATGGTCCCATGCCCAAAACAGTTCCAGAGAATCCCTGGAGCTTTTTTGCCTTGTTCGTGGGAACGTTTCCACTGAACAGTGCCCTTCTAAGTTGTGTAGAACCGAACACAGGTGATCCTGGAAGTCTAGCAATGTTCGAGAGTTTCGGTGTCTGAAAACAGTTCCATGAACTCAACAACCAAACACCACTGCCTGTGTTCGTGGGAACAATATGGCCGCCACCTTGTGATCGTTCATGTGAACAACGGCCACCCAGACGAAAACTTAGAACACTGCGGTGGAAAGTGTTACAAACTGTCAATTAGTTCCCAAACCAAATATAAAATCCCATGAACTAAATCTGCTCACATAGTTTTTAAAGGGCCCATAGACTTTTGGCAGGAGGCTGGCAAGCACGCCTTTCCAAGAGCACGTGGCAGAGGCATTTCTGCCACAGGGGCATTCACTTCATACTTGCTTAATTTAAAGTTCAAAACACCCTTTAATTACCATCTCTCCATTTCCACTTCAAAAAAGGGGAATAAATAAATCTCTATGGACTGAGACTAGCTAAAGCAATATTTAGTGAACCTCCTCTCAATTCCTGCTATCAAAGGTAAAAATCAAAAACACAAAACCTTGGGCTTAATCAGTCCAAGCTGGGCAATTCAACACAACAGTAACACAATATTTCAAAGGTAAAAAATATGCATTAGGAATTACTAAATGAAACATTCAGAAGCAGTAATAGAAATATATACAAATATCCAACTGGATATATATTTCTATTACCTTTATTAGATATTGCATAGAAATGAAAGGGAGTTTGAGAATAATTGTTTGCTATATATTACAGTGGCAAACACTCAGTAATTCTGTTTGGGTTTTTTTTGGTATGTGCTGGCTTTGAGCGAGGGGGTAGTGTTTTACTTTCCTCTGAGTGAGATATAATTGCAATAATCTATATCATTTAGGTATATTCTCATAAATAAGTAAAGTAATGAATAGTAAACAATGTAATTAATAAAAAAGAACAGAATGACTTTTGTGCATTTTTTTTTCTGTGGTCTTTTAGAACAAAATTATATTTTGTTTCTATTATTTTTTATTTACACAAAATGGGGACATCTGTGGGTACCAGGTTTGCAACCAGCTATGCTAATATTTAAATGAGGGATTTGGAATCCCATTTTGTTTGGTCAGGCTTGGTTGAAGGGCAAATACGGTTCTTTGGAGAAAATGTATAGATTATTTTTGGTTATTTGGCAGGGGTAGCAGGAGGAAATATGTTTATATTAATAATGATGGTTGTGACAGAACCATCTGTATACCTATTTGTGGTGGATTCGTCTGTTTTGCCTTCCTTTCATGTAAATGGCTGTTTCAATAGCCCATGCATACGAATGACCCGTTTTATCGAACAAACCTACCGAACGGATGGCCACCCAGGATAGAAGTGTGCTGCTGGTTAACCTCTTGATCCCAATTAGAACGTTGTGGTTAACTGCAGACACTTCTCAATTAACACAGAATACAGGGTGGTCGTCGTTCGTATGTCGACCACGAGGCGGCGGCCATTTTAAACCATGCGAAAGACCAGCGGTGTTTGGCATTGATTTCATGGAACTGAAAATGGAAACTTTTTCCGGTGAACACTGCTGAAGCTGCCGACCTCCCTTCTCAAATCGACGGAAGTATACGAACACCGGCCGTTCGGGAGTTTTAAACGCACGAATGGTCTTAACCCAGATAGCCTTCCCATGGAGTCAATCGCATACCGAAAGACTGTATTAGACTTTGACTCCATGGCGATTGAACTATGCGTATGGGATCTGAGCGCTATTCACTAATAATATGAAGTCAGATCCAGGCTATCTGGGGATATGTGATACGAATGCAGAGTGTTCCGTGGTTGTGAAATTATATATTTTTTTGTACGTTTTCTGGTATTTTATTTAAGATGGCGATTTGTCTTTGTCCTGGAGATAATTGAATTACTTCTCAATTATCTCCAGGGCAGAGGGGAGGAAACCATACTGCATTGTGGGAAAAGGTTGTAACTGTATGTCTGTAATGTCCATGTCCATCTGTAAGTACAGTCTCCCATTTGATCCCATAGGGGAGTGTCCACCAAGTGGGAGACCTGCATAAATACGGGCGAGTATCCCACAGTAAAGCCAGATCCTGTTTGAGCGTAGTCTCGTTATTGGGGGGATTTATTACCGACGACTAGATACTGATTGCTGGAGCCGAAAGCCGCTTGGGGGATATACTTGTTCGGCGGCTAGCGGCGATTCGTGGATTTCTGTTCGGGAGTTTGGAGCCTCTTATGTTCAGGAGATTACCGCTTCCCCTGTTGGTGGTTCGTATACTGCAGTCTATGCTAACGGAGTTATTGATACTTCAAAGGGGGAAGGTTAAATAAGCGGCGGTTTCCCTTAAAGACACCAGGGGTGTCTTAACAATTGGTGGCAAGCGAGGGGATGAATCCCACAGCACAGAAGGTCAGCTACACATCCCAGTTTGGTGGAGGAAATGCAGTATGAGGAGCTAAGGCGTGCTACCCTTAAGGACATACTTGAGCGTCGAGGACGGTCAGCAAGTAATCTTAAGAAACGTGAGATTATTGCTTTATTATTGAAAATGGATGCAGCGCAAGGAATGGAGAGAGCTAATGTGCCCAGTATTTTGGATTTTACACCCGAGCAGATACAATTTAACCGGGCAGTCCAGATAAGGCTGGCACACTTTGGCTCCAACCCTTCAGCAGACATTGTGGAACGTGTGCAGGCAGCAGTGATGGCACACCAAGTGCTCCAGGAAAGAGGAGCTGCAGCAGCAGAGATACCCAATAATAATATTGGAAAGAGAAAGGTACCCTTTGCTGCATTTAAAAAATTTATTGAGACAGAGGGAGAGATTCATGGGTTCCTGGCTGACTTTGAAAGGCAGTGTGCCCTACACCAGGTACCCGCAGACGAATGGGTCACCATCCTCTCTGTGAAGTTATCCGGCCGGGCCAGTGAAGCGTTTCGGGCCATTCCAGAGGAGGAGATCACCAGCTACCGAGCAGTGAAAGATGCTCTCTTGGACAGGTACGCAGTGACCCCAGAAGCATACAGACGGCGATTTAGGGAGACTAATAAACAAGCTGGTGACTCCTATGTAGAGTGGGCATGCAGAGTCCACCGTACAGCAGCCCACTGGATGGTGGGGTGCCAAGCGGTAACTGGGGAAGAGGTGCTGCAAGTGTTTCTGCTGGAACACTGTTTTGATCGATTACCTGCCGGAGTCAGAGAGTGGGTCAGGGATCGAAAACCCTCCACTTTGCCCGAAGCTGCTCGTCTGGCAGATGAGTACACAGACGCACGTAGACTGGAAAGTAAGCCAGAATGGAGTACAGACCAGCAGCACCTCCAGCCCCTGCCGTATACCAACCTCCAGCACACCGCACTCCAACACTACCACCAACACCCGGGATTATTCTCAACCCATTAGGTGCTTTGGGTGTAAACAGTTGGGGCACAAACGACCAGAGTGCCCACTGAACGGAGCCAATCAAGCACAGTCGTGGAGAAGACCAGCCGGCGGGAATCCACGTCCACCTCAGCCTGCTGCTCACTGTATAGAGCAGGAGGAATTCTGGGGCATACTACATGAGGCCGACCCTGTACAGGCAGCCCATCAGGACAACCGTCATCAACACCAGCAGACTGTTAAGCTAAATGTCTTTGTCCTGGAATGGATTGAGAGACACAGGAGCCACTATGACACTGCTCCAAAAGAACTTGGTCTCCGAACACCAACATACTGGAGACACTGTGGCAGGGAGGGTAGCAGGAGGCGCTGTGTTCCGTCTTTCTGTTGCCCGGGTTCATTTGGATTGGGGAGTGGGTGCTAGACACGTGGATGTGGGGGTTATGAAGGACTTGCCCGCTGATGTCCTTCTTGGGAACGATTTGGCCCCTTTGGTTTCCGCTTATGCCCCGATGGGCCCCCCCTGACGTTAACCCTGTGACTACTCGTGCTCAGACCCGTGCTACTGGAACCGGCTCACCTGCTGATGAGACCCTCTTCAATGACTGGTACCCTAGATCAGGCCCCTTTAAGCTGGTACTCCCCAGAGGAGTTTGGGAGGGAAACCCGGGCAGACCCGACTCTCCAGAAGTACAGGGATAGAGCAGATGCTGGAGAGGAAGGAGTAGATGGAGAGCGGTATGAGTGGGTGGGGGACAGGCTCCTTAGGATCCCTAAGCCTTCTCAGAAGAGTGTCGCCCCTTCGCCGAATCGCCAGCTAGTGGTACCTGCAAAATACCGGCAGGAGATTCTGCGGATAGGGCATGATGTTCCGTTAGCTGGACATATAGGGTCCCGCTGCACAGCCTATAGGATCACGCAGAATTTATTTTGGCCCAACTTTAATCAGGCTGTGTGGATGTATTGTAGTACGTGCGACACATGTCAACGGGTAGGAAAGCGGGGGGACCACCCTAAGGCTAGGTTATTATCGATGCCTATTATAGGGGAGCCCTTTGCCCGCATAGCCATTGACATTGTAGGTCCACTGGCCAGGGCTAGTCCATCCGGTAAGAAGTATATTCTCACTGTGGTGGACTATGCCACTCGCTATCCAGAGGCAGTAGCGCTGTCTAATATAGAGGCAGAGACGGTTGCTGATGCCCTGGTTAGACTTTTCACTAGGGTCGGGTTCCCTAAGGAGATCCTCTCCGACCAGGGAACCCAATTCCCCGCTGTGCTCACCCAGCAGCTGTGGAAGGTGTGTGGCATTAAACCGTTGCTTAGCTCACCCTATCATCCACAGACTAACGGTCTCTGCGAGCATTTTAATGGTACCCTCAAGCAGATGCTGAGGACCTTTACAGATACTTGCAGAGACTGGGAGAGGTTCCTGCCTCATCTGTTATTTTCCTACAGAGAGGTGCCCCAGGAATCCACTGGGTTCTCCCCCTTTGAGTTGCTTTATGGGAGAAGGGTCCGCGAACCCTTAGATCTCATTAGAGGCCACTGGGAGGGGGAGACGGAGCATAAGAAGATCCCCATAGTACCATATGTCCTGGAACTCCGGGACCGCATGGAGAAACTGTCTCTGATGGTAAGAGAGAATCTTCAGGCGGCCCAGGGGAGACAGAAGAGATGGTACGATCAGGGTGCCCGACAGCGAGTCTTCCAGGTTGGGCAGAAGGTATTGGTGCTCAAGCCTGTGAAGGCAAACAAGATGCAAGTGTCTTGGCAGGGCCCATACAGAGTAGTAGCACAGATATGTGATAATACCTACCTGATAGCCAGCTGTGCAGATGAAAGGGTTCAGAGATCCGTCATGTGAACATGCTGAAGGAGTATCAGGAGAGACCTGAGAATATTGCTGCAGTATGCGCCCCTGCTGCAGATGATCCTGAGAATTTACCCCTTCCCGATTTGTTAGAAAGGGACTCCCAGACTGACCTCACTAACCTTGTACAGCTAGGGGACAGGTTAAACCCCACAGAAAGGGTACAAGCGAAGAAGCTGTTGTGAGAGAAGCAGGCGACATTCTCCCAGGAGCCAGGTTATACTACCCTAGCTGTACATAAGGTAGAGACCCCTGGACAGACCCCCCTACGACAGCCGCCCTATCGTATCCCTGAAGCAGTCCGAGAAGGAATGCGGAAGGAGATACAGGAGATGACCCAGCTTGGGGTCATCGAACCCTCCGACAGCCCTTGGGCCTCGCCTGTAGTCCTGGTGCCCAAGAAGGATGGGACCACTCGGTTCTGTGTGGACTACAGGCGACTCAACGAGCGGACCACCACTGACGCCTACCCGATGCCCGGGGTAGACAAATTATTAGATTGTATTGCCAGGGGGCGCTACCTGACCACCATAGACCTGTGTAAGGGCTACTGGCAGATTCCCCTGGCCGAAGATGCTATCCCCAAGCCGGCATTCGTCACCACCTTTGGCCTGTACCAATTTAAGGTCATGCCCTTTGGGATGAAGAATACCCCGGCTACCTTCCAGCGGATGGTGGATAGGCTCCTTGATGGCTTCCAAGAATTTGCCTGTGCATACTTGGACGACATTGCGATCTACAGTGGGTCCTGGGAGGAACACCTGGTACATGTAGGGGTAGTGCTGGATAAAATTCTGGCCGCTGGCCTGACATTGAAGCCAAAGAAGTGCCATCTAGGTATGGCTGAAGTACAGTACCTGGGTCACAGAGTGAGGTGTGGGAGCCAGAGACCAGAGCCAGCCAAGGCAGAGGCAGTGGCTAACTGGCCCACACCTACCACTAAGACCCAGGTATTGGCCTTCTTGGGGATGGCAGGGTACTACCGACGTTTTGTCCCTGACTACAGCACTATTGCTAAGCCCCTGACCGACCTGACGAAGAAGAACTTGCCTAAGCAGGTCCTGTAGTCTCCAGCTTGTGAAGCTGCATTCCAAGCACTAAAACAGGCTCTTGTGAATGCCCCTGTCTTGGCTGGTCCAGTCCCTAACAAATGCTTTCTCGTCCATACAGATGCTTCCATGTATGGACTGGGGGCTGTGCTGACCCAAGTGGGGGAAGATGGAGGGGAGCACCCTGTCGCACATCTCAGCCGAAAGTTACTACCCAGAGAAGTGAGTTATGCGGCAGTGGAGAAGGAGTGTTTGGCCCTGGTCTGGGCATTAAAGAAGTTAAGTCCCTACTTATACAGGCAAGAGTTTTCCTTTGTGACTGACCATAATCCTCTCGTCTGGCTTAACCGGGTCTCAGGAGACAATGGTAGACTACTGAGGTGGAGTTTGGCGCTACAACCTTATAACTTCACCATCAGCTACCGACCCGGTAAGCAGAACGGGAATGCAGATGGATTGTTCCGGCAAACTGACATCCCCACCACCTCCTAGTCCGGTCATCCCCAAGTTGACCCGCCAAAGGGTCAAGCCGGGTCTGCCGGAGTGTCCCACAAGGATGGAGCCGTGTGACAGAACCATCTGTATACCTATTTGTGGTGGATTCGTCTGTTTTGCCTTCCTTTCATGCAAATGGCTGTTTCCATAGCCCATGCATACGAATGACCCGTTTTATCGAACAAACCTACCGAACGGATGGCCACCCAGGATAGAAGTGTGCTGCTGGTTAACCTCTTGATCCCAATTAGAACGTTGTGGTTAACCGCAGACACTTCTCAATTAAAACCGAATACAGGGCCATTTTAAACCATGCAAAAGACCAGCGGTGTTCGGCATTGATTTCATGGAACTGAAATCGGACACTTCCGCTGAAGCCGCCGACCTCCCTTCTCAAATCGACGAAAGTATACGAACACCGGCCGTTCAAGAGTTTTAAACGCACGAATGGACTTTACCCAGATAGCCTTCCCATGGAGTCAATCGCATACCGAAAGACTGTAATAGACTTTGACTCCATGGCGATTGAACTATGCGTATGGGATCTGAGCGCTATTCGCTAATAATATGCACTCAGATCCAGGCTATCTGGGGATATGTGATACGAATGCAGAGTGTTCGGTGGTTGTGAAATTATATATTTTTGTGTGTTTTCTGGTATTTTATTTAAGATGGTGATTTGTCTTTGTCCTGAAGATAATTGCATTACTTCTCAATTATCTCCAGGGCAGAGGGGAGGAAACCATACTGCATTGTGGGAAAAGGTTGTAACTGTATGTCTGTAATGTCCCCATGTCCATCTGTAAGTACTGTCTCCCATTTGGTCCCCTAGGGGAGTGTCCACCAAGTGGGAGACCTGCATAAATACGGGCAGGTAGCCCACAGTAAAGCCAGATCCTGTTTGACCCTCAATGCGGAGCGTAGTCTCATTATTGGGGGGATTTATTACTGACGACTAGAGATTGATTGCTGGAGCCGAAAGCCGCTTGGTGGATATACTTGTTCTGCGGCTAGTGGCGATTCGTGGATTTCTGTTCGGGAGTTAGCAGCCTCTTACGGATCCCGTTCAGGAGATTACCGCTTCCCCTGTTGGTGGTTCGTATACTGCAGTCTATGCGAACTGAGTTATTGATACTGTGAAGGGGGAAGGTTAACTAAGCGGCGGTTTCCCTTAAAGACACCAGGGGTGTCTTAACAATGGTTATGGTTTCAAATGTCCCTATAAATGCTTTAATGTATTTACCTAAAAATGTTGAAGAGGGAAATACGTTTTCAAAGTTTAAACTATCCTTTTAAAGAAACAGACTGTAATGGTTTCAGTACAGAAAAAAAAAAGCTATGAAAAAACATGGCTTGACGTTCTGCATTTAATTTCGGGCAAATTGTATTTTGGACGAATTTCAGCCTATCGGCTGCTCAGCCACATTTTTTATCCCTGAAGCATTATGTAGACATAAAACTAAGAAAACACCAACTCTGATAAATAAACATGTTCGGTTGCTTAAGGATTTGGGGTTTCACCCCTTTTGATAGAGAAGCTGAGGAGGAAGCTGATTTTTTTTTTTGTAAAGGAAGGGCAAATAAACAGCTTAGTTTTTCATAATGGACAAGATGTCTGGCCAAATATGTAGGCTGCATCTCCTGTCCAATCAAGAGGTGGAAAAAAAATATTGATACTGTGCTATTTTGTAACTAATAACAGATCTCCCCGATCTAACAGCGAGCGCTCTGTTAAATACCTGTAATGCCACGAGGGGCAAATTAACATATTATGGTGCACTATCTTGTAAACTACAGATAGACTAACTGCTGACAGCCCTGTGACAAATAAAAGTTAAGTCTAAATTGAAAAGTTGGAATGCTGGCCATCCATTGAAGTTTTATATATATAAAATATATAGATTATAGTTAATTCATTTTCAAAATTTGGAAGTCCATTATTCCCTATGTTAGAAAAACTAAAATAAA
>OW240914.1:16229070-16246974 GCA_933207985.1 Pelobates cultripes
TTTCCTAATATTATAATATATGTTATAATATATAATAATAATAATATAATTTATATTTTTAAGGAGATACTGCAACGTCTACTGTTTTCCACAATTGCTCTAATTAAATGTCCCCTCTTGATATGTTTCAAAATATATTTAATCCTAAAAGATTTACCGTCGGGTGCATTTTGATTGTGTCCTAAGGGACCAATTTTCCAAGCAGTTACTGATGAAATGTAATTTCAGCTCTATATAAACGGAAAGGGATAACTCGCTCCTCATTAGTTCCTGCGATCATTACGGTATGTCTGTTATTTAGAATACTTGTTTAGGGGACTGGCTTAATAAATACTTTTTAGATTTTGATTTCATGGTGTACCTAAATATTATTTCCAGTGTTCCTCTGCATAATACAAGGTATGTTTAATCTGATTGTTTTAACATGTCAGTATTATGTTATTAATTCAATTTTTAACTCGGAACATTCCTGATTGTGCATAATTAGGTGTCTATCGGAAACAACCACAGATGTTTCCAGAATCAGATGTTTGATAACTTGCAAGGCCAACTCAGCAGTTAGCATATGAAAATAATACAGAAACTGGAAAAATACAATACAATGATTAAAATGGTTACAATATACAATGATTTCTAAATCTTTAATATAAATGAAAAAGATACATTTGTTCACACATGTAAATAATTTCTCGGCTTGACTGTTGCAATTCACTTATTGCCATCTCTCTTCTATCTTTTTCTTGTCCTCTGTTTATATTTGCAATAATATTTCTTAGTTTAAGGACACCATTATTCACAAGGAATGCCATAAATTGTCCTATTTGACTTTCCCTAATCCCCACCCAACAGAAATCTCTTTGAAAACCATATCTACTTACTAAGCAACAAACCCATTCTCTACACCAGTCATTCCATCATTCTTCACATAACTCGCATTTCCGCACACCCTCTACACCCTTCAGATCTCCCATACTTCAGTTTAGTTTGTTTTGCAAGTTTACCTACATACAGGCATCATTCCAGACTAAATCATCTGACATATTCTTCTTCTTGTGACTTGCAGGTCCCTCTTTTCCTCCTCTTCCCCCCTTCTTTATTTATTTTTGCCAGGTGCTATAAAAATAATTATTATATTGATAATCATAAGAACAGTTATGCATCTGTACACTATAATTCAATTATTTTTCTGTCTTATTATATTTCTTACTTTCTTTTTAGATCTAAATGCAAACCATACATGGGTATGATTTTATGGATTTGGGATTTTAGTTAATAATGCAACATGTTATAATGTTATGGATACCGCATGAAAGCACAATGCCAAAAAACCAAACTATGATCAGTGAGTTCTTTCTAATTGGAATCCAAAGTGAAAAATATTATTTTAAGTTTATACTTTTTGTTATTCTGTTTTCTATTTACCTGACCACTATAATCGGGGACTTCACAATCTTAGTACTGATGTCAGTAAGTCAGCGACTTCAATATCCAATATATTACTTCATAAAATACCTGTCACTGTCAGAATTACTTTTAACTACAAACATTGTCCCTAACATGTTACGTATCATACTATTAGAGGGGGGCACTATGCCATTTGTTGGTTGTATTTCACAATTCTATATATATATTGCCTCGGGTACAGTGGAATCTTTTCTACTTACTGTGATGTCCTACGATCGATATCTGGCCATTTGTAAACCACTGCATTACACTCAAGTAATGGATACTCAGCTTTGTAATAAGGTAGTTTTGTTATCTTGGTCATTGAGTTTCTCTTTAGTTCTCATAACAATTATTCTTATATGTCAGCTTGAGTTCTGTGGTCCAAATGTTTTGGATCATTACTTTTGTGATTTTGCACCACTTGTAGAACTTTCGTGTTCAGACACTACACTCTTGAGAACAGAAGTCCTTGTGCTCTCCATCCCGGTAGTCTTATCTACTTTTGTTTTCATTATTGTGACTTATGTGTGCATTTCTATGGCTATCCTCGGAATATCCAGCATCAATGGAAGGAAGAAAGCCTTCTCCACTTGCAGCTCCCATTTGGCATCTGTCTGCTCGTATTATGGGCCTCTCATTATTATTTACATGGTACCTTACAAGGTAAATGCCCTTAATGTTAACAAATTTCTTTCAATATTATACACAGTGGGCACTCCATTATTTAACCCCTTGATATACAGTCTAAGAAATCAGGAGGTAAGAGATGTTATCAAAATATATATTGAAATAGCTCAGACAAGATATTTAAGCAATTCATTGTAATTATAGCTGGCATACCCTGTCCAAATTGTAATTTACCTGTTTGTAGTTTGCAATGTGTGTCACTTATTTTCTGATTAAAAGGATACTCTAAGCACCTTGAACACTACATCTCATTAGAAGGGTTATGGTGTCAGAAGTCCCTTGGAAATAATTCATGATTAGAAATTAAGCCATTTTTATTGGTTTAACACTGAATGAGAGTTTCTGAGAACCTGCAACTCCACATTATCTATACCAACTCATACTAACAATGGGCAGAGGTGATAGGCTGACCCACTCAGTCTGTTGTAGGTGCCATCACTGCTTAGGCTAATATGGAAGTATAAACTGGAGCAACAGGTAATGGCCAGGATAACACATTCAGGGCTGAACAATTCAAAAAATGGTGTAACACTGAAGAGTTGGACATTAGGAGAGGAGTCCAGGCATCCTAGCCAATTCAGTGAGATGAAGTGGTTATTGAACCTAGAATGTTCATTTTATGTTATTATTATAAAAACAGATTGTAATTATAATTATTGTAAGTTGTGATTGTTCTCCTACCTCATTGTGACCAAATATTACGGTACGGTAGATATGCAACTTAAAGGGATATTCCAATTCCCAAATACAATTTTTTTTTATATATATATATAAATACTGTTTAGTAGATATACCACCAATGAACAGGCATTTATTTAATTATGCATGTTTTCATTCCAGGTATATCTAAAACAGCTTACACAAGCTGCAGATCTCTTGTGTGAAGCATTTTCAACCCGTCCTCTAAAAAAAAAAAAAGGCAGTGTTATCTAATTATAGCATGCTGCATATATTTAAACATTATTTCTCATAATTTTAAATCGGCTTTAATCATCCTTGATTTAGGGGATTATAGATACAATTCAATATTGATAAACTTGATAAACCAAATGGGAATTGTAAGCCAAATTATTTAAAAAAAAACGATAGTTACCCTGGTTGAAGAGTGGTGGGTATCTTTGTCTCCCCTACCCATGAGGTCTCGATAACATGCTTAAAAATCTGAATTATCATAGGTTAAAATATAGTAATTAAGGAATAAATATAGAAAGTATATTATAAGATGTATATAACACATGGCAATGGCAATGAAATACAATATACAGAAAGAATAATATATATATATATAATTTAGCAGGTAAATAATAAAATATAAAATAATAGGTGAATTGTCGCATTTGGAGCAAAACTTACAATTAGGGGTAAATCATCATATGATAAAATGTTTTTTTTTATTTCTGTGTAAATAATGCTGTGTCAGAACTATTATGTTATCCGTTCTAGACCAAGTTCAGGTTTGACTGTTGGAGGATTATACACCCTTCCATGAGAGATTGTTCATTCTTTTCCTCAGCCACTAAATCATACTCCAGGTTGGACATGTTCTTTTTACACTCAATGATTATACACCTTTTTCAATATATTGATTATGGCTCCATAACCTGGTCCAACTATGCTCCATGTCTCTTATCATCACCAATCCGTACCTCCCTCAAAAACCCAATCAGTGGAAGTTGAATGACCTTCTAACAATAATGAAATTGTTTCTCAGGTATGGAAGGGCATTCGTAACTACTTGAGGAAAATAATTCCTTGGAATAGGTTTCTATTATAATTTTTGAAGTGCACAAATATGTTCTGAGGGGGATCCTTATTAGCATAGTGGCCAAACAGAAAAGGTCACGAGTACAAGCTATCTGACCACTTTTTCCATGTAGATAAAAAAAACAAAAAAACTAAAAACACAAATTAAAATCCCTGTTTAACTCCCAAACAAACACAAACTTCTAATAATTAAAAGTATATAATATGCACAAGGACGCATATGTAGGAGGTTAATGACTGATCAGAGGAGACAGGCCACCTTTACACTAAAAATATAAATGCCACAATGGAATCTGTCCCATCTCATATCAGATATCACTAAAGTGTTTCTAGATTATTTTTACAAATTATATAAATTGTGAAACTCATCACCAGCCCTTTCTGAAGTACAAACATATCTATCTTCTAGAATTAAAACTACTACCTATACCAGTATCTTCAGGGTGAACCCTGGATGAACCCCTTACGGCTGATTAATTTTATTAGAAGTCATGTTTAGTTGTCCTGCCCAATTATAGATAGATGTTTGAAACTAATTTTATCCTTTCTTAAAATAATAACACAAATATCAGTACTGTTCTCTCCTGCTTCAGTTTTATTTTATTTCTTCCCAAAATCCTTACTTAAACAACTTCTAACCATGGCCAATCAATTAATTCAGCAAAGAAAACAGCTACCTTTAGGAGGAATTAGGTACAGAGAGGGAAGTCAAATAGAATTATGGAGTAATTCCATTACTCTTTAACGCATAAACACTAGGTCTCTGAAAACATGGTCCATGCTATGATTGGCTTATATAGCGGAGTGTCAACAACTAGATTAATGGAATCATAGTGGTGCGGATGGTATTGTGTGGTGAGATGAAAAACTGGGACTCTACACAATAATTAATTATAAAAATATTTCACTTCCATTGACATTTTTGCTGAAATCAATAAAAATAAATCCATAGGTTTTCTTTACGTGTGTATAAATTATTACAGTTAGAACAGTGAAATGTATTTTTTCCCCACGTGTTATATTTTACTGATACTAAATGATGTTACAGATATGTATGTTGTATCTAAAGTACAGAATCTGTGACTTTTAACCAGCAATATATGCATTGTCTGGCCACACTTAGTTACTCCAATCAGTTTATTTATTCTTTTTATTTTGCCAGGTTCTTCTTGATTGCCTTCACACCTCTTTTCTTTAATGCCCGAATCTCATGCACACAGTTCAAAGGGTTCACAGAGGTGCCTGCAAGCAATGAATCTCATTCCATCTGCCACCAACATGTGTAGCAAGTTGCCTGCAGATGTAATTTTTCCACAGAACTAACATGAGGTAGCCTAACCGGAGTAGTAGTTCTGGACTGCCTACGTTACATGTGCCGGGGGTGCAACTAGTGTCCAACACAAAAGTGCAGATATCTCTATATGTTTCAAGCAGAAACGCTGCACATACAGATTTCTTGCTCCATACTTCTAAAAGCAGAAGTGGTCATAAAGGCTGGAGTAATCCTCTAACTGGGGAAATCAGTGGCGGAATCAAGCAGTTAGGGCCACCCGATGGCAAAGTTTCCTCAGAGGCTTGGTCAGCGCTGTGGCCCTTTAATAGCACAGCCAGGCCCCAGTGTTAATGTCAGCACTGGGAGGGTGGGACAGCCAGTGGGGGAAATTCTGACTTCCTACAGCCTCAGGCAGTCCCAGGGAAGCCACCGTCCTGCACCCTAAAGGTAGAAAATGGGAGGGAGGCTTAATATGTGTACATTTTGCCGGCCTGTCTGTATCTGTGTATGTGAAAATATCTGGTGTGTGTCTGTCTGTTTATCTGCAGGTGTGTCTGTATGTGTATCATATTTTTGTGTGTCTGTGTAGTTGTGTATCTGCATGTGTGTTAGTCTCCCCCCTGCATGTCTGTGTGTGTCTGTGTATCTGAATGTGTGTCAGTGTTTGTATTTGTATGAGTGTCATTTTGTGTATTTGAATGGTTGTCATTTGTATTTGTGTGTCATTCTGTGTGTACGTGTATATGTATGTGAATTGAAAGTGTTAGCGCTTAGTAGATCGGTTCCATAGCATATTAGCAATATTGTGCAGAAAGATTTCAGCCACAACTGCCAGAAGAATTGTTCAAGATCCAAAAAAACCTCACAGGTAACTTCAGGAGAAATACAAGTTGCTCTAGAAAAAGACGATGTGGTTGTTTCAAGGAGCACAACACGATACAATTAGTGATGTCGCGAACTGTTCGCGAACTTTTCGCGAATGGTTCACGCGGTTCGCCATGAGCCGTTCGCCACGAACTACGGTCAGCTGACACATCCCGGCCACTCTGCAGCAGACCCTCCCACCCAGACCCTCCCACCTCCTGGACAGCATCCAACGTGTACATTTGGCTTAGTCCTTATGGGGTTAATATAAAAAAATAATAATATTATGGCACTGAATCCCCCTTATTTAAGCTAAGAGTCAACTCACTAATGTTAACTCTTCTAAACCCTTGAACATGTTTATTAGTGAATGTATATTTCACACAATTAAATCACAAGATTTATAAAAATATACATGTATTGTGACAAATAATAATGATAAACATGCATGACAATAAGTTAATATGCAAAGAGAATATGGCAGTATTATGATAGCAATAACCACAATAAGATAACTTCTAAATCACTATGTCTTAGAGCAAGCATGCCACAATGGAAATATTTGTGGCCAACCTGCCCTGGGGCCACTTTGTGTTGTGACTGTGACCAGCTGCAAGACAGGAAATATATTTTCTGTCTGATTCTTGTCTTCCCTCCCATGGCCGATTGTGTGCTCCCGCAGGCCAGCCACTCTCCCTTCTCTCCTGCTCACAGTGCCAAGGGAGCTCCTGGCCTGCTTGAGTAGAAAAGAGCAGTGCTGGAACTGGAGGACGTGTGGCTCATCTTAAGGTATGGGAGAAGCGGCTTAGGGGACCTTACAGTGTAGTGTGCTAAATTATATTAATTTAGGAGAGGGAGGGGGCAGTTTATTAAATTGGGAGAAGGAGTGAGCAATGTATTAATTTTAGAGAGGGGGCACTGTATTCATTTTGGGGAGGGAGATGGCCAGTGTATTAAATTGGGGAAGGGGGCAGTGTATTAAATTGAGGGAGGGGGGAGGGAGGGTGAAGTGTATTAAATTAGGGGAGGGAGTGGGGCAGTGTATTATAGTGGTGGGTTGGGGGCAGTCTATTAATTTGGATGAGAGGGAGGCAGTGTATTAGAGTGGTGGGAGGAGGAGCAGTGTATTAAAATGGGGGAAAGAGGGGGGCAGTGTATTACATTTGGGGAGGGCAGGCTACTTTGAAGCAGAACGAGTCCAGGAAGTCCAGTGTCAGTTAGCAACTTTTTTTATACTATACTTCTCGAACTAAACCTACATTTCTATGAAAACTGAAGTCTTCATTTTTTTGCGGCTTACATAAACTTAAACCTTGTTTGCTTGGCCTGTGTTAGCCTTCGAGTTTGATATGCTTGTCTTAGAGTAATCAGGTTAGCAGTCAACGAAAGAAAGTATCTACCAGTAGGTGGCAGCGTATATAGCAAGTAACGTACATGTATCAGTACACAGATAATGCAATCAGCTTGCTATCTCCTAGAAACACATATCCAGGCATATCAGTCAATATTTTTATTTTTTTTAATGAATTATGCTAATTAAACATAAACATTTTTCATCTAGTAATTAACAGATATTGCAAGAAATGAGCAACAAAGATAAATACAGTTGATACAAAACTAGTAAGGCAATATCTAATAATAAACAGATGAATCAAAACAACTCAACATGCTATTTTTATAATGAACAATGCCACTTAAAAATTGGACATTTAAAAATTGTAGAAGACAGAGTCCACAGAATACTTAACGCCAGGATGTTGGTCCATTCCACTGTCCTTTCTCGCCTTGACTACTGTAATCCGCTTCTCAGTGGTCTTACGTGCTCCCAACTTGCGCCATTACAGTCCATAATGAATGCAGCGGCGAGGCTCATCTTCCTGTCCGCCCGCACCTCCCATGCCTCATCCTTCTGTCAGTCCCTACATTAGCTTCCTATAAAATATAGAGCTCAATTTAAAATTCTGGTTCTTGCTTTCAAATCTCTACATAATGCTGCTCCCACCTATCTATCCTCACTTATACACAAGTATGTCCTGTCTAGGCCCTTACGATCTGCTGAAGACTTACGTCTATCTTCTGTCCGTACTCCCCCCTCTGATGCTCGCCTTCAAGATTTCTCGAGGGCTGCACCGTTCCTGTGGAACTCGCTTCCCTCCTCCGTTACATGCTCACCCAGTCTCCACTCCTTCAAAAAATTGTTAAAAACCCACTTCTTCATAAAAGCGTATCAATTAAACTGTAAATAGCTCCTGACTGATTCCTCTTCTGCAACTGTCACTAGTCTAATACTATCCTTACCTTTTTGTGTCATTTTACCCCACTCCCTCTAGCATGTAAGCTCATTGAGCAGGGCCCTCAACCCCTCTGTTCCTGTGTGTCCAACTTGTCTGGTTACAACTACATGTCTGTTCTTCCACCCATTGACGGCGCTCTATAAATATCATAATAATAATAATACAGTAATAAAACAGAAAACTGCTGGCAGGCAGATAGAGTGAACAATGCAGTTAGGCTGTTAATTACATCACTGCTGGCTGCAGTTCTCACTGAGCAAGCCATTTAAAACATTTGAAAAGCAATATATTTCTTTGAAGTCCTTGGAGTGCTATCATTATTACATTTCTATATATATGTATTAAGGCCGTTTGGCCTGTATTTGTGGGAGGGACGTAAATTAATTTACTCCCCTATATAAAGTACAACCCTTACCTGACTCCACACCATTCAAGGTCAGCGTCTGAATGCACTTCCGGTTCATCCAGTCGCCATTTTGGAGTACTTCTGTTTCCCACAAGGTTTTCCATCGCTGAGCTGTGTCCAGGAATCCTACTGCAGATTTCTTTTGGATCAGCTTCTTGCCTTACTATCGCCGCGGATCGCGTCCTAGTGACTGTCAAACAGTAAGTAGACCTAACCGTTACGCCAGGCAAAAAGGCCCACGGCATCAATTACGGTTCAGGTCCTCACTTTACTGTCCGCATTCAGCTAATATTGCTCTTAAAATCTGTTTACTGTATCCGTCCGGTTTTCAGCTGTTCACTTACACAGCATTTTCGTGCATATGAATTAGGCGTTTGGTACTTAATATGATGTGCAGCATATTTCTCCCTTTTTTATTTTCTAGCATAAACATTTTCGCATAAATGTCTACGTCAAACGCACGAACACGCTATTCACTTAAAGGCTACTGATTTTCCGTCACTTCCTGCTTGTGCGGTTTACATTGCACGAACAATATTCACAAATATTACTATTACTGCCAATCGGGCAGCCGTCCGGCCATAGCATGACAAACCATGCTATACATATGTCGTCCAGTTCATGTGGTTAAACACACGAACGGACAGGTTTGGGAATAAAGATTCATGTATATGTATAAATACTTGCAGGGCTGAAAGGGGGGTTATCACATATTGTTACATCTTGGGAACTCCACACACGAATGGGTTAAAAATAGGTTCCAGTTACACATATGGGTATACACATGGCTAAAGATTCCACACTGCCTCCTTCAGGTCAGCAAGGATATTGCCATTATAATAATATCACATTACTTTCCCGAACACCATACATATCTCACAGATACCTCTATTTTCACAAAGGGGTTTTAACATTTTTTTATTTTTCATTACATTTACCTTTCTACTATATTTGCCTACCAACTAAAAGGCGACATACAGAATTAAGGAGATCTTACAAACACCATTTCCTGACCTATACAGGTCAATACAAACATAATCAAAGTTAATATAATTGTGACACTTGTACATATTTTTCATACGGTTTCATCTATTTTGAGAAATACTCCCTTGATGGCATACCATTTGCAAACATAGACAACCCAAGGTATTGCAAATGGGGTATGTCCAGTCTTTTTTAGTAGCCACTTGGTCACAAATACTGGCCAAAAAGAGGCGAATTACGCCTGAACTGACATATAGCGCAAATTCAAGTTTTTGTTTATGTTTTGATCACAACGTGTACATTTGGCTCAGTCCTTAAGGGGTCAAGTGATATGCTGTTCTGAAGAAGTGCGTTTTGAATGATGAAGATTGTTGAAGGTTGCCAGAACAAGTATAAACTTGAGATGTCTCACAATTCAGGGAAAATAAAATAGGGTCAACGAGTTAAATTAATAAATAAATTAATTATTTGTACATAAAAATGTGTTCTAACCATGCCTACTTTAACATACAAACATTGTTTTACATAATTTATTAAATTGTATCTCATCACTAGTCTTTGCTTTTGAATGATACCTTGTCTGCTTGTTTTGATTAACATTTTTATTAGTTGAAAAAGTTGTGTCTGTTTAATATTTTCATTGCAGATATCAATATACCCAGAGCTGTTCTGATTGCCTGGTTCCTGAGGCAGTATATAATAGGGTTGAGTAATGGAGTTACCATAGTGTACAACACAGACATGAACTTCCTTATCTTCACTGAATGACCACTGAATGGCACAGTATATTTTATGATACAGAATATGACACTTATATAAGAAGTGGAATAACACAATGTGAAGATAAATCCTTAAAAATAGTTTGCCTAAAATAATAATCTCCCAAAACGGTAGAAAGGTATATCAGGACTTCTCCAGGTCCTCAATAGTATATGAACGGTATACGATGAAGGCTGAAGCCGCGGTAATTACCGCCATACATCTTTAAACAAACGGCTTGCGGTTTTCAAAGCACCATCACGGTATACAATGCGTTTGGGGTTCATCCATGAGCACGGGACGAATAGCGTACTGGGGACGCGACTGGACATGCAGGGCCGGAAGTGGAAGATAACGCAAATCTGGCCCCACAATAAAGTTAGTGAGGCAAACATAGAGTTCGTTTGGGCTACGTTAGAATTTGGTAATCACACAGTAACTTGTGTAGGTGTGATTTATAGGCCCCCAGGACAAATCTACTAGTTGAGGAAATAGCTAAAATGACAATGAAGGGGGAAGCTATCATCATGGGTGACTTTAATCTTCCTGATGTAAATTGGAAAACAAAATTAGCTACTTGTGCCAGGAGCACACATATTCTAAACTCCCTACTGGGATTGTCTCTAAAACAAGTCGTTGAGGAGCCAACTCATAAAGATGGCATACTAAATTTAGTGTTAACAAATGGAGATTTGATATCAGATATTACTGTAGGTGAAAGTTTAGGATCCAGTGATCATCAGTCAGTGTGGTTTAATATAAGAACAGTGACTGAGTCACACCACACAAAAACAAAGTTTTAGACTTTAGAAAAACAGACTTTCTAAAATTAGAATATGGGTAGAGGAGTCATTATCAGACTGGAGCAATTTAAATGGAGTCCAAGAGAAATGGGATTATTTAAAAGTTGCACTATTGAAGGCAACAGAAAATTGCATTAGGCTTGTCAGTAAAAGCAAAAATTCAAGAAACCACTGTGGTACTCCGCAGATGTGGCCAAAATAGTTAAAAACAAAAAGTTAGCATTTAGGAATTATAAAAAAAACCAGAGTGAGGAAGACAAAATGATCTATAAGATTAGGCACAAAGAGGCTAAGCAAGTTATAAGAGCTTCAAATCACACACAGAAGAGAAAATAGCACAGTCAGTAAAAAAGGGGGATAAAACATTTTTTAGATACATAAATGAGAAAAGAAAAGTAAAACAAGGATTAGTTAGATTAAAAACAAAAGAAGGAAGGTATGTAGAAGAGGATAAAGGTCAGGCTGGCTGCCTCAATGAATATTTTTGTTCTGTATTTACAGAAGAAAATGAAGGAAAGGGACCTCAGTTGAGAAAAAGGATAAATGAGTCATTTATTACACGTGAGTTTACAGAGGAAGAGGTTCTATTTCAACTGTCAAAAGTCAAGACAAATAAGTCAGTGGGACCTGATTGAATACACCCAAAGCTATTAAAAGAGCTTAGTGGTGTACTAGCAAAACCATTAACAGATTTATTTAACCAATCATTGTTAACAGGAGTAGTCCCAGAAGATTGGAAGTTAGCGAATGTTGTGCCCATTTACAAGAAAGGTAATAGGGAGGAGTCGGGCAGCTATAGGCCAGTAAGCCTTACTTCAGTAGTGGGGAAAGTGATGGAAACCATGTTAAAGGATAGGATTGTTGAACATCTAAAACACATGGATTTCAAGATCAGAGACAACATGGGTTTACTTCAGGGAGATCATGCCAAACTAATCTTATTGATTTTTTTGATTGGGTAACTAAAATTATAGATCAGCGTGGTGCAGTAGACATTGCTTACCTAGATTTCAGTAAGGCTTTTGACACTGTTGCACATAGAGGCTTGTCAATAAACTGCAATCTTTAAGTTTGGATTCCAATATTGTTGAATGGGTAAGGCAGTGGCTGAGTGACAGGCAACAGAGGGTTGTAGTCAATGGAATATATTTGAAGCTTGGACTTGTCACCAGTGGGGTACCTCAGGGATCTGTACTTGGACCCATTCTCTTTAATATTTTTATTACTGATATTGCAGAAGGTCTTGATGGTAAGGTATGTCTTTTTGCTGATGATACTAAGATATGTAACAGGGTTGATGTTCCAGGAGGGATAAGCCAAATGGCAAATGATTTAGGTAAACTAGAAAAATGGTCAGAATTGTGGCAACTGACATTTTAATGTGGATAAGTGCAAGATAATGTATCTTGGACGTAAAAACCCAAGGGCAGAGTACAGAATATTTGATAGAGTCCTAACCTCAACATCTGAGGAAAGGGATTTAGGGGTGATTATTTCTGATGACTTAAGGTAGGCAGACAATGTAATAGAGCAGCAGGAAATGCTAGCAGAATGCTTGGTTGTATAGGGAGAGGTATTAGCAGTAGAAAGAGAGAATTGCTCATGCCATTGTACAGAACACTGGTGAGACCTCACTTGGAGTATTGTACACAGTACTGGAGACCGTATCTTCAGAAGGATATTGATACCTTAGAGAGGGTTCAGAGAAGGGCTACTAAACTGGTTCATGGATTGCGGGATAAAAACTTACCAGGAAAGGTTAAAGGATCTTAACATGTATAGCTTGGAGGAAAGACGAGACAGGGGGGATATGATAGAAACATTTAAATACATAAAGGGAATCAACACAGTAAAGGAGGAGACTATATTTAAAAGGAGAAAAACTACCACCACAACAAGAGGACATAGTCTTAAATTAGAGGGACAAAGGTTTAAAAATAATATCAGGAAGTATTACTTTACTGAGAGGGTAGTGGATGCATGGAATAGCCTTCCAGCTGAAGTGGTAGAGGTTAACACAGTAAAGGAGTTTAAGCATGCGTGGGATAGGCATAAGGCTATCCTAACTATAAGATAAGACTGGGGACTAATGAAAGTATTTAGAAAATTGGGCAGACTAGATGGGCCGAATGGTTCTTATCTGCCGTCACATTCTATGTTTCTATGTTTCTATGTTTCTATCTATGTTTCTATATGATTGATTGTAGGTAACCCAACGCGTTTCGTCCGTCAGGGGTTATGTAGTCATCCGATCTCCCATAAATGTGATCACAATTACGGGAAATTGGATGATTACATAACCCCTGAGGAAGTCCAGGCAATAGACGGACGAAATGTGTAGGGTTGAGGTGTAGCAAAAAGTTGATTTTATGTTATTGTTTATTTATTATTTTGTTTGGTTTATAATACATTTTTTAAATTAAAGCCAGTCATGTGGAGGTGTCTTTTGGAATCCAGCCAGTGACAACATCTTCTGAGATTTGATGTGCCTTGATACAACTGCAATTTTGTAAGTGTAACCCATTAAAGTGCCAAGTACTTTTTTATTCGGTCTACACTTATCATTATTTTTTTCACTCTCTCCTACATGCCCTTTTATCATTTTAGATTATCTGATGTGCCTACAATCAATCATATGCTTGTGAGTGCAATATAAAGCGCACTGTTTAAATGTGTATTAACTGTACTACTAAAAATATAGTACAATCGAATTGAATGACCCAAAACGATCACTCATCAAGAATGTATTGGTTGGGCATTAGGGCATAACCCAAAATAATAATGGATAGAGAAGAGACTGAAATGGGTTAACTAAAAAAGTGCTCCCAAGTGCAGTCTCTATACCCTGAATGTGACTGCTCCACTAGTATAAAGCAATGGATTGCTAATCCTAGAGCCTAAATAGAACTAAAAAATAATACATTTTTATTAAACCCTCTCATGGAGAAAAGAACTATCACCAAAATAAAGAATGCATATACAGTGATATTTACAAAAATATTAAAATAAAAAGGGTACATCCGCTGATCTGCAATATATATAGTAGTCAAACAATATATATAGTTGCCACTATTAGGGTAAAAAAGACTGTTGTTAATGGTTTCTTTGTAACAAAGTCTCTTTTGCCAGCGACATTGAGTAAGAATCGTCAACTATAGGAAATACAATGTAACCTATAGGATAATATATATCAGTCAGCCCTTTGATGGAACAACATGCATGTAGATGCACACATAAATGTTACTTAATAAGAGTAACCCCGGCGGGTAAATGACTTCCTATGGTTGTGGGAGCTCCAAGATCAATTGTGCGCAAAGGGTGTAAAGGAGCCTTTTGGGAGGAGAACGGCAGTGTTAAATTGAACTAATAGTACAAGTCAGAATACTAGCCATCAAGTAACATAATAGATCCCAATTACAGCGCTCCGTAGATACCCCAATGTTGAACCTAAACTGCCTTACTGTAATGGAAACGGGCGGTATGGTAGGTCCGGTCGGACACACATAAAGGAGAAAGTGAGTCTCTTACACCATACACTGCCTAAAGTATCCCCGCAAGGAACATCAAATTAAATTAAATAGAAACTAGTAATATGAGATAGATGTCAAGTGCTCAAATAGGAGAGAAAGGGCTCAGTAGGTCAGTGTTCCGTATATGGGTACACTATTCACTTCTCGCTAGCCTTAAACTAATAACAGATTTTGCCAGTGTACCGATAACCGGCTAACTAAGAATACGGTCCCTTAAATTAACTAGTTCCTAAATAAAAATCAAAGTGAGGAGGTGCCCACACCCAATTCAAAATAATAGTAAAAACGGATGTCCTAAATAAAGTACATAGTGTACAAGGTTATGAACAACGCGCGTTTCGGCGCCAACATGCGCCTTTGTCAAGAGCTAACTGATTGTGAGGAAAGCACCACTTTTTGAACCCTCTAGTGCCGGCCCATTTTTCGTGACGTCATAGTAGTTTTCAGACTGCACTGTTAATGGGCGGGGCTAAGGGAGTGACGATAACATAATCTCCGCATGGGGGGAGTTTAACCCCTACAATGCCAGAGAGTGGTATAACTATCGAAAATCCCTAACCAGGGAATCAGTAATAGATGTATGTAGTTCATATAATGACAACAGATTAAACTTATCAATAAGTAGTAAGGGTATAAGTGTATATGTAAATGTAAGACTGGACATAGGATGGATACAAAAAATTTAGACATAGGAGTCTAGAGAGAAACAAATAGACAAGTAATTATATTCAGCCAGGACATTAGGGTAGAAAGCTATAAGATATGGATATAGATTGAACATATCCTTATCCTTAGTGTCCTGGATAGTCAATGTCCAAACAGTGAGTTCAGTGTGATAAGGTTGCACTGACCTAATGTATAATAGAATAAGGTGTCATATTGCTGAGAGCAAAGGTCACTAATCACATATAGGTTACAATAAGTATAAACTGTCTACTGAATTTAGTGATCCATTCTATATAGGTACTCCAGTCAATAAGTCCTAAACTATACACTAATATACATTTAAATGAATGGTGCAAGAGAAAAGCCTTCATTTAACCCTTTGGGTTGTAGTGTTTTGAGACGGTAAATCCAAAAGCTTTCGCGCTGTCTTAGGAACCTGTCATAGTCACCTCTTCTTTTGTCTCATTTCACCAATTCTAAACCACAAAACCGTAAGCCGTGTGATTTACCTGAGTGGTGTTCCCTTAGGTGGCGAGCTATTGGAGTTTAGGTGACCTGACATGTTCCTTAATCCTTTCTTTGAAAGGACGAAAGGTTTTTCCTACATACTTGCAATCACATTCGCAGGTAAGTAAATACACTAAACCTGCGGTGTTGCAATTAAAAAATGAAGTAATATTAAAAAGTTGTTTATTTTCACTGTCAGATACCTTTATAGAATCCCGTTTAATGTATTTACAGGCGACACATCGCCCGCATTGGAATGAGCCAACAATAGGTGTATTTAACCAGGTCTTCATGTTGATACATTATGATTGAAAATGACTGGGGACTAAGAGGTCTCTTAGGTTTTTGCCTCTTCATGCTGTCATTTCCACTCTGGGACCTAGGATCTTTTTTAGATGGGTATCGCCAGTTAGAAGGGGCCAGAATCTCTGAATCCCAGATTTTACTTTGTCCCATCCTGCGTCATATGTTGCAATCATACGTGGAGGAGGGTTGATAGGTATAGATGGTTTATTATTAGTCAAAAGGGTCTCTCTATTGGACTCCAGGGCTCTCCTGTATGCTTTTTTCAAACATTGATTGGGATAACCTTTGTGTTTGAATTGTTGTCGCAGGATTTTAGCTTGGATTTTAAATTCCTGGATAGTGCTACCATGCCTTGTTTCAAGGGCTTAGGGTGGAAACTATCCCAGGTTAGGAGGCTGTTGGATGCTGTAGACTTTTTGAAGAGTGTTGTCTGGATGGACCTTTGATTGTCAATTGAAACTGTCAAATCCAGAAAGTTAAGAGATTTCCCACCAAATTCAGAGGTAAACCTTAAGTTAAGGTTGTTTTCATTGAGAAGAGTCACAAATAGGTCAAAGTCATTGGATGTGCCTTTCCATACTATTAAGATATCCTCTATGTACCTGGCCCATAGATGTATCATAGAGGTAAAATGTGAGAATTTGGCTGATCCAATGACCATTTCCTCCCACAATCCCAGGTGCAGGGTTGCATATATGATGAGACACAAGCTGTCCCCATCGCTGTTCCCTGCACCTGGTGGTAGAACCTGTCATTAACGAGGAAATAATTGTGTGTTAAAATAAATCTCAATAATTCCAAAATAAAGCGGGTGTTTGCTGTCCAGGGATGCATATGAATTAATCCTAAAGAGGAATCCTAGGATAGCAACCTTCTACTGCTTACCCAAGATCCACAAAAACAAATCGGACCCCCCAGGACGCCCGATTGTATCAGGTGTCAATAATCTTACACAAAAACATTAATTAGGAGGTTTATAATAATTGCTAAAATATATATAACAATTAACTGACAAAATATAAAAATATTTACAGTCCAAGAGCAATGTATCCGAAGCAGAAGACCCTCTGAAATTGTGCTTTGGTTGTTACACATAGTAGGATATTGAAGTTCAAAGTGTATATCTCAAATTGTCTTTCAATATGATCATTGGAGAGTTTCCAAAGTTGAAGGATATATTTTGAAATCACAAAAGTTTGTGTGGGAGACTTAAATTAAATAAAAAAATATATATTTTTATTCAGTACATTTCATGAATCATTCCTATTCTGTTTGACGTCAATTTAAAATAGCTGGATACGCTTTCCATATGATTCAGTATTTTTTTGATAAGCTATTAGCATGATTTATTTCAACATGTTAAAACATAAAAAATATATCACATATAAAACATACATTAAATATAAAAAAACACATTACATTTAAAAAAAATCTAAATATTACAACATTTAATTTTTTACAAGTTATTTGAAGTAATACATTTCAACATTGTAGGTCAAATTATCCTAAATGAAAGTACAGCTGACTTTGACAATGTTTCCTTTATATTACAGGTACAGCTGTAACTCATTTTTACATTATTAATGTATACACAAATCTACACAACCCTCTGTGT
>OW240914.1:16247074-16261988 GCA_933207985.1 Pelobates cultripes
CACTGTCCACCCACTCCAAGCTCATTTAGTCATTTATAAATAGTCTCCCACACATCTTTAGTTCTGCTGAAATGACAGGTGCAAACACTAATCAACACATCCTTTCGATCTCTTAACCCCTTACAATATATCCCTATATTCACCTACTAATACTTATTTACTTGCCCTTGCAAATGATGTGAAGTCTTACTCTGGTCCCCCACCTGATTCCATTCTTAGTTTCCATGCCACAAAAAAGCCTCTCCTTTGTGCACTGCCACATCCATAGCTTGCTCCCTACACTGGATGCACCAGAAGCTTGGTGTTCCTATTACAAGCCACAAATGATTGTGTTCTCTGAATCATGGTTAACAGCAAAAATACCTGACTCTGCCATTGCAATACATGAGTATTCATGCTTTAGAAATGACAGAGCAAAGAGAGGAGGAGGCATTGTTATTTATGTTGACAAGTCCATAAGGTTCACCCCTTTAAAAAAAACTATAGATTTCCAGCCTCCTCTCATTTCCTTTCTGGTACAACTGTTCAGGAAAATTATCATTGTTGCTGGAATTTACTGCCCACCTAGCTCTGTGGTGCATTCCCTTTCCGACATAACCCAACTCCTTAGTGAAGCCGAAGCTCAAAATTTAAAAAAATTTACTTTTGGCTTTTGGAGATTTTTAGTGTTGATTGTCTGAATCCTTTGCAGCTAACACAATTAATTTCCTCTCCAACTCGCATTAATATGGAAAGCCATAACCATACCCTGCTGGATTAGATTTTCCCCAGTTGCCTTGAAAGAATACATGAAGTGGGTGTAGCGGAGCTGCAATATTATCTCCGCCGGTAGACTGTAAAAACATCCAAGAGAAGCGCAGTACAGCAACACAATCCCAATCTCCCAATAACCGGATGATACACAGTTCTGAGAGTCAACTGATTTTTATTCTGCCACAGCTGGTATGCAACTCCCCATGCAAGGGGTTTCTTTAATTACATTTCAGGGTTTTTCCACTGGTGGACCTTGTTGGAGACAGAAGACAAAGTAACATTGCCCAGACTCCTCCTCTGTACCTGGGAGATAATTGAATAAGAACAACTCTTTAATTACATTATCTACCAGGCACAGAAAATATACAATATTTCAAACAATCATAACATACATTAATATTATTTAGAATTTGTTGTGGATCAGAGTGTTGATCTTTGTTATATTCAGAGGAAGCCCAAATTGTTGGGCACTTGGAGAAGCGAAAATTAGACACCAGACACCTGTTGGTATTCAAAATAAACCTCTCCCGTTTTATTCTTCAGCTGGGTTTAATACATTAACCCCTTAAGGACCAAACTTCTGGAATAAAAGGGAATCATGACATGTCACACATGTCATGTGTCCTTAAGGGGTTAAAAAGTAAGTGCTTACGTGCAAATACTCATAGAACATTAATAGGAAGGGAGTACAGATAAGACATAGGGATGAACGTCATGTACACATAAATAAGTTCTAAGGTAAGAAAGAACAAAAAAATTAGAGAAGAGACATCTCAGGTGGGGGCTCTCTGCTCCCAGAACTAGACATGTATGATCTTAAGTGTCGTGTTAAGCATCAAGCATTTCCTGAGTCCAAGTTAGCCAATTTTAATATAGGATATCATTATATGACACCTATAAGCTTGAGCCTTGGAATCAAGATAAATTCTATCACAATCCCCTATTTTGGTCCAAGGGTCACCCAAATGTCCAAGGTATTTCCAGGCCTGCTAGCCAAAGCCTGTGGGTCTTTCGTTTATTGCTTCACCACAGTTCCCTTGGAATGAGAGACCACCAGAATCAGCGGAGGAGAGTTCCTTCATTTGTTAGGTGAGGTAACATAATAAAACCTTTCCGAAGTCGGAGCTGGAATGTAAGTTAAGGTATGACCAACAGTAGGTTTGCTTTTACATAGAGAGGTTAGTAGACATGAAAAAAATGTAAAGGTTAGAAAAATGGCCATAATGACAAATACAGCTAATAGCAAAAAGTACAAAATTTTCTTAATTAGTAAAGTCAACCATGTTCCTAGCACAAATGTCCCATCCCAATCCCCAAAGAAGCCAGTATCTTGTTTGATATCCTGTACTAAGTCATGTAAATATTTTATATGTTTATGGACCATAGTGCCATGGTCAGATAGGTTAAAACAACACATACCTTCAATCGCTTCACAGCCTAAGTCATGTTTCTATTAGTAAGTAGTCAATGGCTGCTCTATTCTTAAGGATTGCTTTCTTATTTGCCTGTTTGTCCATAAGTAGCTCTTCTAGGGCATGCGAAGTGGCATTTAAACTTCTTGCAAGGGAACAGGCTACAGCATTAACTACTCTGGTATTATACAGTGCTAAGCCTGGGACTCCTAACAAGGTGTACGCTAGGGCAGAGTATTCGGCTTTAGATAAGACAAGTGATTTCAGGGTTACAATCTGCAGTAATTCTGTTTTTAACATCTCTCCCGTCTCTCAGCAGTTTGTGTAGCTCGGTGGTTTTAGTGATCAGGTCAGATTTGGAAAACATGGTCATGGTTAGGTCATGGAAGAAGAATGGTCTTTTCTACTTGTAGTTCACACTTGACCTCTGTGTGTACGTATTATGTGACCTTGATTATAGTTTATATGGTTCCATCAAGAGAAGAATCTACCAATGTAAATAAGTTCAGATCATTATTGTGTATTTTATTGATTCCGCTGATGAATCCCATAATATACAACTGGAGGAACAAGGAAACTAGGAGAGCTCTGAAAAAGTTACCATGGCTCGGTGACTCAGAATTGATGTTAAAGTAGTTGGAGAATAACAGACATCAAGACTAATTTAACAGCTGTGCAAGTGGATTAATATTGTTCTAAATTCTTGGAAATATTAAATATTCATTTGATTAAAGCAATGGTTGCTATGGTGGAGTCTGTGGGTGACAGGTCCCACATCTTTGTTAAATAGTTTTCAAACCATTTAGTAGAAATGCTTTCGGTAACTTGCCGCCTGGACCCCATTTTATCATGTGGGGTTTGGATGCAGGCTGCTGGAGCTGAGCATCTCTACTGAATGGTCTACTCGGTGATTTGGGATCTGCTGCTTACAGACTTCAATCACCATAACTACTTTAATAAAATGCATATTGTCCCTTTAAACATATGTCAAGATAGTCAAAGGGCTACCTGTTTTTTTGTTTGTTTTTTTAAATGTCCTTCCTTTCTAGCACATCCTCCTGTATATTATCAAATAACCTATATTGTTAAAATTTGATTGAACTTCTGAGATTGATTTATGTTTTGTTTAACAAAATTTCTCTATTTACATCCATGGCAGGTAAGTTATAATTAAATAAAATTAGCTTTTACCCCATAGTAATTGAGTGTGTTCATGTCCAAGGATTTTTCAGAGCTTTTGCTATGTGTTTGTGCTCAAGTTACTTCACCCATTCTTCATTCATAATAATATATTGTTATCTGAACGTACGAGAGCAAAGCACACCGATCTCTGGATATAAGCACTACTGTGCTGCACTCTGAACTACGGCAAACAAAATTGATTGAAGTGCATGTGAGGAATCTGTAGAGAATTATCTTCTTTAATTAAACCAATCGTGAATTTACAATCAAAAGTTCAGTTTAATACCATGACCTTTTAAAGACTGGATAAAGGTCTTGTTATACAACTAAAACATTGATTGTAAATTCACCTTTGGATTACTTAAAGAAGATAATTTACTGCAAATTCCTCCTTGGGTGCTCCTCACTCAGATATATATATATATATCTATATATATATATATATATATATCTATATATATATATATATATATATATATATATATATATATATATATATATATATATATATATATATATATATATAGATATATATATATATATATATATTTGTGTACGGGATCAACTCCCGAAGCATATAATAAGGATTGAGTTATACAAGTTGGTTGAAGTTTGGCATAACCAACGAACAGAGTAGACCTGAAAATAAGGACACACCTATTGAAAGAGTATATTAAAAACAAGGGAGTGGTGTGGGTTTACAAAATGTAGGCAGAAAGTCAGGACGCAGCTTGGAGGAGGGAGTAGATATAGGACGGCAACAAATCTCTACCACAATTCCAGGCATCCTGCCTTAAAATATACACCCACATATATATATATATATATATATATACTGCTCAAAAAAATAAAGGGAACACAAAAATAACACATCCTAGATCTGAATGAATTAAATATTCTTCTGAAATACTTTGTTCTTTTCGTTGAATGTGCTGACAACAAAATGACACAAAAATTAAAAAGTGGAAATCAAATTTTTCAACCCATAGAGGTCTGGATTTGGAGTCACACTCAAAATTAAAGTGGACAAATACACTACAGGCTGATCCAACTTTTATGTAATGTCCTTAAAACAAGTCAAAATGAGGCTCTGTAGTGTGTGTGGCCTCCAGGTGCCTGTATGACCTCCCTACAACGCCTGTGCATGCTCCTGATGAGGTGGCGGAGGGTCACCTGAGGGATCTCCTCCCAGACCTGGACTAAAGCATCTGCCAACTCCTGGACAGTCTTTGGTGCAATGCGACATTGGTGGATGGAGCGAGACATGATGTTCCAGATGTGCTCAATTGGATTCAGGTCTGGGGAACGGGTGGGCCAGTCCATAGCATCAATGCCTTCGTCTTGCAGGAACTGCTGACACACTCCAGCTACATGAGGCATTGTCTTGCATTAGGAGGAACCCAGGGCCAACCGCACCAGCATATGGTCTTACAAGGGGTCTGAGGATCTCAGGCCCCCCAAAGAAATGCCACCCCACACCATTACTGACCCACTGCCAAACCAGTCATGTTGGAGGATGTTGCAGGCAGCAGAACATTCTCCACGGTGTCTCCAGACTCTGTCATGTCTGTCACATGTGCTCAGCATGAACCTGCTTTCATCTGTGAAGAGCACAGGGCGTCAGTGGCGAATTTGCCAATTTTGGTGTTCTCTGGCAAATGCCAAACGTCCTGCACGGTGTTGGGCTGTAAGCACAACCCCCACCTGTGGACGTCGGGCCCTCATACCACCCTCATGGAGTCTGTTTCTGACTGTTTGAGCAGACACATGCACATTTGTGGCCTGCTGGAGGTCATTTTGCAGGGCTCTGGCAGTGCTTCTCCTGTTCCTCCTTGCACAAAGGCGGAGGTAGCGGTCCTGCTGCTGGGTTGTTGCCCTCCTACGGCCTCCTCCACGTCTCCTGATGTACTGGCCTGTCTCCTGGTAGCGCCTCCATGCTCTGGACACTACACTGACAGACACAGCAAACCTTCTTGCCACAGCTCGCATTGATGTGCCATCCTGGATGAGCTGCACTACCTGAGCAACTTGTGTGGGTTGTAGACTCTGTCTCATGCTACCACTAAAGTGAAAGCACCGCCAGCATTCAAAAGTGACCAAAACATCAGCCAGGAAGCATAGGAACTGAGAAGTGGTCTGTGGTCACCACCTGCAGAACCACTCCTTTATTGGGGGTGTCATGCGAATTGCCTATAATTTCCACCTCTTGTCTATCCCATTTGCACAACAGCATGTGAAATTGATTGTCACTCAGTGTTGCTTCCTAAGTGGACAGTTTAATTTCATAGAAGTGTGAATGACTTGGAGTTACATTGTGTTGTTTAAGTGTTCCCTTTATTTTTTTGAGCAGTGTATATATACATATATACACACAACATACCACATCAAGCACACTGACTGATTCACTAAAGGCAGATAACAATAATTGGCGTTTAGTTACAGTATATGATCATACATTGCATAAACCTGTCACCATGCCAAGGCAATATACCCCATTCTTGGTGCTCCCAACTTGCACCGTTACAGTCCACAATGAATGCAGCGGCGAACCTCATCTTCCTGTCCGCCTATACCGCCCACGCCTCACCCTTCTGTCAGTCCCTACATTAACTGTTAATAGCTCCCGACTGATTCCTCTCTTGCAACTGTCATTAATCTAATACTATCCTTACCTTTTGTGTCACTTTACCCCACTCCCTCTAGCATGTAAGTTCATTGAGCAGGGACCTCAACCCCTATGTTCCTGTTTGTCCAACTTGTCTGGTTAAAACTACATGTTTGGTCGTCCATCCACTGTAAAGCGCATCGGAATTTGTTGGCGCTATATAAATAATAACATAATAATGATAATAATAATGAAAAGATGAAAAACTATATATAAATTCCCATGAAAAATCAGCGTTTTGACCAATACACAGTCTTTATCAAGATCTTGATAAACCTGACCCATTTTGTGGCTTAACATTGGCCAGTTCTCGGAAGGGTCTAACACTATCTACTTATTGGACCGTCTTTAATGACACGGATCCTATAGTTGGAAAAAGCTTACATCTGTTATTGTCCCAACATAATGCAAAGCCTGTGTTTATGCTGGGTAAATGGTTTCACTATCTTTACTCAACCATGCTCACGAGTCAGCTAGCGAGCAGTGATAGTAAATATCAAACAATCTTTAAACTTACTGTCAAAGTTAAGAGATTTTTTTGTTAGTTTTTTTGCCACTTAGAAAGTCAATGTAGTAGTATTTTGAGTAAATTTAGAGAAATGAGAATAAAATGCCCTATCCAAATAGGTTTCTTATGAGGTTGACACATACACTTTAATTTAATTGATAAAACATAACAGTTAATCAAAATTCTATTAAAACCGTATACAAAAATATATAATAAAAAAAAATAAAAAATAATAAGAAAATAGAGAAAAGAAAGAAGGGAGAAAGTAGGGATATTCACAAAATACACTGAAATTCATAGGTATCTGGAACCAGATAATACTATATGTGTATGCAGTTTGGCCAGTTTTACATAAGCATATTCCTAGTATTGATTCTCTTTCTGAAGAACCTGGCTGGCGAAACAAGTGTTGTGGCATGGCTTACAGTACTCTATTACAATAACTTACAAAGCTCACCCCAATACTCCACTTAGAACATGTGGTTAGAACGTTCACACGTTGTCACTAAAAGTGGCATAGAAGGCACTTCACAGGTCCCCTGGATCAAAGCCAGTGTATCACTGCTTCCCACAGTCCTTCCTTAATGTGACTACTGGTCTGGATTCCATATTTCAACAGGAAGATTCCTTAGTCCACAGTGAAGTAGTTCTGCAAACAAATGGTCAGAATAAATGGATAGCATAGTCTAATGCTCCTATTAGTTCCTCCGACTGGTTTTGTCTCTTATTGACTTTATGAAGGACTGCTTAAAGTCTCTTTTAAAGAGTCCACTTTTAAATAGTCCACTAATCAGCCTAATGTGCCTCCACTACCTTGCCCATCCATCGGTATAAATACATGTGGTCACTCAAATCCCCTGTAAGCCACACTCACGTCGGTCAACCAAAAATATGGCTGACAGGATCCATCTCCATGACCAAAATAACCACGCAAGCATCTGAATATAGCAAAAAAAATTGCAATCACAGTGCAGAATAGGCATATCCAGGAGACAGGTATAGAGGATCTATACAGATATATAAAGGAACCCAACCGCATAGTATTTATAGACCCCATCAAAAAAGTATAAATTGAACAACATTACAACTTGAGAAGACATAATGAGGATTTATAACTAGCCAAAATAGCAATCATTTAGCTGATAATATCCATGATCACCAAAATATACATATACAGTTGCAAGAAAAAGTATGTGAACCCTTTGGAATGATATGGATTTCTGCACAAATTGATCATAAAATGTAATCTGATCATCTAAGTCACAACAATAGACAATCACAGTCTGCTTAAACTAATAACACACAAAGAATGAAATGTTGCTATGTTTTTATTGAACACACCATGTAAACATTCACAGTGCAGGTGGAAAAAGTATGGATTTAATGCACCACAGGGTTCACATACTGTATATATATATATATATATATATATATATATATATATATATATATATATATACACACACATGAATGTATGTACACAAAAATTAAAATTAAAGTTAACCCCTTAAGGACACAGCTTCAGAAGCTTGACTTACGCTTAATGACACAAGCAATTTTTGCATTTTCTTGCTGTTTGCGTTCAACTGCAATTTGCATCTCTCTCATTTATTGCACCGACACATATTATATACTGTTTTTTAAAGGACAGAAAGGGCTTTAATTTGATATAACATATATATATATAAATGCTTACTTATTATAAAAAAAATACAGAAAAATGCAAAAAAAATGAAAAATATTGTTTTTTTTTACAGTTTTTGCAATAATAATGTGTGCATAATTAGTGCAGGTTAAGGAAAGTAATTAAAAATAAATTTATTTATTTGTTCTGATTTACAGAATATATAATGTGTCTGGGATTTTAAGTTTTTTTTGGTAGTTACAGGTCACAAAGCACAAGGAGTAAAATAAAATTTTAATGTGGAGCGATTTTAGAATTTGGTATGTTTGTCTTGTAAGCTTAATAGCCATAAAAGAAAACAAAATTGCCACACAAAAGTATATATTTATATAAAGTAGACATCACGGGCTATTTACCTAAGGTTGTTTTGACACTTTCTACGTAGCCATATTACTGCCAACCTCTGCTAAATATTGGAGTAAAATTGTGTTCTTTTTGGTTTTTGGCACACAAACTTATAACAAAGAAATTCTCGTGTATATTTTGTAAAGTTGGTGTGTGCTATTCCTGTACAAAGTTTTATTTTGTGTTCAGTTACATCTGCTGAGTAAAATGACACCCCATTGTATGTCTTTTGCACTATTTCGTGAAGTTACAGTGCCATACAGGATACCTGTCCTTTTCAGTATTCACAGTAGAATTTTGAGAGATGAATTTAATGAGCCTTAGCTTCCATTTGGGGTATTATAACAGTTTGACTGTTCAAAAAACCCCACAAAGGCCTACCATTTGTAAAAGTAGACACTCCAGGGTATCTTATAAGGTGCATATTGTGCCTTAACATGCCCCCATTTTTTCACCAATATATGCCAAAGTATGTGGTAAAAAAAAATTTTGTGCATTTTTTACATACGGATTGCATTTTTGCTGGGCGTTTTGTATATTTCATATGTGCCACTAAGTTCAAACCCCCCAAATTATGCTCAGCTAAGTCTTCTGAGTAAAATGACACCCCATATGAATGTCTTTGGCACTATTTCGTGAAGCTACAGTGCCATATAGGAGACCTGTCCTTTACAGTATTCACAGTAGAATTTTGAGAGATGGATTTAATGAGCCTTAGCTTCCATTTGGGGTATTATAACAGTTTGACTGTTCAAAAACCCCCCACAAAGGCCTACCATTTGTAAAAGTAGACACTCCAGGGTATCTCATAAGGTGCATATTGTGCCTTGACATACCCCCATTTTTTCACCAATATATGCCAAAGTATGTGGTAAAAAAATTATTTTGTGCATTTTTTACATACGGATTGCATTTTTGCTGGGCGCTTTGTATATTTCATATGTGCCACTAAGTTCAAACCTCCCAAATTATGCTCAGCTAAGTCTTTTGAGTAAAAATACACCCCCAATGAATGTCTTTGTCACTATTTTGTGAAGCTACAGTGCCATATAGGAGACCAAGCCATATCCGTTTTTACCAAACTTTGAATTTTGACGCTGGGCCTATGTGCAATTTCCAAGCATCTTCGCAGGTTTTAAATTCAATCTACCCCACAAAGGCCTACCATTTCTTAAAGTAGACACCCCAGGGTGTTTCAAAAGGTATAGTTTGAACCTTAGCGTGGGATCATTTTTCCGCTAGCTTGTACCAGATGTAGTGGTAATAAGCGTTTTTTTCTGCCTTTTTGACATACAAAGTGAGTTTGCACAGTATATTTTGCAAACCTTATGTGTGCTACGACTGTATAATACTTCATATGTTGCTCAGCTATGTCGGCTGAGTACAGCAATACCCCCGTATGTACCTTTGCCAGGTATGTGTGGACATCGGAGGGGCACATTTGGGACACAGCCATTCCAGTTTTTTTCAAACTTTGAATTTTTATGCTGTGCCTATGTCCCATTTTAGAGTATTTTACCAGGCTATATAATCCAAATTCCCCATAAAGCCATACCATTTCTTAAAGAAGACATCCCAGGGTATTTCAAAAGGCATATTTTGAACCTTAGTGTGGGATCATTTTTCCGCTAGCTTGTACCAAGTGTAGTGGTAATAAGCATTTTTTCTGCTTTTTTGACATACAAAGTGAGTTTGCGCAGCATATTTTGCAAACCTTATGTGTACTATGACTGTATAATACTTCATATGTTGCTCAGCTATGTCGGCTGAGTACAGCAATACCCCCGTATGTACCTTTGCCAGGTATATGTGCATGTTGAAGGGGCGCATTTGAGAAGCAGCCATTCAGTTTTTTTCTAACTTTGAAGTTTTACGCTGTGTCCATGTTCCAATTTGGAATAGTTTAGACGGTTGGTTATTGAAACTTCCCCACAAACACATACTATTTATTAAAGAATACACCCTGGGGTAATTCAAAAGGCATATTTTGAACCTTGGCGTGGGATAATTTTTTCTCTAGTTTGTTCCAGGTGTAGTGGTAATGAGCGTTTTTAAAATGTATTTTTTTACTTTTTATAACTTTTTTACTTTTAAAAACTAGTTTTTAAACTTTTGTTTTGCTTATAAATTTTTTTTAAACTTTCCTAAACTTTCTTAAAACTTTTTTACAGATTTAACATTTTTCTAAGCTATTTTTTTTACTGTTAACCCCTAACTAGCAGTACGCAGCACTAACAGTAAATTCCCCATTTTCCCATAACTCCCACCCACCCCAGCTAGCAAAATATATAGTTATAAAATATTTAAATTAATTAATTAAATAAATTGAACCCCTGAGGGTTAAAAAAAATAAATAAAAGTTAATCCTCAGGGGTTAAAAAAAATTAGATCACAGTATAATACTGTGATCTCTATTTGATCGCTGTAGGCAGTGATCGACTGGCAGGGAAGGGGTTAATTTTTATTTGGACTAGGTAAAGTGTGTTTTTTTGTTTTTATTACTTAAATGTTATTAAAACATTTTTTTTAAGCTTAATTTTTAACTTTTTAAAGTTTCTTTTAAAACTTTTTTTTAACGTTAACCCCTAGTTAGCCTAACGCCAAATCCCCCAATTCCCCACTAACTTCCACCCACCCCAGCTATCTAAATATATAATTTAAAAATAATTTAATTAATTAATTTAATTAATTTAACCCCTGAGGGTTAAAAAAAAAAAGAATTAACCCTCAGGGGTTAAAAAAAAAAATCAGATCATAGTAAAATGTAATCCCTGCCAATTGATCACTGTAGTCAGTGATCAATTGGCAGGGAAGGGGTTAATTTTTTTATTAAAATGGGTAAGGGGGGGGACACTTTAAATAAACTTTATTTTTTTTAACAGCAGGGGGCAGGATCAGCACTGATCCGGCTCCCTGCACTTCACACAGAACCCGGAAGTGCAGGGAGCCGGTAGGTGAGTATACAGAGCACATGTGCTCGCTCAGACTTGTGGTCAGAGCGAGCACATGTGCTGGGCAGCTGACCGGGTGCTCCCGGTATGCCTCCAATGCAGAGGCATACCGGGAGCACCATTAACCCCGCGATCGCCGCGATAGCGGCGATCCGGGGTTAATTTTACCGCGTGACGGACAAGGTCCGTCACCCGTCGTTAAGGGTCTCCCCTGCGTGACGGACCTCGTCCGTCACCCGTCCTGAAGGGGTTAAAGGACCACTATAGTCACCCAGACCACTTCAGCTCAATGAAGTGATCTGGGTGCCAGGTCCCACAGGTTTTAACCCTTCAGCTGTAAACATAGCAGTTTCAGAGAAATTGCTATGTTTACAATGCAGGGTTAATCTAGACGCTAGAGACGCTTCCCCGACACTCAATGCAAAAATCACATTGAGCATGCAGAACGTCCATAGGAAAGCATTGAGAAATGCTTTCCTATGGGCATTTTTTAATGCGCGCGCGGCTCTTGCCGCGTACGTGCATTCGGCTCCTCTCGGGATCTGACGTCGGAGGGGGAGGAGAGGTCACCAGTGCCGAGTGAGCCCGGCGCTGGATAAAGGTAAGTGGCTGAAGGGATTTTAACCCCTTCAGCCCAGCAGGAGGGGGGCCCTGAGGGTGGGGGGGACCTAAGAATGAGTTTGTTTTCCTGACACTATAGTGATCCTTTAATAAATAACTACTAAACTATATATAATGAAACAGTAACCGTTTTTTCCTCCCTTTCCTTCCTTCCTGTCTTGTTTGATTTCTGGGTCCAGGAACCATCCATAGCATACTTTGAAAAAAGCTTCGGCTGATATTTGATTTTTGCTGCTGTTTTTATCTTGTTGAAATAAAACTTTTTAAGAAAACCTGCATCCTGGGCATTTCAAAGAAGGAACAAGTTTAACTGTCAGCATTTGGTATCCAGCATACATCACTCCTTATCCATTCAACGTTCTTAGTCTGAGCCAGCATTTTAACTAAGTGGCTCAGAAAAATGTGAGTTTGTTCATTTATTCACTATTTTAATATCATTTTTACATTATTACCCTATGTTTGTTTCCTGATTTGTCTTTACAGGAATTCATTTGATGGTAAGGGTAATTAATTTTTATTTTATATTTCTGTGTGTGCTCTCGCCACTCTTATTGTTATTTTACATCCATAGCCTGTTGTGTTTTGGCCACAAAACTTGCATTTTTCCTGTGTGACTCTTGGCTGACATGTTGTATTTGCTCAAGATCTATCATTGTATCTTACTTTCCTCCTTTTCTTCACCTCAGTCCTACATTTCTCTTGTCCCTCCAGTCACTGCTGCTGTTACTGAAGGCTTGGTGCCTCCTTCTCTACTGCATTCCTTGCCTGGCTCCAACAGCCATTTTTATCTGGGTAAGCCCAAAAACATAATTATACTCTCTGCAATATGTTTGCTATAGCTTTACTCTATTTGCAGCACTGGATGAGCCTATCTGTGCTTGTTTACATTCTTTCTGCCCTGTGTAAACCTCACTGAGTATGTTAGAATACTTTTCGCTGGTTGAGCCCTACTACTCTGGTGAGTGGCCTCACTTGTATTTGGAGATTCCTATCTCCTGTTAGCTTTGGGTCAGTCACATTTTCCTGGTGAGGGTGACTCCCTCCTATTATTCTGAGCTGACTCTTGGCACCTGTGTTCTACTTCTTGGTGATGCTGATTGGGCTTATCAGGGTGACCCACTGTACCTCTGGTGCTTTTGTGCTGTAAGTGAGCCCCACTTCTCATCAGAGCCTTCTGGACACCGTTCCTTCTGTGGCCTCTGTTTCTGACGCCTTTTCAGATCTTTATTGACTGCCTGATACCACCAACAGTCTAGATCATCTCTGCCTGAATATCATGTCCAGCCTAGACAGCCTTTTTCTGAGAAATCATGTAATTCTGGTTGCTAGACAGAAGCAACATCAGAACTTTTGATGGTATGTATTTGCATGAGTAAGACTTCCTGGCTGAGTATTATCAAGGGTACTTGGGTGATGAATCCCCACACGCCAAGTCTGAGTTTGCAAATGACCAACCCCATTGTTCGTTGGCATTTTATGAAATCTAGGACGTGTGATAAGTAACTCACGAGCCATCCCAGTTTGTTCAATTCTTGGGATTTAACATTGACTCTGTTCAGGCTTTCTAAAATTACCATCCACACCAGCCAGTTAGTCAGGATTTTATTTGTTTACCAACCACGCAGAGTGCTACCAGCCATGGCAAACTTGGACATGTTTGCATGCCACAAGACAGTGGCTAAAACCACTGGTCTACAGGGATAGTCTTCCCAATGGTTTGAATAGAACATAGAGGATCAGTGCCATGACACTGCCTAGAAGATGTAGATTTTTATATGCTTTCTACTTACACTTTTACCATTAGAATTTTCATTTATACTTTTTCTTTAATATTATTTATAACGATGAAATTCTAGAACATTTGTTAGGTGTTTCTGACTTCATGCTTGATTCATTTTTTAGAATTTTCCAGAAAAATATTACACAGATCTTGTAACCTCACTAATTAGCTTAAAGTAATACATTAATAAATGTTTGTTATATGTCTTGTTAATACTCCCTTGGGTAATCACTTTGTCCTCTATGCAGTTCAGGCTCTCTCTCGATTGTTTGTAGAACACTATAAAATGGAAATGCCTCTTAACATTTTGCTTACAGACAGCCTCAGTGCTGTGAAGATTTTATCAAACTCCATCTACTGTCATTAGTGATTGTCTCTTACTTTGATCTTCCTTACCAACAAAAACAAATATTGTAAATAGAACTTAAAGGTATGTGTTTATATATTGTATTCGGTCGTTAGTGATGTACCGAACGGTTCGCCGGCGAACGGTTCCTGGCGAACATAGCATGTTCGCGTTCGCCAAGGCGGGCGAACATATGCGCGGTTCGACCCGCCCCCTATTCGTCATCATTGAGTAAACTTTGACCCTGTACCTCACAGTCAGCAGACACATTCCAGTCAATTAGCAGCACACCCTCCCTAGCAGACCCTCCCACCTCCTGGAAGGCATCCATTTTAGATTCATTCTCAAGCTGCATGCTTAGTAAGAGGAGGGAAAGTGTAGCTGCTGTTCATAAGATAGGGAAAAGCATAGCTAGGTTAGGGATAAGGGTATGCTTTTTTTTTATTTATTTTTTCTAAGTAATGTAAATGCAATTAGTTGTCTGCCACTGCTGCCAGCTTCTGTGTCAGGCTCACAGTGCCCATTTCCCCAGTCAGTGCCACCAATTACATCTGGTGTCACAATAGCTTGGATTTAAAAACAAAAAACTTTTTTCACTGTTATAGATTGAATAGCAGTCAGTTGTCTGCCACTGCTGCCAGTTTCTGTGTCAGGCTTACAGTGCATA
>OW240914.1:16266912-16278916 GCA_933207985.1 Pelobates cultripes
GTGTTTCAGGGCAGTAAACTATATACTGACAATAATATTATCAGTAAAAGTACAGTTTTTTTTAAAAAAAAAAACCACAAACACTAACTTTGGCTAGGGTTTGTGCCCAAGTGGCTACTACAAAAAATTGGGCATACCCCATTTTGAATACGCTGGGATGTCTACTTTTTCAAATGGTATGCCATGATGGGGGTAAATTTCATTTTGTGGCTGCCATATGGTCTCAAAGGCAGCCTTGTCACAGGCCTTGTCACAACTCATCTGACAAATTTCAATGTGCAAAAGCATAAATTGATAAGCCATATATATGACCCTGTAACGTTAAAAAAAACCATAAAACCTATACATGGGGGGTACCGTGCCACTCGTGAGACATCACTGAACAGAACTAGTTTCAGGGCAGTAAACTATATACTGACAATAATATTATCAGTAAAAGTACAGTTTTTCTGTGAAAAATGCAAAAAAAAACCCGAACACTAACTTTGGCTAGCATTTGTGACTACTACAAAAGACTGGCCATACCCAATTTTGAATACCCTGGGATGTCTACTTTTTCAAATGGTATGCCATTAAGGGGTAATTTTCATTTCTTGGCTGCCATACGGTCTCAAAGGCAGCCTAGACACTGCAAACCAATCTGACAAATTTCATTGTGAAAAAGCATAAATGGATAAGCCATATATATGACCCTGTAACTTTCCAAAACCCCATAAAACCTATACATGGGGAGTACCGTTGCGCTTGTGAGACATCACTGAATAGAACTAGGAGTTTTTCAAATGGTATGCCATGATGGGGTAACTTACATTTTTTGGCTGCCATACGGTCTCAAAGGCAACCTAGGCCCAGCAAACCAATCTGTGAAATTTCTATGTAAAAAATAAATAAATAGACAAGACGTATATTTGACCCTGTAGCTTTCCAAAACACCATAAAACCTATACATGGGGGTTACTGTTTTACTCATGAGACGAATAAAAATATGTATGTTTTATTGCAGTAAAACCAAACAGTTTTGTGACATTATCAGTTAAATTGACATGCAGAAATTGAAAAATATCAAAATTTCTTAAAATCAATAAAATATAAGGCTTAAAAAAATAAACAAATACAAAAGAGGTGCTCCTATCACCCTATGTGAGTCACTCAAAACACATACAAATAAAGAACATACAATAAAAGATAGGTGAGAGCACACTAAATAAAATAGTAAAATACAAGTTACCCTTAAATCTGAAATAAAATCCGTGCTTGACTCACTCCTGTATATAAAATATAAAAACAGGAAAAAACGCACATAGGGTAATAACGTAAAACCTATAATAATTAAGACTTTAAAAGGTTTCACTCACATGGTCATGAGCCACTTAACATAAGCTGGCTCAGACTACAGGCATGAATAATATCCGTACGTGGTACTTCACACACCAGACTGCTCCCCCAGTCTCACTTTTGAGAAAAGTCTCACTTTTGATAAAGGCCCAGGCCGAAACGCATCAAGTCTTTGCTATTTGCATAGTGGACTTCTCATTTTATTATATCCAGTACTTGTTTTTACCCCCATTTTTTAGTGTGTCAAATAAATTGTTATTTTATTCCTTGCATCCTGGAATACTTTAATCAATCAGCAGGACCACGAAGGGGGAGCAGTCTGGTGTGTGAAGTACCACGTACGGATATTATTCATGCCTGTAGTCTGAGCCAGCTTATGTTAAGTGGCTCATGACCATGTGAGTGAAACCTTTTAAAGTCTTAATTATTATAGGTTTTACGTTATTACCCTATGTGCGTTTTTTCCTGTTTTTATATTTTATATACAGGAGTGAGTCAAGCACGGATTTATTTCAGATTTAAGGGTAACTTGTATTTTGCTATTTTATTTAGTGTGCTCTCACCTATCTTTTATCAAAATTTCTTAATTTTTAAAACTTTTTTAGATTTTATTCATATAAAATGGAGTTCTATATATGAATGTTTGATATGGAATGAAAGCCCTGTTTCCCCTGAACAAACCAATATATAACAAGTGTGGGTGCACTTAGTATGAAAGAGGTAAATTATAGTTGAACAGACATAGAGCCAAATTCTGTGGTTTGTTTACATTTTGTTTTGATCACAACTTGTACATTTGGCTCCGTCCTTAAGGGGTTAAGGGGTTAAGCATTTGTGCGATAGACTTAAGACTATCCTAGATATAAGATAAGACCAGGGACTTATGAAAGTATTCAGAAATAGTGGGCAGACTAAATGTTCTGAATGTTTTCTGCCGTCACATTCTATGTTTATATATATCCATTAGCGGAAAAGAGAAGAGGGTTAATATTGATAAAATGTTCAGTTTTTTACGTGGATAGGGTGTGATCATTAAAAACCAGAGCAAAACTGAGGTCAGGTTCTACTTGTCTCAATGTATTCAAAGAGCATAATTTTGGAGAAAGCCCTCTAGTTCTTGATGTAGGTGAGTTTTGGAGACCTTGGAGATGCTTGCTGAGATATGTATAAAACATTTTAAATGTGCATAGGAGTAATTGATTGTTTCTTCTGTTTCCATGACATGTCATGTGACATGATGTGTGATTAAAAACATTAGCTTTACCTGATACCATCCTGTTATGAACTGTATCAAAGCTATTTTGTGACTGCAAGGACACAATAACTATATTTAATCTGCACCAAATAACTGTTTCTGCATTCTTGACATATGTCATTGAGATTGGTGGAGAGTGAGGGGGACCTTTAGGGTGAGGAAAACGGTGAGAATTCGTGCAAGTTGTCTTTTCTCTGTCTAATATCTGTTTGATTGTGATTTGCCTGTATGTCCAGACCAAAGGACTGCTGTTTTCCGATTTTAACCTTTATTGCTTATAAATTGATCTTGTTATATAGATATTTCCAACTCTTAACCATATATGTAGATTTGACGTGGAGAAGCTCCACACCTCTTGTATACAACTATTAATTCTATGTATCACTATGCTTCAGTAGAATACACCCTTATCTCTCTGTTGTTGGCCATATTGCTGTATGTTCAATAAATCTTCCAATTCTTAAAAAAAAACTCTGAATCCTGTGTTTTGGACCAACGCACATAACAAAGCTCGGTCTCATGTGTTCCTCCAATTGCAGATTCAGCTAGTGTGAAAATCCAGCTGATGGTAGTTTATGGTCAATCACCCAATCGGAACTCCATCTAACAAGTTTTGTGACTTCATTAGAGACTGGAGTTCCTTCATCTCATTTGTCTATTTATAGTTAAGAATTGAGCAACAAGCTGTTTCAAATTTAAAAGGCCTTATGCCCTTAATGTTAAAAGTATTAAAATGCGTAACTACATATATCACATTTATCATAGCACTTTTATATGAATGAGGCATTAAAAAGTATATGTAAAAATTTGTGGCAAATATTGTATTTAAAAACTGGATAAATAGACTGATAAAGGAAAATATAAAACAAAGTATTAGTGAGAGCTTGTGAAAGATGTGCATAAACAAATCAGGAAAAAGTACATACACTAAAGTCAAATTAAACTGATAAATCTTACTATATGAAAAAAGGAAAAATAAAATGGTTTTGGTAAAAAATATATCTAGCAAAAAATAATCATTTGTGTAAGGGGCAAATAGCCGTATATGGAGTAAGGATCCAGCATAAGCGTAGGATAGTATAAAGGGAGCAAGTCGGTTGTGGTGTGCCGAGACCAACTATACGGTAGGCCTGTAAATAAGGAGGGCCCACCAAGGAGTAAGAAAGTAAAGTAAATGGAAAGAAAAGAGAAAGTTTTGAAATGAGGAGTGGGTGGGAGGGTCATTCTGATGCTGACCTCAAGCGATATGAGCCAGGTAAGGGGTGTCCCTTATATAGCGGAGTGAATTAATTTAAGCCCCTCCCACAAATACAGGCCAAACAGCCTTAATACTTGTGTAAGGGGCAAACAGCCGTATATGGAGTAAGGATCCAGCATAAGCGTAGGATAGTATAAAGGGAGCAAGTCGGTTGTGGTGTGCCGAGACCAACGATGCGGTAGGCCTGTAAATAAAGAGGACAAAAATGAATAATCAAAGATTTAATACAGTCAACAAATATATACAAATTAACCAGACATTTCCTTAAATGCATTATAGTATTTAATTCCTGGAAGGATTTTGAAGGTAGGAATCTAGGACCGAAAGTGGACACCATTTGTTGTGGGTAGGATAATATGTTATCTCTACTGTTGGTGCGTGCTGACTCATTTCGGAATGTGGTAGAGCCAATAGGTAATGATATATGTGTTTACGTACGTGGGATCATTGAAGACAATGATCTGTCTCAGAGGTGGTGATGGTAGTGGATTCTCTGGCCTGAGAAAGTCATAGAAGACCGACTTGGTAGTATAATTGAATGGTTGTAGATCTAATAGGTCCGATAAGGATGGAAAAGTTGGATGGCTATTGGTAATCTCTGAAAGGGAACGTGGGGGAATGGATTCCTGAAAACCTCTGAGTATATTCTTGTCTGGTATGATAGCATGAAGTTATGGTAGTTTTGGCCATAGGTTATACTGTGTTGTAGAATGCCTGTAAAATATATAATTAATGGTGTGTGAGATAGTTTAAGTTTAAGTTTAAGGTGGCAAAAAGAAGCAAAACCTAGGAGAAATGTTATGACACAGGTTGAGCTATGTCGTGTTCCAATGAGATTCTTTAAGCCAGGTGAAAAGCTGTGTTATGCATTCTACAAGTATGGGACAAAAGTGCTAGGTGGGATAGTGCATTTTATACATATCTCAACTATGTCTAATCCATGATTTTGTCTCTGGAATGACAGAGTGGCCGTGACTGTATGGGCGGCTGTAGGAAGCGTATGATGAACATTCCTGGAATATAAATGAGACAATTGTCGGCAGGGATGTATACCCCCACCTGGTACATAAAAGTAAAATAAATGTGATAAGTGGCCAACCAAGTGAGTTCCCCAGAAATATCATGACCTTATGGATGATGAGTGGCGATTGTTGATGATGTGACATGTGCTTAGTTGTCTGAGTAACAACGGATTGATGACCCTAACCATGATTTACCCCATGCCACAGCAGCTGCTACAATGGGGTAGATCCCCCAAAGGGGCTGAGGTGGTGGAAAAATTTCCTAACCTGGATGCCATGGCGAACAGCTCCAAAGCAATCATTCCCGGTAGATCGCTGCCAAACCCGTGGTACACGCCGCGTCTGACCATCTGGTTGGAGAAGTGTCATACAATCCTGGAAGGAACATGCTTTTACCATGCCAAGTGGTTAAGACATTCCCCCCCATGTGCAGGTCCACTGTTGCTGGGGTGTCTAGGGACATCCTCTGATCGTCATGTTGGTAGTGTGGAAAAAAGGGGAAAGTACTCTGGATGTGAAAGCGTGGTCTTGTGGTATGATTGGCATGGCAAAATTAAGGAACCTGGTAGGTATTGTAGTTCCTTGCAGTTGTAAGTACTAAGCAGGAGGTAGTGATTGATGTAGTTGAGAATGTTCCCTATTTGTCTTGTGGTAACTTGTGTGTATGGATGCCGACTCAAGTCAAATGCACAGTAATGTGATGATAGTGTCTGGGCCTTCTGTTTCTTATGGGGTACTGGGACACCCAAGTGGTCAACCAGACTAAGCTGCCATGAGGCTTCCTGTGAAAAATATGTTATCTTTGATCAACAAGATGTCTTCTAGATAGTGTATGACTGTAAGGCCTCTGGATATGTTATCATAACCAGCACAGAGTATCTGCGAATATCAATAGTAGGCTAATCTGTAGCCCGAAAGTTGAGCGGGGAAAGGATTGCCCATTTTATACCATCTAAGTGCCAGTGTGTAGGGTAGATGGTAGCCGTTTACTGCATTGATGATATTGGTCTTACTTAACCAAGCTTCAACCCATGCTTGAGTGATAGCTGTAAAGGTAGATCAATGGTATTGTATAGTAAGGAAACTCCTCGGAGGGTATGAGGGAGTTGAGACTTGGGGTAGCGGAGGTGTGTGGTGCCAATAAGTCTATGGTTAGTCTTTGTTTAAGAGAAGATTTCCTTGTGACAATACCAATGTGTTTGTGTTTGGTGCCATGCTGTAAATGGTGGAGATTGGAAAACCCAAGTAAAGACCCCTCTGCAAATCTTGGCTATGAGTGTGTTTACAGCCAATGGTTCTGTTGTGCTGACTGTAAGTGAGGGCATGCTATATTCCTTGAAGGTGTATTTATGATACCTGTATGGGAGCCCTTTGAAGCTCCAAAGCTTTAGTAAATCTACTACAGGTCTGGAAGGGTGATGAGTCAGTAGTGTTGAAAATGCATTGGTGTCTACAGATGGTGAGTACGTTATTTGTAAGTTGTATTGGGACACATGGTTTGTCATGTGCCCTGAACCATTTGAACATATATGCAACAGTCTATATGCAATGCAATGACTCATATCAATTGTCTCTGGTAGTTCAGAGGTGCTGGTACCTGGAGCCTGAGAGTGCTCATCCATTTGTTTGGGACAAAATCCCTTCTGTATGGGTACCTGCACAAATAAACATCTCTACATATTCCAAATGCCAACCCAACCAAGGGATGGTCAGTTCCCGATTTACCTAGAATCCCTGGATCTGACCATCACAGATACATCATCATACATATATATTCCTTGTTTTCCCAATGTGCTGGGATCATATGTGCAGGGTTAATGAATGTCTTGTGTGTCATAAGAATTGATTGTGCCAGGTAACCGAGTTTCGGTTGGTGCTGGTTGTACAGTAGCGTGAGGCCCAGCCTTGTGAGGGCTGTGGTGACCGACTCGAGATTGAATAACTCTGCTTTCCTTGCTGTGGCAGGGTAGAGGATTTGTCACCTCCTTAGGTCGGTGATAATGTGTGGGATTGTCCAGGATCTGATTGCTGCTGGACTAGCAACATCTCAGCTGCTTGAAGGTGTACCAATTCTAGCCAGGGTGCTAGGAAGAGGTGATTCTTCACCATCTTTTTGAGAAATACTTAAATAACAATAAAGATTGCAATTATTATTTGTAACCAGGGGTCTTGTACTGGCTTGCTAGCTAAGCCGTAAGGTGAAACGATTCGGCTTGGTGTTTTTTGGTGACTGGTGAGGCCCTGCTAGTTGCCAAGTGGCTTGAGAGGCTCTATCTATGCTTGGCGTAAGGGGATTTTGTGTGGTCACCGAACGTTGTGGCAGGATGTTGGCCTCACGGTGACAGTAACCAAAAAATAGGAAGGGGAGTGACAGGTGAGGCCCTCTCTATGATACAATGCAAGACGGCTAGCTCACGAGTGGCCCGAGGGGTGTATGCCTCTCAGTGTGAGGCGGGGTGTTGGTGTCGCGGGACCACTAACCGAAGCATAATGCAGAGAAAAAAGGGGGTAATACCTATTGGGCCCTAGAACCCTAATTGCCAGTACGCTATTACTATTCCAGGGAAGGTAAGAGATGGATAACTACGTGAGCAGGTGTATGTACCTGGTAGTATGGTATTGAACCTGACAATGCATATAGGTTTTTTAGTAGTAACTGTAACCTGAATGGATAAAACCGTATGGCATATGGAAATATGGCATAGACCAAGCTTATCTTAATACGTACAGTATATGTGAAAAGTAAAGTGCCGTGATGTGTAAATATTAAACATTGTAGTCATAATGATTAAATATGTATCAATCTTAACCCATTAAGTGCCGTATGTACAAGTGAAAAAGTGGTCTGTCCCCACCTTGTATGTTGTATGTCCCCTTGCTAGGGGAAAGTCTGTTGTGTGAGCAGCGTGCTGTGAAAAATGTATGTGAACTATGTTACCAGTTATGTATATACAAATGCGTCTGCTACTGTGTAATAATATATGTATTTATACCAGATGTTGATATACTACTTGCTATGTGAATTGTTGTATGTCTTATTGAATGGTAGGGGTCAGTGAACATGGTGTTGCAAAATGCATGTGCACTGGAGATCTGCTGAGTGTCCTATAGGTGGCAGTGTAGTTGGATACTGATTGGTATGTGAAATGTTGTTTGTCTGTTGACCTATAGGGGTCAGTGTTTTGGTGTTTGTAAGACCCCATGAAAATTGTCAATGTACTTGACAGACCTGTAGGTGGCAGTGTTGATAGAACCACTGTTGGTCTTGATGTGAAATGTAAATTATTGTGAATGAAACCTGAAGTTGAGCCCGTGCTGGAGTTTAATTTATGGTTTATGGTTATGTTTAAAACAATCTTATGTGTCATTTATATTGGCTGGTAAATTGTATATGACATGTGAAGACAGTTTTGCTGTTAACCAGTAAGGGTCAGAAATGCTGATTGTATGGTACAAATACCCTTTAACCCCTTAAGGACCAAACTTCTGGAATAAAAGGGAATCATGACATGTCACACATGTCATGTGTCCTTAAGGGGTTAATCCAAACCTGTTTGACAATATACAATATGTGAACATAATAGCTTAATAACATTCATTGTAACAAACCAAAGTTCTGTTCAAGTGTTGTAAACGCACAAAACGTGTGTGTAGTACAATAGTAAATGCATGAACTAGTTCCCGTTTGGTAGAAAATTGCACAAACCGTGAGCCTGGTATGTCAGGGAAATAAAATGTAATGAGCAGTGAGATTTGAAATGCACGCAAGGAATTGCCTATTATGTTTAGGCAATTGAAACAGAATGTGTTCCCGTTCGAGAGTATGCTAATGCATGAAATGAGCCAGTGACAGATATAAACAAGTGAGTTTAAACGAATGATATGCATGAACATGCAATGGTTTTAGAACAGACTTGAGGACCTGACCCGTGCATGGTGCCGTGGGACTGATGCCTGGCGTAACGGGTAGGTCGACTTACGGTTTGTGAGTCACTTGGACACCATCCACGGCGATGATTGAAGAAAGAAGGTGGTAGGCCGGAAAAGCCTGTGGCTTGATTCCTGACACAGCTTAGCTTAGAAAACCTCATGGAGTAATCAGGTAAAATGGCGTCTGGATGACCCGGAAGTGGAAATCATTCTGATGCTGACCTCAAGCGATATGAGTCAGGTAAGTGGTGTCCCTTATATAGGGGAGTGAATTAATTTAAGCTCCTCCCAAAAATACAGGCCAAACGGCCTTAATACATGTGATAAAATATCATATGTGTATAAAATATATGTATATATAGTGAAAGAACATACACTGAATAAGTAAAAATCAATTATAATAATAAAAATGAATTGCAAAAACTATTTTAAAAATGCTATATATAGTTATATACAAAAGCGGTAAATATATTTAATAAGATATTCAATAACTGAAATAAATAAGTTGCATTAAATGTAAAACACAGCATGTAAAATAACCCAATAACTGTATTTAAAATATGTATACGGTATACAAACACTAAATATAACTGATATACCTAAAACCACTATCAAAGAAAAGCATTTAACTCAAAATCTATATTCAAGCCTTCAGGTTCAAGAGCGTGTAGTTTAAAAATCCCCAAATATTCTGCTTTATCAAGTTCCCTTTCTAAGACTCCTCCTCTGCATCAGGTGGAATGGGGGGGGATGGGAGACTTTCTGTTAACCCATAAATCTTAGACCAATAGGGTCCTTGTTGTGCTTTAGGTAAAAATGTCTGGAAAGTTTATGTGATATGAGACCCTTCTTAATATTCCTAAGATGTTCCCCAATTCTAATGTTTAGGGGTCTCTTCGCATGTCCTACATAAACAATCTTGGTTTCACAGTTGAAAAACATTTAGATTTTGCATGATTTTTGTAATTTTCTATCATAAAATACCAACCTTGAGATTCTCGCAAAAAAATGCTCTAATGAGACAGAGATGGGTATTTTTTATATACACCCCTACATGCTATTAACCCTTAATAGGGAACACATCTCATAGAGATATTTTTGACAGAAGCTCAAGGAACACATCTCATTAGAGATATTTTTGACAGAAGTTCAAGGAAGCAAGGTGAATGGTTAACCTTTGCCTTGACGTGACACGTGGGCATTTCTCTCTAATGGCCATTGCAGTAACTAAATAACCTCCATTTGTTTAACTATAGGGATTTGGCAAAGAGCACATGTAACTTTTTTCTTTGGTTTTTACTGTATGTATTGGGGCTGATGTGTACTATGGTCATTGCTGCCATACAAGAGCGCAGGACTTTTTTTCTTTTGTATTTGTCTTGAAATTGTTGTTTAATCGCATTTGGAGAAGACAAATCTCATATTCAGAACAGTTCCTTTTTAGTCTTCTAAATTGCCCCTAAGGTGTTTTATCTAACCAGTATTTTTGTGGTGTCTATTAGTGACAATAAAAGTATTACATGATACCATCTTCTTGAAAGTCTTAGAATTAGATTATTCTTAATATAAATTTGTAGGTCTAATAATTTCTTTTGGCTCCTTGATTGGTAAATTTCAAATTAAAATGTAAAAATTCCGTAAAAGACCAAAAATTCTTCACTTCCTTTCCAGATAAAAAAAACAAACACTTTGCCAGAGAACTTTGTTAGCGCCAAAAGGGCAATTTTCCAGATACATTCATCTTCCCATTTTCCCCAAAATTATTGGCATACCTCCAGACAAATCTAATTACTATAGCTGTCTCCTCAATTTGCAACTAATATTGGACATCATTCTAGAAAAAGTTATAAACGTGTCACTGCTTGCCTTTCTTCCATCTCTGACTGAATGTCCTCCTGCTTTCTCTCTAAAACTGAGCTCCTTGCCTTTCCTCCTCTTCCGCTCTCCCTTCAAGTTAGTGGTATCCACATAAGTCCATCCTTGTAAGCGTGCTGTCTTGGTGTCATACTTAATTCTGAGCTCACTTTTGAGCCTCACATCAAGTATGTTGGCAAAACCTGTAGATTCCATCTTCAAAACATAGCCCGCATCGACCCCTTTCTTACACAAGATGCTACCAAGGAGTTTGTGCATGCTCTAGTAATTTCCCGCATGGATTATTGTAACCCTCTCCTAATTGGTCTTCCCAAAAGCCATATTGCCTGCTACAATCTGTAATGAATACTGCCGCCAGAATATTTTCTTCTCTAGTCAGTACTCTCACACCTCATCCCTCTGCCAGTCCTTACATTGGCTTCCTGTATTTTATAGGAGTCAATTAAAAGTGCTAACCCATACCTATAAAGCATTGAACAATTATAGCCCCTCTTATATCTCATCACTGGTCAATAGGTATAACCCTTCTCTGTCTCTTCGGTCTGCCCGTGACCTTCTCCTGTCCTCTGCTCGCTCCCATATGGCCAACTCACACATGCAGGACTTCTTCCGGGTGGCTCCCTTCCTATGGAATAGCCTGCCTACCGCCATCAGACTCTCCCCTAGCATTCAATCATTTAAAAAGTGCCTTAAAACCCATCTCTTTAGGAAATCTTATGGCTTCCCAGCCTAACCTCTACCTTACATATATGTCTCTTGCTATTTCCTAAAGGGCAGCACTCTACTATCTCCTCCAGCTCTGCTTCACTCCCACCTTATTTGAATGATATTTCCTGTCCTAGTGTGTTTTATACCCCACCTCCTATAGACTGCAAGCTCGTTTGAGCAGGGTCCTCTTCAACCTATTGTTTCTGTAAGTTTTCTTGTAATTGTCCTATTTATAGTTAAATCCCCCCTCTCATAATATTGTAAAGCACTACCCAATCTGTTGGCACTATATAAATGGCAATAATAAATAAATAAAAGTTGTGACTTGGTATGAACGCACCACATTTTAACAACATTTCAATTTTCAATCTTAAGATCCGAATAGATCACTAGTGAGTATTATATGGCCTCACAACCTTGAAGGTGCTCAATCACTGTTTGTAATTGTGTTACATCTGCAGTGACAAAAGTTAAATCATCATTTAATCTCTGACAGGCTATTGATAACTTGAATAGTATCCCATAGATGTGACTTTAGTTTTCTTACTTGGATTTGTAAAAATGTTTCCACATATTCTGAAAGGTTGGAGGTATAGGACCAAATTCCAGAGATAATGGATC
>OW240914.1:16281856-16303033 GCA_933207985.1 Pelobates cultripes
GGTGCTGTATGTGTGTGGGTGCTGTATGTGTGTTGGTGCTGTGTATGTGTGTGGGTGCTGTATGTATGTTGGTGCTGTGTATGTGTGTGGGTGCTGTATGTGTGTTGGTGCTGTGTATGTGTGTGGGTGCTGTATGTGTGTAGGTGCTGTGTATGTGTGTGGGTGCTGTATCTCTGTAGGTGCTGTATGTCTGTGGGTGCTGTATGTGTGTGGGTGCTGTATGTCTGTGGGAGCTGTATGTGTGTGGGTGCTGTATGTGTGTAGGTGTTGTATGTCTGTGGGTGATGTCTGTCTGTGGGTGCTGTATGTGTGTGGGTGCTGTATGTGTGTAGGTGCTGTGCATGTCTGTGGGTGCTGTATGTCTGTGTGTGCTGTATGTCTGTGGGTGCTGTATGTGTGTGGGTGCTGTATGTCTGTGGGTGCTGTATGTGTGTTGGTGCTGTGTATGTGTGTGGGTGCTGTATGTGCGTTGGTGCTGTGTATGTGTGTGGGTCTTGTATGTGTGTGTGCTGTATGTGTGTTGGTGCTGTGTATGTGTGTGTGCTGTATGTGTGTAGGTGATTGTGGGGGGTGGAGGTGGGGGTACATTACTCGATATCCCCCCTCCCTTCTTACCTTATGTAGGGAGGGGGGATCGTGCTGCTGCTTTCCCTGGTGGTCCAGTGGAGAGTGAACTCTAGCCCCTGTGGGACTAGAGTTCACTCTCGCGAGATTTGAGCATTGCCGTGGCAACGCTCATATCTCGCAAGAGGAACCCGGCGGAGCTGCCGGCAATAGCTCCCCGGGTCCTCTCCTGCTTCCCTCCCTGCCTGTGGGTAGGGAGGGAGGCTGAGAGCAGAGCCGGCGCTCGGATAGCGCCGGCTCTGCATGAGCCGACAGGGGAGATCCTGAGATCTCCCTTGCCGGTCTCAATATACATAGGTGTGCCGCGGGGATTAGGGTGTGCCCAAGCACACCCGGCACACCCCATGTGCACGCCTATGATCTTTGGACTTTGTATTGTAAGTTCGCATAGGGCAGGATAACCACTTACTGATCTCAGTATTGAATACTGTTACTATGATCAATATTACTACTAATGAGGCAAGAACTTTATCAAAGTATGTAGGTTGTAACTTCACTTTATTTATGTCATTATATATTCTCCTATGTCCCAATTGACAACCATGATCTTTGGTCCTTACTTATTGATGCTGACATCCTATGTATTTTTGTAAAATCTACAATTATGATGATGTATTCAATCAGCATCTATCTTGACATCTGAACCACATAGTGCCCCTCCTTTTTTTTCAAAATATTGGATTATAAAATATATATTTCCAGATCCGCAATAATATGTACATCCATCATGGCCTGCTAACTTATAACAATACAAAGGGATCCTAATTTATAATGTACCTTTTACCAACATAGTATGATTTTAATCTAGAGCCCTGTATTTATGCATAGGGTAAATTATTCCTGGTGCCTTTAAACTCTTAAGGGTTAATCTGGTACACAGGCGGTCTCAGTGCCTGCAGTCTATTTCGGGGGTTTTACCAGCCTACCGTGACGTGGTGTTACTGAATTGGCTACATGACGCTAGTATTCTTTAGTCATCTCCCACCTGAAGTCACGGTACCGGATTGGCCGTTTGACGCAATTTGGAGGAATACAATGCTCTTGATAAAGGTGCAACATAGCGCCGAAACGTGTGTTGAGCTAAGACTGTGAAGCTAAGCGCAGCTGTGTAGGTGAATCAACGAAACAGACAGAAATAACTGATCTGGTGAGTAACATGGAATTCATAAATGATATTGCAGAGAAAAGTAAATTGCAGTTTGCATTTAATAGAAGCTATTCAGATGCTCTATTGTGGCAATCTTTATACCAGGGGTCCTAAAACTACGGCCCGAAGGGCCCTTAATCTTCAGGGGCTCGGTCATCGCTGCGGCCGTGGAATAGCGTGACAGGGCCCCTTTAAAAAAAATTCAGCCGCAAGTTGTGCTGGAAGGAAGTGAAGGCCGGTGGTCACTTCCTCCAAGCTCCCTCCGCGCGGAAGGGAAGAGAGACAGGGCACGTGAGCAACGCCGACTCCCATCAGCCACAGCCACCCTCCTGCAAAAAAGGTAAGAAAAAATAGCTATGTCAGTATGTATGTGTGCATGTATGTGTGTATGTATGTATGTATGTATGTATGTGGGTATGTATGTATGTGTGTATGTATGTATGTATGTCAGTATGTATGTATGTATGTCTGTATGTATGTATTTGTATGTATGTGTATGTATGTATATATGTCAGTATGTATGTGAGGGTATGTATGTCCACATCTATGTATGTATGTGTATGTCTGTGTCTGTCTGTTTATGTATGTATGCACATGTGTGTGTATTTATGTCCTTATGTGTGTGTGCAGTGTGCATAGGAATTTGTTCCTATTTTTTATAGTCTGGCCCCCAACAGTTGGTACCCATGACTGACATATTCTGCCTTAAAAATAGTATTACATTGTATTATTTTATTGTATTATTCTTCTGTATATTATGATTTTCCATGAAAAAAACTCAATTTCTCCTGATGCCTCTTATTGATGCTGTGTTCCTGATATTCCCACGTAGGAATACCGTCAACCGGAAGTTTCATCAACCGGAAGTGACGTGTATACACGGAAGTGTTACATGCGTTCCACAGTGGAACATATGCCATCAACTGCCGCAAATTTTCACCGGAATATAAGAAGATACCTGATGGATCAAGATCATACATCCCAGAGGAAGTTCAGAACGGGACGAAACGCGATTTTAGGATTTCAACTATCAACTTGTTTATAGACTTTTATTTTATTTTATTCTGTGTCTGTGATCCTGATTGCTGCTTTGCCATCTGCTGAGAATCCAGATAGCACTTTGATGTGGAGACATGTTGTTTGTCTTTTGACACATTGTACGTGCTACTTCTGCACTATCTCTCATCTCTACTTATATTTTGAGTTATCCATAAAGATACATCCATATCAGGATTTCTATGGCTGGAAGATTCCCTGTATTTACAAAATTATCCTAATATTGAGGGAGATACGCCTGAATTTGCTACTTTCTATTGAATTTCCTACAACCCCTTACTCCCCTGCTTGTGCTTATTGTATTGCACTATATGTGTATTTTATTCCACCAGAAATATGGTGTTTATGGTAGATTCTACTGACTACTACACAGGTTGTACCATTTCTTATCACTTCTGGTGATTTTACACACATTTTTCCTTTTGTTTTTTTTTCATTGAAACACTTGTAACTTTGAGTGTCTCTAGGGAACACTTTAACCTAGAAACATAGAAACATAGAATGTGACGGCAGATAAGAACCATTCGGCCCATCTAGTCTGCCCAATTTTCTAAATACTTTCATTAGTCCCTAGCCTTATCTTATAGTTAGGATAGCCTTATGCCTATCCCATGCATGCTTAAACTCCTTACTGTGTTAACCTCTACCACTTCAGCTGGAAGGCTATTCCATGCATCCACTACCCTCTCAGTAAAGTAATACTTCCTGATATTATTTTTAAACCTTTGTCCCTCTAATTTAAGACTATGTCCTCTTGTTGTGGTAGTTTTTCTTCTTTTAAATATAGTCTCCTCCTTTACTGTGTTGATGCCCTTTATGTATTTAAATGTTTCTATCATATCCCCCCTGTCTCGTCTTTCCTCCAAGCTATACATGTTAAGATCCTTTAACCTTTCCTGTAAGTTTTATCCCGCAATCCATGAACCAGTTTAGTAGCCCTTCTCTGAACCCTCTCTAAGGTATCAATATCCTTCTGAAGATACGGTCTCCAGTACTGTGTACAATACTCCAAGTGAGGTCCCACCAGTGTTCTGTACAATGGCATGAGCACTTCCCTCTTTCTACTGCTAATACCTCTCCCTATACAACCAAGCATTCTGCTAGCATTTCCTGCTGCTCTGTTACATTGTCTGCCTACCTTTAAGTCATCAGAAATAATCACCCCTAAATAACTTTCCTCATATGTTGAGGTTAGGACTCTATCAAATATTCTGTACTCTGCCCTTGGGTTTTTACGTCCAAGATGCATTATCTTGCACTTATCCACATTAAATGTCAGTTGCCACAATTGTGACCATTTTTCTAGTTTACCTAAATCATTTGCCATTTGGCTTATCCCTCCTGTAACATCAGCCATGTTACATATCTTAGTATCATCAGCAAAAAGACATACCTTACCATCAAGACCTTCTGCAATATCACTAATAGAAATAATAAAGAGAATGGGTCCAAGTACAGATCCCTGAGGTACCCCACTGGTGACAAGTCCAAGCTTCGAATATACTCCATTGACTACAACCCTCTGTTGCCTGTCACTCAGCCACTGCCTTACCCATTCAACAATATTGGAATCCAAACTTAAAGATTGCAGTTTATTGATAAGCCTTCTATGTGCAATGTTATCAAAAGCCTTACTGAAATCTAGGTATTATTTTAGTTACCCAGACATCACATAGATACATCAATATCCTTGCTGGTCATGGATAGGGGAGACAGAACGGTATTTAGCTAGGGTTAGTAGGCTAAAGAAAATATGTCAGTATTAATGGGAGATAAAGTCCACAACTTATAGAGTGCCATAGGGTGCCTACCCCTCACCTAGAGCATCAAATATTGCATCTCGCAATTGCTGCCTGAGTCCAATGGACCCACCAGGAATCCCTTTAAATTCATCTTGTGGTTAAAAGCAGCATATAGTAGAGAAGGATGTGTGCTTGCGAATGGATTGTGACCATGTTCAAAGGAATGATTAGTCTAACTTTGTACTTTTGCACAAAAATCTCTTCTAGAACTTCTCACCAGGAATTCCCAAGCCTCACCCATTGATCGGTCTCAGTAAGGTAGGTCTCTGAGTTAGGGAATTTAGACCACCCAAAATTCAAACATATCCAAATTTGTTTGAAACCAAATTCACACGTCTATATTTATCTATAAACTGATTTTCAGTGTTTACATCTTGAAATGCATTTGCTGAAAGAAAATAATTATTAATACTTATTATCGATTGTGCTATTCGTTTTATAGTTTTTAAAATGTTATCAGATCTAACCACTTATTTATTTGAAAGGAAAATAATATATTTTATCATTAAGAACTTATCAGAAAATTCAATGTTTAATGCGAGAAATTGAAAGCTGGTGAAATTGTTAGCAGATAAAGGGTGGTGATTTCAGAATTCTAGTTTATAAATGTAAGGCTAAAGAAAGGGGCAGGGCCAAATTAAGAGCCTATTGGGCCCAGTACTGGCTATTAAGATGGGCCTAATTACAGAATCTTATTGACAGAAAACATTGAAACCATCATACCTCCAAAGCGTCATGTGTCAGGTGGATGTGGTGGGAAACTCACAAGATATAGCTATAAAAAATACATACCATATGCTTATCTCTTGCTTTCATCCTTCAAGTAAATCCATATCCCTAACAGCAGCGTCCGGTGAAGAAGGATGTCAATGGGTCACTGAAGCAAATCATGTATTGAGAACTGCCCAGAGGGACAAACATGCCCAAAGATTTAGAAGGTCGGCCTGGCGTGAATGCATGTCAGGCTGCCTGCCAATCATGCAGGCTGCCCAACAAAGGGCATACTCTGCTGACAGCACCATTAGTTGGTTATCTAGTAGTAAGTTCCCAGATGCCCCCTCCAACTCAGATATTAATGAAAATATCTGAAAATATCTGAAGGAGGCATCTGGGATTATTAGTTGATTACTGTTCATAGGGTTTTTACAGATTGCTATGCAATGTACTGCAGGCTATAAGTATCAAACCCATTAGATGATTGCACAGGTTACTGTATACATTTAACGCATCGCTGCCATGTAATTTAAGGGTGAATGTTTACACAACCAACTCCTGATACGAAATTGATTATTTATCTTGCGCTACAGCTAAAATACACAGCAATATTGCTTACTGTTTTGAATGCATTTGAAAACTGCAAACACAGATAATGGCACTTCCTCTTTTTTTGCAAACAATGTGGCTTGGGTTGCTCAATGTGTTACATTTCAGTCTATATATATTTATTTTGTTCTCACAATGTAAGTGTTTTCTATTCTTTGTATGTTGGTATCTGTTTCCTAATTATTTAAAAATGTCTTCATGACTTCTTCGTACTCAGGCTTGTTAACGGTTTCAGTGCAAATTGTAAACCAGCAGCTCTACGGTACCCTACTTCCCACACACACCACTAAACATTATACCAAGTGGTACAAGTGAAAAATTCTTATACGCTTAGTGGAGTGCTGGATAAAAACAGGCTGCTTACCTCTCGCAACCTTGATATACACAAAGATATATGTCAAGTACAGAAAAAACTGAATGTAGTACAGATTGTAACTGTACACCGTGCAAGTATATACAATAAATCAGACCACTCACATGTACTGAAGCCTAAACCCAAGCACCTTTATGCTTTAAGGGCAGCATCACACCACTGCTTTGATCTGATGAAAACTCAAAACAGAGATAAAAGAGAGAGGCGACTAATGTATAATATATAAAATAACTTTCTTCTTAAAGTTAAAAATTGAGCTCACCTTTCACAGAGCCTTAAACTCCTGGCTCTGAGTGTACAGGTAAAGTGCCAGTAAAAAAGTTTAGCACCACCACAATGAAGACTCCTGGAGCTCCAGAGGACTTGAAATAGTACTATTACAATTTATTGTCAAACAAAAGATTAAAATCTGCAAAAAGTAAAAAATAAAAATAAATTTATATATATATATATATATATATATATATATATATATAAGCCAAAATGCATTTCACTTCTCATGAGCTTTCTCAGTGAGATGCTTTCTCCTAATTTTTTTTTTCTTATATAGGTGGCCAATTAGTATTATTTTGGAATCGAATTGCCCCACTCACATTTATAGCACTGTTTAGTGAATACTGCCCCACAATGTTCAAATGAGTAGTGCACAGCAACTTTGTTTCTAACTTTCAAGTTCTTCCCTAAGTTCCAACAAAGTTGCTATGAGAATAACTTGATATTTACTTTCTATGTGTTCATCAGTAACTGAGCATCATACTCTCTGTTTCTTTTTTCTTACATAACAGTGAAGTGTTTAATTGAGGGCTCTGAATCTGCATCAGAGACTCATCGACCCTCGATTATTTTGTAGATACTTGAATTATAATTTGTATATACTTCATTAATTATGAGTCCCCTCATATGTAGACATGTTGTTTCATATAAATTTTAAGAAAGAAAGGAAGGGGGATGTAACGGCACCCTGTGTATCAGATGGGTATATGCCGTCGGAGATGTCCTTTTCCCTGGCGAGAGGCTGTGCTGCAGTATGCTCCAGATGTCCCATCAGCTGAACCAGTAGAGAGAGAGAGAATAGCAGAGCTCTTACAAGAGCTAGTTATTAGCTCGATGCAGTTTCCCTACAACAGCCAATAGTTTACAGTCACAAAGTTAAACACTCCCATTCAATACAGTAAATTCCTCCCCTCTGCTTGGGAGATAATTGTGGTTAATTACTGTATGAACTCAATTATCTCCAAGCAAAAAAATAAACTTTTTACACATTTTTTGAAACATTAAAAATATGCATCCAATTCCCATAAAACGTATAATTATTGAAAGGGCATAGTTAGGGGACCAACATATTAAAAAATCATGTGAATCGGTTCAGGGGTTCGGGAGATAGATGAAAGTCCCATTTCTGCCCGGCCGCACACAAGGCTCCTGCCCAAAATAGTTCCATGCATTTAGCTGGTGTGGCCGGTCTATTTTTGTATGTTTAAAAATACAAAACAACCATCCCCATCAGCATTTGTGAGTTTGATGGTCGTGTTCCACCTTGTTCATATAATTCTTTTACTGAACGCCTCCTCTTTTGTATGAATAGGCACGAATCTTCGTGGGCCTGGAAATCTCAGCGGTGTTCGAGAGTTCGAGTGTACAAAACCAGTTCCAGACACTTGACGACAAAATCCAGCTGGACGCGTTCGACAAAACAAGATGGGTGCCGCGACGTGTTCGCGTCTAAGAATTGATGGCCACCCAGTGAACCACTTAGAATGTTGAAGTTGTGGTTTGGCACAGAGTCAATGAGTCAATTGGCGGCTCTCTTGTTCGACAGTTTGTTCTACAGTTTGTTCAGTTATGCGAACAAGTTAACAGGGCTGTTCATTTTCCAATTCGTATGTTGGAGTTATAGGGTTGCAAGTTCAACTATTGCAAGGTTACAAGTCTGATGGCCAGGCAATAACAGGGTATCTGTTACAGGGGAAATTTAAAAAAAACAGAAGAGAAGAGAAAAGTGGGAGGAAAAAAAGATTTAAAAAGTGAAAGGGAACAAAAAGGGAAAGAAGTAAAAGGAAAAAGAAAAAGAGAAAGGGGAAAACCAAACATTGCCTTTCTGTTTATAGTTAGCTTGTTGAGTTGTATGGGAGGGGAACAGGGCAAGAGTGGAGTGGTTGTGGTTGTCTTACTGCACTTTTACATTTTGTGTTCAGGACTAAGAGAAGGGGTAATTAGTAAAATCTGGGGATCTAATTATGTGTACTCTCCCATTGATGCTTTTTGTAGCAATGTACAGGATTAAGAGAGGTCATAGGTAGAAGGAGACCTACGGTCCTAATTATCTGATAGCACATTTTCAACGGTGGGTATACCCAAATTAATGTTTTGTATCCACCTCAAGAAGGTGGGGTCATCCTGAGCAATTATCTTTTTGTAATCTTATAGGAATGGAATACCTCCAAGTACTTCCCCCAAGTCCACTTCCTCATAGCTTTCAGGGACCCTAGAGCACTTCAGACCCAGTCACCGAGGCTTGACTGGGATAACTGAGGATCTTTTTCACCCTGCACCAAACACCAGACGACACTTGGTGGAGGTTAAAACAACAACTAATTTTACTAGACAGCACACATATTTTAATCCCCCAACAGCCATATTTACATACAATGGTGCATAAAGCACTATAGTACAAGGAAGGGTGGGGTCAGCCAATAGCAAGGGCTGATGGGAGTTTGAGTAGGGACAGGGCAGCTAGATTAAACTGGTCTGGCTGTGTCACTGGGACAACACCCTGCTGGGGAAACAATTGGAAAGGAAAAAGGAGGAGAGGCACAAACAAGCAATACATGCAACATACCCTGCACCAATAATGGGCACAGAGTGACCAAAACACAAAAGGAATCTGGGGACCCACACAGTGTCTGTCTTCCATCCTCAGTAACTTCCCTAGACTAACCAGGTACCAGACTTCCAATCGTTCTGTGCCTGAGTTAGTCGGGTAACAAGTCCCAAAACGTTAATCCATCCTTGCAGCCTCCTCGACAAAGTTCCACATAGTTTGCAAGTTTGTCCTGGCCAGTCCATGGAAGTCTAGTTTGGGCAGGCCAGACTGGGCTTCCCGGTCACCCTGTGCCCATAATAAGCACAGGGTGACTTGGACATAAGAGGGGACTTGGAAGTGGAGAAAGGCAGTTCCCAGTAAATTGGCCATGGACCCCTTCCCAAACTCAAACCTATCTCTATATGGCCACACCCACACACCTCAATAGCAAATCTGGAACCCTGTGCCCCAGCCCAGGATAGGTTCCAGAACATTTTCCCCCCTTGGAAGGAGAGCAATATAGGAGACCCCAGGCGAAGTGTACTTCGACAGCTCTACCATCACCAAAAGGCTGTCCTCACCACTCTAAATTTCAGGCGTCACTGTTAGTTGAGGGCAGAGGTCAGCAGAGGCCAGCAACACTCTGTCACAATGCCAGTGCTTCAGCTGGGGCGGTGGTGTACTCCTCAAGTCCCACCATCACCGAAGGGCTGTCCTTACCACTCTCAAATTCCAGCGTTGCTGCAAGTTGAGGACAGAAGCCATCAGTGCTCTGTCCCGATGACAGTGCTTCAGCTGGGGTTGAACTTTGTCGCTGGGGAGGAAGACCAACTACCTCTATTCCCAGTAACTAAGTCTGCTGCGGGAGGGAGAGGCCGACAACCTCTACCTTTGCTACCTGGGCTTCCCAGTATCCCTGTGTTTCAGGTGTGGAGAATACAGTTCTTTTCATATCTACCTGATCTCCTTTGTTGATCTTTCCAATCACTACCTCCACTAATTATTATTTTTGTTTCAGGCACTGCCCGTTCAAGTTGCCATGGTTGATTTAGATGCACTCCAAAGAGTGTTTGATGGGTTTATATGGCAAAATAAGTTTCATAGATTAGCAAAAAGTACACCAAATTGACCCATATGCAGGGGTGGATTAGGCCTTCCTAATTTCTGTCTTTATTGTTAGCAACAAAATTGGCCCAATTGGAATGTGACATTCACCTTATGGAGAGCTGCAGTTATGTAGATCATGAAGAAGATCTGATGACTCCTGATTCACCCTCCTTTCACATGTTACCTCAATAGATCTTCCAGGGCACCCTTACTCACAATAGTCCCATCTATTCTTAACTCTCTACATCTATGGGATAGATTGAGAAATAAATACAAGCTATCTAGCTGTACCTCACTGATGACCCCGGTATTCCATAATACTCACTTTACCCAGGGGATGGCTAGAAGAATCAATGGTTAGTTTTGACTCTTTAATACAAGTTAACGACTGCTGGCGAGTGGGATATAGGAAGTGGCTTTTACGATATTTGTTTGTGTTACATCAGAAGAGCAAATGTATAAAATTGTATTTTGTTGGCATGTAACTCCCATTTTGTTATATAGAATAAGAAGGGGCCTAACTGACCTCTGTTGGAGTTTATGTGGCCATAAAGGCACATACCTTCATATGTGGTGGGGTTGGTCCTTCAGAGGCTGATCTGTTTTTCACGCTAGTTCTTTTTGCTTTCACGTTCCATCAAAAGCTTTTCCAAATATAAAAAAAAAATAAAAAATATTTCATTACTTGCAGCTCATTGGGTATTAACAGCTAGATGGCTGCAGAATGAACCACCCTCATTAAATTATGTTTTTATTAACATAGAGGACAACTGTAGTATGGATGAATTGGCCAATGAGGTCATGTGACACCCACTACAGGATGGAGTAGGTATATGTGAAAAAAGCAAAAGAGGAAATCCAACAGTATAGTATATACAAACAATTGGTATCCTACTTACACCACCCAGAGCAATGTCAGGCTCTGGTATGAAGAACTTGAGGTGGAACAATTCAATCCTCTTGGTCTCTGTGGTCTTTTTTTTTTCCTTATCAGTTTTTGTATTACTTTAAAATGTCTTTAAAAGTTCCTCAATAACTCATAAATCGTGTCCTACTAGGGAGCTCTAAGGATTTCTCTGAATCGGTTGGCATTAATGAAGAATCTAAATTTTATTCTGCATTACTTTGCATTGTATGTCATTACTTGTAAAGAAACACACACTTTTAGTAGTAGGATTAACCTTTCATTTCCTTTTTATCAGATTTGTTCCAAACATATAAATTGTATTATTATGTTATTATTTATATAGCGCCAACAAATTCTGCAGCGCTTTACAGTGGGTGGATGAACAAACATGTAGTTGTAACCAGACAAATTGGACACACATGAACACAGGGGTCCTGCTCAATGAGCTTACATGCTAGAGGGAGTGGGGTACAGTGAAACAAAAGGTAAGGATAGTATTAGACTAATGATAGTTGCAAGAGAGGAATCAGTCGGGAGCTATTAACAGTTTAATTGATACGCTTTTATGAAGGAGTGGGATTTTAATTATTTTTTTAAGTAGTGGAGACTGGGTGAGCAACTAACGAAGGAGGGAAGTGAGTTCCACAGTAACGGTGCAGCCCTCGAGAAGTCTTGAAGGCGAGCATCAGAGGTGGGAGTATGGACAGAAGATAGACGTAAGTCTTCAGCAGAGCGTAAGGGCCTAGACAGGACATACTTGTGTATTAGTGAGGATAGTTAGGTGGGAGCAGCATTATGTAGAGATTTGAACGCAAGAATGTACTTTTCATAATCATCTCTGTCACTCTTTTTCTTCAGAAAAAAAAAATATATAAAAATTACTTAACTTAATTAGTTAATTGGTAGCTTCCCAAAGTGACCCTGCCCAGTAGGTCACTAATTGACAAATGTATAGATGTAAAGAAAATGGGATACTGCGGACCTATAAAAATAAAAAAATAAAAACAACATAGTGTAGTATCGTCTAAAACAGTATATGACACGCCAATATGATACACTCACAGGATATCAGGATAATATGCACCTGTAGGGTGCCTTTCCTGATAGCAATGGGGGCTCAGAGAGATCTTCCTTTTTTTTTTCTCCTTGTAGCTTTATTCCAACATATAAACGGAGAAGGAATCAGGAAGGTGGTAAAAAATAGTTTTATTGCCAATAAGTTAAAAGGTATAAAATACCAAAATAAGTCCTACGCGTTTCATTCCAGTATAGAAACTTCCTCAGGGGTTTAGTAAAAAGTATACATTCAAATAAAATCACAAGGTTACAGAATGCAGTATAACAATGTATCTGCCTAAAATACACCTCCCCAACCTACACCTTATATAGGCGTACTCTCTGACTTGGGGCTGATGTGTACTGTGGTCGTTGCTGCAGCCCAGGAGTGATGGGAGTGAGCGCACTTTGTATCACACAGCCATGTTACAAAGCTCCAGCCCATGTGTTCCTTATTAAGGGTTAATACGTATACAGGGTTGTCTCATTAGAGATATCTTTGCCAGAAGCTCAAGGAAGCAAGGTGAAGGGTCAGTGTAGGACCCATCTGACGTTCCACTCAGAATTTATTATGTGGGTTCCAGTTGCCAGTCTGAAAGTTCACGCGGAACTATTATACGCTCATATGTGTTGGCGTTTTCAAGGAAAAAAGAGACTTGTCAACACTCATCATATACATGTGCATATATTAAAATATATATTTATTGTGTATCACTTTTATATAGCCAATAGTAGGCTAAATAATCTAAAGTATATTGCCAAATGCTCATACATTTTGTTTCTTTAATATTAAGGATACTACTACTAATAATACTAATGTAATTTAAAACAACATATTAATAAACACAAACAAAATATCTATAATGATAACTTCCATATATACATACAAAAGTTTCATAACTTGACTTCATGTCTGTCTGCAAGTTACCATATGTCTCCTCTAAATTAAAAAAAAAGAAAAATAGAGAAAAAAAAGGAAAATGGAATATAAAAAAATATAATTGTAAATAATTTATATACTTAAAATGAGATTGCTTGAAAAATGAAAAATCATTTTAATGTATAAAAAATAAATGAATAAAAAAAAATGAATGTGGATGAAAAATCAAGATCCTTTAAAAATAAAAATAGAAATGAAAAAATAAAAAGAATTTTTTTTTTGTTTGTATTATTTTTGTAGGTCCGCAGCTGTATCCCATTTTCCCTATAATATATATTCTTTTTCTTAAAATATTTATTTTCTCTTTTATTGCTATTTTTTGTCTAATTCCTGAAGTTCTCATTCTTCCTCTATTCTTGATTTAGTTTCAGTTTTTTTGTTCACTCTTAATTCTCTAGGAGCACTACCAACATGTAAATATTTGTTTAGACCAATTTATGCATAGATTGATTTTATTTCCTTGATATTGAATATTTACAATTCTTTCAATAAAGCCTTCAATTGTCCATGTCTATTTAAATCTTCCCAAGAGTCTTGAACATTACCATTGAAGTCCTTGATGTATTTTATACTTTCAGTGTACCTGTTGTCAGTGAGGTCTGGTCCTCCCTCTTCTGCCATTATAAATTAAGAAAAAACAAAGGAAAATGAAGTGCAAAAGAGAAATATAAACATTCCCACATGAGACTTTATCGCTTTCCAAATTAATTTATCAAAAAAGAACCCGATAGGGAGAATGGTCAGCATATTGGTGGCATTATTGCTCCCATGAATTTTCACCAAAACTAGAATCTTTATAAACAAAGGCACTGCTCTCTAATCAATATAACACTAAAATGGTCAACGGCATACTGTTCACTTTCAGACTGACAGCAGAATATAGCCAGTTTTACTAATACAAACCACCATTAACAATTTTTGATATGCCAGCAGGCATTCTGTATATAGAACAAAATTATTAATCTTACAATTTTCATAGTCTTGCATCCTAGCAGTGCATGCTATTTGGTTCCTTGGGTAAAGATCCCACAAGAAAACAACCCTTCTTACTCCAGCTATAGAAACAAAATAGAATTTATTAAATGATCTCTTAAAAAAAAGAGTCTGTTTATGTTAGTGCTATGCATGTACCTCCATAAATTAAATGCTGGCACTTCCTGTTTTTGTAAGGTCAAACCAGTTTTGTTGAATTTACTTATTTTTCTTGCGAAACCCAGTATAGCGTGCTGAGAAAAATGTTGTAACTAGTCACTATAAATAATAATTATTTTGAAAGGGAGAGGTGGCCTGGAGATACTATGAGGAATAGACATACTTTACACAGATAACTTTACATGTATATACGGAGTCTACACTGCACACAATTCATGATGAGAGTGATCACATTTTTAGAAAATGCCAGTTAGAAAACAGATCACACCTGTGCCAGCCCTGGGCAGTAGGCATCAATGTTTTCATGGGGATCCATTGGAGATCAGCTCTCAAATCATTCTTTTTTGGATGAAATGATATATCAACATGTGACTTGTCCCTTTTACAATGTGTGATGCCATTCAGTAAACATGATGCACAATGAGATTTCAGATGGTGTGTGTGTTATAAATGTATTTATTTAAAAAGTGATTTCATGAAAAATAATATATTCAAAGATGTGGGTTTGGGGAGGGTTTGGTGTTTACAGCAAGTTTAGTCAACAGTTGCATTGCTCTTTATAAGAAGCCCGTATCTATTGTATTAAGGGAAAAAACAATCCCGAGTAGTATTTAACTTATCTGATACTGCTTTAACTAAGGACCAAGTAGATGTCTTAAATAGGGGCCTTAAGTTTGCTCGCACATGTTTTAATGATCCCTTTAGAAGTTTTATAGACCTTCATAAATTCATCCGTAAATTAAGTTTAATTTTTTTTTTTAATAAACTTCCACATCAGCCCATTAAAGAAATGACATCACCTACCACTTTTATAGACACTGATCTTAAACATAAATCAACCTTTTTCCCATGGAATGAAGTAAGTGGTGCTATGAAAGTTTTTGAATCTCTAGTCACAAATGAAATTAGAACCGCACCACAAATACGAAGTAAAAAAACAGTTTTAATTTAAATTTGGCACAGAAGAAGGCTCTCAAGACTGTAAAGAATAATGAAAATTTAGTTGGAAAACCAGCTGATAAAGGGGGAGCAGTGGTTGTTCAAAATAAAAGTGACTACATCAAAGAGATCCATAGACATTTAGGAGATCTAAACACTTACAAAAAATTGGAAGGGGACCCATCAAAACCCTATTTTAAAAGTTATAAAGTTTTAATAGAAAAAGGTAATAGTTTGATTAATTTAAATCTTGATGAATTTAATTTTGTTTAAATTTCAGTTTTTAAGAACACAGTCTTGTATATCCTTCCTAAGATACATAAAGACCCCAAAAATCCCTCTGGTAGACCCATAGTGGCTGTGGTAGACTCCCTTACGAGCTGCCTATCACAGTATATTGATAAACTTCTTCAACCCTTTGTGGTGTCTCAACCCACATATCTTAAGGACTCTACGCAGCTTATTAGGGAATTATCCAAGATCCAGGAGAAAGAACAATATTATTTAGTAACTTGTGATGTTAGTAGCCTATATACTATCATTTCCCATCAATTAGGCTGTGAGGCAGTTTCACACTTTCTTTGTCTAGGTGGTTTTTTAGAATGTCAATCAAATTTTATTTTGGAAGGGATTAGATTCATTTTATGTCATAATTATTTTTGGTTTGAAGGGTCTTATTTTTTACAACTAATGCGATGGGGACTAGGTTCAAGCCGAGCTATACTAATTTGTTTATGTTTGTTTATTTGGAACGGTGATCAACCCTCCCTTGACCTATTTTTACATTTTTTTAAATCAAAACCAAAGGAATTTAGTGCTTGCATGTGAATATAGCAAGTCTAAGGTACATTGTTTTGGGATCTTGAACTTAACATTGAAGATGGGAATATTAAAACTTGCATTTAAAAAAAAGAAAAAAAGAAGATACTACTTGCTTTAGATGTAGACAGCCGTCACTATGCACCTTGGTTACAGAACATCCCAAAAGGTAAATTTTTTAAGAATTTTGTAGTAATAAGGATGACTTTATTTTACATGCCAATTATTTAAAAGAACAGTTTTTAGCTAAAAATGATGATGCTTCACTTTTAGATAGACAGTTCCGAGAGGTTAGCGCCTTAGATAGGGCTCAAGTTTTAGAATAGAAATCCAAAAAGAAGAATGGGAATAAGAATGATTATAGCTCAAGATGTATCCCTATTGTTTTAGATTATAATAATAGATCCAGACATATTAAACATATTTTAAATAAGTTCCGGCATGTTTTAAAGACAGACCAAGATCTTATTAATATCATTGGAGATAAACCCAATACAATCTATTGAGCATCGAAGAACATAAAAAATGACTTAGTTAAAAGTTTTATTAGACCAGCAAGGACCAATGTTTTTTATCCTTGTAAAATGTGTTCAAATTGTAAAAAAAAATAATTTTGCGAAAAGATACTAGAAAGTCATTTTCATCTAATATAACTGGACAAAAAATTTGATATCAAAGATATCCTAACTTGCCATACATCTAATGTGGTGTATCTCCTCTGGTGCCCGTGTGGGCTACAGTACGTGGGAATGACTACTAGAAGTTTTAAAACCCATGTTGCGGAACACATGGTTAATATACGGAGCACCAAGCATCGTATTTCTGATCACTTTTTTAAATACCACAACAAAGAACCTTCTATGTTATGTTTTATGGCAATCTTAAAAAAGCCTTTTAATTGGAGAGGGGAAAACCATTTTAAATAACTATGTCAAATAGAAAGTTAGTGGATATTCACTTTAGATTCCTTGTCCCCAAGAGGTCTTAATTTAGACTTTGAATTGAGTTTTTTTTTTTTTAAATAATTTTCTGTTTTTATTTTTAATGTTTTTTTTACCAATTGGATTTTCACCTTTTTATGGATTAGTTTCACTGTTTCTTTAAGACTGTCTTTCACCTCTGTGCTAGTGTTTTTTTTTTACTTATATAGCCCCCCTTTTTTTTTTTATCTATATGGTCCATTCTGTATATTTGGTTCCTTATGTATTATTTATTTTCTATGTATTGATCTGCTGTTGTTTCTTTCCCCCATTATTATGTTGTAATTCCAGACTATTTGCTAAGATGCTTTGCCCATACTAGATATGGACTGACACTATGCATCAATATACCCCTGCATTCACAAATTGACAATCCATACCAATACACAACTGCCTTCATTCAATGTAAGTCCATACCAATATAATTCTGCATTCATAATGCCCACCAATGCATCCATGCACTCACACTGATACTCAACACTAATATACCAATGCACTTACATGGATATTCCACACTAGTGCACACACCCTGACACCTCACACAGGTGCCTGTGCACTCACACATACATACTGACACGATAAAAAAAAACAAAAAAAACAGAAACAAAACTTTGTGATCTTATATGTACTATCTTGATTGGGTGTTGCTTGGAGTTCTAAATTACAGTCCCCAAGAGTAATGCTAGTGCAGTGCAGGGCCTGTGTGACTCACATATCAGGGGCTTATTTCCCGGGAGCTGTCAGGAGCACAGTTGTGCAGCTTACAAACTGGCATATTTTAATTTTTATTTGGAGAGATAAAGGCAATGCGAAGATGGTGATAGACAAGTAAGTGCAAAACTAGAAAAAGTGTTGTGAATCACAAAAAAATAATATTCTCAAACACACATACAAATAAATGCTTGCATTTAAACACAGATGGTCGATTATATATAAACCTGCATTAACAAACACCAAACACCAAGATTCCTTTACAATTACACACATGATGCCAGACACATTCACGCACGCACTCTGGACAAACATGCACACCTGCATTTACACAAACACTGAAACTGCATTGTCACAGGTTTGCGAGTCTATTGCGGTTATTCCTTCAATCCTCCACTAGTCCTAATTCCAGATGTGCTGAATATAGTAAAAGTATTCCCGCTGTCTAGAATTCCCTTAATATAATGGATGCAACCAGTCATATTGGGTAAAAGAAGCAATCTGACTTTATTAGGCCACACTCAGCTTTTTATGCAGTGCTCCTAGCATGGGGTTTCCAAGACAAAATCACAGGGGTTTCCTTCCCACAAGCCATTGTGTTTAAGAGATAAATGAACTCCAATTAAGATTACTCAAATAAGAAAACTTACAGAACATTTTAACATATCCCCAAAATACATGAAAACCGCATAGGAACCCCACATTCATATTCCCGAATAGCCCTGATCTGAGTGCAAAACATATTCAAAAAGTGCTCAGATCGGTTGGGTAAAACAAAAGCTATGGTTGAGCAAAGTTTTGACCAACCGACCATGAGGTGCAAGCCCAGAACAGTTCCAGAGAATTAGTGGTAGCGGTCATTCACTTTTAGGAGCTCCATATGAACAAACTGACAAACGCATCCCCTGGCTTTTAAGAAATTAATGCTTCCCTTGTAAGGTAGTTTCTTACTCCCGAACGCCTTTCTTCTAACTGTTCGGGAAGTTGGATGGGCAGCAATACCAGTTTACCGGGTGTTCACGGGGTCGTGTAGCCGAAACTAGTTCCACACCGTCGACGACCATGCACCACTGCCAGCGCTCATATATACAAACGCACGTGTGCCAACAAATAGCAGCCACCCAGGGAATGCTTGTTGTGCTTAACAGCCTGTGTGTTTGGTGATTGTGAGATGCACACAGAGTCTTTTTTTTAACCGAACAGAGGAGAACAATTCCATTCGAATGCAGGGGGATATCAGATGAAACAAGATACAAATAAGGGAACATGTACGAGGAGTCCCATCTCCTGTGACATTCATAAACATACTGCTATCTTAATATACATGCTTATCCTTCTAATACATTCCCTATCTGTGCAAATACTACATGCAAATACAACACTATATTCAAACAAAGAGGTTGGTGTGAATTTAGGTGCCAGTGAAACCAAAGAAACTGCATTCACAGGTCCTTCCATATTAGTTACTATGAGAAACTGTAGTAACTATGGTTTTTGGAGTGTCAATTCTAAAATTTAGGAAATACAGGTTTAATGGGCCTTATTAGAGCTTTAAGTTAGCCTTCACTTCAAGTCTGAAGTCACCTCTGAAGACAAATGATATCAAATTACGTAACGCTATGAAACATTAATCAAAATATAGATCGGAATGTTACATCAGATGTAGAAAATAATTCCATATGGTTCTATGCAAATTGTAAGAGTTTAGATTCAGACAAAATACTTGCTTGGGGATTGAAATCTAGTTTAAAGATATAATGCACAGAATAGCTGTTAATGGAAATCTTCAAATTGGGTTAAAGTGGAGAACCTGTGTCATCTGTCCTGTGTCCATCTCTACATAATCTGGATATGATTGACAATGCAAAGGACACCAAAAGTCACATGCCATTATTTGCAGATGCTATAAAATAAAGTGAAGCGATACAGCCTAAACAGAGTGCAGCTTTTCTACAGAAGTATCTGGGCACTTTTAGGCCCTGGGGTAGCAGGATGTCGTTGATCTTTATTATATATAACTTTCCACTTAGCTTTCAACTTTTGCAACCTGATTTAGAGCATATTGCAAAAAGCAGGTATCAATAGGTTTAGTAATTTTTTATTGCCGCACAATATCCACAATTAAAAGGGAACGCCAAATTCCATGTATAAATTCCTCATATTTCGTGTGCAAAAGAAACAGATTACACATAATCACCTTTTATAAAGATGGAAAACTGTAACATGAATTGTTTTTACAATTCATACTATGCAACATGTTCATTCCCACTGTCTTTAAAGAGTTGCTTTGTTCTACTTGATTCAAAAAAAAAATTTTGTTTTTTTTTCTATTACTTAGCATCACTTTGAGTGCCATGGCTTACAATTCGAAGCAGAACATGTTGTTTCTCGTTGTCTTTACAAATTACACTTTGCTGCATTGGGATTTTCAGCTTTATTTGAGAGAGAACCTCCAATCGTAGCCAGTGCCTAGAAATTGTGTGGAATAAACAAGCACGTAATATACTTGGGTGAGATGCAGAGTTAAAGAGCACACAAACTGCATGTTACATGTTTTGTGCGGTCAGACTGTCACAAAGATTTATTAGAGAAATCATTATTCAGAAGGACTTTGGAGGACTGTAGATAATGGTCTTGCTAATACTCAGTTATGTAACGTTTAAAAACAAGTGTTCTTTTTAACTCATATTGTGCTTGTTTTTTTTCCAGTATCTGCTCATGAGATCTATTGTGAAATATTCTGTGGCTTTCCATTAATAAAAATGTTTAAGTTTTGCCGATATCTGTGTGGAAGTGTTCAGCCTCCTTGGGCTTCCATATAACACGGTGACAGAGGAAATGTCTATATGAATCAGTTGTCACATTCTGTGCACAAGTGGTTTCCTTTTTAACTTTCGGATGCTTTTTCTTTACTCTGAATTGGAGATTGTGAATAATGGATTTGGTGAGTCTCTGCCTGTTTGATGTGTTATTTACTCTATGTAGGTTCTCAGCCAGGATGTAGCCAGTGGCGGATCCAGAGCCTGATTTCGGGAGGGGCACTTGTAGATTATTTAAATAAATAATCCAGGCACAATAACCACTACAACTCAGTGTAGTAGTTATGGTGTCAGTAGTGCCAGGATTCCACCCCAGAGTAAGTAGTCATACCGTTTAAGAACAGTTTGACAACTTACCTAGGGTCTGTTGGGATATAGGGTATAGGAGCAGTGGTGTGTGTTAAGGGTGAAGTGTGTGAGTGCAGCAGTTTATATCAGGGTTGTAGTGTGAGTGTTAGGGGGTAGTGTATGTATGGGGGCACTGTATGTGTTTTGGGGACAGTGTGTGTATGGGGACAGTGTTTGTATGGGGGCAGTGTGTGTTTGTGGGGCAGTGTGTGTATGGGGACAGTGTTTGTGGGGCAGTGTGTGTTTGGGGGACAGTGTTTGTGGGGCAGTG
>OW240914.1:16303133-16313733 GCA_933207985.1 Pelobates cultripes
GTGTGTGTAATGGGGGCAGTGTGTAATGGGGGGCAGTTTGTGTGTAATGGGGGGGAAGGAGGCTTTTTAATAATAATTTTTTATTTTATTTAATAAAATAAATATTCTATGTCCCCCCTCCCTTCTTACCTTTATTTAGGAGGAGGGGGGACATTTCCCTGGTGGTCCGGTGGGGGATTCATTGGTGGTCCCAGTGGGGAGAGTGAGCTCTAGCCCACGCTCCCAGGCTAGAGTTAACTCTCGCGAGATTTGGAGCGTTGCCGTGGTAACCACGGCAACGCTCCAAATCTCGAGAGAGGAGGACCCGGAGGAGCTCCAGACTGAGCTCCGGGTCCTCTCTCTCACTCCCTCCCTCCCCTGCCGGCTGTCAACACGGTGCCTGCGGACTGGGGAGGGAGATCTCTGATCTCTGATCTTCCTCCCCGGTCCGCAGGCACATTGCAGGGCTGGCACTTGGACAATGCCAGCCCTGCGTTAGCCGGCAGGGGGTAATTTTGGGGGGGGCAATTGCCCCGTTGCCCCCCCCCCCTGGATCCGCCAATGGATGTAGCATTGCATTTAGATTTTTTTATTCAAGCCTTAACTCTCTGCCTTCCATATGAGTAGTGATTATGTCATAGAAACATTGCTATTGAATAATGCTGTGCAAAAACATGTGTCTATTATGCTCCTTAAAATACAAATTTAAGAAAACTTGTGTATGGTGTAAAATCATACATGATGGAAGATTTAAAATAAATAAATAAAAGCAGTTTACCTGCACCTAATTTAATGATGTTCAGATACAATTGTAGCAAGTGCTGTCAGATATTTACATATAAAGTATTCCTCTTTATTCCCTCCCCCGGCCAAACGTAGGAAGAAGGGGTATGGGAGACATACATTTTTTGTATACACTTTACTCCCTATCAGACCTCCCCACAATATAGACTCTATGTACACACACTACATACACACACACACATACACACACACACTGCACCACCTCACACACTACACCTGCTTACACACACACACTGCAACCCCTCACATACTACACAAGCTTACACACACACTGCACTCCCTCACATACACTGCACCCATTTACACACTGCACCCCTCACACACACCACACGCTCACACACACCCACTGCATCCCTCACTGCAGTCTGTGTATGTAGCAGTCCATGTGTGTATGTACTCAGCCAACCCCCAATTAGTGTCATGGCCCAATTCCGTACAAAATCTTGAATAAAATGAATTTACGCTACCTATACCCCCACATCTTCCAATAATAGTGGATGAGGGTACAAATGATAGCTGTAAGTAATACTTACCAACCAAAATCTTCTTTCCTCTAACACTTCTTTTCTTCAATTCCAAAAAGGTCAAATTAAGATCCACAATTCCAGACACAACCAGTAAAAATAAAATAACAGGCAAGTCTCAAGAGAAGTTAGATATAAATATTTTACTTACCAGTAATTGGTGATCTGTCCTCCACACATTACTTATTGTAATATCCCCACCTTATGCTTACTGGTGTAGGCATGGGGGACCTATGTCCCACCACCTGTTATTTCACATAAAACATCACCATGATAAGAGTCCTTTTTAGTGAATAGACAGGAATTTTTTCTAGATTTAAACATTTTTCAAATATGCCCCACACCTGCACATGGGGATAAAAGGAGGTTTCAATTCTACCTTATAATATAATGGTTGTCTTGTTGACCCCTACAGGCTTTTTAGTTCATTTATTTAACTACATAATGTAACCATTGACTAATTTGCTGGCCTGATGCCACATAACAAGCACTCACATTGTTAAAGGATATTTAGCTATTTGCCTGCTAGCACTGTCAGCGGCAAAATGTTTGGATTTTTTTTAAAATCCAGGCATGGATTTAAAGCATCTGGGTCCATCATTTAGTCTAGATTTTACCATCTGGGGGTGTTCAGTTTAAATGGAAAACAGACCAAATTTAGTTCCATTTGAGGACCTAAATTGCAAAATTCAGACATTGTTTAATAGTGAGAACAGTGTTAACATTTGGTGGTTTTGCCCTATTCTGTAAGGGGGCCATTTAAACTTTCATGATAACCCTGTGTGATTCACAAAACTGTCCAGAACTGGACAGACCTAATAGAGCTAAGATAAATGATAGGATAGTTTGTTTTGTTCGTGCCTAATAATTAAGAAGGAGTGTGTTGTATTTATCATGTACTTTCTTCTCCTAGGAAATATCAGAGAATGAGTACCAGAATATTGAGACCCTACACTATAAGAAAAAGTCAAACAATTTAGCAGGTAAAGGCTAAAAGAACAAGATGGCAATAATCATAGAAGTAGTCATGATGGAGAATGTGGGAGAGGATGGTCTTTTCTGTAGGAAAGTGTCATGATCCCAATTATTGTAGGATCGTGTAGATATTATGAGAAGAGCCTAGTTCTTAAGTGGTGATTTTTCGGTGTTTTAGACTTGATAAAGGACTAGCTCATAACTACAAATTTATTTCAGTTAAAAAAAAATGTAATTACAAGAAACTGCAAAACTGCATTATTTTGCATCTACATTACTGGACTAGCATAGCAGCTCAGTTATCATGAGGTATTAAACCACATATGATTTATAAGATCTTGGAGATAATAATAATTTAAGTTTTGTTTTTTTATTACGTGTTTTCTATATTTTTCCTCAGATTCCAGGAAGGACCCACAATCCCAACCACGGGCTCCAAAACAGTCATTTCGTGTGCTTTATGGACTGGTTGCAATCTGTGCTGGACTTATTTTAATGACTGCCTTGTTAAGTGTATTTGTCACATGTAAGAACCATTTATTAATTGTCAATAGTTGATAGAGGCTACAGCACTATCTATAGTGAGGGGAAAAAAGTATTTGATCTCCTGCTGATTTTTAACGTTTGTCCACTGACACAGAAATGATCAGTCTATAATACTTTCCCCCCTCACTGTATATTACATTATACTGTTCATTATATCTTGATGCTTTTGTTAACAGATTCATGGTGTCTAATATAACATCTTGAAAATGTACATTATACTTTGATGATGAAGTTAGTTAAGGTTAGAGAGACATTTGAGTTTGGTTGATCTCAGGGTTAGGAAAGCTTGAAGGGACACTGTGTGCATCAATAAGGTTCTAATGATTTTTTATTTTATACAAGATCAAATCTTTGTTTTTTGCTAAAATAAAAAATGAATGTTTCGCAGAATTCTGAACGAGAAGGCTTCCTCTTTAGCCACACTCCCTCTCTACAGAAAAAAAAGACTTCTTTATAAAAAAAATAAATACAGAGCCTATCTGCTGACAGCACCGAGTGATTTGTGGACACAGGCTTATGGTACAGAATTAAATGCATCACATTTATTTTGGTGCCCAGAGTATCTATTAAAGATGAGGGTTAGGGTTAAGAAGGCTTACAGAGTTGGTCACTAAAGTATGAATGGCCCTGTAACGAACAGGGGAAAATCAACTACCAAAATACAAATATTGTTGACCCCATACAACATTTTTTTTGCAAAACAGGCTCAGAGTGAGCTTAAATTTGGTCCAGAGTTACAGGACAGTTGCAAAGAAAAGCCCTTCATCATCAACATGTAGCTTGTAAATTACTGGAGAGTGGACCGCATGTGAGAGCACTGTTAATATAATATCTAATTGTCCTCTACCAGCCCAAACCTAAAATAATGATATTTTTTATTTGGAGGTTGGGTAGAGGCTTGGGTACCCATTGTCATCAGGGTCAGACAATTGACTTTAACTTTTGGTGTGGATAATGGCATGTCCAACCACTTTTGACATTAATACTTCCTACCCAAAACCCATGGGTGGAAGGTCGACAGTAGCATGTCCACCTCCCCTTATTGTTAATTAAGCCCATTGATAAGTTGATAGAGGAGTTGGACAGTAGTATGTCCACCTCCTCCTTGTATTAATAACTCCACCCACCACTCAAAGTCCATGGGTGATGAGTTAAGAGGGACATTTTAGTGTTCCCTCAGTTACATTTCATAGCCATCACCCACCATTATGGGAATGGGCTAGGGAGGACAGCGGGATGTCCCTACTAGTTTTTATAATAATATCCCCCACCCACCCCTTGTTGGTGGGGGCTTAGGGGACTTTAGCAGGTTTCACTAAGTTTTACTAATAATAAAGCCCCCACCTACTGGCCATGGGTTGGGGCAGGGGTTAACCAGTGACCTGTCCACTCCCATTATTGAATTCTAAGCACCATGTGTGGGACATGGAAAGCACCTGTGCCAGGTTTCTCCTTCCCTATTGTAACGATTCACCTGGCACCCCGACTGGGCACCTCCATTAACGGATGCTTCCTAGCTGAAGTCGAGGACTATAAGCACCGCACTGCACCGGACCACCACAACCACCGCAGACTCCACAACCGCCGTAGCTTAACTGGAATCTCACAGTCTTCCTTGCACCCTGGATCAACCTCTGACATCCAGGACCGTGTGGGAGAGACCTCTCCTACAGGAGAGTGTAACAGGAACAACTCTTAAAAGAGCTAAGTGATTAGAGCACAGGGGAGTATACAAAGTGTTACGGTTGCCTCCAGGCTGGCTGGAAGTTGGACCGCTTGGATATACTGGTTCCAGAACTTGGAGAGTAAGAGTGTCGCTTTGATCAGCATACAGTATTAATTCCTGGAAATGTAGAACATCCCACTAGCTTTAGCAAAGCTAGGATATACCTTTCCCTACAACACGAGTCGAGGCTGCAAGTTGAGGGTAAAACAAACTGTTTTAATGGGTACACATTCACAGCTTAAATACAAGTTTTCAGGCCAGTGTCACCGCCAATAGGGACAAAGTGCATTTTATGAAACACTCCCCCCTACCCTGGAGATAATTGGTCTCAACGGTTACAGTAACTCAATTATCTCCAGTTACATGAAATTCCCACATTTTATTACATACAAGAAAACAGGATAAAAATACATAACTTTCACATTATAATAATAAAATGACCCATCCGACCCATCTCCAGACAGCTTTGATCTGAGCACACAAAATATATGAATTGCGCTCAGATCTCACGAATGGTGTAGGGAAGCCCTGGGAATGAAGTCTGTCTGTTTGGCTTTCATGTCTTTCTGTCAGAACAGATGGGACAGCCGGCGCCTCAGCGGGATTCGTGCAAACCAGTAGCCGATAATAGTTCCAGGGGTTTTACGATCAAGTCCCGCTGAGCATTCGATGACAAAAGATGGCCGCCGCCTCGTGTTCAGCATACGAACGGCGACCACCTTAGGATAAGTGATTATATTGCGGTTAACCACAGAAACTGCAGTTTAATTGGAGACACACGCCAGACTATAGGCGTGTTCGTATAAACAGTTATAGAAAAGTATCCATGCAATAACAAAAGTAGCAGTATTATAAAAGTATCCATTGCAGTGACAAAAGTAGCGGTCTTGTAGCAGACAGAGGGGGTCTCTATAACACAAAGTATAGCAATCCCCAGTGTGATTATAGCAGTTCCCCTCCAATCACGAGACAAGACTACATGTTGAGGGTCAAACGGGAACTCAGCAGATCTGAGGGTTTATTGAAAAGCTTGGTCTTTTATACAGTTTCCCACACAAGGTTACTACCCAGGTGGACCTTGTGGGGCACAGGGACACAGGAACAACAAGCCAATGAAAACATAGTTTTACATTCAGTCACTCCCATACAGGGTATACAATCCCTCCCCTCTGCCTGTGATATAATTAACGAAGACAATGGACAATTAACTCAATTAACTCTAAGCAGAAAAAAACATAAATTTTTACAAAGTCTGGAAAACACCCCAAAATACAACAAATCCCCTGATAGCCCCGATCTGGGTGAACAACATACCAAAAAATCACCAGATCTGTTCAGGGGTTCAGGAATTTCCTGGAAGTCTTATTTTTGCCCCACCGTGCACATGGTCCCATGCCCAAAACAGTTCCATACACTCGACGACAAAACACTGCTGGACAATTTAAGATGTCCGCCGCCTTATGTTTGAATCTGTTCCAGTTAAAAGTCCAAGGGGCAGAAACAGTACTTTTGAACATGGGTTATCACAGGTCCCATAGTCCCAGGGTAGGAGGCTGGCAAACAGGCCTCTCCAAAAACCATTGGCGGAGTTGCTTTCGTCACACCTATATGTTAACTTTTTCTATTATGGCCCAAACATTGCAGTGTTGGTGTGACTTTATCAAATGTTATTGAATAGAATATGTATTAGGGTGGTCTACACTCTTTGCAATGATTACTCTTTTTTTTTTTTTTTTTCATGCACAGACCGAGAACTGAAACAGATGGACCAGAAACTAGAATCCATGTTCATTAATCTGAATGTTAGTATGAACTCACAGATGGAGCACAATTCTCAAGAAAGTAAGGGTAGTTTCATTATATGTCATACTTCAGTATTCTAAGCTTTAATGTTTTTGCCCCTGGTGACATGGAATAAAGGAGAATATATTTAACTAAGAAACACCACATTTACATGATACCTCAATTTTCTCACAAAAAACACAGATCATACATATCTGATACTCAATGTATATACTGTTTGATTATAGTCCAAGCACTCAGTCATTAGTGTATTACCTTCTACTGTTACACACACGTCACTATACTCTTCAGTTACATGACATTTGCACTGTCGTTATTCGGCATGTGCTATAAACTTTAACTTTAATAATACACGGACACATTTAATACTGTTGGAGTATAACGTCCACAGCTTTATTAATATGAATAAATTAACATATTTAGGGTCATTGTCATAAATTACATTATTTATTATCCCCCCGCACAATCCCCTGACAATGACCCTACCACATGAACAATAATTAACATCAATTACCAATAAACTTGTAAACATCCGGCCTACCAACGAGGCCCCATATCATAATGATAACTGTAGGGGTGTACCCAGACACCCCTACACCCCCAGGTTCGTCGCCACCGAAGAGCTAGAACCTACCAACCATGACACCGTCTGGCCTACTTCAGCCTAGGCCCTGGCCTGTACAGTTCCAATTCCCTGATAACTTCCAACTTAACCACGCCCTGTTCCCGCCGCTGTGACAAAACGGGAAATTCACCTCAAAACAGGGAGGGTGGGTGGGACAACTAACAGGTAAGTGAAGTTCTGATTAAAATGGCCACTCTCTAAGATGGCCGTTATTTTAACCCCCTTTAATCCCGCCCCCAAGCTCCATTAGCTTAAGCCAACCCCTAACTGACTGCACCTGCCCACTCCTGGCTCTGTCAAGGCCCACTCCCCTTACTTCGTTGCTCCATGGGCTTCATGACATTTGCACTGTCGTTATTCGGCATGTGCTATAAACTTTAACTTTAATAATACACGGACACATTTAATACTGTTGGAGTATAACATCCACAGCTTTATTAATATGAATAAATTAACATATTTAGGGTCATTGTCATAAATGACATTATTTATTATCCCCCCGCACAATCCCCTGACAATGACCCTACCACATGAACAATAATTAACATCAATTACCAATAAACTTGTAAACATCCGGCCTACCAACGAGGCCCCATATCATAATGATAACTGTAGGGGTGTAGGACACCCCTACACCCCCAGGTTCGTCGCCACCGAAGAGCTAGAACCTACCAACCATGACACCGTCTGGCCTACTTCAGCCTAGGCCCTGGCCTGTACAGTTCCAATTCCCTGATAACTTCCAACTTAACCACGCCCTGTTCCACCACAGCACTTGTCTTGACCCCTTAAGACCATGTGCGACCCCCACCACACTGAAACAGGGCTCGTGCTATGCCCTCCTGGAACCCCAAGTTCAGCAAGATACACCCCACCTCTGACTGGAGTACTCCATCCCTCCTAAAATAACCTGGCAACATGCCCTCCAGTTCCCGATGCCTCACCACTACTCCTCCCATCCGATTAACAAATACTGCCATAGCTCTATTAATCTTCCCCCTGCATCGTGCCACCGCAGCAGGGTCCCTGGCGTGCCGCCATGTAAAACGAGGCACCATCTCGGACCACACCACCACCACGTCAGGGACCAGCTCCCGTAGCCGATCCATGTCCCTCTTCATTCGTTGCGGAATCAGCCCTAAGTCATTCCCCCCACCGTGCACCACTACCACATCCGGAACCGGACCCCTTGCCACCTTTTGAAATAAAACATTACTCAAGCTCTGCCAACTAAAACCTTGAAAACCAAACCAGGATAAGACCGCCCGTTCCAGAGGAAAGCCCAGTTGTGTTCCTTGTCTCCGAACTGCGGCCCTCTTCTGTGCCCAATATACGAACGAGTGTCCCAGCAACCAAACATTCCAACCTGAAAAGAGACAAAATGAATTACACCGCAGTGCCAGTGTCCCCCAGTCCCGGCCATTTATCCCCTCAAAGCTCCACCATCCCGTCGGGCCTCACATACGAGCGAAACCGCACGGATTCCCACCTTCCAATCCTCTTGATCCGCTCGTCACCCAAACCCAAGCGTGCCGCCTCCGTAGCCGCACCGATACGGAACGAATGCGACCCGAATTGCATGGGCTGCAGGCCCAGCTTCACTAAGCCCAAACGAAAAATCCTAATGAATTGAAACCGTGACAGCGCCGTGCCGTCAGCGTGCAGGAAAAAACAACCACTAACGTTAGGACGGATCCCCAGGTACCCTGATCCGCAGGCCACCGGGCACAACCCTGACCCCGGCAATTCGAACAGCACCACGGAGCAGCCTTTGCCGAAAACATCAGTTTTCGATCGGCCCAACCTAATCTGCACGCGATCACTCTTAACTTCCACATCACCGCGCTGCAAGCCACCAACTCCCGCTTTGTTGGTGCTAACCAGCTCCCCGATCCGAAACGCCCCGAAAAACGCCCAGACAAACGCACCAGAAAAAAGGACCACCTCAAATGGCGAGGAACATAACTCCGGCAACGTTCCCACCAAACCTTGTAAAACCGCAAAAGACACCGGTCTCCTAACGTCCGTCGACGCCTTTCCCCTCCGAAAACCCCGAACCGCTTGCCGAACCAAGAAATGCTTTGTCAAATCTTCCCACCCTTGGAATTTAAACCAGAAAGCCAAGGCGGACATATGCCTGTCCACCATGGCTGGCGAAGCCCCCTTTGCAAACAACCGGCACAACAACCATAGGAAGACATCCAGCCTATGGCCCTCCGAAAGGTCCCCACCTACCTCCTCAACAGTTTCCTCCCATTCCTTCCAAACCTTAGCATAAGATGACCACGTGCTCGGTGCCAATGATTTCTTTATGTATTCCCCAAGCACGATGTCCCGAGTCGCCACATCTCGTCTGGGCAGGCCTGCCCGTATTCCCGTGCCTCTGGAGCCGCTTCCCGAAAACGATCCCACTGAAAACGAGAAAGCGCATCAGCCACCACATTTGAGAATCCCGGAATGTGCCTAGCCCTGAATACTAAATTGGAAGACATGCAGAGGAGCACCAAATGCCGCAGTAGGCATAAGACCGGAAGCGAAGATGCCGACAAACTATTGATTGCCTGCACCACGGCCATATTGTCCGAATAAAACACGACTCGCTTGTTTGCTAATTCAGCTCCCCACAACGCTACCGCAACCACCACAGGGAAGAGTTCCAGAAATGCCAGATTCTTGATCAATGGGCTCGCCTTCCATGCCTCGGCACACCACCGCCCCGAAAAGTAAGCCCCGAACCCCACGCTGCCCGAAGCGTCCGTAAACAGCCCCACTGCTTCCGAAGACACCACTTGCTCCCGAAAAAAGGCCTTGCCATTGAAGTCCCTCAAAAAACGATCCCACACCTCTAAGTCCGCCTTCATGTCCGCGGAAACCCTGACATAGTGTGACGGCATCCGTATCCCGCTCGTCGCCCGCGCCAACCGTCTACAGAAAACCCTCCCCATGGGTATGACCCTGCACGCAAAGTTCAGGCTCCCTACCAGAGACTGTAAGCCCATCAGCGTCACCTTCCGTGCTCTCCCGATTGTGTGAACCAAATCTTTCAGTTTGTGCAACTTGTCCTGTGGTAATCTACATTCCCCGATCTCCGAATCGATCTCCAAACCCAGAAAACTGAGACACGTGGCGGGTCCCACGGTCTTGTCCTCCGCCAAAGGAACCCCCATCGTCTGCGCTACCCATTGGAACAGTATCTGCTTGCACCGGTCTGAGCCTCGAGGGCCGACACATCCGAAGTCGTCCAGGTAGTGCACAACCGTGCCCCCGGCCGATTCCCGTCGCACTACCCATTCCAGAAAAGTGCTAAACTTCTCGAAATAGGCGCACGAGATGGAACAACCCATCGGCAAGCACAGATCCACAAAGAAGCCCCCTTCAAAACAACACCCCAAGAGGTGATGACATGACGGGTGTATGCGAAGCAGCCGAAACGCTGCCTCCACGTCCACCTTCGCCATCAGCGCTCCCCGCCCAGCTCTCCGTACCAACTCGACTGCCCTGTCGAATGATGTGTAAGATACTGAACAGAGTGCTGCGTCGATGTCATCATTCACCGATGACCCTTTAGGATACGATAAGTGATGAATCAACCTGAATTTGCCAGCCTCTTTTTTGGGG